>JAVRKA010000083.1:187500-1387500 GCA_034508555.1 Venustoraphidia nigricollis
CACTGCAAAATATTTACAATTTACCCCAAAAAGTACAGATGTACAATGTAACAATGCAACTTGGCAAAGCTTGTGCTATGGTAGGAATTTAATTTCTAATAGTGACCGGACATTCTTTGTTTATTGATGTACAAGAAAAACAAACACCAGCAAAAATGCATTATTACGAATATTACTCATTGGAGTCTATGCGTCTTCTTTCTAACAACTATTTTGGGAAAGTCTTTTAAAAATAATAACTCAAAGAAACTATGCAGTGTTCAAGCATAAATAATTAAAAATTAAACTACGTTGTTTACAAATTGTCTCAATACGCAAAACATCAAAACAAAGGAGTCTGCTTACAAAAAGAAAAACGCGTCTTTGGCGGATGTTGACATTGAAATCTCGGCTTGGAACAACTTTCTTTCAAAATTATTAAATTTAAAAAAATATGATAGGTCTGTTAATTGAATTGAAAGAAGAATAGCGTAAAGAAAAAAAGAAAACTAATTCGTCGATCATCTAAATATGTTTCAGAAGGTCCTCATTGATTTAATTGGACCAAGAGCTAACTTGACCTCAAACCTACTTTAATAAAACAAAGCTGTCATTCGCTAAACAACCCACGTACGAAAAACAAATGACAACATAATTTATTTTTATTTTATTAAAATGTAAAACGGGAATTCATCGAAAATAACATGTTATTTATATGTCCTATTTATTTACAAAGGAAATGAGGTCATAGACTGATGATTCGTATTTGTTTTTCTGGAATAATTGATGTTTTTGTTTTGATTTTCTGTTGTTTCGCGTGTCACAATTTCATTGAAAACTTTATTTTTCATCTTTATATTACGTATTACGGTTATTTTACGTATCGAATGTAGCAACCTTTTTATTAGCATATTATGCGCAAATATTTCTACATTTATATGATTTTCAAAATTCCATAACTACAAGACTAAACTTCGGTTATCGTTTGTAATTTTGAAACACGATCATATTATTCAGAATGAAAGAAATACTAAATTAGATAAACAGTTTCTGGAAACTTAACAACGAATAGTATTTTTTTAAATGTTCATTATTTCATGACCCTATTAATTTTATAAATCAGGTGTTTCCTATCAAATTTGCATTTTTTCTTAAAATTTTTATGCTAGGTTATAAGACGCATTGTCAGAAAATCTGATCTAACAATGACCTTAGAAAGGAATCGTAGAATTTTAAATCGATTTTGCTCAAAAAATAATTATTGATTGATTGTAATGATATTTTTTCTAACTTGTGTATACGTGTATATAACATCGTTTTTTTTGTCAGTTTTTACATCGAAACTACTTTTTTTGGGGTATTTTTTATCAAAATTTAAGTATTTTTTATTGCGTAAAAATTTAAAAGTCGGTTAAGCCCCGCTACCCTTCAGCCAGATCTGTGTTTTTGTATTCGGATATTACTAAAGAGTTATTGTACAAATTTTCACAGTTTTAAATACCTACCTAAAAATGCTTAATAGTTCTGCTACTATACCAAGAGAAAAACTTCTCCAGCTATAATATTCTTCGCGTTTCAGCGATTGGAAATCACACTTTACATTACAATTTGACAATTTTAGGAAAAATAAAACATTCTCCTGTAAATATTTATTTAAAAATTTTCCGTAGAAGAATATCAGATTATAGTTTAATGAAAGATACCAAGCTTGAAACTCTTCTATATTTGTTGAGAAAGATTTAACCGCTATCTTTAAACAAAAGTTAAAAAAAAATTTTTCATTGTTGAAATACATACTTGACTGCGCAATTTTTTCTTCTTGGTACTGCGGGTTGAGTTTTGGGACATATTGCATTCGCCCCCTAACTCTTGTGATCATACCCATAATGCACTGCGCGCTTGTAACCAAACGCCACTAATAATCAAAAGCTAACTACGATACTATAATATCTAAAAAATATTCACACACGTAAAATCCAATTCAAGTAAAATATTTGAAATTAATAATATATTTTGATAGTACACTTCATTTTGTCACAAAAAAAGAATAGATTAAAAATCAAGTTTATTTCACAATAATATAAGTTGACACACAACTTTTGTAAAACACTGCTACTTTAATAGAAACTATCGTAGTTTTTAAAGTATGTAGTAATTTCAATCAACGATTGATAATGAAAACACTTTGGATGATTGTCAATTGTTTGCGCACTCACGTCTAAAAACAAAGTGACACTAAGTTCGTCGAAAATGTTCTTTTTATTTCGACTTGTTTGGATCGACGGTACGTCAAAACAGTAAATTGTAGACAACAAAAGCTACGACTGAATGAAGCACAAATTAGACTCTCCCGTAACTCTTATTATTTAACGATTCTTCACTATCCGACTAGGATTCATTCAGTGATCGATTCGAATCCTGGTTGATATTTTTATAATTTAGTTTACATTAAAAATTGTCGCCGCCTACTGTCATGTGAAAATCTAAATTCCAAACATTAGCCAAACCGTTTTTAAGAATTTGGTACTTTTATTCATTTTTTGCTCTTAATCACACTACTATATTTAATTTTATTTTTTATTATACATTTCGTACTAATGCATTCCAAATAAGTTTTATCATCCTAATATGAAATAAACGTTTTAGGTCATTAAAATATTTTAAAATCTTGCTATTATTAATAATTCTTAGAAGGCCACGAGGGAGCTTTGAGATGACTAAAACGAAAATAATAAGTAAAAAACATTTTATAAAAGCAAGCTTTTAATAAAGTGTACTAAAATGAAGAAAATAACAAACAAATAAAATAATATTATCATTATTGACTGGAAGTAAAAACTTGTCATGAGACTTTAATAAAAAAAAAACCCGGGTCGCAGTGCCAAAACCCTGCCGACAATATAGTGTATTTGCTTGTGTAGGGCCGTGTGGTTTTATACTTTTATTATGTGAAATTAAGTTTGTTTTTGGGCAAAATAAAAAATTTAACCCCTTAATACACCCCCTAAAATAACATTTTTTTCTTAATTGTAATATTATTATCAATCTAACGTCTACACCGAATTAAATACACCCTTCAATAAATAAGTCACTATCTGCAAACTAGTGTTTTCATAAAATTTGTAAATCCGGTCCTGTCGGGCCGATTTTATTAAAATTGTGGGGACACTTTTTAATCACTACCAGAGGGTTAAATTTCAATTTTGAAACGATTCGGAGAATTTTTTCGGTATTTTGGGGCCCAAAAACAGTTTTCAACCCCTAAAAACTACCCTTAAAATAGCCCGATTAGGCCCATTTTAAATAGGCTTCTTGCGGTGATGGGTTTCAACACGTGGCCCAAATTTCGTTGAAATCAATTAACTCTTTCGAAAGTTATCGCGCGTACACATATATATATATATATATATATATATATATATATATATATACATATATATATAAACATTTTTAAAAATGGTGCCAACGTGTTTAGGAGGTTATGAAACGTCGAGAAATTTTGGTCCGACTCCTAGGTCCCGCCATCCGACCGACGCCAATAGTGTATGTTGCCTTATGGCAAATACACTAATAATAATTTAAACTTCTCGTGAAAAGTTTTTAAATCAGGTCAACTACGATAAAATGGTTTTATTTGATTCTTTGTTTTAGTACATTTTAATAAAAGCTTGTCTTTAAAATGTTTTATACTGATATATTTTTTGAATTATATCTACGATAACTTTTACAATAGTTATAATAGTTAGAAATACATATTAATATATCTTTACAAACTATCTAAATGTAGAGCGTTGCGATCCAGTTTTTATATTTATAAAACTTCTAGGACAGGAATCCAAAAAAAATAGCTTAGGGGTCCAAGATAAAAGCCGTATTCAATGAAAATTTTGCAGCGTGAGATTAAATTGCAAAATTTTCATTGAATACGGCTTTTATCTTGGATCCCTAAGCTAATTTTTTTGGATTCCTGTCCTAGAAGTTTTACAAATATTAAGAAATATTAATACAAGCCAAACCAGTTTATATACCTAAACATTTTTAGGAGGATAAAATACATAGCGACTTGCGGCTTTTCTACAAAAATTATTAATTTTGTCCGGTTATGGGGGCTGTAGCATGAAACAATAAATGAAAATAAATAAATTTTGATCGAAACTAAAATGATTTTTGCCTTGCAGAAAAGCGATTAAAATACTTGCTTTTTCAATATTTTTGAATTACATTCTACCAAAAATACACGTCAATAAATCAGAACGGCGTTATTGCAGTCTGCGACGACCACGTTGCGAACCTAAATAATGTATTGCCACGTTCAAAAAGAACATTTCGAACGGGACTCAGTTTCGTGGTGATGTGGCAGTCACACGGTGCCTACGTCACGGGATCAATTGGGAACGTTGCCACGTATACGATAACAAAAACACTGCAGCATGCCTTTGTACAGACCGATCACAAAAAACATCACTTTATTTTGAGAAAGATTGACAGGTTTAATAGAAAGGTGATCATGTTTCCAAAATAAAAAGCCTTTAACTTTGTTTAAATGGCGAGAACTATTTATTTATATTTAGACAAAAAACCAAACAGCCAATACCAAATTTTTAGTAATTTTATATTTATCTCAGATAGACTTTTTGGAGTGAAACTTCTTATGCGATGCTACTGCCTCGACGAACGAAAAAGTTTCATCTGTATTTTTTTCAATTTTATTTAACGAGTCTCTTTACAAGTTTTTTTAGAAATAAATAGAAATTGGAATAGTGTACTATAGAGAGCGAGAATTAGAGAGAGAGAGAGAGAGAGAGAGAGAGAGAGAGAAAGAGAGAATTGTGGATTATAGACCCTCGATAACTGAGAAGATTAGCGCTTTATGTCCGTCTCATTAGACTGAAATTCAAATAAGTTTAAAACCTCACTTCTTAGAAATGCCGGTTCTAAACAATGAATGTTATAATTTATTTTGAAAAAAAAAATCATTATTTTGAACTACAGCTTAGTAGAAGCTATCGAATTCTTGGATATTAAAATTCACGATGTTTTAAAACATTATGTTGACCGGCATGACGTCATGAAAATAATAGATACTAAAATACAGGCAACACAATTTACAAATTAAAAATAACGTCGCACCAGTTAAAAATGTATTATTTTCTTAGAATATAGACTGTTATTTTTGGTTTTGGTAATCAAATGATTAGTTTTTAATAAAATGCCATGAATATTTAACTAATGAATGCTTTGTGAAAGAAATACATTATTTTAAAAATTAATTAAGAGGAAAAAAGCTTCATTGTAATAAGAAACATTTTCTTTGTAAATATAAAAAAGTTATTGTATAAACATTTTCTTTAATGCAACGTAACTTTTTGATACAAAGTATTAATTTTCACCAGTTTAATTTTAGCAACTTATTTTTCAAATTTGGAAATTTTATAAATAAATTTCTCTTTAATTGTGTCGTCGACGATTCATAAATATATATTTACGAGAAACAAATAATGTAATGAGTCACATCCGTTTTGTACAAAATATGACGTTAGTTTTGGACCGTCGGTAGTTGGTCTATATGACGCATTTGGCAGCGTCCCGACGACGACGTGGTGCATTCTACTGTAGAACCCATAGGCGCCGTAATATGGAGGTGGTAGATTCCATTTAACTAACCACCTTGAAATGAAATAAATGAGGATGATTTAATAAAATATATACCGCCATGACACACTAGTGCTATAATAAAAAACAAGACTTTTTCCTACTGCCTCTCGCCGAGAAACGGTAATTCCTTAACCGGCCATCTTGATTGAGGTTTTCCATGGTTTCCCTCAATTAATTCCAGATAAATATCGAGATGGTTCCTTATTCTAGGCCATGACCGATTACCTATCAAACTCCCAGTTCAAAAATTACCTACCTTATCCTAATTTCCTATAATTCCTTCATTCGCCCATTGCAATTAGTTAAGTTGAAATTTCAGAAATGTAGAAAATAACGGGAAGTGGTAAAATGGAAAATAGTAATGGTGCGAATGGCGTCTGTTATGACATAAAAGTTGACAAACGGACGTTAAACGCATTATTATTATTATAATAAAAAACAAAACATAGAAACATAGAAAATCAATGTTTTTCTGTCGATTGAACTTGAACATATCGTGCTTATTATAGAAGTGAACTTTTCTCAAAACTAAACTGGCAACAGTTTTGAAAACATACTTAAAGTAAAAACCAGCTATTTTATAGAGGGTACGTGCATATGTATTGCGGAGCTATCACCTGTGTGACTGTCTGTTAAAAATCGCTGGTGCTCGCTTTTAACATAGTGTCACATAATCGTGAATAATGTAATTCATTCTGACCTAGATATATTGTACACTCGCTTAATTTTAACAAGCTTTACTCTCAGTGATAAATATTCATCATCTTAACTAGGTTCTCAAAAAAATTCTATGCCGAATTTAGCTCCCGAAATAATCGGCGTTCATGCTAGAGATTACATACAACTGGCGTACCTCTTTTCGGTCAGTTCATTCCACTTCTGCGATGGGAGGCTCATGACTTTGGCGCTGACCGAACCACGCCACCTGATTAACTGTAGTCTATCTCGCTCGTACCCATTTCAGTATAGGTTTGGCGCGAAAAGGAAAGAAACGACGCTTTAATAGTTGAGTCTAGTACGTTCTACGTGTTGATATCAACGTTTATTTATTTGCCACGTAGGCAAAAGATTTCGAAAATCTACCACGTTTACCTGTAAAGGTATCTTTCACGGTTATAGACCAAACCTTCGTGTTTTACAAAAGCGGACCATGTATTAATATGATTTTAAATTCAGTTCAAAGTTTTTATATTTTTTCGAACTTTAATTATAACGTAGAATGATTTTAGTATAGCTGTGTTGTAGTAAATAAATTTTGTAATTTGGATTAATCAGCTGAAGAGGTTTTTATTTTTCAAAAAATAATATATTATTTTTTGATAAATAAAAACCTCTTTAGCTGATTAGTCCAAATCACAAAATTTATTTAATTATAACAATTTATCCTAAAAGCACCACAGTGCAAGAGTTTGATTTGTTTATTTTGATTTAATCTAAAAGTTAGTAGAAAACTTTGGCTGAGTCGAAAATTTAAACATATTCTCCGATTTCGTTCAAAATTTTGAATATACGAAGGTCAAATTTACTTTAAAAGGAACAAGATTTGAGACTGTTGAAACTGTGAGAGAAAAAACGGAATGCGTCATAAAGGTATTCGCAGAAGAAAACTTCCAGCATTCTTTCGAACAATGGAAAATTCGCATGGATTATTTTAGGGATAGAGAAAGAGTATATTGAAGGGAATAATAACTGAATATGTATAAATATAAATCAAAATATTTATTTAATAGCCACACCTCATGTACACAAGCTGTCACTTGAAATCTCTTAACTGCCATCTCCCGGAGTTATATAAATCTATAGATACATATATAAAAGGCGATGTATGTATGTTATCTATAGACTCCAAAACGACTGAACCGATTTTGATGAAATTTTAATCTTTAGATAGGGTGATCCTGTGGACTTTGGTAGCGATAGGATCAACTGAATTTTTTGTTTGTTTTTGTGGCAATTTTGCTTTTCCTTCGATTTTTGAACATTCATAAAAGCGATTGAATTCGCGCAAATTCAATACACGCTGAGAATTTTTATATCCTATATATTATAATTACACCCGAGCGAAGCCGGACTTGGCTGCTAGTTAAAGATAATTATAAATAAATTATTAAAAAACAGTGTCTTCTGTAAATCTTTGAACTCTTATTTCTATTATCTCGCTTAAAAAACGGTGACCAAAAAATGAAAACCTGTATCCGTCCGTGAGCTTTAGCCTACGCTTTAAAAGCTTTAATCTTCCAACCGTTTCGACAAATGTGTACAATATTGCGGAAGCGAATATCGCATTTCACAAAAAACTTTTCAGTATTGCGTGCGGTCACAGACAACAAGCATCGTGTTCCCTATGGCAGGAAGTGTCAATGACATGAATCACGGTGTCCCGTGCGTCCCACGGGTGGCCGGACACATACCTGCGTGCTTTTGCTGTTGTTAGTATCTGTCTGTTCAAACATTGTCTGTCTGTCTGTGAAAAGATTGAGTGGCGAACTAAATATGCGTAAGATACAGCGTTGCCAGATATTTTTTTTTGCCAAGTCGGGATTTTGGAACTTTTTGAGTGAAAAAAGCGGGATTCTTTCGTCGAAAGCGGGACATAGTAAAAAGACGTATATAAGTTTTTAAATATTTATTTTTTATATGAGTTCAAATTACGTTTACGTGACAATAGATAGCAAAAATAGCCATAGAAAATGTATTTTAATAGAAATATGATATTTTAAACCTGATTTACCCTATTGTTGAATAGTTGAGTCGTATTCGTCTTCTGAATAAAAAAAAATAAAAAAAACAGAAATTAAAATGAAAAAAGTTTTATTCGTTAGAAAAATATGGCGTTTCAAACAATAATCTGAGGAGTGAGTGTTACAAATTGCAACTTACAATAAGAGAATAATTATTTACGTACGGTCGAGTTATCCCCGAAAAGCGGGACTGAGCCTATCCCGCCTGGGACATTTAATTTTGATTTAAAAATCGGGACGTCCCGCCAAAATCGGGACGTCTGGCAACGCTGATAAGAAACTTGTTTTTAGTTTGAAATATTATGTGAATAAGACAAACAAAAATAAATGTTTGTAGTGGAAATAGAGTGGCCTGGTATACAGGTTGAACCAAAAATATTAACTTTTGAAGTGACTATTGGATCTAGAAAATAATCATATGATAGAAAGCCATAATTCTCGGTGGGCCGAACATCAATTTTTTTTAATGATCACTGGGTGTCGGAAATTAATGATGCGATTTTGGAGTGAAAATTGTCGAACTATTCAAAATCATTCGAATGATTTTTATATATACGAGTTGCGACTTACATATGATACAATCTCAGTAATAAATTATTATACTACGTTCTTTCTTTGCTCTTCAAAATTGTCTCTCTCAGACTGCATTTCACAGCATTTTATATGATAACTTTATCCTTTATCCTTTATCCTTTATCTGCCA
The DNA here is from genome assembly GCA_034508555.1 of Venustoraphidia nigricollis. Classification (NCBI taxonomy): domain Eukaryota; kingdom Metazoa; phylum Arthropoda; class Insecta; order Raphidioptera; family Raphidiidae; genus Venustoraphidia; species Venustoraphidia nigricollis. The sequence continues at coordinate 196,579 of JAVRKA010000083.1, forward strand.
CTATTCTATGAAGCACCGCCTGGAGGTTCAGAATCCAAAAACTCCAGAGCTAAGTTTATTTGTTAATTAAAACTAACAACTGAAACCGAGAGCAAAATTCATTCTAGAGTTCAAACATTCATTCATTCACACATGGTATTAACACACCTATAAATATGGCATATCAGCTGAAGAACTCATTTCGAATGAATCATTCGATTATAAAAATCATTCGAATCGCAGCCTTTCGATTATCGAAATCATTCGATTATTCCCAAGACTATCGGAAATTCTTGGTGGACTGCCGAACTATTTTTTTCGCGTTTTATCATTATAGTTGTATTTATTGCAACTAATTTATTAATATATATATTTCAGGTTCCTGTTTTTTAAATTTTTTATTATTGACATTTTTTATATAAAAATTTCCTAGTATTTTGAGAGTGTAGTAAACATCGTGAGGATATCAATTCGGAGTTTGTAAAATTCCATTCCGCAAACTGAATGCATCTTATCGTCAATAACATTGAAGATACATTCCTGTTGCACATGCAGCGTAAAAAAAAGTGATTATAAATTTATCTATCGATACATGTAGATGTATCAAAAAAAAATGTAATCAAGCTACAGCACCGAAAATATTATTATTTGAGACGTTGGAGCCGAATCGAGTCTTTAATTTTATTTAAACCGTTCGATTTATTTCAATTAGGTAAACATTGACAAAAAAAAAACTGTTGGAAATTGGTGCATATTTTTTTTCAAACATACACAATTAAGTTAGCAGGAAAGTGGACAAATTTCCTGATAACTACGTCGCTAAATTAATAATTGGTTTATTGATTAACATCAATTTGTCCACTTTCCTGCTAACTTAATTGTGTATGTTTGAAAAAAAACTGTGTTAATTATAACAAATCGATTCCTTCAAACGAAATCAACAGATAGTTTTATCTTGTACAACAATTTTTATATAAAAGTCATTGCTAAAATAGCATATGTGCATCAATACATATGTTCGGTCAGACATTGAGAGTTCTATGAAAGAGATAATCGATCAATAAAAATGCCCATATACTCCCGGGAAATTTCAAACTGTGGTCGCAAAATTCATTTTATTACTGTTTTTATTAGCTGTGATTAAGCATTAAGCTTCACAAAACTTGGCTTGCTGCTTAAAAGTTTCAAAAAACATATTTTTGTCGTAAAAATTGAACAAAAGAAACGTAATATTCGTCAATAATTCTTTACAGTACGTCACGAAACTTCGAATTACGGGAAAGCATATTAACATTTTGAAGTTTTTTCTTTACAAACACATATTAAAAATACTGACAATTTGGTTTTTTCAATAATTTTTTCAAATTTAATTTTTTCTGTGCAAAAAATTGCGTAAAGTTTCTCGTTTCTATCTGATTTTAAATCGTTTATTTAAATCAAATAAACTGCAAAACCTTGGCTAAAAATCACATGGGAAAAGGTACATATTTCTAATTTATTTCGAAGCATTAACATCAAAGATTAAAGAATTTTTTTTATAGATATTAGAGATTCCGAAACGTAAGTGTATTTTACATGCACACACGCATCCAACTTTAAGAGCTATGCTGGTAAAACACGGGGTATACTGAATTAACAGTGACCTTAAGAAATGAATTAATATTAATGTAATGGCCTATATTTTTCTACATTCAACTGAAAGATATATTTTTCTAAAAAAAGTTGGCATCCCTTCAGGATAATAGTAGACTGATTAGAAATGTCTATAAATAAAATTGCACGATACAAAACATAAACACGAGGGGGCGGGATCTGTTCAAACAGGATGCGCGATTCTTTAAAACCGATTCAAACTTATGAATGTGATCTTAGATCTGTTGTTTTTGACATAGATTTGATAACGCAATGTTATTTTTATATTATTATAAAACCAAAAGCCGATAATTCTAATTTTATCATCGTTTGGCCCTCGATCATTATTATCGTTACTCTATGCCACAGCTGGTGGTAGATAAATGAAGATCGGTGACTTATGAACTGTATTAAAATATTTGAAACAAAATTTTATAAAATTGGTACATTTAGTGAAATGTATGGATAAAATTACAACAGAGGTAAACTTGCTCTACTTTATTGTGAGCCAGAATTTTGGACAAAATCTATCCTTTATCATGACCTCAATTTAAGTTTTGAGATATGACAAATGTTTTCCAAAATGCCGATTTATAAATAAAGTATTTCAATTCTATTTTACTGTTATTATTTGACCCATATATCTCACAAAATTTTTTAATCTAATGTTAATAGGGTACCAAATCCACATTTTGTATTTATATATCAGCTGAAAGTTGCTCTGTTTGAAATGTTTAATGTTTTCGACAAAATCTGTTTCAGCAGCAACGCACTATTTTGTCTCTAAAATTGAGTTTAATCGATTTTGGAAATGTTTATTTTCATGCTAGGAATGGCTTTTGAGGATTGCGGCAACCGATATTACACCTTAGCAGTATTCAATTGTTTTGCGAAAAAACGCACATTTAAGTTGTTATAATTAAAAAAAACCCGGGTCGCAGTGCCAAAACCCTGCTTATACAGGCAGTGTGGCTTTATTATGCGAACTTAAGTTGGTTTTTGGGCAAAATAAAAAATTTTACTCCTTAATACACCCCTTAAAATAACATTTTTTTTCTTAATTGCAATATTATTATCAATCGAATCTCTATACCAAATTATATACAACTTTCAGTAAATAATTCACTATCTGCAAACTAGTCTTTCTTAAAATTTTTTAATCCGGTCCTGTAAGGTCGATTTTATTAAAATTTTAGGGACACATTTTAATTACTGCCAGAGGATTAAATTTCAATTTTGAAACGATTCGGAGAATTTTTTCGGTATTTTAGGGCATAAAAACATTTTTCAACCCCTAAAAACTACCCTTAAAATGGCCCGATTAGGCCCATTTTAAATAGGCTTCTTGTGGCGATGGATTTCAACACGTGGGCAAAATTTAGTTGAAATCAATTTACTCTTTCGAAAGTTATTGCCCGCACACATATATATATATATACGTATATATATATATAAACATTTTCAAAAATGGTGCCAAAGTGTTTAGGAGGTTATGAAACGTCGAGAAATTTTGGTCCGACCCCTAGGTCCCGCCATCCGACCAACGCCAATAGTGTATGTTGCCTTATGGCAAATACACTAAAAATATGAAATCGAGCAGTTTTTTAATTAATCTTTGCGTTTCAGGCAACCTATGATAAGATAATTGTAGATTTTAAGCAAAGATCTATATAGCTTATATTTCACCTAGTCTGTACAATGTACATATTATCGTGATCTTACTTTGTTACGAATGAAATTGGTACATTTAAGTAGCTTTTCTATTTAATTTTTTTATGTTTTCTTAGATATTTTCATTTTTCAATCAAAATTTTGTTTTAAAAATACGATCGTAAGACTAGAAACACGAACCTTGGCATTCGAAAATAGTTTTTGAGAATGAAAATTGTAATTTTGAAACTAAGAGTTCTCATGGGGCGTATTTTTAAAGAAAAAAACTCGTCTAGATGGCGTCAAGTAATTTGCAAACTAAAACAAAGCGTGCCAAATGTATGTAAATAATTTGAACTTTGGTCGTAATGGATTGACTTGTGTAAGCTTTATTTAAAATTAACTTATAAACAGCGATCACAATAGACATATTATTATTAAAGTTGCAGTTTTATCAGTACGGGACGTTCGCCTCACTAATTTATGTAGATTAAGAATCACTTATAAACATAATGATTTTGTTCAAATTAAAAAATACTAATTAAAACATGTTTCGTAGAATATTATGTTGGGGTAATTGAATGTTTTCAAATGAGAAATAAATACAAAATGTAACTCTGCGTTCTTAAAATTGGAACGAAAAACAAAAAAGTTTGAAAAATAAATCGAAATTTTGACGATGCTTCAGTGCCATTAGTAAATAAATAATTATTTTGAAAACTGATGGCGTCAAATGAATATTTTCATTTATGGTGAAAGTAAAAATGTGCATTTTGTAGAAATTTATATAAGATATGGCCTCGATAAACAACATAAAAGATAATTATAATATTTAAAAAAATAAGTAAATCATTTTTGTACATTAATATAGAATTTATATTAGTATATAATCTTTAAAAAAATTCTAAATTGAAAAACCATATTTTAAAATGCGGCTGAAATATATGAAGCGTGACGGAACATTTCAGCCGGAATATAAAATTACAATAAAATTTATTTGTTGGAAAAAATGACTTCTTTAAGTGAACACTCATTTGTTATATATTGCGACGTTTCGTCCCTTTATATATATCGTCGCAATATATAACAAATAAGTGTTCACTTAAAGAAGTCCTTTTTCCCAACAAATAAATTTTATATTAATTACCAAGGACAAAAAAGAAAAAAGTCAATAAAAATACAATATTGAGTCGACGGATTGACAATGTGGCGACTAAATTTTAATCTGGAATTTACACTGTGGCTACGACACATACAATCAGGATTGCAGACAATTGGGAAGCTTAAAAAATACAATACATATGAGCCATGCGAGTAGGATTTTGATTATAAATTATTATTTAATATTTAGGTAATTTCAACGAATTGTAGTCGACCCGTGAGTAAAATTTGACCCCTGAAATGATATAACTAACAATTTTTTTCCACATTTGCCAAAAATAAAATACAAGGTCTAGGTCAAAACAAGTAGGCCTTTTAGTTCATTGCGGTTCGTTTGTATCAACTGATCCTGAAATACAATCTGTACAATAAAAAAATTATCTTTTACCATAAAACTCATGAGCGCTTGTCAGTTTTCACTTAGATCGTGTATATCTAGATAGAAGTTCACGCATTTAACATAAAAAACACAAACGTTGTGCTGGCTGTATTTATTATTTGTATGATTAGACTTTTCTGAAAAAAATATTTTGTGAAGTAGAGAAAAATTGCCTAAGAACCCCATGTTTACAGTTTGGTTTCGATCCATCGAACGATGTGTCAGAACTCTTCTTTACGGTATATAGGAACCATGAAACGCCTAATCGATCGAAATTTAGATTTCGATTTTTTTTTCGCTATTACGAGATTTTATTGATTTCTGTCATGCTACTCAAAACTAAAAAATCTCCCATTCGAATTGATTTTTTTTTGTTTGTTCCATCTTATCTTCATACCTATAAATGAAAAAATATTCATGAGTTTTAAAATTTTCTCAAAAATTCCAGAAATATCGCAGGTTTTACTGATTATGATTGAATATTATTTATTATGTTAAAAAAAAATCGCTAAAATATAAAACGACATTTGATAACTTAAATATGCATTGTTTTTTTATCGATTCAATTATATTAGTAGCCTGTAGACATAGATAGGTACTGTTGACCTAGAGGTTGAACTAAAAAATGTTAACGTTCCATATTAGTTTAAACAACTTGATACAATTTTAAATATGCCCCTAAAATTTGAACTAAATCAACTAGATTTACAAATTTTATGAAAATACTAATTTGCGGATAGTGAATTACATACTATCCATTTATAATATATAATCTTATGATACTGAAGTGTGTATATAATTTGATATAGTTGGATTAATAAAAACGTGCCTAATATTGAAATTAAAACGATCGTTTTAAGGAATATATTAAAATGTATTTTTAGTGTATTTGCCATATGGCAACATACACTATTGGCGTCGGTCGGATGGCGGGACCTAGGGGTCGGACCAAAATTTCTCGACGTTTCATAACCTCCTAAACACTTTGGCATCATTTTAAAAAATGTTTATATATATATGTATATATATATATATATATATATATATATATATATATATATATATATGTGTGTGTACGCGCGATAACTTTCGAAAGAGTTAATTGATTTCAACGAAATTTGGGCCACGTGTTGAAATCCATTACCGCAAGAAGCCTATTTAAAATGGGCCTAATCGGGCTATTTTAAGGGTAGTTTTTAGGGGTTGAAAACTGTTTTTGGGCCCCAAAATACCGAAAAAATTCTCCGAATCGTTTCAAAATTGAAATTTAACCCTTTGGTAGTGGTTAAAAAGTGTCCCCACAATTTTAATAAAATCGGCCCGACAGGACCGGATTTACAAATTTTATGAAAACACTAGTTTGCAGATAGTGACTTATTTATTGAAGGGTGTATTTAATTCGGTGTAGACGTTAGATTGATAATAATATTACAATTAAGAAAAAAATGTTATTTTAAGGGGTGTATTAAGGGGTTAAATTTTTTATTTTTCCCAAAAACAAACTTAATTTCACATAATAAAAGTATAAAACCACACGGCCCTATACAAGCAAATACACTATATTGTCGGCAGGGTTTTGGCACTGCGACCCGGGTTTTTTTATCTTGTCCACAAACAAATTTAAGTTCACATAACAATACAGTTAAAAACCGCAATACGTGTAATAACAAATACACTAGTTTGTCGGCGGGTTTGCACTGCGATTAATATTTTGAAGTTTGACTTCTTTAGCGACGTATCTGTTTGAAAAAAGTAAAAAATTGAGGGGAAGTAGAACTGGCAAATAAAGGGGAAGTTAGTTTGTCTCCTAAATTACATGAAACTGACAAGAACAGATTACAGCAATTTATAGTGTGTTGCTAAGTATGTGTAAATATTATTAATTAGTTTCACATAAAAAACTTAAACTTGGGAATAATATTAAAAACTAAAGAAGTTAAACTTCTTATGTGAGGCTCATTATAATTTTTTTTAATGTTAGGTATAGGTCCCAATTTCAAATCATAATAATTATGTAAACAAATTATATTTGAAGTCGAAAAACCCGGGTCGCAGTGCCAAAACCCTGCCGACAATATAGTGTATTTGCTAATACAGGCAGTGTGGCTTTATTATGCGAACTTAAGTTGGTTTTTGGGCAAAATAAAAAAAAATTGAACCCCTTAATACACCCTTTACAATAATAATTTTATTAGTTGAAATACTGTTATCAATCCAACATCTGCACCAAATTAAATACGACCTTCAGCAAGTAAATTCGTATACGCAAACTAGTGTTTTCGTAAAATTTGTAAGTTCGGTCCTGTCGGGCCGATTCGCTTATAATTTTAGGAGCACTTTTTAATTGCTACTAAAGGGTTAAATTTCAATTTTGAAACGATTCTGAGAATTTTTTCGGTATTTTTGGGACCAAAAACTTTTTTCAACCCCTAAAAACCACCCTTAAAATGACCCGATTGGGCCCATTTTAAATAGGCTTCGTGCGGTGATGGATCCCAACAAGTATGCCAAATTTCGTTAAAATTAATTAACTCCTTCGAAAGTTATTGCCCGCACACACATATATATATATATATATATATATATATATATATACATATATATATAAACATTTTTAAAAATGGTGCCAAAGTGTTTAGGAGGTTATGAAACGTCGAGAAATTTTGGTCCGACCCCTAGGTCCCGCCATCCGACCGACGCCAGTAGTGTATGTTGCCATATGGCAAATACACTAATAACTGTAACAAAAGCGTTAAACTATATTTTTTTCTTTACACCTGGTCGAAAGTGCGTACTTTCGGCTTCGATTTTAAGGCAGAAAGCCTAACATTAATGCACTACTGGAATTACTCGCACGCCATCTGTAACAGCGGGCCGAAACAGTTTTCTCGTGCACATTGATACGAAAGTACATATACTTTCGACCGAATATAAATAAAAATAGTATGCACCACACAGCCAGAAAATTGAAATTCTTGCACTGCGCGACAAATGATGCTCTTGGCTTCGCTTCGGGCATCATGGCGCATAGTGCAGAAATTTCAACTTTATGCCGTGTAATATACTATTTAAAGTGATGAATAAATAACAAATGATTTGAAATCGTCTAACCGAAAACGTACCAGCTAGACGATTGAACTGTTTGAGTTTTCTGCTTTCATGAGATCAAAATTCTTCATCGTTACTTTCCGTGAATCCGACAAAAACCGATAGCTTTATCTAAAGCTTCTGGTGATAACACGCATGCTTTATGTGATAGCACGAGACCATAGGCTTTTCCCTGTTTACTGTTTACGGCAAGATAGCGATGCGTTGAGTGTTCTACAATTATTTTTATTTCAGCCATTTATAGACATAACTTTCGATCCCACACGTTAAGCGGCGTCCGCACTATTCAATACATTTTAATTGAAGATGCCATTGGTCACAGATACAACGAAACGCAAGCGAAAACCGTTTAATTTTGGTTTTATTACAAAAATAGTGGTCAAGTTCGAGTCAGTCTCACAATATTTATTAACTTAATTTAATAATACACGTCATTAATATACACACTAAGGCGCAGAAATGCCTGAACTAATAGCTTTTAAGAGATTCCGTCCGATGTCGCTAGTATGCACTATTTTGACGGTACGGAACCCTAAAAATATGTATTGGTATCTAACAAATTATAATAATAATATAATAAGAATAATGCGTTTAACGTCCGTTTCTCGACTTTATGTCATAACAGACGCCATTCGCACCATTACTATTTTTTCATCTACCACTTCCCGTTATTTTCTACATTTTTTACAACTTCAACTTATGTAACAGCAATGGGCGAATGAAGGATTTGTAGGAAATTAGGATAAGGTAGGTAATTTTGTACTAGAAGTTTGATAGGTAATCGGCCATGGCCTCAAATAAGGAACCATCTCGATATTTATCTGGAATTAATTGAGGGAAACCATGAAAAACCTCAATCAAGATGGCCGGTACAGGAATTACCGTTTCTCGGCGAGAGGCAGTAGGAAAAAGTCCCAGCCACATCTGCCCCCGCCGGGATTCGAACCCGGTACCTCCCGAATGCGAGTCTAGTGCTGTCACCACTACTCTACCCAGCTCGGTTATCTAACAAATTATGTAGCTACGCCAGTTAGTTACAAGATCTGAGCTTCGCTAACGGGATATATCTCTAAACGTAGAAGATTGTTGTACATGCATGATCGATATGTTGAATTTTTTAAGTAAACCTTCTTTTGGTACGGTAGGGTAAAATTGATTCATGAAATTGAAAATGTAATAAACGGTTCACAATGTATCCCATATGGCATATACTATATAAACCGGCTGTAGAACGTTAATTAACATGAAGATGAAATAAAATGGTTGCCTCATAACCTAGGTCATAGGTTCAATCCCGGCGTTATTATTTTTGTTTGTTTTTTACAATTATGCCACTTCCACTTCTGCAGTCTGTTTTTTCAGAAATTATAGTAAAAACTGCCATCTTCGAGAGTTAGTTCGGTCTGATACCAATTAATGTTTTTAGTTTATTGTTACTTTCATGTTTTTATATTGATAACGTCACTAATAAACTCCTATACATTTTCTGTAATTGGGCTACGCCTGTAGAAACTTATTTGAATAAATAAATAAATAAATAAATAAATAAATTCCCATATTATAGTTAAATATTCGTTTCCGTCCCTAATACAGAAATATTGGGGAGAGAAAATTTTTAAAGTAAAACAAAAGTAATTTTCTCTCAGTGGTAAAATTAATTGAAAAAAGTTGTATTCAGAAAATGTTCATTATTATTTTTTAGTGTGAACACAACTGTATGGAGCAGTGATTAAATTAATATTAATCTTCAACTGCGTTCGGAACGGGACTGGAGATACTTAAACATCTGAAAGTATAAACGAAATCACCTTTTTCTTTGAAATGACTAAAATTTGAAAATATTAATTGATGCTAGGCATTGGTGGTGAAACGAGGGTTGAGGGGTATAGACCTTTGATCACTTATAAAAGTTTATATTCTAGTTTGCTAATCTATATAACATATAATATACAAAAGGCGATGTGTTTGTGTGTTTCCTATGGACTCTAAAATGACTGGTCCGATTTTGATGAAATTTTCAGACAATCTTCAGATTAGACCAGCAGATGATTCTATGAAGTTTGGTAGCGATCGGGTCAACAGAATTGTTTTTTGTTTTTTGTCAATTCTGATTTTTCTTCGATTTTTGAACATTCTCAACGAGTATTGAATTTGCGCGAATTCAATCGTTTTTGAAAAATCGAAGAAAAATCAAAATTGCCAAAAAACAAAATAAATCCGTTGATCCGATCGCTACAAAGCTTCATAGGGCAAATTCGGCTATTATTCTATAAGAAAGGCGCCGCTAGTAGATAATTGATGAAATGCTGGTAAAATCTTTCCATGAGTTCAGTTTTCTCAAAGGGCAATCTCGAACCCTGTTATTTTTGAGTTATCGGTATATTTATATTCTATTTAATTACACTTGTAATACTGTAAACAAAAACAACCCAAGAAATATGTTTGTGGCAAAAAGGCGCAAGGTTCAAACTGCCGGCTAACAAATGAACACGAAACAAAACACTGTGATCTGATCGGACCGCGTTCATTTGTTTCGTAAAATGCAACTGGAATTGATGCAGCTTTTTCGTCCATGATTTTGACTTCTAAAACACTGCATTATATTGTAATTAGAAATATCATTCATTAGATAATGGCTGATAAAATAAACCAACTGAAAATGGAATTGTTTTGACTGTTAAATTTTACAAACAACTAACGTCGCTTGTTAAAAAGTTCCTGTGATTATTTTTTAGAAGATTTAAATGTGCATGAAAAATAACTGCTTTGTTGGGTTTTTAAGAGAAATTAAAAAGTTTTTTGTTTTTAAAAAGTATGTCAGTCGGACGTTGTTTATAAAGAAAGTGATTTATATTACTTGAACTTTGTGTTCAGTTTTTAGTGAAATTTGGAATTTTGAAAAAATGTAAATTTGTGATACAGATCTGTTACGAGAACATCATTTGGAAGAAGACATTTTTAGTAGTACGAAAATATTTTATCAGGTATTACTAAAAGTTTACTAGTTTGTTAATCAATAATGAACTGGATTTTAGCAGATTTTTTCAGTTGTCTAAAATATGACCATGTAAATTATTTCTGTCTTAATTATTGTAAAATTACATTGTATTACATGTAAATATGAGAGCATGTTTTAACCCCCTAGTCAAAAATATCTAAATATGTGTTTACGTAAAGAATCAAAAGTTTAAAAAAGTGTTCTTATCTGTAAGTTTTCAGTTCGGATTTAACAACATTGCTTACACTACGAAACTGAACCTTTTGAAAATATTTCAGCTTTTCAAAAAGGGTAAATGCACAATAGTTGGACATATTAGGTGGTAACGAAATTGAGTGCTTTATCTTTTCTATAGGCACTTGATTCGTTTAAAAATTTACCTAGCTGTTCAACTGTGTTTTAATTTTCTGTGCTGTTTAAATTTTTATTTTGTGGATAATGTTAATATCATAAAAAAAATATAAATTTTGTAACAGATTCCATTTTTTGGATTAACTATAATTTTTTGCTATATTTGTAATTTATAAACATAATCCACACAGAATATACAAAACAAACTATTAATCATTTAATTTGTTTATATTTTAATATACAGCAGACATTTTATTATTAAATATAATTAATAAGTCCCAATATCAAATTCCACTGTTAAATAAAAAATCCAGTCCGGTTAACAACAATAAAATATTATGTCAGATTTGCCGGGTTTTTTTAGAATCGTCTTAAATAACATCAATTATCAACTACACATTTTTGAAATTTATGCAAACAAAATCACTATAAAAAAAAGTAGTTCGTTACCGCTAAAACACTTATTTGTAGCGTATTTTATTGTTTTTAATAATAATTTGATAGTAGAAAATAATACCAAGAAACCGGTACTTGTTACTGAAAATATCGAGTTCCAAAAATAAATGAACGTCGAACTGTAAACAATATTTTAACTTCATTTGTTTATGATAAGATAAGCGATCCGCGGTCATTGTTTAAAGATAACTATGTCTAATCTGTTTAATTATTATTTAATAACAACCGTTCCTTCCGCCTTAGGCTTTATTATATGCTCCCGATCATATTTTTCGATTCAAGGATAATTTTTTTGGTCAAATTAAAATTAATGGTCTCCTCTTGGAGCGCTACAGACAAAATTAAAAAAAGAAGATTAAAATTCACACAACACCCTTCTATGAGTGTTAAGTGAAATCTCATAGTCGTCAGTAATCAAGCAATTATCAGTAAACTGATACCAACCTTCTAAAATAAATATTTCTTACTCATTTCGAATGCGCATAACTCTGAGCTTAAGATGTAAATTCAATAAAAAGAGAGCTTCGCTCTACATCTACAAGCTAAGCAAGCACATGTTAAAATTAACACCGTTGTTAAATTTATATTTCATTTTAACTTATGTGATGTTACATTTGTTAGAAAGTAACATAAAATTGCACTGTAAATTCTTACATTGAACATTGCATCATTAGTTTGATCGCGAAATAAGTTTCTAAAATATTCAGAACTTAATATTTCGCTAATGTTGGGTGCAGACATGACGGTAATATCAGCTGTACTTCAACACTTGCTACGATTACGCAAAAATAATTAACGACCGTGCATGAATTATTTATTAGCGATGGCATTATATTTTCGTTTGTTTAAAAGAAGGAGGAAGCACGCATCTGAATGTATTCGCGGATGCTCACCGATTTAATTCTGACCGGTATGAATGAAAAAGGCATGTGCCTGTCATTCTTCCCGGCAGATATGATATTTGAGCCGAGTGATCGACCTGGACAGAATCGGCAAGTGTGCTTGCAACCTCAAATTGAAAAAAAAAAAATAGTTTAATTTTAACGTGAACTTGTCCTTGTATTTTTTACAGCAACTTGGACGTTGGATAACACATTATAGAGTCACGTGGTAAAATGCATAAAGCTAATCAAAAGTATAATAATGAAATAATTCAGAAAAAAATGTTATCTTTTTTTTAAATTAAATTCTTTCATTATCCGTTTATAGAATAGATTTTTAAAATTTATCGTCTGCATTTTTTTTTCTTTTATAAATTAAAAGTCCACGATAAATAATGCATTCATGGCAGTTATGCACTGTTTTTATTGTTGTTTTTTACAATTAATGTCGATACAGATAAATGGAATTTGAATTATTTTAAATCGACAACGTTTTGTGGAATTGGCAAATTTATTTACAGGAATTTTGGTTTTTATTTTGTAAAAAATGTTTACGTATTTTTTGTTTATAGATTTTTGTTGGGTTTTTTAAATATTTTGTTCAAACGAAACTACTTCAGCTTATAACAACTTAATCAACACTAAATTTCTGTATATCCGGCAGGCCTCATATTGAACATTTATGCATTTATGCAAAATCGAATTTCAATGCAAACGATGATAATAATAGATAGTGATAAGGTTTATATTATTTGTTGTAGTAGTGTTATCTAGTAGATTTTTGTATGGTAAGAGTTTATTATAGGTAGTGACTAACACACTAAACTTCACAATACCATATAAGCAACACCGTTTTTACGCTTTACATTCTTTTATTACTTCGCCGCTTCATTAAGCGAACCATACTCTATGATGAGTCACTATCTACTATTTCAGAACCATAATGGACGGTCGGAATTATTACTAAATTGTTTTTGTATAATGCATGTATTAATAAGGTGTTTTTTCTTTCATTTCAGATATCCAACGTTTTGACATTAACGATGGATTCATCATCGCTGATTATCAGATCACTCCTAGCCTGCCTTCTAGCAATCAGTTTGGTTATAGAAATGTAAGTACAAATTTTATAAAATCAATCAAAATCTGGACTTGACTATTTCTCGATCTCATTACATTAAACATAAAGTGAATCATTTATATTTCAGCAACAACTGCTATTTGCGACTTCGACACCCCAAAGAAATATATTGCGTTTTTGTTAATACAGACGGCCAATCGTTAGGGTTACATGCGTCGTATTAAGTTGTTCGTAATTCCAATTTTAAATTATATTTAAATACACATACAAAATATAATTGGTATTTTACCAATTATACATTTGAAACAAAGGGTTTATATCAGACGACCATAGAAATAACAAAACTACGACCCTTCGATAATCTCAACCAACTCTATTTTTTTATTACTAAAAACTATACCGACTAGGTTAATTATAAAAAAAATTAAATTTAAATTACGATACGCAAATAATAATAATAATAATAATGCGTTTAACGTCCGTTTCTCGACTGTATGTCAAACACACGTCATTCGCACCATTACTATTTTCCATTTACCACACTTCCCGTTATTTTCTACGTTTCTAAAACTTCAACTTAACTAATAGCAATGGGCGAATGAAGGAATTATAAGAAGTTAGGATAAGGTAGATAATTTTTGAACTAGGAGTTTGATAGGTAATCGACCATGGCCTCAAATAAGGAACCATCTCGATATTTATCTGGAATTAATTGAGGGAAACCATGGAAAGCCTCAATCAAGATGGCCGGTACAGGAATTACCGTTTCTCGGCGAGAGGCAGTAGGAAACAGTCCTAGCCATATCTGCCCCCGCCGGGATTCGAACCCGAACCTCCCGAATGCGAGTCTAGTGCTGTCACCATTACTCTACCCAGCTCGGTGCGATACGCAAATATTAGAGATTGAATTCTATGCGAGGCGACCCTTTTTTATTTTAAGTGTATTTACTAATGCAAAATAATTTTTGCACGGAGTCTAGTTGAAAAAAAAAACATTTCATTCAGTTATTTTAAACAGCATTCGGGAGATGGGAATACAATCAATCGTTTTAAAAACAACGTCCAAGGAACCAGAAATAGAAAAAATTAACGCATGACCGGCTAGAAAAATTGTCACTTGTCAATCAGTTGCCTGTGTTCAATTAACAATCGTCAAACGGTCAGCCCTGATTCAGAACGGATAACATAGCCATCGAATGTTTACAGAATTTAAAATTTGATTCTGTCATTAATTTTTCATTCAAAAAGTTCATTCTAAGCATTTAAAATCTTGCGTTATATGTGGATAACAAATCAACTTTTTTCGCGCTATTTTTCTCTCGGTGAACACTGAACAGTTTTCATTACGTTTGCGCAAATTGACAGGATGCTTGCAGCGTTTTGCGGCAACAGTATGTAATTATGAACTTTTTGGCGCAATGTACGAGTATGCATTCGATGACGCAAACGACGTTTAATTTTAAATTTCTACGCCACACTTAGATCCAGAGTCGGTTTATCTTATTGTTAATCATATCATTAATCCATTTAAGTGGGTAAAACACTAAAAGCAATGGAGTCATTTTTTACTCTAAACCTTGAACGATGAATTACTGCTATCTAATTCAGTAAGAACGACTTATTGCTGATTCTTGCTACAAAATTAATAACATTTATGCAAAATAATTTATACATACATTTGTACAAAAACAAAAGTTAAATATAAATCCGGATCTGATGTATTTTAACAGATGTGAAATTTATTTTCTTACACGTGTTATGATCTGAGAAGCTTTCGGGGTACATTACATTTTTGAAATATTTTTCAATAACAATCAGGGACGGTGAAGATTCATTTTTCCTTTAAAACATTAAATCTTTAGAGGTACACTTAAAGAGTGATTGAAATGAGCTGAATTTTTCCACGACTATTTTGTTTATTTAGTAAAATAGCTTTTGTCTGCTATAATTGTTAAGAAACATTCATTGTTGTAGCACTATATTAGAAAAATTTATTATTCCAACACGTCACCGTCGGGATTTAAACCCGAATGTTTCCACTTTCGCCGCGGAATGAGTTAATCAATTACTCTACGGTGCACACAATTCAACATTTTAATCCTTCATAATATAGCGTTTACAACACTCAAATTCACTAGATGCGAGAGCCAATTATTTATAGCTATAGCTAGACATTAACTCTCACAGTGGCGAGGGCTCTTGTATGAATCAAAGATGAACTTTCCATTATTAATATTTTATTTATCTCGCATGGAGGGATTATTTTATTGAAGTTTGAGGATTAACAAATATACAATTGGATTATCCTTGCCATTTGATGTGATTTAATAGTTTTCATAGGTTAAGACTTTCGTTGAAACCTGCACTCGGCGTTATTTTAATGAATTTACTGGCTAGTTTCAACCGCGTCTACGTAGTAATTTTTTCTCTAAATTAAGTAAAAAAATGAAATAATAAAATAAAAATATTAATCAGTTTTCAGTCAGTCGTGGAACTGCAGCGGAATGACATTTTTGATAAGATTAAAAAACCGTGAGGCAATTTTGAAGATATGGAAGAGACCTCATTATCAGTTTCATTTTTTTTATAACTACAGCACTGCATCTTGTTGCGCCCATTTCGTGCTTGACAACTTCTATCACCGTCGTAACATTCCCTGGGGAACGATTGCGCCCACTCTAGTAATATCATTACCGTGCCTTCAAGCTGATTTTGTTGTCCATTAGAATTAATACAAATATTTATAGCATTGCCAAATGAAACAGTTTTCTAAATAGCCTGAGAACACACATATTTTATAAAAGAAATGTGTTAGTCGATGACCTTGGTACCATTTTAAGAATGAATAAATCATCGAGTCTTGAGAAAACGTTTTGATTTTTTCAATTGATACACTCTGATACTATGAACGATCTAGCAACATGCATGACCCATGTTTTAATAACAAATTATATATATATTACAGTAAAGGAAGATTTGGTTTGAGGATCATAAATAAATAAGCTTTACCAAATTTTCGCTAATGGCCATTAGCGAAAATTTGGTAAAGCTTATTTATTTATGATCCTCAAACCAAATCTTCCTTTACTGTGACATTCTATTGGATCAACACCACCATATACGAATATATATATATTATATCAAAAAAATATTTAAATTATGAATTACTAGCGGATCCGTGCGAATACTTCGCACTGTTAGTGGTCAGTTGCGTAATATAATACGGTGGAAATAAGTTTTATTCTATTCTATTCAGAGACTTCAGCACCACTACGTCACCTAATATTACGGACAACTGTTAAATAAACAGATTGCCACTGGATGGCGACATTTGTTTTTTTTTCTGAATGCTGTTTTATCTATGAAATTGATAACATTTTTAAAACTGTAGTTTTTTAATGAAAACAAATTTTAAGATATAAACTTAGGTTTCGTTATTAGAGAGAAAAATAATCTCTAAAATGGCGTACCAAACATTAATTTTGATACAGTATTAAAGGAGATATTTCGTACCGACAAAAATACCTCTGAGAAATAATATATACCGATTAGAAGTGTGAATCACTTATTTACATAAAAATTGTAAAAACTATTGTTTATTTCATCTAAATAACAAAAACACAGATGCACAATTTCGCGTTTGAATTTCTGTAAATTCATACATAACAATCTTTTAGCGGTTTATAAACATCATGAGACAACCAAACACAGTAAAAACAATTATATTTGGTAATTTGTTTAAACAATCAAAATCGGACAAACAAATTTACCTATAAAATTTACTAAACAATCCTCATCATCACCATAAAACATTGAACAATATTTTGTTAGTTTTTCATCAATATTATGAGATAATCAGAACGAAGCAACACGGACCTCTTCATAATGACTTGCGGCTCTCCAAAATCATATCTCTTGAAACTTTATCTCCGTAATCAAACTGACGCAGCTCATAATCTTGCACCATCTCTCAAATCAGATCACCGTTTGTAATTCTCCGCGACCAGACCAACACAAACTAATTTCCTGAAAGTTCATCAAAATCTCGAACTTTTCCAAAATCAGACAATCGTTTGTGCTTCGCGACAATCAATCTTGCACAAGACAATCTGTTGGGAATTACTAACTGAACTGCGCAAATCAAAATCTCGGACTATCTCAAACCATTCTAGATCTACAGAAAGTAGTCTCTTGAGAAATCATCTGTAACCAGACTATCGCAACTTATTATTTGGATCATGTTCATAATCAGACAAACACTATTTTCATGTTTTCTTCCTCTTCCAAAGACTCACGATACATTAGCAACTGCAACGAAAATCATATGTGACCAGACTATCGCAACTCGAATTATTTGGATCATGTTCATAATTAGACGAACACTATTTTCATGTTTTCTTCCTCTTCCATTCACGAAACATTAGCAACTGGAATGAAAACCATCTGTAACCAGACTATCGCAACTCATTATTCGGACCATGTTGACAATCAAGCGAACACTGTTTTCATGTTTTGTTCCTCTTCCAGAGACTCACGATACATTAGCAACTGCAATGATACACCGAATGAAACCCAACTGGCTCCATGTCGATGGGGTCGCGTCTATGACGAGTGTCACAGACGAGTGTGCGGTGTTGGACCGGGTGAGCGATGCGGTAGAGGCGAAGTGTACGAATGGGCCACTTGCGGCACAGGCCTCTATTGCGTGGGTAACAAATGTCATGGGTGCTCAGCGATTACAATGGAATGCTACAGCGCCGACAGAGGACACTATTTCGCTATCATCGAACCTCTTTACGATGTCAAACGCAAATAGATAAGCAAGTTTGACTTTAAAAATAGTTATTTATTTATTTCGGACTACGCGTAACCAAAATGATCTCACAAAATGAAGACCCACCGATACAGTTCATTAAGGATTAAGTATACATTATTATTTATTTGTAATTTTATTTTAACAATGACTAATTGAAAGAGTTGAATATAACAACATTTTACGTCGATAAATAAAAAATAAGATTCTTTAGAGTTTTTTTAACATCGTGCTTTAATTTATTTTTGACCAGCTATTGCTTCTTTTGCTATCTAAATTCGGCTTGCTTCATATATATATATTTAAGTATTTTTATTTTTATTTTTTCATTATTTCAAATTATGGAGGGTTTAGTTTTAATGTAAAGGAATACAAAACTGCTGGCTCAATAAGCTGTAATGCAAGTACTCTATATATCAGCTCTAAATTGTTTGTTGCATATTCAAACTCCATCATTGATCGTTAATTAAATAAAACCTGAATTATATTTTAAGTTCGTTGATAAGTTATTGTAAATACATATTCGTTTTTATTAAGGCATGAATACGTAAATAATGATTATTGATCTCATGAAGAAACGTTCATTCCGAATTTAGATATTAGCCATGAGATGTTTAATTAAATCATCATTGAGATGGCTGTTTTTGACTGGAGCCAAAATTTACGAATTAAAGTTACTTTTATCGCACGCCCAAATACATTTTTATTTGTTTGTTTGATGCCAATTACTACTTCAAATTTGTAGTACTGTTTTTAGTTGAATTGTCTTAATTTGACTATAAATTTTTAAAAGCATACCAGAAAATTTACTCTTAATGCGCCAAAAGAAGTATAACGTCCAAAATTATATGTCTATAAACTAAAAAATGTTTTATATTTTTTTGTAACCAGTCGACAGAAGGCCCGAGGTCGGGACTAAATTAAATTTTGGCTCTTAATTTTAGTTGCTAAAAGATGTAGGAGAAGATAAGAATTTTTAGCCAATTTTAATCATAAAACAGTATTATTATTTAATATTTCTGTATATAATTTGTAAATATTATTTTCCGTTTTACTTTTAAAATAATTATTTTATATTTTTATTGTTTTCGACAAATTCAAAATATTATATAATCTGTATTTTGTGATATTAATTAATTAAATCTAGCAAAATGTAACAATAATATTGCAAATTGTAATATTGAGTATAAAAAAAATTGCTTATTGAAACTGGTATTTTTTATATCCATTTTCGCATTATTACTATACTCTCTCCATGTCCTCTTCTTCACAACCAATCAGAATTCACTAAAAAGGAATGGAAGAATTAGAGATGGGAAAAACGGGTCTTTTTAGTGACCTGCATCTTTGCCTCTGGATCCCGCATGTGAGCCGGCTCCCTGAACCGGTTCAAAAAGACCCGAGTTCTGAATATGTTACTGCAGTCTGCCACTGAGTTACCTAGTTCAGTCAATCATATCACGACCTGTATAGAGTCAAGAATGCATAGCCAAACATGTGATGTATGAGTCATTTGAGCTGACAGATGCATCAAAGCAAGAACTGATACGTAAGTGTAAAATGTGCTTCTGTGTGTTAAGTGTTTCACTGAGTTATGCAGATCCCTAGATCCGTCGGCTCAAAAAAAGTGAGTCGGCTCTCACGGATCTTCTGTCGGAGTCGGCTCTTTGAACCGGTTCAGATCGGAGTTACTCAACTCTAGGAACAATGCTCTATATCACTCGGAACAGGGAACCATTTGCTCGAAAGAATGATTGGATTTGACCATTCTTTTGCGTACAATTTTTTAGAACTAATTTTTTGTCTAAAATGATTATACATATACAAATATATAAAAAAAATATTTTAATAAAAAAAGAGGAACATTTTAAACATTTAATAATTTTCTTAATACATTTGTAGAATACATAAGATTACATTCAATTAACTTATAAAATATCTTTTTTCATGGTATATATTATATCGCTAAGAAATCTAAGCTCAATGGAAAGAAAGTTTTTTTTGTCGAACTTTAACTAACTTTAAATTCAACGTGAAAGGCACGACGTATTAAAATTTTTAAGTGCATGGCTACTGGCTAGCCTATAAGATATCAATATGAAAATATAATATTAATAATAGCTATTTTTAGCTAGCTTATAAAAATTCCTGCAAGAAATGAATGATGTATTCTTGGAACCAAACGACAATGACGTCCGTTGTGAACATATGTATAAAAGAGCACGCAAATCAAGCACGACCAGCACAGCACGGACCAAAAAAGTCTGTTCGTGAAGGTACTCATGTTATTTATTGGACCAGCACCTGCAATCAGCAGCTAAAACGACTGTCAGTCGGTCGCCTGCAATGTCTGTCTAGCGATGCTGGATCGATCTAGTGTTCTAGTGTCCTCGTTTTCATTATTTAATTTGAATTGATAAAACTACTTGAAAATGGCAAGATGTCTATCACATACGAAACCGACACTAAAAGTTGCTGGTGTATACTGATTTGTGTTGGTTTATGCTTGTGAAGGTTACATGTTTGTACTGTGCTGGTCGTGCTGGTTTATGCTTGACAAGTGTGCGCGGGCTTTTAAATGGACCGTTTAGAATTCCATAATCCCTAAACGCAAATGTGGTCAATAAAATTCTACTTTACTTAAAATTTGAAATTATTTCAATTGTTTTAAAAGTTTTTTGATTACGTATTTTAGAGTATTGAATAAATCTCAAAAGGCGTCTTGCCTATCAAAATTTGATAATTTTGAATAATGCGCATTATTCCTTAACATCAACAAATAATGTAAACCAAATATTTGGTTCTTATATCCTTCCTCTTAATTGCAAACAAGACTTTAAAAAATATATACATTTCAAACGGCTGAGTTTGGAAGCCATGTTTAGATGATGTCGCGCTTTGTTAAAGAGAGATACATCTATAAATGGAGATGGTCATATATCAAATGATCCATATCTAAAGAACCGGTGGACGTGATTCAACTACAGGTAGCGAATCAGCTGAAGTTGTCTAGCGATGACGTAACTCCGTAGCGGGACTATTCTATGTTTAAACTTGCATTGAAAACTACACAATTTGAGTTTTTTCCTAGTAGAAAAAGCTTCCGAAAATTCTTAAAAATTGTTTTATAATATATTTATAACATAAAATCCAATTCAAAAAAATGTAGGGCGGCCCATTCTTTATTGTCATCACCTGATAGCAATAGTTTCAGTACATAAAAGTGCAATAAAGGAAGATTTGGTTGAGGATCAATAAATAAATAAGCTTTACCAAAGTTTCGCTAATGGCCATTCGACCAGCTTAAGGCTCTGAAGATGGAAATATATTTTTCGAAACGTTGGCCATTAGTGAAACTTTGGTAAAGCTTATTTATTTATTGATCCTCAACCAAATCTTCCTTTACTGTGACATTATATTGGATCAACACCACCATATACGAAGATAAAAGTGCAATAATCGAAAACATCATCAGATACTTCCGAGTTATAAAAACAAATGATTTATTATCGGATTAAAAGAACTAGTGATTGTAGACGTGGTGTATCCTATAGCATAAAGATAATCACAGTAATCCATAATAGCAAGCTTCAGGATAATAGTAAACCGAAAATTAACTCTCTGTAGGGAAGAATTTACGTTCGTGTGTCTTGTCTTTACTTACAAGAATACTTCTTTAATTTTTTGCAATCGATTCAGCACCTTTACATAGTTCTTTACTGATATAGCACTCAAATAACACAGCACAATGGTTTAGTTTCAGTAGTTTTTTTATTTTAAAAACTTCATAAAACAAATTTACGAGACGTTGATGCTGAAAAACAATAGATTTCAGCTGTTGAAAGAGTTTGAATTTTGTTTGTTTCGTAATAAGACTCACAGCAATGCTATGATAGTCAATCGTATACCGTCATATAATATTTCTCGAATGTATTATGCAACAGTTTAATTGGATATGTTTGTGAGATGTATAGTATATTTTTTGGTCCATAAAAACAACTTAGAATCTGCTAGGAGTAGAAACCCATTTTATTTTTTTATTATAAAATTCTAAATGTATAATACCAAATTACTACAGAGTAATATAATAAGTTTTTCTGTAGTACCTTTCGCAATTATGTAATTATTTTTGTTGTAGAATAATCGATTAGATAATTCTGGGCAGAAAAACGTGTATCCAAAATATATAAAACAAATTTTTGCATCACCTGAGTACCTCAAAACTTGTGTGCTTGCCCTTCTAAAAGCATTCGTTATTTTTGTAACAACAATCGCATTTTATTGTAAGATATTTTCTAAAAGCTGTCCTTATTGTAATACTCGAAATTCAGAAGCATTTTTTTACAAACAATATTGGGAATGAATTATAAATCCAAAACGGATTCTAAAAGTGTTATATGTTTAAAGTCCACAGACATATCCAGGTTTTTTTTATCCATTTTACGAATCTTTTTTCTTCTGCTGACGTTTTCTAACAAGGAATCCTCTGATTCCGGCTTGTATTTTAGTAGCGGAGCGTTCCTGTATGGCTGTGTCATCTTGAG
The DNA here is from genome assembly GCA_034508555.1 of Venustoraphidia nigricollis. Taxonomy (NCBI): domain Eukaryota; kingdom Metazoa; phylum Arthropoda; class Insecta; order Raphidioptera; family Raphidiidae; genus Venustoraphidia; species Venustoraphidia nigricollis. The sequence continues at coordinate 219,612 of JAVRKA010000083.1, forward strand.
GTTGACTCCCAGGTGTTGGTGCCGAGCTCCTGCGAGCTTTGTTCCCCGAGCCACTGTCGGATGATTTGGACTTAGTGTCCTTGCCACCTTGCTTCATTTGTTTACGAACCTGCGCAATAAAAATGCTGGTTTAAATATTTTGTTTAATGACTCAAAAAATAATACATGCTTATATTTTTTTCGATGTTTTTCAGAGATAAATGAAGCGCAAATAAATATGTTTATATTTAGGGACTTATTAAATGAACTTTATTTAATTTAAACATACGAAAAGACTAAAACTTATAAAAGAGACTCAGGGCTTTTTCCCCAGAAATAAACAACTATTGCGACTAGTTTTAAATACGGCAACATAAATAAAATTACTGTGAAAGAAGATATTTTCACACGAAAAATTGCGAATAAGTCACCCTGTCGAATGCCAAAAAGTAAGCATCAGTAGTCATCAATTACTTCTTGCTTACATTTCGTATTGCAGACATTATGTTGAAACCTGGAGGTTTCAAGTATGGATAAAATATTAAGAATACTCGTAGTGTATAAGTCACGTAGTAATGAATACGTATGCAAAATTTGAGCAAAATCTATCGACTGATTTGTTTTTAGATGCGACCAAACATACGACAAGCACAGCCATTTTTAATAACAACTTTTTTTGGGAGGCAAGTTCACCAAAAAGTCAAAAAGATTTTTTGCAGAATCACAAGATTTCTCTTATATACTCTGTATATGGGAAAATAAATGAAAATATATATAGGACCTAATATTAATTTTGAAACAAATTGCTTCTTTACGTAAATCTTCTTACTTTACATAACAATGTTAAAGTGTATTGTAATACCGTCATTGTAAAACATGATGAAGAAGCAATTACTTAACTAATGAAAACTTAATTTAAAAAAATGTTTCACGTGCACTCATCGTTTAAACTCTACAGGAACGTCCACTAACGAATAACGATAAATTCAAATAATAAATGATAAAACAAATCCAGTATCATCCACTTATTTCCGCTTTGGACAACTACTGCCCGATTTAAGTAATGTATAGTACAGTCAGTTTTCACTAAAGATACGTTCTCTATTAAGGAATATAAACAGAGGAATTACTTTAACTCCTATTATAGACATCTATTAATTCATTCCCCAACCAATTATTTCCTTGTTATACTAAATTTTTCTTTCTGATGGACCAAATGCACGTTTTTGTCGCAGCATATTTCATGAAATATTCCTTGGGGAACGTCCATAAACCACGTGACCTTATTTCAGCCTCTCTGAAACCCCTCCCAACCTTCATGTAGCCTAACGTTGCCTTTTCTATGACCCCCCCCCCGAATGGGACATAATTATTTTATAATCAAGTCCAGAATAAATTTTTCGTTGTAACTTCGTAGCATGACTTCAACTCCCCCCTCTTTCGAATTGATCGGGGGGGATACCACGTAGCTCGACCCAGAGGGGGCTGGTTCGAGCTACGTGGTTTTTGGACGCTTCCTTGATGACTATTTGCCTAACTTCTAGATAAAAAGATACCAAGATCATGGACCCATTAAAAACAAGTTATTGCGGGTTCGAACTCTCGTTATCCTGAGTAACATGACTGACCTGGTATCCTCTGAACCCGGCTTGTATCTTGGTGGCGGCCTTGACGGCGCTGTCCGCCATGCTGTTGTTTCTACTTCCGCTTCCGCTTCCGGGTCTCTTGTATTTCATCGCCTCTGACTGATCACCGTTGTCTTGTTGACCAGTGACGTCATTACCACCTTCGCCGCCGCTGTATGTGCTGGTGTCTGACGGTGACTTCAGAACTTGGTTTCTGATGTCTGAATAATTAAATAAAGCACGTGCAATATATTAGTGTGTTGTTCTCGCATCTCACTCTAAAACTGTATAGCGGATGTCGCGTTAAATTGACTACGCAAACTTTATAACCCTTCATGAACAACAAGCCAACACATCTAATGAGCGAATAAAACGATTAAAATATTGGAAGTCCGGTTTATATTAAGGTTATTGATCCCACAGATCGTAAAATATGCTCTCGGAAAATTTCGAACTGTGGTCGCGAAATTCATTTTTTTGCTGTTTTTTTATTAGCTGTGACTAAGAATTAAATTTAACAAAATTCTGATTGCTGTTTAAAAATTTCAAAAAACGGATTTTTGCCCTAAAATTTGAATAAAATAAAGTAATATTCGTCAATATTTCTTTACTTTAATCAAAATAGTTTAAAAACTCACCAGATAATGTACCTACATGAAAATGAAAATCACATGAAATCGATTCAGCGGTTCTTAATTCTAAACCACCAAACAGACAAAATATATGTTGCGCTTATATTGAAGACGTTCAAATATCGCTTTTTTTGACGCAGATAAAGCCTTGCACGGCCTCTTTCAATTATTTTAATGTACTGCTAATTTTTAATGAAACGTTTTAATACTGATTTACAAACCTGAATCATATGTTTCTGTTATAAAACAAAACAGAGAGGCAAAGAGAAAAAGAGGAAGAAAGCGTGTACGTGGAAATAATGTGCCGTTTGTCTGGGTTATTAACTAGGCGCCCACTCGCGAAATTATATAGGTCAAACGATAAATCGTGGCAACGGGAACTTGTCTCTGTTATTTGCTAATCTTACTGAAAGTATGCGCAAATAAAGTCGCGACTAAAAGAAACCTGATTTGCGAGGAGTTCAGTCAAACCAGAGACACAGTGCACTGGAATAAAAAAAATCGTCGACAAAACTGCATGCTTCGCTATGTTTGCCACTGTATTATATAATAACTTTCTTACAAAAGTTTGTTTATAAAAATTAACCTACTGAATTTCAGTAGGTTTCAATTCTGATAGTTATCAAAGCGATTTAAAAATAAATCAAGGCGTCCGTCTAGAATTGCGACCTACAGCCCAAACGTTACGTACGTTTGGGCTGTAGGTCGCAGACGTCCAGACCAAAGTACAACTGCTACTCAGTTACGATTTTACGACTTTCTGTGAAGTCGAATCAACCTAAAAATGGTTAAGTGTTATAGAATCACCCATTTTCAGAAAGCTACAATTTATTTCACTATTTTTGGGAAAGTGTTTTAAATCGTGCATAAGTACCTAATATTGCCACAAATATTTATTATTTTTATTTAAATACAACTCAAGCCTTAAAAATCATGTATTTTAAATACCGTTTCCGGTCCAAAACGCCAATACTAGTCGCGTGACGTCACCTGTTCATACCAAAGGAGGCTCAAAAGCTTACACAGGAGCTACCATCCTATAGATGCGTATTCTGTGCTCATAAACGTTAGTAAACTGAGGTGATGAAAAGTTGTTTCGTAGTCGTTGCTATAGTTACTTGTAATTTGTTGTTTCCTATAAACAAATAATCATAAATTACACACTAAATATCAACCAAACAATGAAGTTTTTTGACAGCGGCTGAACATATGACGTCATGCGCTCTGATTGGTGTCTGTTGTCACGTGACGTGATAGTGATTTTATTAGGTTTTATTCATTAAATATTAATTAAATTCCTTAAAAATAAGGAAAAATATAGTGTTTTTAGTATTTCTATCATAGAAACTACTATTTTTCGTTAAAATTATGTTTTTATTTGAATACAGTCAATATCCCTATTGCAATTAATAATAGAAGGATCCTGTTAAAACTAATATTAACGTGAGCAATAAAAACGTAATAACTGCATAACCTATCACAGCGGCTTAAGTAGGAAGTACTGTGCGAACGCTGCTTTATCGTTAGTAATAAATTAAAACAATTACGCCGGTAATTAAATTGAGCGAAAGTATGTACAAATAGCCGCAAATAATTGTAAGACGAGTCCTCATTTCAAACAATATTTGTATTTACAAGAATAACATTCAATTGTTTAGACGCGTCGTGCCAACAGGAATCTTTTAACTGGATTTTGTAAACTTGGCAGCCATTTCATTAGATGTACACTGATTGTGTACTAGAAAACAATGCTGTTTCAAAACATTACTGTGTTTCATGTATCAAAATCATCGGATCAGTAAGCATTGCTTAGATTTAGTTGTTTGAGTAGTCACTGATTCTCAGTCACAAATAGAATAAATATTTTGAGACACTACCAAATTGATATTGATTTGGCAGTAATATTTTACTAAATTAACAGCAATGTTAAAAAAACCCGGGTCGCAGTGCCAAAACCCTGCCGACAATATAGTGTATTTGCTGATACAGGCAGTGTGGCTGTATTATGCGAACTTAAGTTGGTTTTTGGGTAAAAAAAAATTTACTCCTTAATACAGCCCTTAAAATAACATTTTTTTTCTTAATTGCAATATTATTAACAATCGAACCTCTATACCAAATTATATGCAACTTTCAGTAAATAATTCACTATCTGCAAACTAGTGTTTTCATAAAATTTGTAAGTCCGGTCCTGTCGGGCCGATTTTATTAAAATTTTAGGGACACTTTTTAATTACTACCAGAGGGTTAAATTTCAATTTTGAAACGATTCGGAGAATTTTTTCGGTATTTTGGGGCCCAAAAACAATTTCAACCCCTAAAAACTACCCTTAAAATAGCCCGATTATGCGGTGGTGGATTTCAACACGTGGGCCAAATTTCGTTAAAATCAATTAACTCCTTCGAAAGTTATTGCCCGCACACACATATATATATATATATATATATATATATATATATATATATATATATACGTATATATATATATAAATATATATATATATACATATATATATATAAACATTTTTAAAAATGGTGCCAAAGTGTTTAGGAGGTTATGAAACGTCGAGAAATTTTGGTCCGACCCCTAGGTCCCGCCATCCGACCGATGCCAATAGTGTATGTTGCCATATGGCAAATACACTAATAAGCATTTTAAGTATCTACAGTATTTTTTGTTGTAAATACCAGTTCTGTGACTGAAGTAAATTAATAAGTATGATTATTAGGCAAAATTTAGTATTACTATTCTTCCATTTCTCTATTTACAGTTTAAAACGACTTGAGAATAACGTGTAGTATTGCAATAGGGATGTTGACTGTATTCAAATAAAAACATAATTTTAACGAAAAGTAGTAGTTTCTATGATAGAAATACTAAAAAACACTATATTTTTCCTTATTTTTAAGGAATTTAATTAATATTTAATAAATAGAACCTAATAAAATCACTCTCAAAGTCACGTGACAACAGACACCAATCAGAGCGCATGACGTCATATGTTCAGCCGCTGTCAAAAAACTCCATTGTTTGGTTAATATTTAGTGTGTAATTTATTATTATTTGTTTATAGGAAACGTCAAATTACATGTAACTATAGTAACGACTACGAAACAACTTTTCATTACCTCAGTTTACTAACGTTAATGAGCACAGAATACGCATCTATAGGATGGTAGCTCCCGTGTAAACTTTTGAACCTCCTTTGGTATGAACAGGTGACGTCACGCGACTAGTATTGGCGTTTTGGACCGGAAACGGTATTTAAAATACATGATTTTTAAGGCTTGAGTTGTATTTAAATAAAAATAATAAATATTTGTGGCAATATTAGGTACTTATGCACGATTTAAAACACTTTCCCAAAAATAGTCAACATCCCTATTGCTTATTTGACGTTTCCATGTTTCGTGGCTCTTCTATTACAAGCCCTCAGCTCCTGAGCTCTAAAGTAAATCTACCAGTCTAACAATGCAGACCATATTATGTATAGATGTGGAACATTAAAGGGTCACAGTATTTTTTAATGATACACTGAAACTTCATTACCGAAATAAAATAATACGAACTTATGTAAATTCTGAAACAGGAAAAATGAATAGATACATGGAAATCCAGCCGAAAAAATGAATAGGTAAATTAATTTAAAAATACTGATACCTATTGGAATTTCCATAAAACATTTAGGGTCGTTAAAAATAGCAATAAATAAAAAAAAAACTATCAAAAAAAGCATAGCCGCTCCCATGTTGTAAAGAGAGTTATTTATCTGTAGATTCTAACAACGTTTTATTAAATATTGAAATTTTTACATTTTTTGAAATGTATTTTTTAAAGATTTACATAGAAAGTGTTTAATTTGTAGAAAGCAACTTGATTATAAAAATGAAAGTTTATTAAATTTTGAACAACTACAATACCAGCACTTTTTCTAAATGCATTAGTTTCAAGAAATAAATAAATTTCGATTTTTTAACCCTGCGTCATAAGTGTCATTTGTCAACTGTTATTTTGAATGTGATTCAAATTTAATATTTTACCATTGATCAGCTGTATATGTAGTTCACTTATCATAATGAATGTTGTGGCATTTTTAGTTTATTTTTGATATTTTGCCAACACCCTGTCATGTATAAGAGACATAACTTTTTGCGTCATAATAGCTTCATTATGGACAAACTATGAGGTATTCATTTCGTTATTACAAAATGTCAATGCAGAACATAATGTATTGAATGCAATAAACCTATACGTCCATTATGTTTTATAAATAGCTAAACATTGATCGTTTTATTGCAACTAGCCTTTACCCGCTTCTTCGTTCACGTCGGCGTTGATTTTGAAAGAAACCTTACCTTAACCCGATCGTATGACAGTTAAAAAGTAGCCTATATTTTAAGTTTGAGCGTTAGTTCACGGGCTTCAAATTTCATGAAAACTGATCCCATTCTTAATAATGCTGGTACAAAGAGGAAGATAGAAATTTTGGAAATACGTTTGAGTATCATAAAAAATACCCAACAAAACACGAAAAACACACAAAGTACAAACAGTATTTGTAACGTTATAGTTGAGGAATAATTTAAAAAGGAGGTCTACCGATATTTCGCTAAACTTTCGAAATATTGATCTTCATCATCATGGCCTAGGAGCATATTTGTAAGCTCCGATGATGAAAATTATTGACCACAAGCAAAATATTGGTAAATCTTTCTTTTTAAATTGTTCCTCAACCAAATTTTCCCTGAACGACTAGTATTTGTAACAACTAGAAGTGACTTATAACATTCCCATTTTTTTCACGAAATGATTTTTTTAAATAAATATACCAATTAACCCACTGGTAAAACTGTATTATGACCAGATATATAGTTTTCGTAAAAAAGTGAACAAATTGCAAATTAGAATTGTGATTCTCATAGTTCTGAAATGTAGTTCCTTGTTTTCTAATCATGTTATAAAAATCATTACCAACAACCCACCTGTGTTTTTAATGTTGAAAACTTCAAATTAACGAAATTTGAAAGACAAACACATAAACTCTTTGAGAGGGATTTTCTTGAAGTAAAAAATTTGAGGCCAATATAATGAAACGGATAACTGAATGACATATTTAAATGTGTTAAGTATCTAATAAACGTATTAAAAAATAGTTTCGTATTATTGATTATTCATTTCTCATTTTAATGTTTTAGAAGTGGCTTTGTTTTGTTGAGTCATAAAAATATCAAATACCAATGTACGTGTAATTATTTAATAATTCGTATTTATATTTTTTAATTTTTTGCTACTACAAACTATAATTACATTTCAAATCAACTATAAACTTTAACATTTTTTGTCGTAAAAACGTGTCTTCAATTAAAAAAAAAATCAATAATGTAGTTTCTAAACTATAATGGTAATTGTTTCATCACTACAATTATAAATTAAAGTCTTTCGCCGCGCTGAGTTCGGGCTAATCTCAGAAACTACTGTATGGATTTTGATACGGTTTTCACCAATAGAAGGAGGTATTATCTAGGAAGGTAACAGGCTATAATTTATGAACATTTTGCGAAAATAGGCTACCGATATGATGAATATTTGCGAATGAAGTCCCTTCTGAGAGCTTCCAAGGCGTGCTCTTCGTCAATAGCTAGAATTACACGAAAATAATATATGGTGGAATAGTTTTTCTTAAAAAGGTCAAAAAAAGTCCGCGTCAGCATATATTTATCTTTAAGATTGACTCACAATAACCATTTTTATGATTTTAAAATTTGGTCTATAAGAATGCTTTATTTGCGAAGATTAATCTTTTTTTAATTGCCATTCAATTTAGGTTAATAGGTAATTTACAAATCCGGACGAAGCCACACCGGGCCGCTAGTAATTTATAATATTTGACTTAATACTAAACTATTTTCCTTAAAACATTCTTGTAGCATTATCCAACGCGCATTGCTTCAGTTCTTTTAAAATTCAAAAATAGCTGCGCTTGCAGTAGCTGCAACTGCCACAAATAATATTAATTTGTATTTTTGTAAAATTCTTACCAAAGAGAAACAAAACGTCTTCCGTACACAAATTCAGTTAAACTAGTTATAAATCTATTTAATTGAAACGCGCACAAAAACAAGTGACTGATGAAACAACTGACGGTAGAGCACTGGCCGCGCTGATCGACGAAACACAATTATAGCTATTATAACAGCAGATTTATTTTTACTCGGTTGGCAACCTTGATGAAACGAGACAAATGAACAACTCAGAACAACAGACTAATGGAGAAAAAATCAACAGACCGTTTCACAGTCTGAACGTAAATGCTAAGTTAAATTGCATCGGAACTAGTTTTAGAATGTTTGGCTGGTCGCTGTCGACAGATTTTTAATTACAAACTGTTAAAGGTTTTATAGTACATGTACTTAAAATTTGAAAGACGGTAGTGAAATATCTCCAACAACAATGAACATTTTCTTTATTTCTTTTATTATCACTCAATAAATAATTACCAACTTACTGATATTTTATAATCTATTAAAATATGTCACACGCATTTATTTATTTAGAAAAAGTAAGGTTTATCCTCAATGAGTATTTTTTCGATATAATACAAAGATTATAAAAATTATATAAATAATTTATGGTCATTGTTCGATACTATTTTCTGACGGTTCTTTGTGTGTTATATTCAAATCTCTATCACCGCTAGACATAAAAGTCGAATAGTTTTCTTATTAATCATTGCTAATTCAAAGAAACGCATCCCTAAAAATAAAGATGTTTACCTGATTTGTTTTGTTGCTGTTATTTATTTTTTGATGATGCATAAATTATTTTTGTTTTGTTATCATTAAAGAAACTTCAAATAATTACAAAAAAACATAAACAATCTTATAATAATTACAAAGAGTGTTGATTTTCAGCTAGTATATAAATAAAAGATATACTTTTTTGGCGTAATCGCGATATTTGATATTCATATTTTCAGTAAAGATGTACAATATTAAAATAAAATAGGATGTCTGGGGAGATGATAAATATAGTTGGAAAACATTTTTAAACACAGGTTGGGTTATGTTTGTGGTCTTATAATTTATACACATTTTACCTTTATTTTTATATTAGTACCTACATAAAGTAACTATTAAAGGGTTTTCTACTGTTGAATCCATAATTTAAAAAAAATGCAAGTATTGAGGTCATTTAATTGTCAAAAGTTGTTATAAATTGGAAATGTCTTTGCTACACATTTGAAAACGGGCTTTAGTTTACCATTTTTATTACTGTTCTTCAGTTTAAGAGTTAATGAACTAGAGTTTAGTTACTATATAAAATCGTTCCTCACTCAACTAGAATGTGCAGTATGTTGATGTTATTTAATGAACACATACTAAAATATAAAATGCTAGGAAATTTCCTGCGTCGTCGATAACACATGTTCTCGTTTGTCAATTTTTTAATAATTTTATATAAAAAAAACAAGGCAGTCAAGAATTATTTATTCAAAATGAAAAAAAAACTTGAAATATTTAAATAATTTTTGGAATTAATTTGTACAAAATCGATATTCGTTATTTTATTTAACAAACATTATTATTGTCGTAAGAATTGAATTTTTGAAATATTTAATAGTACAGAACCGGATTCATAATTTCTGAACAGTGATTTGACAGTTCACTAGAATTCATTAAGTGTTATAATCCCACATAAGTTACATGAAATCAGTATCGTAGCTAAAGTCATGAGCGCCCAGGACAATATTTGAATTTTGCCTCCCCGAAACTTATTTTGTAGGAAGAGAAACAATGCCTGCAGGTTGCGAGTCCACAGTGCGCCCACTTGAGATTTTTTTTATTTTAATAGAAAGAGAAAAAAATCTTAAGATTATTAGCACTAGTTAATACAAATATACAATGGTATTGTGATCATTAGATTTGTGTCCCTTACAGTCGACCCCACGGCTTGTCCCTAGCTACGACACTGCACGAAATATTTTTTTCGACATTTTGTTTAATTGTGTACTAAATAAATTAACAAAGGTGCGTTAAACGTTTTAAATGAGAGTTAAACAAAAACAGCGCAATCTTGGGTTTCAAGTGTCGCTTCAAATATCTGATCTTTTTTTACAAAGTTTTAACGTTGCCTGTTTCATTAAAAGCGTTGCAATAAGAGATTCGAAGACTACACCCAATACTCTACAGTCTACACTCTACATAGACTTACATTAGTCGTGCCCCGGCGTTCTCAAGAAATGTGTAAACAATTATATTCGACAATTACGTAGATATAACAAAAAAAAACAACACACTTTTTGACAGCCCAAGGCATGTAGAACTGTTTAAACTGCCCGTTGTAAAAGTCACTTCCTCGAGAGATTTCTACTGTATCATTAAACCGACTCACTATAGCAAAAATTTATTGGGAGTGCGCTAGTAAAGATGTTTTAATCATAAAAAATATCAATCAATAAAAAAGTAAAAAGTGACGAACTCCTTTTGAAAACCAATTTTTATTTTGAAATAACGTGTTAAGTGTGGCGTCAAGGAACTGTAGAAAAATTGTAATTTTCACATGTGTACTATTTCTACAAGGCACCAAGGTTGCGGATATTACCGGAAATGTGGAATTTAGATATTTAAATGAATTGTTATTTTGCAACTTTGACATTTCTAATATTATTTGTAAGATTTCACTGTATTGTGTAACTGTTTAATAACTGTTAATATAGTTTTCATCATAACAATTTAAATTTGTATACAGTAGATTCGGATAAATTGGGTCATCGGATAATCGCGGCAACTGGTGATTTTAAATAAATTGATCCCCAATATTAATCCTCAAAATCGGAATTCGTTTATTTTATACATCTGTGGTTGGGTACCAAATTTCAGCTCCTAAATCAGTTGTACATTGAGTGCAAACTTTAGGATTCAAACATTCTAAGTGTTTTGTTTGTGAGAACATTTAGGTTTGCGAAGCCTCTAGTCGAACCACCCCAACGTCCCCAACTCTGCTGTAATTAGCGGCGATCATACTCAATTTTGAACGTAATAATGTTTCTTTTGTTTTTATAGTTTTTTAGTACTTACGTGAAATTTCTCATAGCTTTAAAAAGTGTTTTAGTGTCGATATCATGTTTAATGTGACCCACTTTTTAGTTAAAAGCCTACTTAATATTTATTGATGGCGTAGGTAACGTGCTTTATGTGGTGGAAGCTACGGTTGATATATGTGAGCTATACAACTTTATAATTTGGTTTTAATGGACAGTAGATTCGGACACGCTCAAGAACAAAAGTAGTTTATCGATTCTTGACTACTTATAAATATGTACAGTAAGGCGCCGAAGTTACGCGATAAAAATAATATGATAGTAAAACAATTTATTTTAAAAATACACAAATTTCAGAGAAATTATGTCAAGAAAAAGTATGTTTTGCTTGCTGAATATGTTTTTAAATTCTTTTTATATTGATAGGACCTACTAAAACCGGATAAGTTGAATTCTCGTAGGTCGGGGTACATCTCTGCATACAAATTTTGTTTAATTAGAACCAAGAATTAAGACACTAGTGCATAGAGAATAAAAATATGTAATAAAAATTGTAGGTTTTTATAAAATCTAACAAACTCGTCTGACGAGACAATGATTTCCTTTTTTCGCGTATTTTTTTTATTCTTTGCTTTGTAGTTGAAACGTACTCTTCGTTGAAATTTTCCAAAATTGTTAGCCTCTCTTCAATTGAACTGTGTCCTTCTATCAAGTTTACAGCTGATCAGAAACTCTAGTTTGCGCAAATCGGGGTATTTTATATTATAAATTAAAAAACTTAGTACCTGGTGGTAGCATGGGAATGGTATCATAGAATTCGCCAGAATGTTGTAGACCCTGGTGAGGCTCCGACGCCTCATCCGGCGAACAGACAGCGTGGTCCGCTGCTGATAGCGGCGTCGTTATTGTGACGTCATCGGCATCGTTCTGAAAAACACACACATCTATTTATCGCCACATCACTTTAAATGATTCTTTATTAGCCAGCTGATCTTTTGTCTTATTTCATTTGAACGTGTATCAAATTTTCCGAAAAGAGATGAAAAATCGATACAAATTCACGATACGCGGTTACAGAATTGGTGAGATGCAATAAAAATTCTGCATAATGGAAAAACAAACGTAAATATTATCGCCGATGATTCATAAAAAATAAACAAGGACTAGTTCAAGTACGGCAAACCCCACGTTTCACGGATTTTTAAATTCGAATTATAATACACGCCACGGTTTTAAAAGGTTCTGAAGCTAGTCACAAACAGCGTCGCAAATGTATATTTTAGAGCCGTCCTGGTTGTTTTGTGGGAAAGGAAGACTCCCACCACCGCCCAGTTACCGGCACAGAACGTGCGTTCGTCGGTGATTGGTTATCGCTGGTTGTCTTGTCAATTGTCGCTTTCCTGCTATAAAGTACAGTCCAGTACGCTATTGTTAAGTTGTTTCTTTGATTGTTAATTGATCAAGATGTCTAATACAGTTTTGCATAGACAAGCACGAAAAATAATTTTTTGGATGACTTTATGCAAGGAATTAGACCTTTAGATTAAAGAAAAATTAAAAATAATAATATAGCGCCCGTTTGTAGTTTTTCAACCGACTGTACCTGCGCAAGCCTCCATTAGCATCTAACTTCCGAGCCTTTTAGATCCATGGCACGTACTCTTGTTAAAATATTTGTTCAGATGTTTTTGGCTGTCTCTATTTCTATAAAAAAAACTAGCAACTACTCATGGTTATGTACGCGATTGAGTTAAACCACGACAATAATAACAGTAGTGGAGCCTTCGGCTCCACCTGGCACCACCTAGTGGCGAGTAACAATAAAGTGGACAGAGTAAAAACCTTCTCAATGAAAAAAATGCTAAGTTTCATGGTGATCGGTCAAACAATGTCGAAGTCTATTAATCTCAAATATACATATACACCCATTTTGGGATATATAGATTTCCACTTCAATATAATAAATAGGTGTGATTGATATCATGCTCCAGTGTAGAAGGTGGAACCTTGAGTTATACACCTAATGTACACTTTTAAGGCTGTCGGAATGCTCTGAATTTAAGCCAAAAATAGGGCTTCGGCTGATAGCTGATTGTAGATTTATTCGTCAACATTTTGCAAAAATTATTTCTCTATAAGGAAGATAAAGTACAAATATAGGTCTCTAATGGACTACTTTTGTAATTTATGTACGATTTACTAAAAAAAAGTTGGCATTGATTGTGCCAAAAAACACACGTTTTCGATGTCAGACAACGACCTTATTCGTACTTATTTCACAAAATTGTTCCATCACAAATCTGAAGTGACTCTTCCTTTTTCGGAAAAGTTTTTTTAAATCTTTAAAATATTTCCAAAAATTAGAGTAATCAACTGACAGCGGCACCCTTGCAACAACATCTTTTAGCTTAAATTCAGAGCGTTCTGACAGCCTTAAGTATAAATTTCACTGCACTGATATGTACCAAACACACCTAAAAAGTTCCTAAGAGTTTAAACAATAATATCAAATCTAACCACCGCACTGATTTTGTTGGTCAATTGCGGATTTTTATTCACTTATAACTACGCCTTATGGGTTCTTCTGAAACAAATTAATATGGCATCGAGTAGAAAGTGCTCGTATTTTGATGTTTAGTGGAAACTTTTTAAGTATGTACTTCATTATATTTTTATGCACCGAACATATTTCTATCGTTTGTTATCTGATTATGATAAGAAAGAATGGAGAATATGATGTCCAGTTCACAAAAACGCAATGAGTGGAAAATGTTACAGGAACAAAGAGAAAACTATGTAGATCAAATCTAATTTAAGAAGAAATTAAACTCGAAATATTCTTAAAATAAAGAAGAAAAAAAAGATCATGTTAACTTTATTACCTTTTCAGTTTTTCTCATTATTTTTTGAATTAAAAATACTCCAATTTTATTTTATTTTTACTATGGTCTGATCACAAAAAAACACGTTAGCTAATGACACAGAGAACAATGCGCGCTACTTGAAATTATTGTCTGGCGCTCTTCGTGTTAAATTATTTAATAAAACTCTTATTTAGAGTTAAAAAATGATTAATTTTATTGATTAATAGCGTTAAAGCAGGGTTGGATTGCTATTTTTCATCAGTATTAAAACTGAACAAATTTAAAACCTTGATGTACATAATCTCGATTATTTTTCTGGTTCCGTATACTCGATGAAAAAATGGAAACCTTATAGTCACACTCTAGGCCCTAGGGTCCGTCTGTTCGTCTGCCACATCTCATTTTCCCTGAATCTATGAACGAAAAAAGTAGAATTTTGGTACATATATTGAGTTAGATGATCCAATCACAGACGTATAAATAAACAAATTCCGTTTTTTAGTTTGCTTAAGTTTGCTAAGATTGTTGTTGGAATCTATCAAATTGGCATATCCAAGGGAAAAATTTATATGCTAACATCATGACATTGTTTATTAACAAAATAAAACCAGTAAACAAAAAAAAATTCTTGACAATGGAATCCGCGACGTGATTTAATATCATGGTATTAAACTACTAGTAATTGCCCAGTAAAAGATATTTCACTACAAATTATTTTATAATAAAATGTGAAGAAATTTTACTTATGAATTATTCTCCTTAACTTCACCCTGTTTTTAAAGCCCCTGCTATTTGACAGATCTCAATTGATTCAAGATCTTTATTTCAGTAATTACGTTCCTGTACCATTGTTAATATGCGTGCAGCACTTGTTTTGTCGGCACAAACGCAACTGCGCATGCTAATAGAATTGTTATTAAAATATTTGCTTCACATCAATGATTATTTGTACAATTCAATGTGTAACAATGATCTTAGAAAAACAAGCTCTTTGTCTATTTTCAAATGTTTTATAAAATAACAAATGATTGTGATCCGGCCTTGTTCTCCATTTTTTTAATTTCAATTATTTGTTTATATTGCTACAGCATATTTCGTCTATTTATAACATCGATAATATTGAAACACCTCGTTTGTTTTAAAAATCTTCATTCTAAAATTACATTCGATGTTATAAGTTAACATTTTGATTGACAACTAAACTTCAATACTATATTCAACATTAAGAACCCTGCTGCATCGGGTTGCCATGGAAGTGCAACCGGTTGAGCTGCCGTTGTTTATCTAGACTGCCAATAAAGCAACCCGGTGACATCTGACAGGACGTAGTTTTGAAAAATAATTTTTGCGACAAATATTGTCCTTACATTTTTTTATGTTTCAATATTTTTTCTATCAAATTGCTTGTATTAAAACTAGTTAATTTGTGAAAATCTCAATATTGCTGGGATTATGCGGTGAGAGATTTAATATATAAAACGTGGAAATTTTTCAAAATGGCAAATAAATAAAAACTGCCAACTAAATTCCAATACCTTTTTTCAAACCAGCTCGAAACACTAAATGCTGTTCGAAGCTATTATCATCAAAGACATGCGTTTATATCTTAGTATAGATACTATTAGTTTTACATTTTTATGCATCTATATATCAGTAAGAAATGAAGACAGTTATTTTAGGTATGCAGCACGCACGCTGTCCATCAACATGTCTGTCCCCTTATTCCTGCGGGAGCCCGCATGATAATATTATAACCAGCTAAAATTAAACACACTCACACCACTCACAGGCTTATTTGTTTGGTTTACGTCACGCGCAGCTGTCAAGTGTCAAGCGATGAATCGACTGCTACCGAACTGTTTATTTGTGCCCTAGTTCGGTCCTGAACCAAGTTGTGCCCTAATTCAGTCGCAATATTTACGTACATATAAACATAATTTTTAGACGCCTTATATTATACGAGCTATACCAACAAATCTGCTGCGTCAATGCAGATTTTGACTAAAACCTTGTCAGATGTAACCGAAAAAAACCGATATAGTTTAAATTTCAATACTAACTAGTAGTGTACCAAATTTCATGTGAATCGGTTAAGCCGTTCTCGAGTAATGTTCGTTCAAACAAAAAAAAATCATTGATATAAACTAAAATTACAAATAAAAGTTCCAGTATTATTTTATATATTTTCTTGACGATGAACCGATTTGAAGCCGAAACTTTTGACATTGAATGATGCCAACAGAATTAAGAAAACAGGCGATATAACTTAACCTTGAGAATGTCCGAAATAATGAATATTATGTGTGTTTGTCAGCCAGTTCTGAACTGGTTGTGAACTCCCAAAACGTCTGTCGGCAATACGGAACTCTTCGAATACAACTTGGGTCTCGAACTATTCGTAGTATTTAAATTTGATTTTAGTAGTTCCTCCTAGAGCTCCTGAAAACCTAGAATTGCATGACCAGTCTAAGAAGCTCGAAAATTCGACCAACAAACACGCAGTTGTCTTCGAAGAGTTTTGTATTGCTGACTGGCGTTTTAAGAATTCAGAACTAGCTCAAAACTACCAACAAATACACCTATTCTGTTATTTTCTGATAACGTTGTGTCCTACATACCTTCACCACTCTTGTAACCATCTGACTCCTTGGTGAGTCATCACTCAAATCGACATGATCCTGATGAATCATCACCGGACGATACGTGCTACCAAAACTAATCCTGGCTAAGATTTCTGGTTCCCGTTCTTCCTGCGTTTCAAACACATCGTCCTCTAGACTATCATCTTCTAAATCAGGTGCTCCACTTTCCTCAGCGCTGTCCAAAGTAGCACGAGAACGCTTCCCTTTTGGTGAAATCTGCAAAAGTGAATGGCAATTTTTGTTGAATTTTTTAAAACTACTTTTCAGCTTGAGAAATAAAAAACTCAAATTTGATTTTTCTGTGATTTTGGGTCGAAAAAATCCACCCGCTGAATATGATTCTTAAGATGACCCAATTGCACCATTTAAATTTTCAAAATTGGTACCTAATTGTTCAGAAAGATTTGAAACGTCGACCTAGGTCCTGCCCTCCAACCGATACTTATAGTGTTGTCAATGATACATTTTTTTTGTGATAACTAAAGACTTACTGTTTCATCTGCTGGAACGGTGCTCTGCCGTGAAATAGACTTTAATCCGCTATCGTTAGGTGAAGATAATTCCCCATTGGCAATTTGAGTGTCATGAGATATTTTCTCAAACTTTTGATATTTTTGTTCTTCGTCAGGATTTGTAATTTTGTCCTCATCTTTTGCAACAACTTTATCATTTTTTGTTTCAGAAACTTCAATTTCGCTTTCGTCATCAGAACCGTAATAAAATTTAACTTTATTATTTGATTTTGTAGTCAAATTTGTGTCTTCTATTGAAAAAAAATTATTGTCAGCTTCCTTTCTTTCGTTTTCTGGTACTTTAGTTTGTTCAGATTCAGATGTTTCCTTATCCGATGAAAGATTTTTCTCTTTTTTAACAGTAGCTATAAAATCATTTAAAATCAATTTCTTATTTTGTAATTTTCAATTCTATTGTGACTTATTGTTAAGTGAAAATTATTTTGGCCATTAAATATTCGTATTATTTCATAATTGTTTTTTAAGATCTCAGCGCACTCTTTAAGCTAAGCATGGCTCAGCGAATCACAAGTTATTATTTTAAATAATAGGAATAAACTGCTCAAATTTAAATAACTTCATATTCTAATGAACAACTGTTGGTGTCAATGATTCAATTTAACAAAATAATTATTACGTTTGGCTGCAATTAAATTACCTGTTTAGGCTTTCTCGATTTTTTTATGGTAACGGTCTCAACCTTGCATTTCTTTTCATCCCCGTGTACAAAAAACGTTTCCATAAAGAACACTGGAAGGACTGGATTGCAATCTGATGAGCCTTGCTTTTCAAGAGTGCGCTGACATCTTTTGTTACAACATTATTATGTGCTTCAGTTGAAATATTTAATATCAATTTACCAGTCGATGTTTCATCTTGTTTTTCAAATTCGGCATCCCCGTCATCAATATTACTCAGATTTTTTATATTATCGATGTTTGTCGTGTTTTTATCTCCATCCACCAAAATCTGTGAATTAAGATTTTCAATATTTATTTTCATTTCTTTATCGTTCTTTTCACTGGAAACTGTTGGATTCAGTTTAGTTTCTTCATTCTTATCTTTGCTATTATTAACGGGTATATGTGAAATAAGTTTTCCAATATTCAAAGCGTTTTCATTATTATTATATTCATTCGAAACTTCTGAAACCATTTTAGATTCTTTGTCATTATCAACAAGTTCTGCATTTGCAACATCTTTAACTGAAGTGACTGGAGAGTTGTTTTTAGTATTTAAAGCTTTCTCTTTAATATTTTCTTCACCAGAAACTTCTGAAAACTGCTTAAAATGTTCTTCAGCTTTAATATTTACATCTTCATCAAAAATAACATCTTTGCTGTCTTCGTCAGTTGAAATATCTGATACCAATTTGTCTGTTGAACTTTCTGTTTTTGATTCCATAAACTTATCATCTTTGTTTAAAACGGTAATTTGATCACTTTCGATTGTAGTACTGAGTCCTGATTCCGTATCTATTGATGTTGTTTTATTATCAGGTTGTTCAGATTCATTGCTAATTTCTCGTTTTTTGCGCGAAGTTTGTTGCATCACCTCATTATTAACTGTTGAATCATCTTGTGATTTATGTTCTTCATCTTTTGTAGAAGTGTCTATTATATCGTTGCCTCCAAAACTGGTTTCCTGATTTGTCGTTTTTTCTCCTTCAGTGGAATCTTGATCGTCAATTTTTAAAGAATCATATATTAATTGATCGTAATCATTCAATCCTTCTGTTGTAATTGCCTTGTTATCCGTCGATTCTTCTACTTTCTGTACTTCGTTAATTTCATTTATTGTGTCTCCGTTCAAATTATCAAATTTTCGGGTTTCCTTAACTGAGCTAGGACTGGTGCTACTTGAAGATGAGGGTATTGAATAAGTATCACTTCTTACTAAATCCGGTTTACTTGTGGACCTTGATTCATTTTTTTCTTTTTCAGTTTGTGCAATAACATCTTCACCGTCATCATTTTTTGTCTCAGGAACATTCACATTTAATAATTCTATTTTTTCTGAACCATTTGATTGTACGTTTTGAAAGTCACTTTCCGTTATACTTTTTTGGTTTATGTTTTCAATTAGTGATTCATTTTTTCCATCAACGGTTTCCGTACTTAATAATTTTGAACTGTTTTCTTCAGTAGAATCATTTGCATGCTCAGATTGGTCAGAAATATTTGGTACTAAGGCTTCTAATTCAAATTGTTTGCCTGCTGATATATTTTCAGATTTTGATTCTGCTCCAGAGTTCACTTCAGAAATTGTCTTCTCTACTTCATTTGAAACTTCGTACAGTTTTTCAGTTAATTCAGTTGCCTTATCTGTTACATCAGCTCCAAGTTCAGTATCTACAGCTTTTAAATCTTCTGCTATTTTTTCTGCTCCAGAGTTCACTTCAGACATTGTCTTCTCTACTTCATTTGAAACTTCAGACAGTTTTTCAGTTAATTCACTTGCCTTGCCTGTTACATCAGCTTTAAGCTCAGGACCTACATCTTTTAAATCTTCTGTTATTTCTTCTACTCCAGAGTTCACTTCAGAAATTGTCTTCTCTACTTCATTTGAAGCTTCAGACAGTTTTTCAGTTAATTCAGTTGCCTTGTCTGTTACATCAGCTTTAAGTTCAGTACCCACAGCTTTTACATCTTCTGTTATTTCTTCTACTCCAGAGCTCACTTCAGAAATAGTTTTGTCTACTTCATTTGAAACTTCAGACAGTTTTTCAGTTAATTCGCCTGCCTTGCCTGTTACATCAGCTTTAAGCTCAGTACCTACATCTTTTAAATCTTCTGTTATTTCTTCTACTCCAGAGTTCACTTCAGAAATTGTCTTCTCTACTTCATTTGAAGCTTCAGACAGTTTTTCAGTTAATTCAGTTGCCTTGTCTGTTACATCAGCTTTAAGTTCAGTACCCACAGCTTTTACATCTTCTGTTATTTCTTCTACTCCAGAGCTCACTTCAGAAATAGTTTTCTCTACTTCATTTGAAACTTCAGACAGTTTTTCAGTTAATTCGCCTGCCTTATCTGTTACATCAGCTTTAAGCTCAGTACCTACAGCTTTAAAATCGTTTGTTATTTCTTCTGCTCCAGAGTTCACTTCAGAAATTGTCTTATCTACTTCATTTGAAACTTCAGACAGCTTTTCAGTTAATTCACTTGCCTTATCTGTTACATCAGCTCCAAGCTCAGTACCTACAGCTTTTACATCTTCTGCTATTTCTTCTACTCCAGAGCTCACTTCAGAAATAGTTTTCTCTACTTCATTTGAAACTTCAGGCAGTTTTTCGGTTAATTCATTTGCCTTGTCTGTTACATCAGCTTTAAGCTCAGTACCTACAGCTTTTAAATCATTTGTTATGTCTTCTGCTCCAGAGTTCACTTCAGAAATTGTCTTATCTACTTCGTTTGAAACTTCAGACAGCTTTTCAGTTAATTCACTTGCCTTATCTGTTACATCAGCTCCAAGCTCAGTACCCACAGCTTTTACATCTTCTGCTATTTCTTCTACTCCAGAGCTCACTTCAGAAATAGTTTTCTCTACTTCATTTGAAACTTCAGACAGTTTTTCGGTTAATTCATTTGCCTTGTCTGTTACATCAGCTTTAAGCTCAGTACCTACAGCTTTTAAATCGTTTGTTATTTCTTTTGCTCCAGAGTTCACTTCAGAAATTTTTTTTTCTACTTCATTTGAAACTTCAGACAGTTTTTCATTTAATTCAGTCCCCTTATTTACTACATCAGTTCCAAGTTCTTTGCTGACGTCTTTTAAATCCTCTGTTATTTCTTTTGTTTTAGATTCTACCTCAGAAATTTTCTGTTCCATTTCATTTGAAACTTCAGATAATGTTTCAGTTAACTCAGACTCCTTACCTTTACTTGCTTCTTGTACTTCATCTGTTATTTCTTTTATTTCTGAAATTTGCATTTCCACTTCATGGGAAGCTTCAGACAATTCATCAGTGAATTTGTTCTCATTGTCTGTTACACCGGCGTCAAATTCTTGATCAACGTTTTGTATTTCTTCACTTATTTCTTTTGTTTCATATTCTATTTCAGAAATCCCTTTATCAACTTCATCTAAAGCTTCAGACAATTGTTCTGTTAATTCAGTACCCTTATCGGTTACATCAGCATTGAGTTCTTTACCTACATCTTTTAATTCGTCTGCTAATTCTTTTGTTTTAGACTCTACTTCAGAAATTTTCTGTTCAATTTCATTTGAAGTTTCAGAAATGTTTTCGGTTGATTCAACTACTTTATCTTGTACACTAGTTTCAAAATTTTTATCCATTTTCTGTACCTCCTCTGCTATTTCTATTATTTCTGACCCCACTTCAAACACTTTGTTTTCAACTTCATTTGAACATTCAGATAAGTTTTCAGTTAATTCGATCTCCTTATCTTTTATACCAGTGTCAAGCTCTTCACCTGAATTCTTTATTTCCTCTGTTATTTCTTTTATTTCTGATCCTACTTTAGAAAATTTGTCTTCAACTTCATTTGAAATTTCAATCAATTTTTCAGTTAACTCAGCCTCTTTATCTTTTACACCATTTTCAAGTTCTTCATCCGCATCATGGATTTCCCCTGTTATTTCTTTTATTTCAGATTCAACTTCAGAAATTTTCTTTTCCGTTTCACTGGAACCTTCAGACAATGTTTCAGTTAATTGAAAATCATTGTTTGTTACACCAGCTTGTAGTTTTTGATCTACACCTTGTACTTGTTCAGTTATTTCCTGGATATCAGATTCTATTTTAGACATTTGCTTTTCAACCGCACTTGGAACTCTCGACAATTTTTCAGTTAACTCAGCCTCTTTATCTTTTAAATCTGCTTTAACTTCCTCGTCTGCATCCTTGATTATTTCTGTTACTTCATTTTCTACTTCCGTCTCTGTTTTAGCAATTTCTGTTAAGACTTCGGTAGCTTTTTCATTTAACTCAGATTCTACTCCAAATTCTTTCTTTTCGAGTTCATTTGAAGCCACCGTTGCTGTTGCATTTATTTTAGCTTCTTTATCTGTTATGTCAGCTTCATGTATATTATTTGTGTTTTTGATTACGTCAGATATTTTCTCTATTTCACCTTCAATTTGTGTTTCTGTGTGTTCAATTTCTGTTAAAGCTTCTGTAACGCTTTCATTTTCCTCAGTTTCCCTTTTTGTTATATCTGTTGCAATATTTTCACTTGAATCTTTTATTTCTCCTGATTCAGATTCATTCTTTTCAGCATCATTTAAAGCTTCAGACATATTTCCATGTATTTCAGTTTCCTTTTCTGTGACGTCAGCTTCTGTGTCTTTTATTTCATTCATTATTTCTTCTCCTGCTTCTGCTTCTTTCTTTTCAGCTTTATTTAACTCCTCAGCAATTTTTTCATTCATTTCAAATTCGTGTTCTTTTATATTTAAATCTTTGGATTCCACTGTCGTTTCTTTAATTTCAGATTCAACTTCAGATAATGTCTTATTAACTGAATTTGAGACATCTGACTCATTTTTACTTAATTCAATCTCATTTTCTGTTAAATCAGTTTCAGATTTTTTACTTGCTTCATTTAAGTCCTCGAATATCTCTTTTGTTTCTATCGCACTCTCCTTCTCTTTAAGTTCTCTTAAAGTTTCAGAAACGTCAGATATTTTTCCATTCATCTCTGAACATTTTTCTGTAGCGTCAGTCACAAGCTCTTCGCTTATATCCTTTATTTCTTCAAACATTTCAGGTTCCTTTTTTTCAGCTTCACCTAAAACTTCCGACACTTTCCCATTTAGCATACTTTCCTCGTTCCCTTCGAATTTTTCTTTGATATTAGTTTCTGTTTCAGGTTCTTTTATTTCAACTTGATTAAAATTTTTTAATATATCGAACACTTCTTTTGTTTCACTTTCTACGTTAGTTTCATCGTGCTCAGCTTCATTAATAATGTCAGAACCTTTTCCAGTCACTTCATTATTTTTATCTGCTTCGGCGCTATCTATATTTTTATTCTCCTTTTCTACTTCATCTGATTTATTTCCAATTATTTTTTCAGTTGCATCTACTGCAATGTGATTTTTATTTTCCAATAATTCAGTTCCTTCATTACCAGTTTCACTTTCTCGAATTTGAGATATTTCCTCTTCTGTAATGTTATTGAATTCTTTTATATCGTGTACAAATTTCACTAATCCACTTTCTGTGGCAATGTCATTCACTTTTTGAATTTCTTTTACAGCTGCTTCATTTGTTGTTTCAATCTCTTTGATATTTTCCGTAAACTCATTTTTTTGTATAATTTCATCAAACTGAGAATTTTCATCTTCTTTTTCATCATTAATTGTTGTTTCATTTGCCTCAATTACTATCGTATCGTCTTCAGGGTTTTCTCCAGATCCATCTTTTTCATGTTCTCGTTCAATTTCGCTAACTCCAAGTATGTCTTTTCCATCTTTTTTAACTTCGTGAAACGGTATTTCCATTTCTTTAGTAACATCTAAATTATTCTCTTCTTCAATTTCAACTTTTTCATTTTCTTTATCTTTACTTTCATCATATTTTGATATACTTTCTTCAGCAGATGTAACGTTATCTACATTTTCCGTGGGCACGTTCTTTTCACTGCTTGTTTCATTTGTTGTAATTTCTAAACATTCATTTTCTTCTTTTTCAACTACTCCCAACTCCGTTTTCTCATTTTCAACTGTATCAACTTTATCACTGTTTGTTTCAACTTCGTTAACTATAGATTTATCATATTTTTCATCTACAACTTGATTACTTCTTAACTCAAGTGTTTCAGATTTTTCTTTTTCTACATCTTCGTTTAATTCATCTTTGTTATTTATTGTTTCAATTTTCTCAATTTCAATTGTCTTATTGATTTCTTCTGCAACCTTATCAGGTGTAACTTCAATGTCTGTATTTTCATTTACTTCTAAGCTATCATCCACTTTCGTATCTTCATTTTCTTCACTGTGATTTTTTCCATTTTCATCATCAGTTTTCATTTCTATTTCACTAGCTACTCTTTCATCGTTTTCTGCATTTTCAGGAAAACCATCATTTGTGTTTTCATTGTTTATATTTTCTTCTTTTTTATTCAGTACCTCAACATCTTCTCCTTCCGTTACCCCATTGCTGTCTAAATCTGTTTCACCATTTAGTTCTTCAGATTTTTGTTCAGAAGAGCTTTCTTCTAGTTTGGTATCACTCTTTTCATTTTTCTTATTTAACTCTTCACTAATACCAACATTTTCTATTATGTTTCCATTATCTGTTATTACAATATTTTCTTGTTCATTCTGTATTTCGTCGGCATTGATTATTATTCCTTCGTTTACCACACTTTCACTAAAACTGTCTTTTCTAGTTTCTGCTTCAACTTTAGTCTTTTGATCTTCTTTATTCAATTCCTCATTAATTCCCGAATTCTCGTTGATATTTGGATTGACTTCTAATTCCCCTTCCATTTCTTCACCAGATTTATTATCCACACCATCCACCGCTACCTTTCCATCGCTTTCAGTAAAACTTTCTTCTGTAACTTCTACTTCAGTATCAGTCTTCTCATCTTCTTTTTTCAATTCTCCATCCACACTGGCATTCTTTTCTGTTTCTACGCTTCCTTCTACACCAGATTTATTATCCACAAAATCCACAACTACCTTTTCACCACTTTCAATAAAATTATCTTCTATAGCTTCTACTTCAAGATCATTCTTTTCACCTTCTTTATTCAATTCTTCATCAACTCTCGGATCTTCACCAACATTCTCAACCATTTCTGTTTCCACTTCTTCTACAACTACCTTTTCATCACTTTCAATAACGTTATCTTTTGTAATTTCTACTTCAGTATCAATGGTTTCATCTTCTTCATTTAAATCTTTTACATTTTCCGGATCTTCACTAACATTTCCAATTACTTCGGTTTTTATTTCCTCACCAGATTTATTATCCACAAAATCCACGACTGTTTTTTCATCACTTTTAATGGCGTCTTTTGCGGCTTCTACTTCAGTATCAGTCTTTTCATCTTCTTTATTCAATTCTTCATCAATTTCCCGATCTTCACTGACATCTCCGTTCACTGTTGTTTCTACGGCTACTTCTTCACCAGACGTCTTACCCATAAGATCTACAAATACATTTTCATCACTTTCAATGATGCTATTTTTTGTAGTTTCTACATCAGCCTCAGTCTTTTCATCTTCATTATTCAAGTTTTCATTAATTATCTGATTGTCACCAGAATTTTCGTTCACTTTTGTTTCTACTTCTACTTCTTCACCATATGTCTTGCCTACAAGATTCACAACCGTCTTTTCATTACTGTCAATAAAGCTTTCATTATCAATCTTTCCATCGTCTTTATTTAATTCATCATTAATTCCTGGATCTTCAGTGGAATTTCCATTCATTTCTGTTTCAATTTCTACTTCTTCACCAGAGTTATTACCCTCATCAGCTACTTTTTCATCACTTACTAAACCTTCAGTAGAACTATGTTTTTCAGCTTCAATATCAATTTTTTCAACTTCTTTATTCAACTCGTTACTATCTTCTAAATCTTCTGCATTGTCTTTCACATCATTTTTCATGTTTTCTTCTTTTGATTCATCTATCTTCGAGTTATCGCTTACTACGTCTACGGTAGAGTTATTTTGTACAGCTTCATCTTCTTTCTTACTGATGTCTGGATTTTCTATATTTTCACTTACTTCTATTCCTTCAAATTCGCTAATATTTTTTGACATTTCTCTTTTCGCTCTGCCTTCATTTGTACTTAAAGCAATAGCACCCACACCTCCTGCGGCAACCAATGCCCCAACAATTGGTGTAGCTTTGACAAATATGTTTTCTGATGCAGTTCCATCTTTTCTGCTAATAGTAATTTTTTCGTCGATTTTATTTTCAGAAGACAATTCAATATGGTCACTCCCATTTATAGAAATGGTTTGTTCTCTCTGTATATCTTGACTTACTCTTCTTGAAATCGGTTTCAATACACCTATAAATTTTAATTCATGTTATTTTTTAAGAGTTAGATTATAACAAGAAGAGTAGGTAGTTATGTTCTGTTGACTCAAAAAATCAATAAAACCGAAACTTATTAGAACATAATATTGCAAGTGTACATAGCTTTAAATCAAACATTCTGCTTAGTAACTACTCACCAGACTCTTCTCTAATCTGTAGCAACTTTTCTAAATGCTCAGCAACAAAGATATAAATGTCCTTTGGTTGTTTTTTGAGTACTTCTACTGTAACTCCTTCAAGTAAAGGCTCGAGACCCGTCGGAATGCTGAGCCTCTTAACAACTGATCGCGGCTCAAAAGAATCAGCTCCCCGTGTCGATACTCGGCTATTAACTCTATCCATAGTTACGTTTTCTTGAATGGTCGGTGCCATTTTGTTTTGTTCTATAAAAACGTATTTTCGAAAAATTGCAAAAGTTTATTGAAGAACGAAACAGATTTTTATTGCTAATCGGTGCCAAATAAAAGGTAAATAAACTACTTAAAATGTTGAGATCAACACATTGTTTTATTATACGTTGTGGATAAATAATATATAAATAACAACATTCTCTGTTATTAAACCGTATGTGACAACAATGAAAACAATGCATCTCAGTTTTATCAACAATCGGTTATAACATAGATTAGATTAGATTAGATTATTTATTGTCAATTGGAAAATTACATTTCATCTGACATGTCAAAAATTGAACAAGTACTTATGTAATACATTAAAATTTATAATTTAAAAATTCATTAATTGAATAGAAACCTTCAGAAAGAAGGAATTCCTTTATTTTCTTTTTAAATACATTTGAGGTAATAGTGTGGTCTTTATAATTGTCAGGAAGTTTATTGTATAAAGTTGCCCCAAAGTTGCTAGTATTGTATTTAAAGATATTAATGTTAGCCCTTGGGATATCTAAATTGTTTTTAGTACGTAGTAGTAGTAATTTTTAGTACGTAAGTATTGTCTTTACGTCCGACTGTTAATAAAAATAAATTGAACTTATTTATGAATTTTTCTTTGAAACACTTATTTGAGTGACTATACCTACATTTAAATTTTATGATTCGACTAAATATATAGATAAACAGTTCTCTGTATAATATTGCAATTAATTAGCTGTATTCCAATTATAATATTAATTACTTGTACATACAATCACACGATTAATAACACAGTTTCTCTAAAAAAAATGGTATCATTAATTGTGTTTTGTATGTACAATTCACTTATAGACAATCAATGCGTCTTAACCTTAAGAAATTGTGTATATATTTTTTTATTTTGTTTTTAATGCATTTTATCAAAAGCTTTCCATTAGGTGTTTGAGAACAGAAAATTAATGAGTACAACATAAAGACATAAACAAAATACGTAACGGAACAAAAATAAAAAGGGTAAAGCAATCTTACGAAAACAGTGAAACAATAAGAACATTAGGTTCTCGTAATAGTAATATTAATTTAGTTATTTCAACTGAAGTGTTTTGTAAATTTTATGCGTAGATCATAGAAGAAATATTTTGAATAAACAAGGTTTACATAATTATAACTCCAAAACAAAAAATTAAAAAGTTATGCCAGTAATAAAAATAAGTAACTCTGAAATAGTTGCTTCTCTGGAAGTTACATATATATTTTTGATTTAAGTGTTTATCGAATACAATCTTAAATTAAATAAAAATAATTTACTATGTTAATAATAATTAATTTGCTTTATTACAATTATCATGGTATAATTTTTTCTCTTCACATTCGTTTTAGATTTTACTCAGAACATTTGCCCGTATAATAAATGAATGTAAAATTTAGATATTCAATTTATGAGTCATTTCATTGCGAACAAATTATGTTTGTGAACTGAAGGACAAGCAAATATTTCTCCTGATGCATAGTAATAACTGATGATAAATTTAAATTACAATAATAAAATATAGCGCTAAAAAAGATCATTGTTATACAACAGAATTTTAAAATTACTGTTATAATATGAGAATTTCTGAATTAAAACATTTTATGAATTTTCAACAGCTAAGGCTTTCACATTTTGATGTTGTATTTCGAACTGATCGCTATAACCGGTATCGTCTTAATATTTTTTAAAAGGCAACGTTTTTATGTATATGTTCTCTTAACTCAAGATCTATTAAAAAATGTTATGAATTTTCAATAGCTAAGACTTTCACATTTTGATGTTGTATTTCGAACTGATCGCTATAACCGATATCGTATTAACATTTTTTAAAAGGCAGCCTTTTTATGTATATGTTCTCTTAACTCAAAATCTATTGAACCAATTTGAAAAATAAAATCACTGTATAAATACCTACTTCTCAAAAAATTGGAATGAGCAATAAGTGAAAATAGATTAAAGACACTCGACAATTACTGAGCTTTACTAGAACTCGTTATAAGCTCTTAGCATTCAACCGCTATCACTTGATTTTGACATTGGCTATTTGGAAATGAGAACCATGCAAAATCATGAAGGGAGAACGAGCAACGCCGGGCTTAACAGTTATAATTATAAATCATTATCACTTTATAGACGTTGGTCTTCGAAAAAATAAATTGAAAGCAGTTCTCGTTACTTTAAATTTAATGGGTGTTTAACTATTTGTTTAAATTCAGATTTATAAATTACTATTACTAGTTTAGTATATTTTTATTGGCGATTGAATTGAATGACGTGCGGAACAACCAATAAAGAGAGATTATTATTTTTAAAATAGCTTTTTTATAACAACAACCTTTTAAACGAATATCATTCCTTTTATTGTTTGTAGCTACTTGAATAATTATTCTTCTGTGTAGATACTTATTTTTTTATTCATTTAAAACATAGAACGGAATCAGTACGAAAATAAATAATATTTTTTCCGTTGTAATTCTAAATCATTTTGCTATTGGAAACAAAATATTATTATGTTTCCAATAGCAGAATGATTTTAGTTACTGCTCATTCTTCTTCATTAAATTTATTTAATTGTAATGGTAAATATTCGTTTACATATTTCAGAAACATAAAAGGATAATGTTCGGTTTCTGGTAAACTTTGAAAGTAGATTTTACTTTGAAAGTAGCACCGGAAGGTAGAAACCCAACGTAAAGGTTTTAAAATAGCGAATTCATGCAAATAAATATTGCTAGTAATAATATTAGTGTAATATTGTAACTTACCCCTTCAAATAATAAAAATATTCTGTTATTTAATTACAGCTTTGCTGGTTGCGGTGTTCAAGGAGTGAATAATACAATGTAAGTATACGTTATTCATTTGTTTGTAGTTACGCGATAGCTTTTGTTTCGTTCGTCTGTTGTTGATATATGAAATAATCGATAATAATGTGAATGTTAACATAAAGGGGTGACTACACGGATATTTGATATGTAAACGAAAGAAATGGTTTTGTCGTTGATATAATATTTTGAAAAAATATCAGTTATTTCTAAATACTTTATGAAATTCTAAATAAGTAATGAAATCAGTGCTATTTTACTTCCCTGTTCTGTAAGATAAATTCAAATGATATGGTGATATGGTTAAAAGTCGTATGCGAAATATGGTCAAATTCTGTTAATACTGCCCATAAAAAATACATAAAAATGTTTATCCGCATGGTGGCTTTGCGTACATGTAGTAACATGTAGTAACTAGCACCTAGGTATTTGATAGATTTTTTGTTTGTCTCAGTAAAAGCAAAGCTATTGATTTTTGGTTGCAATTGTCTCAGTGGTTTTGAGAATATGTATATATGAATACCTTTGAAATTTTTCATATTAAAAATTATTTTGAAAAATAGAAGTTAGGCATAGTTCTCTTCATGCTCATGGTTTATTTATAGTATGGGAGTATTTTTTTTCTCTTAAGTTTATAAAATATATGTATTGTAAATTATTTTCCGTAATTTAACTACCCCTGAAATATAATCTTGTGAACGTAATCTTACAAAAGGCGTTAGTGAACTGTTGACCGGCTAAATGACACTGAATTTTTATGAATAATGAATATTAATTGATTGAAATACTTTGAAGGAGACCAAACAAACACTTCATAGAACCCTTTGAATATTACAAATATTTTCTTAAAATAGTTATGACAAATCTATAGTACGGAGGCATAAGTGAAATATAAATAAAACCTAAATAAAAGTTTTGTGCTTGATTGTAGTGCGGGTGTCAAATTATTTTGCACCCCAGGCAAGACTACATTGCACTTAAAAAATACCAACTTCAATAAGAATTAAAAAGCATGAGCATTGAGAATAATCAAAGAATATTTTATATCTCCCTTGATGTCTTCATCTTAGGCGACTGTCTAAAATAGTAGAGAGTGATTCATCATTATAGGTTCGCATAATGGAACGACGAAGCATACCCGTGTTTAAGTGAGTCACTACCTAATATAAGCAAACCGTACTGTTTAGTTGTCCTAATGATAGCGCAATATGAAAGAGACACAATGTGTACTAATTTTCTGCTATATCACTGCTTAAAAAATAAAAGACATTTGACAAATTTAAAAAAAAATGTATTAAATAAATATTGTAGTCTTGGTACAGTAGAACCTGACTTAGTTGAGCGCGTACGTATAAAATATAATGTGTATGAGGTTGATTTCATTGCAAATGCTCTATGCGCAGACAACCCAAACTACTTATCATTTATTTTAACCGTTCTGACGTCATAGTTGGCTAATAAAATTCACTTCAAAAATAATTATTTATTTCATTTTAACCATTCTGACGTCAGAGGTTTGATTTTCTGAATAAACGGTCAAACTGTCTTATTACGATACATCCAACTTTGCAAAGTCAAATTTGTTGTTTACCCTAATACAGCAAAAAATCATTTCAACACACTATTGAAGGAAAGACATCTAATTTAAATTATTATTTTTTCTGGCTGTAGCAATAAGTTTATATTCACAAAAATAAATATAGTTTTGGTGTAAAATTTCGCAGAAATAAAATTTGTATAAGTACCTAATAATTAAAAACATTTAGGTAAAGTTTTTATATATTCTGATTAACAGTTGTGTAGTTTTATTAATTAAATTTAAATATAATTTTTTAGTAATTAATTGCTACCACAATTTATTATAATAAGATCTTTTATAAAAATCGAAACGTAATCATACACAACATAATTTAAATATTGATTTTTATGATTTGTTAATCTGATAATTAAATATTTAATTTAAAAAGTGACAATTAATCACTATTATTGAGATTAATATAGCGATGTCGAATAGCTCTCTTGGGTCTCGTGACTCCAACATAACCGATTACTTCGATCGGTTTCAATCCAAGTATTTCCTCATCGATTAAATCAGTGATCTCAGTTTGGTAGCCTTTCGCTCCTGCAACGGCCGCTTCTTCAGCTAACTCCGGTTCCGCTTCAGCAGCAGCAGCTTCGGCTGCTCTAACAGCGCCTGCGAATGCGCACAGAGCTTCTGCTTTGGCCAGCTTATCGACTGCTTCGCTCAGTTCTGTCGGTGGTTCAGGCCGAAGGTGTTGTTCGATATCAACCGCCATACTTGACTTACTAGATATAAAATCTATTATTTCTCATCTATGATTTATAAATTGATAACTGAATATAATTTGGTCTATACAGTAGAACCTCGATAAGTTAAAAATTAAGTAAAAATTTTTTTGAATTCACTTCCCCTGAAAGCATAAAACCTCCATTACTTAAATCACAAAACCTCGGTAACTTAAACAAAAATTCTAAACATTGCCTTCCAAACAAAAGGTTTTGCCAAGAACTTAATTGATTTTTACTTTAGTCTTCAACTAAATCAATTTACTGATTTCTTTGTTTAAATAATTGATTGTTTAAATAAATAGATAATTGATTCTAAATGAATAGATAAAAAATGTATGTAACCTCTATTGAACTAAATACATCCTCTATAAAATCCACAAACCTCGCTAAGTTAAAAATTTTACTCTGACAACCTCTCTAACTTCAACTCTCGATAAGTAAAAAACTCGATAACTTAAATTTTTTAACGTTTCTCTTGGCTTTTAACTGATCGAGGTTCTACTGTACTATAATACTTCAATTAGCTGCCCAAAAATCAACAGGAAAATGATATTACAGACACGTCATATTTTCCGTCAATATTTTGTATATTAATCTACATAAATAATGAAACGCCGTTCGTTGGTAGCGCATCGCTTGAGAACATCT
This sequence comes from Venustoraphidia nigricollis, assembly GCA_034508555.1. Classification (NCBI taxonomy): domain Eukaryota; kingdom Metazoa; phylum Arthropoda; class Insecta; order Raphidioptera; family Raphidiidae; genus Venustoraphidia; species Venustoraphidia nigricollis. Next base: position 252,117 of record JAVRKA010000083.1, read on the forward strand.
GAACCGATTTGGCCAATTTCTTTTAAATGTTCGCAATAGTCGGAATAAGGTTTTTACGGAAAGAAAATTGGAAAAATTGCCCGGAAAAATGGAAAATTCGAGAAAAACTGAAAATGCTTTTTTCAATAGGATTTATTCTTATTAAATCAATGTCAGAGCTCCGCGAGGTAAGACTGTAATATACTCAAACCGACGGCTCTACTACTGTCGTCGCTGTTAAGTGGGGCTCAGCTCCGCGAGGCAAAATCATAATACGGTGGAGCTATTTGTGTTGCTGAACTGGGCACAACCCCGCGTGACAAGACTGTAATACGGTGGAACCGACGGCTCCACTACTGTTGTCTCTGCCGTGTTTTATCTCGATCGCGTGCGTAGCCGCGGGTAATGACTAATAATGATAATAAAACAACGGGTCAAAATAGCGTCAGACCCCTAAAATTTTAAACTAGCATGTTTAATCTACAATGTAACGTTTTATGTGATCTTGGACCCACAGATTCCCTTCAAAAAGTTGTTCTGCCAGCAAGAGCTAAAGCGCTACAATAATCGAAATAAACAATAAACAGTATTGTTGGTAGTTGAGCTTTTGTTGACAAAATAACAAATAAAATACCTTAAAAGAGGGCTGACACTTCTTCGACGTGCCGATCTTCTTGAGGTACCCATGTCAATAATATTTTCTGCAGTTTTGTCAAAATCGCGACGTTTTTTTAATTCGTTTGTAGCTTCCCGATCAAACCTTTGAATATAAATCATTAATCATTCAAATTAAATAGTAATTATCGTGGTTCCATATTTGTCTGACTCAATGCTAACTCAGACTGTCTGTTTTCTATACATAGGAAATCCTACAGTCGGCTCTGGGACTATATGTTTGGTTTGGTCTAAGAAGAAATAAAGAGAGCGAGACTCCTGTTAATAAGGTGACCAGTTTTTTTACAATGAAAAGGAGGACGAAAAAATGTAAGAAAAAAGCACAGCATAAATAAATGAAACATTTTATTAATTCAAGCAAAAATACACTAATTAAGCTTACATCCCTTTTATTTATTTAATTAAACGAGTATTTCCGAATTGTACCGTCACATGACGCGTAACAATTCGGCACAGTATCACAGAATACAGAGATTAATAGATTAGTTTTAAAATAGCGAAAAGGACAAGTAGGAGAACACTTTTCGAGGAAGGACAGGACCTACAAAAGAAGGACTGTCCTCCCTAAAGGAGAACAATTGGTCACCTTACTGTTAAGTCACCGTTTTCTTCCCCAATACTTTGGAACATACCATTGTAGAAGCGACTCGGGTCGAATACTAGCCGAGTTTCTTATATTCTGTTTGTTCCCAAAACACTCAGGCAATTCATCTGATGGATCAAACATCCACGTCGGTTCATAAGAAATATCAAGAGGCGCCGGTCGAAATTTGCCAGGTGGAAATGGTATCGGTGTTCCAAATGATTGATGCTCGGTTCTAGCAACCAGTTCCGGACATATCGGTGTAGCATGCTTGGGTAATTTTCCTGGTGGGAGTTCTGGACCTTCAAAACGTTCGAGAGATCGATCTGGAGTGTAATTCAGCCTCCGCATTCCGTATGAACTATTGCAGAATGACTGTAATTTAATAGATAACAATTAGATTATAGATATTAATAGATAACAATTAGGTACTGTTTTCAAGAGCATATTCGATTGATTATGAGAACAGATACAGGCAGATGATTAGATTAGATTAGATTTGATAGATCCTCTCAATCACTGCGATCTAAAAGATCTTTTGTGAATCCCAAAGCAGATGATATTTGAATATTTAATTAGACTACAATTTATTATGAATGGAACATAAGAATTCGGATGTCTGCCGAGGTTGGAAACTTGGATTTTTCATACTAAAAAATCGTAACTACCTCATTTAATGCAGACCAGGATGTTTAAATTTACTGTATTAAAAAAGTATATGTGCCATATGGCAAATATATAACTAATGTGGGCACAGAAGTAATATGTAGCCCATCCGACAGTCATTGTCTAGTTTTAATTTTATATAACAGTATTGATTTAAAAAGTACCGGGCTTCTGGAGCGCTCTAGGTTCTGCGATTTATTACTTTTGTGAATTCGTTTGACTTCTCTCATCATGCGTAAAAAACTCGTATCATCCAGTTCTAGGTCTGAATCCTCAGAAGATTCTTCAAAGAGTCTTCTTCGTACGGTTTTCCTTGCCATGATTTTAATAAACGTAAATACTTTGCAAATTTATAACAAAAATCGTTTAAAAGAATTTTGAATTTATATTTCACGAATTTAAAGTTAATAAACGTCACTTAAAATTACTAAAAAAATCATACTTCACAGATGACTAGATGTGTTCTTAAGCTAAGTTTTTTATTGTGTAATTCCTTCACATTATGAATTCTCTTGAAACCTCTTATCTGAAAATTGAAATCATAGACTAAGGGGCCGTTCATAAAATACGTCACGCTACAATCAATTTTTGTTGACCCCCTCCCCCCCTATTGTCACGCTGTGTCACACTTTCTGTGACCCCCCTGTAAATATTACGTCACAAAAACTAAGACACCCCCCCCTGAATATAATAAATTTCAATGGATAGTACACAAATTTTGAAAATTAAAAATATTTATTTAGTTTTTATAATAAAATTTGAATAAATTAATAAATATCTTTTATAACGAACAAATAAATAATAATTCTATTTATCAGAAGTCCAAGGATATTATAATAAAAATTGAGAAAAAAGTATTTATTGAAAAAATATTAATTTAAAATATTTTAATGAACAGAGAACGTCACGTTGCCGTAGACCCCCCGTCCCCCCTTGTCACACTCAGCAAGACCCCCCCCCTTGTATTTTATGAATGGCCCCTAAATGCCAAGCTGAGGAATTTCAAGCATAGTATGAAAAAGAAATACCTATTTACTATACTTGTAAGCTAACTTATTATTGGCAGTCACGTTATCAACAGTTGGAGGGGAGGGGCGGTGTACTTTACCCCTGGTTCGAACTTTTTCAAAAGCTTACATTTTCTGACGGTTTGTTGTTTTGGCAGTTTATTTTCGTAAAAAATATTTCCATTCGATCTAAACGCTATATAAACATCACTAAGTACAAAAGATAGGTGAGATGATGACACGAAAAAACAGTTAAAACGAAACCAAACAGCTGACGCACTATTTATATTTAGCTTTCAGGTAAAACTGTTGTTAAAAAAACCGCTCAAGTGCGAGTCGAACTCGCGAGAAGAAGGTTCCGTACAATTCCGTTTTCCATGAGTACTTTAGACTTAAGATTTTCGTGTAGGTTTTCCTGTAAACTATGGCTGAGACCCGACATTCCCTATTTTTTTCAAAATTTTAGGCTCAGTATGTTCGGTGATATGAGGAGGAATAGTAACTTTAAATACTATTTTCTTAAATAACTTTAAAACGATTTATTTTAAAATTATAAAAAAAAATATATTTGAGACCCTTACCACAAGCCCTTTCATTTGATATGTCACACGGTACTATTAGTAAAACTTTTTTTTTTATTTTCTAATTTGCTCCCCAAAAATGACCCTCATGTTTAAAATTCATTTATTTACGATACACGTCCGACTTTGGATCACCTACTTACATACGTATACCAAATTTCAACTCAATCCGTCCAGTAGTTTTGGGGAAAATTGGTTGTGACAGACAGACGGACGGACACGCGAGTGATCCCTAAAAAAAGAAAGAAAATAACACATGTAGTTTTAAAAAATTATTATTTTTTTATTCATTAAATATTCTAATTAAATACACAAGTCATTGTCGTACATTTTGATCGTAAAGAAAATTAACAAGAACTTAAATATTTGGAATTAACAATCATTATGTTATTCAGTTTTATTAGAGCAACCGCAAAATCGAAATTATGATACAATTCAAAATTTAAAAAAATATGAAACTGATTTTCTTTTCTTGAAGATATTTAATTTCAGAAGTCACTGACATAGAGTAACTTCAAAAACCAAAATAACAGAGTTTTCTCACAAACAAAACCAATTCGGTATTTTAAAAAACACGACAAATGAAACTATAAACATTGGAATAATTTTGAAAATGTTCGCTTGCCAAAATTTAAAATAAAACTGAAAAATATCCCTTATTAATTGAAAACAATCATATATTCCTTCATTTTGACATCTTATGATTTAAAGAATCTTAATTATTAACCTTTTTGGATCACACTACAATCTCTAGGTTAATATCTTCAAACTTTTGAACTAAATTTCGAACAATTCAAAAAAAATTAAAACAAAAAAAAATACAAAACAATATTTCAATACACGATGTTTACTTGTTTAATGTATTCTAGTTAAATCTTCAATAATTTTGACAAGATCATCAACCGTGCAATCCTTCTTCATTCCACTCCCGTCATCAATCTAAATAAAAAAAAAGAAACAAAAAAACGTAAGAACCGGTCAGCAATCCAGTAATGTTGAAGTTTAACTTCTTTAGCGACGTATCTGTTTGAAAAAAGTAAGAAATCGAGGGGAAGTAGAATGAAACAAATTAAGGCGAAGCTAGTTTGTCCCCTAAGTTACATGAAACTGACATGGACAGAAGAAGTTTATAGTGTGTTGCATTTTGATTCGCAAAATAGTAAGACAAGGCTTGAATCATTAGAAGTACAAAATAATTTCTGTAATTTGACGTACAAACGGTAGAAATAAATATCATATTCTCTATTTTCGGATTAAACATTTTTAAATACAAGTATATGTTGAAACATACATTAATGTGAGGTTATGATGATGACATACTTTAGACAATTCATATTAAAAATGTTTTTCTGTAGATTATAGTATGTAAATAAAACTATGGTATGAATGAGACGATCTGTCCATGTGAGAATTTTCACATGACATAAACATCAAAGTGCCCTCTTAAAAGGTGTAATAATTTCGCCATAATTATAATATTTAAAACTAAAGAAGTTAAATTTTTTACGTGAGCTTAAGAGGGTAATTTTTTTTTTATTTTACCGAAACTTACCTGTAAATTTGTAACGACTTCTTTCATTTTGTCCGGGGACAAATCTAGGAAGCTTTCTATTAAATCTCCGTCTATGAATCCTTCACTCGGTTCTGTTTTAATATCAGTATTAAACGATCTCCAAAAACCATGTTCTATTTTACCGACTGACTTGATTACATGCGTTAATTTATCTTGTAAGTCGTGTAGGAATTCATAAAAGTCTGCCGGAATTTGTGTCACTAAACCTAAAAGCACAAAAAAAAAATGAAATCTTCATTCAACAGAGATCTGGGGGTGTTATTTGTTAATTAGTGTACCTATTGCCCCACTAACAGTTCCATACAGAACACAACCACTTGTGGGCGTTGAACTTTCTCCTAAATGCTGCATAACGAGAGACCCATGACGAAATACGTTGACCATATCGCCCAAATGGAACTGGCCCACTTCTTGCATTTGTTGGCGTTCTTCGTCCGTAGTGGCCGCACTGCAAAAAAACTCAGATTATCAGAACTATGCAAGGACTAAAATTTAAATAAAATCATTGCAGACGTCATCAAATTCTGGATATTTTATTTATCACCCTTCAAAATCGTTTAATCAAAACCTATTTAAAAAAAAAAAAAAGAAAATTTCCTCTTGGCTTCCAGGCTTGTACATCGTGGTAGACATTATCAAAGGCAATGTGGTAGCAGGAGAAGTATCCTGGGCTGCTCACAGATAAGTGCGTGAGTGCTCTCTACTCGGTCGTAGTTCGCTCTTCTTTGTTTGGTCGTTGGGCTCAGTACTGGTGTCCCGACGACCAATCAGAGAAAATCGAACTGCGACCGACTAGAGAAAACCAAACCCACTTTGTTTAAAAGAAGAAGGAGCAGCAGTCATCAATACATTTATCTGTGAGCAACCTGGAAGGACAGTTTGCCCATTATCACATCGCTTTTGATAATGTCTACCGCAGTTGTAGACGAAACGTCAACCAATGGACCGCAGTCTAGAAGCCCTGAAGCCTACACATTTGAATTGTCATTTTATTAAATACAATAAATTTTTCTTAACTATAAGCCACTCTCACCTATCTTTCTGACAAACGATTAGGTTGTACGAGTTTTCAGCCCCAAGGAAAGTGTCGTCGTCTAATATCTCGACGGCTGTCATCCAATTAGGGTTATAGTCTCTGGCCATTTCTTCAAAGCTACCTTCCATTGTTTTGTACTGGAGTAACGTCATACTGCGCATTAAGTCACCGACTAAGATGAAGTCGCCTTTGGTTTTCAGATATAAAGCTATTATATTGTTGAAGTGGGAACATTCTAGACGTAGTTCTTTTTCAGCTGTCCATTCAAATAAACGCACCTGTATTAAAACCATCACAAAAATATATATTAAATAGTCCGCGAGAGCCCGAGACATTTTTAGGTAGGTACTTGAGGCACTGTGAAAATTTGTCCAATACCTCCTTAGTAATATTCGAATACAAAAACACAGTTTTTGTATTACTAAAGAGGTATTGTACAAATTTTTAGTGCCTCAAATACCTACCCAAAAATGTCTAACAGCTCTCGTACTTTACAGAGAACCATTTTGAAAAACTTACCGTACTGTTAATGCAAGCTAGTAATTTCCCATTAAATTCGACAAGCGCATAACAAGCGCCCTTGATTTCTTTCTCTCCAACGTGCACTAATTTATTGTCAGCCCACTGGAACATTATCAGTCGGCCTTGTTTTGGCTCCGACTCTTCCGGATTGATAAATGCCGTTCCAACAACGTAATATGTCGCTGGATCGTCGCCTAGTCGACAGCTGACAAGCGACAACGCATATTCGGTTTGTTGGAATCCATGCGCATGCAGGACTGTATAAAAAAAGAACGATCAAGAAGTTTTATCTGCTTTCAATTTTTATAATAAACTAGCCGCTACCCGCGGCTCTGCACGCAATTGAGTTAAAACACAGCAGCGACAACAGTAGTGAAGCCTTTGGATCCCCCGTATTTAGCGAATGAATAGATAAAAACCTTCTCCATAAAAAAATATATACATGTGACAACTTTCCTGGTAATCAGTCAAACGGTGCCAAAGTTCATTAATATACCATTTTTATATACAGAATTACTTTTAAGTTGATTTTCTACACGCTGTTAAAAAAAAATTAATTTAAAAACCACCCTGCACATAGATGAAAGACATTATTTTTACCTTCAAAAGTATGTTGATCAATAATTAGTAAATTGTGTATTTCGATTTCTTGTCCTATTTCAGCCGGTGCTGCTACGACTGCATTAGGACCCGCGGCGCCCGCGCCGCCTGTAACAGCTCCCCCGCCAGAACCGCTCCCTTTGCCCTGTTGTAATCCGACTATGTTACTTGACTGAGATGTACTCTGAGACTGCGTTGACGCGCTAGAACGACACGGGGTATGCCCTACTGTGTCTTGGATGTCTACACGCATTGTGATTACACCAAAAGTCTGAAACAAAAATAGAGTAGAATATATTTAAATCAGCAATTCTTGCACAGTACAACCTCGATATAACAAAGCTAAAGGGAATTAGAAAATATTCGTTATATCAAGTAATTCGTTATAACGAAGTTTGTTATATAGAGGCTAGGCTGGTCTAAGATTCGTTTTAACAAGGTCAGAAAACTCATTTTCTTCTGAAAACTGTCTTTAAACTTTAAAATTGTGGCCAGAGTACTTGCGGAAATTTCGAACTCTTTAGCAATGTCTAATTTTGCTTTGTAGGATTTTCGTCTATATAGTTAATAATTTTTCGTCTCTGCGACGGTTAAGGTTTCTCAGCCATTGCAACTTTAAATTTACTAACAACAGTGACTAACAGCAGTGTTTTATCAAACAACAATGATTGTGTGTCTGGGTCTGTCGAGACATGAATTGTAGTTGTTATTGTGGAATTGTGTGTGATTGATTGGTAGGATATGTTATGTAAAGGTTATAAGTTGACAAAAATCGTTAAATAGAGGTAAATTATACTTTCTATTTATATTCAGCAATGATTGAAAATTCGTTATAAAGAGGTTTTTGACAAAAAGTATTTGTAATCTAGAGGTATATCTTACATTAACTATTACAGGCAGTTCTAGAGGATTTCCAAAAAATTTGTTAAATCAAGGAAATCGTTATATTAAACTGTAAATAAATAAAGTAGCAACAAGACATCCAGTTATTTCGCGGAAACCCGCATTGTATGGCAATTTATCTACAAACCTGCGAGGTTTCTTGATATGCTATCCTTTTCGGTGACTCGTATAATGGAATTGTCCTAATATGCAATTTCTGTATTTCATCGATGGTTCCAATCGTTACGCATCCATCGGTAGCCAGCGCTAAACTGTCCGGATACGCCTCGGCATTGAGTGAACACATGTGATTGACTTCTTTGAGGTTAACATTTGAAAATACGAGTTTGTGATTCGATGAATATATTACGGTGGGTCTGTCGGAGCAAGCGAACACATTTGTGGTCGACAAAGATCTGAACGATCTGAGTACAGTTGGCTGTGTGCCTAATGTCACTTTCTTCTTGTCCGACAGAGCACCGGTTTCTCTGTTCATCGTGAAATAAAACATCGATCCATCACCGAGGGCACACAATAAGTAATTCTGATTTTCAAAGCACGCCATTAATATCGAACGCGGAATTATCTCTGCAAAATTATTATTATTATATTATTTTTGAAGTTCAACTTCTTTAGCGACGTATCTGTTTGAAAAAATAAGAAATCGGGGGGGAGTAGAATGAAACAAATTAAGGGGAAGTTAGTTTGTCCCCTAAATTACATGAAACTGACAAGGACAGAAGTTTGTTACATTTTGATTCGCAAAATAGTAAGACAAGGATGAGCGGCTCTAAAGTGACGTTTAAAATTATGAATAATTGAAGTACAAAATAATTTCTAACATTAAAATAAACTGTTTTATTCAAATTGAGATTTAGATAATTTGAATTGAACTGAATCAAATAAATAATTAATTTAATACCTCCGCCAAGAGGTTCCTTTATAATTTGATTTAGATCGGGGAGATCCAATAATCTAGCGGATATGTCGTTCCATAATCCAACAGCAACCATATGTGCTTTTGGATCGCCTTCGTTCAAGGGCGTTACGTCTAAACATGCTACTTCGTTGTCTAGAGTTGACTGACTGAAAAAAAAAAAACAATTTTATCACGAGAGCAGAAAGTTGAAAAATGTTTGCACTGCGCAACATAATGCCCGAGATTTCGCTGTAATTTATTACGAAATAGTCTTACCTTTTTTTAATTAGTTCGTTTTCATGTATTTCGAGATAGTAAAGTTCCGATCCCGTTGCGCAAACGATCTGGTGTCTGTTAGCTGCTACAACGCTGATATTTTTATCAGCAGGGGGAACCCAATCAGCAGTTAGTTGGCGTGTTGAACCGTTCACTAAATGTATAGCCCGCGGCGTTACTTGTATGATTTGGCCATAGATGACGTTGCCACACCAGAATGTCTGCTGATCCGACGCAAAACCTGCTATTTCTGTCTCTTCTACTTCATCTCCACTTAAGTTTAATACCCTACAGAACACAAGTTATATTATATATGATGACAGATTTTGAAAAAGTGTTCTATAATGTTCGAAAATATATATTATTTAGTACGAATATCGTATTTCTGCAAAAAATAAGGGTTTAGTAGAAAAAAGGTTACATTTCAATTTTTAAGTTTAAAATTTCCGCCAAAACGTTTGTTAGTGTCATGGCGTCGCTTATGACGTCACGTCTATATAACCAGACGTAAACACTAGATGCTCATGCGAAATTTTGTGTGCTATTAAGCATTGCATTAAGGAATCTATAGATACCGTACTTTATGGAGCTAAACGTGTCTAGTAAATGTGTTGACAGTATTTTTATAGCAATTTTGAACTTAAAGACCAAGGTATGGTCTACTGAGAACGGAACAAGATGACATATTTGTATGTTTAGATAGAAGTGACGTAGTTTGCTTTGATTGTTCGCCATATCATGGCGGATTGCTGTATTTTATCAAAATGATTATTAATCTCGCTCATAATAAAAAAATAAATACGTGTTTTGTAATATATGACTCAGGTTTCATTAGATAAATGTATAATTTTGATTTTTAGTTAGTGTCATCGTGCCTATTGTCGAGTGTTTTGAGTTTTACCTGGTTTGTCCGACAAACGATAAGACGAGCGTGTTATCGTAGCAATTATCCGAAGCAACTTGAAGTGCCCACATGCCCTTAATTCCGGGCAAATCGATGGACGCATGCTCTTGAATTCCTATACCGTTCCGTATAATTCTTAACGAACCTTCTTTATAGCCTCCTGAAAAACAAATCTTGTTAAATTTCGAAGAAATGCAGAGGATACTTCCATTTTATTTTCAACATACCAGAACATGTAATCATCTGACCCTGGCCTTGCCTTTCCAAATCAACAACACACATATCGATAATCGACGCTAAATTGGTAAATGTCTCCATCACAGTAACGTAGCTTCCTTGTTTATCAGGACCTGTGTTCAATTTAACCAGCTGTGAATCACCAAGCCTCGATCCGATAAATAATACTCCATTGTCTAAGTACGTTATACATTCGGGAATTGAAATTTCGCCTAAAAGTTCTACTTTAAGATCTTTAATGATTTGTCCATCGTCTTTCATTTCTGTCTCGAGGAACAACATAAACAAATGACCAGCCATGTCACCTAGAAGGTATCGGAGACCATCAGAATCAATCCTTGCGTAACAAATTATAGTACTTTGCTGCAAAAAGATAAACATAATTATTTTATGTAACATCTTAAGGCAAAAAAGCAATTTTGTTTGAATCCATAGGAATATAGAGAGAGAGCATGTACTAGGATTAAGGGGGGTAAAGCCGATTAAGGGACGCGACAAGGTGAAAGGTGTCGTCTTGTCATTGGCCAACGCATTGCGCATGTCTACTGGCATGAAATTTATGTTGGTAGCATGGTGTAAAAAGAAAATTTCTATTGTATGTAGCACAATGCGGCGACCAATCAAAAATTGACACCATTCTTACTTTGTACCCGTCCTTCAATGGATTCCCCCCGCGGCTGTATACTCCATCCCTATAATTACTAGATCCATGGTCTGAATATAGTGCATTTGCACATGCGCAGTAGGGTGTTTTTTGGCGGTAAAAGGTTATCTTTCGCGTCAGCTGTTAATTCTCAAATCATATTTTAAGTAATAAACATTTATTAGTTTGATCCATTCACCCCTTTGATATTGAGAACATTATGATTAAACATAAAAAAAGCCAATAGAATTTATAGTATGCGGAAATAGTTAAAAAATATTACTTTTATAACAGGTGGTGCTACGGCCACAGAAGAGTTGCCATTGTGGTAAAGTATGCTCTCCTGGCCTATTATAATGGCTCCACATAATGGAGACGGTACAGGTATAATCATAGTAGCCTCTTTTTCAACATTATCTTGTCTCCACGGCGTTTTATTAAATTCCTTGTCTCGTAAAGAAATCTCATGTGTCTTGACGTGACGACCATTCAAATCTTGGTATATTAGAATTATCGTTGGGTTCATACAACCATGTAAAAATTCGACATCCTGAACTTGAAGTTCATCCATCCTATTAAAAATATAATTTTTACTTTTTCACGATTTTTGCCATCGGTAGTAGTCAATAGTGATTTACAAAAAACTAAAGTTGGGCGATAGCATTGCTGTGACCAGGCGAGACGCGAGAGAGGACGGGGGAAATAGGTTTGTGGAGTTTTTCTACAAACAGTTGGGATAAACATACTTGATTAACCAAGCCAAGGGGTTCGGTGACTCAACCAATCACAGACATGACTATGTTTATAGCCTACTACGCCCAACCTAGTATTCTAGTAATCTTCTTTTAAGACACAAATACTTACCTAAGATTGGCCGCCTTTAATTCACTGTTGTCTTTATCTAATGGTATGATTTTAAACATACCGTCATACAATCTCAAACCTATAACTCTAGCTTTTGGATCGATAATAGCAAGAATGCCCGTTTCTGCAGGTTTACCGATACGGTCAGCAACATTTCCATGAGCCTTTGTTATAATATCTATGTTATCTGTTTCGCCGGTACATTCTAAGATCATTGCATTGTATCGGGCAGTTACTATAAATAGTAAATCTTTGTGTTCGTGCTAAACAAAAAAAAAAGTCATTCTATTAATGACGCATTTATAATGTTCATTTTTTTCATACAGAGATTTACATACTGGTGGTCTGAAAAGTTTCATAACTGCGATTTTTCCATAGAGTGAGATTTCTTTTACTGGTCGTAAACCTTCCGGTGTTACAAGATAGATTTCTAGCCTTGTGTTTTTGGCCACGATTAAATTTAAATCTGTTGGTGAAGTGAAATTGCCTGCAAATAAATCAGTTGCAGTTGAGTTTGTTAAATGTTTGCTAAATTAAATATAAACCGTGTTCATAAACATGAGCTGTATAAGGCATTACTTTTTTTCGTATGAACTATCAGTTACCGCACTGACAGCAAATTAATACTACTTAAAGAGAACGCTTTTTTAAATGCCGATGGTTCAATTACATGCAGAAATGATTATCTATATACAAAATTGTATTTAATTATTGGGTCAGTGATGCAATACATGTGTTTTAAGCCGCGAGTTTAGCATTATAAAGTATAAATAACTCATCAGGTGAAGAATTCGGCCTACCTGTGACACAGGCATTGACTGCCGTTGCCTTGTGGGCAGTCACAACGTAATGATGAGCCATTACTTTCATCACAACAACTGAATTACTTTCAATTCAAGCAATTATTTTATTATTACAAAATAATTATTTTCTGAACATAATGCACGCCATCCGCCATTTATCACTACAAGAATTCTCGCGAGATAGTGGTGCGAACGCGGCGCAGTGCAAACTATAGGCAAAAAGACAAGTCTATCCCACTTATCCACTATCTGCTATATCAATGGTATATAATCCTTGACTATACACACGTTGAGCGTGCACAAATACGGCGCGACAGCGCGTTTTGAGAATTAAGCTGTCAAATTTGAGAATTTTATAACTGAAAATGTAGATACAAATTTTTGGTATAACGATTAGAAGTTCTTCATTTAGTGCAACTTATAAACCGGCGTGTTTAATTCTAAGTGATAAAAGAAGAAATATTTTACGTCTACGAATTTTAGGTTAAAGAGAATTGGCACAAGCGCCAAACAAAAATAATTGACAGACGAAAGGTAAGTAAACGAATTTTTGAAATGTTTTCCCCAACTGTTGATATATTATTATCGAAAATCGATTAATTAAAATTTTAACATTTTTATTTAAGCACATTTGTTACGTTTTTATTTTTTCCACGCCCGCGTTAATTTAAGTTTTATTTCGTTTCCATGATTTTACCAATTATTTTAAAATTCAGAATAAAACATGTTTAGCAGTTTGTATATGTTCAGTTAGGACAAGTCTATTTTTGTAGCACATACAGGATTTCTTCAGTTTTAGTCGAACAGTAAACTTGTTTTACGTCCACAAAAAAGAAAACAGAGATGCCTCCTATTAAAGCTCCAACTCATAGTGGGAACGGAGGCCCAGCTGATGGAGAAGAAAGCGAAGCTGATGTTGAATTAAGTGGAGCAGAATCTGATCGTTCTGATCATTCAAGTCATGATGGTGCTGGAGGAGCCTCTCGTCCGGGAGGTGATTCCAGTGATGCAGATGATATGGATTCAGACGACAGCAGTGAAATGGATGAATCAGAATGTGAAAGACGAAGAGTTGAATGTCTCGAAAACTTATCCGATCTGGAACATCAATTTAGTCACATCAAGGAACAACTTTATAGGTTATTACTTTTAAAATTGAAAATGTATCAATAAGTCAATTTCGCTTGTTAAAAATTTATAGTAGATCGAATAACTAATTCAGATTTTAAAGCTCTTATATTTTGGTTGTAGTAATCTATTCGGTTTTGTGTTTTATAAGTTTAATTTGTTACAGAGAACGGATAGCTCAAGTTGAGTGGCAACTGACAGAAGTACGGGGGGACCGATCTCAAGATTACCTGGTGCCTCTGAAAAAACTCGAAGAGAACATGCGAATCAGACAAGAAGTTGCTGGAGTGCTTAGACAACTGAGAATGACAAACATTAGAAACAAAAGCGAAGCAGAAGAACAGGCCGCGTTGCAAAACTTCGAGGTAAATATACACTAAGAAAGCCAGCGACAAAAAATGCTAATGTGATCCGAGAAGCGTCTGTGTGTAGTTCGAATACCCCTCTCCAACTTTTTCCTTTCACATTATTCTCTGTTGTTAGGTTGGAGCGCGCTAGAGCGCTTTTGTAATGGAGATTCATATTGATATTCAATACTAGTGGTACGAGGTCTGAAAATGTTTTTTATAGCATTTGGGAGGCCTAAAAGTCATAGAAAACACATTTTCTTACAAATTCCGCCGAGCAAGAACTTGGAAAAGCTCTTGCTCGGCGGAATTTGTTAGAAAAGGTGTTTTTTATGGTTTTTAGGTCCCCCAAATCCTAAAAAAAATATTTTCAGACATCGCGATAACTAGTGTTGAATATCAATACGAATATCCATTACAAAGCGCTCTAGCGCGCTCCGGTCTAACTTCAAAGAATAATGTAAGAGGAAAAAGTTGGAGAGAGGGACTCAAACTACCAACAAACACTTATTGGATCGTTGCGTTCACACGACCATTTTTTGTCGCGGACTTTCTAACTATAACTAATCTGAACTATATCAAAACTTTTCGACTTTCAATAGATTTAAAATATACCGTGATTTCCATGGTAATTCTGTCCTAAAAATACTTAATATAGCAATGGAAGTCGTTTAACTGAAACACTGATTAGTAGATAACAAATTTTAATATGTCAGTATTTGACATATATTTTCCGTAATATTTGATAACCAGTTAAGATTTTATGAAATTCAGAGCGAAAAGCGTTTGACGTGGGATTGGTTGCACGACGAATTAATGGAGAAAATTCGCCGTTTGGAAGAAGATCGTCACACATCTGAATTAAGTTGGGGCGATACCAATGATTGGTCGACTGCTGGAGGCAGATCTAGATCGCGCAGTCAAGGAACTCGACGGAAAGCTGTTACAGTCAGTGGGCCGTATATTGTATATATGCTCAATCAACAGGACATACTAGAAGATTGGACGTTTATACGTAAGTCGCTCAAGCGGTCGCCATCGTGATGGCGAAGTGACCATCATTTGTTTTAGTTGAACGACCGTATTTTTTTTTTTTTTTTTTGGGCAGGAATAGTTCATTTTGTGTTTGTTTTCGCAAGTTAATTTTGTATTTTCAATAGATATGTTTATGTACCTAAGATTTTTTTGCAAGCTGTTTTCAGAATGAAATACAACGTTATCAGAATGCTGATATGAATCGTATTCATAAATTAACTTCTGGTTTTATGTATTTAACTCAGGGGTTCCCAAACTTCTCTGGTTTCAAACGCCCTAAAAATATCAGAATTTTTCCGCGCCGCCCCAAGCCAAAACATTGGCTATCTTATGATAAACCTTAATAGTTTTTTCAGAAACTCATTGATTAATTATCTGTTATCTGCAGTTTTATTTAATAAATAATCAAAATTTTCACGGCGCCTCAATAAAACAGCCTCAGCGCCTAGAGGCGCCAATATTTCGCGACGCCCTTATGACGACACCGCGGCACACTTTGGGAATCACTGATTTAACTCATAAAGGATTTGTGGAAACTTTTGAATTATTTTTTAGGATACAATATTGAATGAAATTGTAACTATTTATTTATTTTGTAAAGATTCGAAACAGAAAAATATTCGCTGTGTTTTTTTTGCGATTTAAATTTTTTTTCTCTATTAAATGCCATATGTTTTTTACAGTAATAAGTTTACTGACGAATCTTACTAAAATAACGAATTGCTTGTATAATGATTGATCATTAAAAATTATGAAAAATATTTTTTATACCTATTTTGTCAAACAAGCTAAAGCTTCAAATTTCTTGTTTTTTTTTTAATTTATATAATTTCCGTTATTTATATACATTTTTTTAAAACATTTTAACGTTTGCGATGCTTTTCGTATCCAGCACAGACCTTTTGTTGATACCTGAAACGATTTCAAGGGAATGTCAAGTATCAGAGACCTGATTATTAGATAACCCAAATAATTAACACCCTGATAATTTTTTTGGTATTATTATTAATTTAAAACGTATATCTGAAACCGGTTGATCCACGTTTTTACATAAATTAATGTGATTCTCAAATAATTGGATTGTTTGTTTTTTGTATTTTTTTTTCTGAATGAAAGAATAAACAGGGAATGTAAATATGCAAAAATGTTTGTTAATGGAACGGCAAAAATTTTATTTCTTTTCAGTTTTAAATGCTTTTTTACAGGATATGCTACAAAACGTTTCGGTATTGAAAATAAATGTTTTGTGAATTTAGACAAACTTTCTTCTATGATTAAAGCAAAAATCGCATTATTAAATAAATAAATCTTCATTTGGTAGAATTCATTTAACTTAATTCGGATGAAAATATGATTAAGAAAGAATATTGTTACTTTTGTAAAATTTAATTGTACAGTTTTGAGTATTAGTGAAAAAATATTGTATATTCATATGTGATTTCTAAGTGTATTGACTGAAATAAAAAAATTAAATATCTGATTATTATTTATTTCCATATTAAGAACATCAGATGTCCATTTTGTATTTAACTGCCAAATGAAAAAATGCGTTCTCACGTGAATATTTTTTTCACTACAGGCTTTACCGTGATAAAATTAGTGCCTTGTGTGTAATTAATTTGTACCACGAAGTTTATTTAGGTCAATTTGCAAGGCTAATAAAGGTTACGTCGTTGCGTTGAGTAATACTGGGCGATGACGTCTTCCAGTGGATTTTTGATACGGTGTGGTTGATACAATTTTGAATGATATTCCAACTAACGTAAATGAACAAGGCAACATGTGCACTACTTGTACCTTGATCAATTGATTGCCAATTACATGAAGGTTAAAGTAAAGGAGACTTCATGGCCAATTACTTGCTATTTTATACGAATATCGAATGATCATGGCATTTATTACAACCAGTCATGAGGCCGTTTATTTTCTGTTTCAATTTAAACAAAAAAAGTTTTAGAAGCACTGCAATGTGCTTATGCGTGTTTTAGTTCAGCGTTTATCCGTCAGAGTATCAAATATCAAGTGACGTGTAAAAATTTGACAATTCTTTTATCTGTGATCCGTACATGTGTTTTTAATAAATATTAAATATAATAATTGTTTTTAGTTAAATATATTAATTTGTTATTATTTGTAGTTAATAATTGTCTAGGCAATATGTTAGATCTGTTTACTATTTTTAGTAAGGGAGGCATTGTGCTTTGGTGCTTCCAGAGCACAACCAAAATATTTACACCATCTGTTAACGCTTTAATACGCAGTGTAATATTACAGGTCAGTCTAATTAACATTTTAAAGTAGAAATATGTCAACGCTTTTAATATACTTAAAAATTAACATTAATTATACGCGTTGGTAATATATTGCGTAAAGACATTCTTGTTTAAAACGGAAAAATACACCTGGGAATACCAAGTCTGGGGAACGTCCAATTATGCATATTATTGTGTATGTTGTCTTGTAATTTTGTTCTATAACAGTGGACAGTCGATTCGCCTAATTTACCAAAGGACCTAGATGTGAAACTATCAGTCTTTTCCATAATAAAATTTGAGTTTAAAAAAACCAAAACACGCTTTTATGAACTAAGAAATGCGAAATAATTTCACAACAAAATTAGCTTTACTGTACAAAGCGTGGGGTGCTGTCCACTTAAATTTTCATAAGTTCTACGTTTACAATTAGCTAATAAATGAAAAATTTGGATATTAAGCACTCCACGCTTTTTACACTAAAGCTAATTTTGTTGTCAAATTATTTTGCATTCTTTAGTTCATAGAAACGTGTTTAGTGTTTTTAAACCCTAATTAATTATGAGATTAACAAACAATATTCGATGTGACTATAGGGTACACTTTACAGGGTGTTGGCTTGCTTGGTGTAATTTTTCAAGTTTTTGTGTCCTGAAGGTTCTGGTCAGAATAATGGGGCAAACTTATTAAATTATTGTATTGTCATCAGTCCTTGATAAGTATGCCACGTTTCAATTTAATCTGACCTTTTGAATAGCATGATTTCACGTTCAAAGATTCCATTACAAACATACAGGTGAAGCTAATAAAAACGTGTTAATCTGATGATCCTGGTCAGGATAATGGGACAAACTTATTAAATTATTGTATTGTCATCGGTCCTTGATACATATGTAAAGTTTCAGTTTAATCCGACGTTTTAAAGTAGGTGAATTTCACGTTTAAGGATTTCGGTACAAACATACATGTGAAGCTAAGCAAAGCGCGTTAAAAAGATCCGACTTTCCGTGCTCCTAACACAAATAAAATGGATTTAAATGGGGAATGTTCTATAATTGATCAATTTTATTTTTCAGGAGCGTACGGGTTGTAACCAGTTCACGCATAATGGATTGACACTGCAATACAAATTAGACAATGAGTTCGAATTGGTGTTTGTGGTGGCATACCAGCAAATCCTGCAGTTATCATACGTAGATAAATTTCTGAATGACATACATCTGGAGTTCAGGGATAAATATAAAAATGAACTGTCTAATGTTACCTTGATGCACAGCATTTCTTATGATTTCGGCGATTCGTACATGTCCGTATTGTTCGATGCAGAAGACTGGGCTAAGAAACAAGCGAAAGCACCGAAACAAATGCGTACTTTTGATCAGTCGGCGAAATCAAAGAAAACAGTTGCATCAATGATTGAACGTAAAGGAGATGAGAAAAATGGTAAGCGAAATTTTGTTATACTAATTTGTTGTTATAAACATTAAGAGCACTGTGGTTGGAACAAAATAAAAATAATAGTTACTTCTTACCACTACAGTTTTATTTTCAGTGGATGTACATTTCAGGAGCAAAGCTTCCATCTTCAGAAAAACACTAAACTAAATTAATAAACAAACTTTTTACATTTATATAACAATAACAGGTAGAAATTTAGTTTAGTGTTTTGCTGAAGATGGGAGCTTTGCTCTCGAAATGTAGATCCACTGAATAAAAAAAAAAAAGAACGTGATTTTCCAAGAAATCTGTTTACTTAATATAAAAATTCTTCTATCATGAAAATGGGAATAACTAATTATTTTTTTTAGTGAAACAGCAGAAAAATAAGAAACAATCGAATGCACAGAATGGCGATATCCAAGAAGGTAATTAAAGGCCAACACACATCCTAATTTTTGTATCACGATTGCGCGATTAAATTCCTTGTAGAACGTCATATGCAGCAATTGAGTCTCTGTGCTGTTGTCCATTTGCGCGATTGAATTAGAAATTACGTGTAGCAGAGTAATTGTCAAATCGCGCTTTTGCGTTACAAAAAGTAAATGCGTGCGGTGACCCCAATAAAATTTTTGGTTCTGAAATTAATAATTCGGTATGTAAAACATATTGAGACAAAAATAATTTCACATTAAGAAATAGTTGTTTTTTTTTGCAGTTAAAAAAGTCGAAACTAAGAATGTTAGTTCATCACCACCTCCATCGCCCCAATCAGAGGATGATGTCATTTACCAGAATCGATTAAAATTAGCTCAAAAATTGAACAAAGGCAAAAAAGCTGAAAAACAGTACGTTTTTAGTTTGCAGAGTGTTAATTACTGTGTTGATGTGCTAATTGTTAATATTTAATTACAGAAAAAGTCCTAAATCAAATAACAATGAAAAGGCAGGGAAGAAACCAAGAGTTTGGGAGTTGGGTGGCAACTCGCGTGATGTTCCTAACTTGGAGAGAACTACTGATAAACCTTTAGATGAAGGTAGCCCTCACCAGAGCCCAATTTCTGTAGATACTAAGGTAATTTTTTATTTTTATGTTTGGTTCATTGAAATGATAATGTAAGACTTTGTTATTAACTAGCAGACCCATGCAAAATAGTTCGAATCGTTAGTGGTCAGTTACATAATAGGGTGGAAATAAATTCTATTCTATTCAGATATAATTACTAAATCTATGGTATTTCCTTGTAGCTGATTGGCCAGATGCGTGGTAAAATTCAAGATCTTGACGTTGATTCTTCTTCAGACGAAAACAGTGATGACGTGGAAGATATTCCGCAAAGACGAAATGGAACGGCAGCTAAAAAAAGTAAAGGGGGAGTGTTTTCTATGTTCCGAGGTCTTGTTGGTTCTAAAAGCCTTACTGCAGATGATATGAGACCTGTGCTTGATAAGCTCAAAGATCATTTGATCTCAAAGAATGTTGCGTCGGATATTGCATTGAAATTGTGTGATTCAGTTGCAGTCAAACTTGAAGGCAAGGTTAGTTGTCCAATTATCTAAGATAAATTAGTTGCTCAGTTTAAAAAGAGGTTCATTTTTATAGTAATTTATTGTACTGTAAATAAAAATTGCTTATGATTATGAAGTCATAAACAATTTTTATTTACAACGTGAGCTTGTAAAGCGAGAAATGTATTTACAGTAAGCCCTTTGTTTTGTTGATAGGAAAAATCCGTTAATTTCAGAGACTCTTAAAGCTGGATTTGATCACGTCAACTATAGAGTATAAGATTTGATTATTCTTCTGCAGGTAATTGGTACATTTGATACCATAACATCGACCGTAAAAGAAACGTTGATGGACTCAGTAATGCAAGTTCTGTCACCGCGCCGGCGTATTGACATTTTGCGTGACTGCCTTGAAGCAAAACGTCACCAGCGACCATATGTAATGACCTTTTGCGGCGTAAATGGGGTGGGAAAGTCGACAAACCTCGCTAAAATATGCTTCTGGTTGATGGAAAATGAGTTCAGCGTTTTGATTGCTGCCTGTGACACGTTCCGTGCAGGCGCTGTTGAACAACTAAGGACGCACATGAGACACCTGGATGCCCTTCACCCCCCTGGAAAACACAATGGAAGGCGTATGGTTCAGTTGTATGAAAAGGGCTATGGTAGGTAATAGTTTGTTAACATCTATAATAGGGTAAAATGCATAATTTTTGAAAATAGTTTAAGTCAGTTATTTTCATATTAAAAGTTATTACACACACCAAATCATTCTTATTGAATTGAAAATAAATATTCTCTTTGGACAAGATACTTTGGTTATTCAAACGCGCCTGACGTCATAGTATATGCCAGACATCTTGTTTAAACAAATGTGTAGGGTAAACTATTAGTCATTGGACAGAACACATTTTCATTAGCTATAATAAGAACGATACTAAAGCAGATTTGAATGACTCACAAAATGAGTCATTCAAGTCTGCTTTAGTATCATTCTTATTCTTATTATAGCTAATGAAAATGTGTTCTGTCCAATGACTAGTAGTTTACCCTATTGATTCTGGTGAAAGAATACCTAGCAACCACGCAAGTAGTTGCGTTTACATATACTTTGACGTCACACTGCGTTTCTATATTTTATATTTCGCGCGTATTTATTGCATTTTTGTTTAATTGATTTTTATTATTTAGCAAACATTTAAAAAGAAAAAAACTATTTGGAGTTTAATCAATTGCAATAAAGATTACAAAAAATAATATTTGAACTAAATATAAGTAAAACATGCATAGTATAGCCTTATTATTTGTAGAATGTCAAAAGTATAATCTCACATTATATGACGTTTAATCCGAAAATTGTTATCTTAACCTATTGTCCCAGTTATCCAAGAAAGAATTAGTCAACAGTCACTTGATTTGCTGGTGTTCTACTAAAATCTTAACTCATCTTCAAAGTTCAATTCCAGATATATGTTTTCTATTATAATATTAACTTTTTAAATAGGCAAAGATGCAGCAGGAATAGCAATGGAGGCTATTAGATATGCCCAAGAATCACATTTTGATGTCGTACTGGTGGATACTGCTGGACGTATGCAAGACAACGAACCATTGATGAGAGCGCTTACCAAACTAATCAAAGTCAATCAACCTGATCTTGTTTTGTTTGTTGGAGAAGCTCTTGTTGGAAACGAAGCCGTCGATCAATTGGTCAAGTTCAACCAGGCCCTAGCTGATTACAGGTTTTTAAATTTTTCTTTATATAAATATTAAATTTTTCTTGATTAGAAACGTGGATCCCATAATACATGTGAAGTCGTTTCTTTTGTCGATGATATCGCGAAATGCCGCGTTTTCGAACGTCACTCAGGAGCCCGAGGGGCCCCGGTGCACTGCCCCGCCTAAGAAAACAAACGAAAATAACAGTGATCGAAGTTCTGTTATTTAGAAACTAACGATGCAGTCGCAAAAGCCGCTATTGTGTAAATTGATACGATCTCTTATCGTTTTTAGCGCAAGCGCAAATCCTCACCTAATCGACGGAATTGTGCTGACCAAATTTGACACGATTGATGATAAAGTGGGTGCGGCGATCTCGATGACATACATTACCGGCCAACCGATTGTATTTGTCGGAACGGGTCAAACTTACACTGATTTGAAGGCTTTGAACGCAAAGGCTGTCGTTCATGCTCTCATGAAATGAAGTGCCATTGTCATTCAGTTTTGGATGGCAATAATGAGTCATTTTTGTTTATTGTCCGTTGGTGTTTATATGATTTTCTTTTACATTACCATTTTCAAAGAATTTAAGTAGGAAAAAGTTAATAAACTAGTACGCCTTTGCCTGGTTGCAAAAAAACATTGCCAAAAAAACTGATTTGACAATGACCTAGGTTTGTGATCATATATTACTGTTTTTACAGTCTAATGTCAAATTCCTTGTCATGTGGAACTTTAGATCTTAACCACACAAAATATTGATCTATTTAGAAAAGATCGCTTTTCTAGCCAAATTTTGATCAAAATGCCATGAAAAAATGTGTTAAAATGGAAATTGCACAGAAACTATATTAATAACACATGTATACATAGTTAAATCGTTTCAATATAAGATCAATGCCAAGTCAGATTTTCTGACAATGCTTTTTGCAAGCCAGCACTTATGTCCTCTAAAATTTGAATGAACTTATTATTTGTATCGTGATAATTTGTGTATGTGCATATGGCATGAGTTTACGAGTCGTTTTTTGCATCTAAAATAAAACCTTCAGTACATTTTCATTGCGTTTTTGTTTGCAACGAATTAATACTTAGTTTTATTTTCTACAAAGGCCGTGTTCGTTGGCATTTTTATTTATTCCGCATGCGCAAAAAATGGGAATTTGTGTTGATTTATGTGCGAACTCGTAAACAACTTGATAGATAACCAAAAAAATAAATAATAATTTTTTTGGTTATGTGTCAAGTTGTTTACGAGTTTGCACATATAAATTTTCCGTTTTTTTGCGCATGAGCAATAAATAAAAATGGACGCAAAAAGGGCCAACGAATTGAACTGTTTAAGAATCGAGTTTTGTTTACGCCATAATTTCCGAAGAACTGTTGATTAATTCTAACAAATAAGAAACCTTCAATGGTTTTTAATTATTTTTACCGTGTTCTAATTAATAGTATTATACATCACTTCTATTTTCATTTTACATTAGCTAACAACCATTTCATGATTCATTGTGGTAATATGGAAATTGGATTTTTTGTTAGAATTTTATTTCTTTACAAATTATTATTGTGGTATTTTGTTATACATTGGAAACAAAAATAAACATTGTTCTGAAATACAGCGACTTTGTACTTTTGTTTAGAAATATAAATAGTATATTACACAACAAGGGCAGAAAGTTGAAATTCTTGCACTGCGAGACACGATGCCCTCGGCTTCGCCTCGTGTAGTTCAGGGCTTTCAACTTTCCGCCCGTGTGGTTTATACTATTTTTCTTTATACCCGGTCGAAAGTACGTGCTTTTACCATTATTTAAAAAAACTCAACTTTCAAGTGAGTAATTTCGAGGCTATACGCAATAACAGCTGCTAGCTACTACTGGCTGGCGGCCGTCTCACGTATCGGTATGCACGAGAAAACTCTTTCGTCCCGCATTGTAAAAAAGTGCACATTTGGAGGGATTGTCTGTAATCCAGGTATGTATAGAGATCAGTGGTTCGTTCTCGCTAAGAAACTTTTAAAATTCTATCCTCCTTGACTAAAATATTCCTTTGACTTCAAAATCTCTGACGTGTTGTCAAAATTAAATATTCTAACATAAAAATCTGACGTGTGTCAAATTGAAACATATATCTGTCTTGTGAAAAGAATTCGGTAAGCAAATTGTCTTCAGTCGCTAGAAGTGTGTGCCAAAACTATAAATTAAGTTTAGAAGCAGCTGTCAAATCAATCATGTCAGCAAGATGTTTGCATGCAGTTATAATATTTTTTGCATTAACAACAAAAGAATATACGTTAGCAAGATTGAGCGGATTCGGAGATAGATTATCTGTGCCAGTTCATGAAAGTTTTGATACTTCCACTCGAAATCCAGTATGGACAGGCCGTTGGTTTCCACAAAATCCTGCAGAAACCACCGTTTCATCCGAAAACCACGATACGAATATTTTGTTCGATTCATTGCACGGTGTAAAAATGGGAATTTTTTCCGATGAATGTGATAACGCTAAGGTGAATCTTACATTAGACTGGGATTTTTCACCGATTGACCATACTTGTTTTCTTCCAAGGAAGTATTATCCAGATCCAAAACTGAATCCAATCGTGGAATGTGATTACATTCCTAAGAGCTATACGCCATTACACGAATGCATGAATAAACCGATACACTACGATAAAACTATACCAACATTCGGAACGCATCGACCTTTATGGCCACAATATGGCGAATACAGATACGTTCCTCCACAAAGATGGGTTCACAATTTAGAACATGGTGCAATCGTAATGCTTTACCATCCTTGCGCCGATGGCAACGAAGTGAAGTTATTGCGTAAAATAGTTACCAATTGTTTATATAGACACATTATTACACCATATGCGAAATTAACACCAGAACGACCTTATGCTCTCGTCGGATGGGGCTGTAGTCTGTCTATGTCAAAAATTGACCTAGAATTGGTTATCAGTTTTATAAAACATCGGGCGTTACAAGGCCCAGAAAAAATATCACGAAATGGACAATATGATTTGGAATTGGTCCAGGCAGCTCGAGTAATTTCTGATATAGATGACAGTACATTATGTCCGACATTTTAAATGGAATGAAAGACTAATTGCCCAATGAACAAATTAAATGTGATTTTCTGTTTTTACACTGGCCTAATTTACACTAATTAATTTAAGAACTAAATAGTATTTAACTTTGTGTATTACGAAATATACTTGTGTGGCGAGAAAAGATGAAAGTTTAAACTAAATCACTCACGTAAGGCCCTAGCCCTTGATCAGGGTAGAACGAGATTGTCTTTCAGCGCCCTTTGGGCGCCGCTTTCACATTACGTAAATTGTACTTCGGTTTTATGTTAAATAAATAATAAGTTCCCAATTTTTAAAACTCAGTTTTCATTGCAAACATCAACAATTGAATTTAGATTAAATTAAGTAGCTTTAATTATTATACTTGTGCTTCTTTAACATTAAGAAAGTTCCTATCGCTATATAAATAAATTAGTATTTGGTGTTAATTTTAGTCCGTCACTAAAAAATAAAATCTTGTTTTTCGCATTTAGCTTTTTGACACCTAGAGCGACCGCTCCTCTCGGTCTACCCCAGGGAAACGTACATTGCGTGAGCAGGAACTGATCCAGATTGTTTTGTCTGGTAAGAACAATATATTAACGTTTTTCTTACCACAATATCCTGAGCCTTGTGACTCATGTGATACGAAAAAATATTGAATTTATTGGACTAGTAACTAGAGGATTGTAGATTATAGACGCTCAGCATTTAAGGTCATCAGCGTTTATTGTACTGATATTACAACCCGTAGCTAGGCATTGTGTGTACAAGGTAAAACTTAATATTTTTTCGTATTCATTTAAATTTATTTAAATTCGTGATGAAGGTGAATATGAATTCGTCAAAAAAGAAATAAAATTTACGATAGATACAGTAAGTAACACAATTCATACTTCATACATAACTACAATTTTTAAAACCACGTTAGAAATTGTAGTAAGAAGACGTTAATATAATATTGTTTATAATAGAAAACAGTATCACGGGTAATTGGAATAATGAAAAATATCAATTTAAACACTCATTGATTGCAACGTTTTGTCTTTTCTTTAATTAAGACTTTTTCAAGCTCTCAATATGCTTTAACGATAGTTAAACTATGATATAATATGCAATTTGGCGTTACAAAAAACAATTATTAAAAATTGAAAATTGTAGAAAACAATATATTACCCGTGATACTGTTTTCTATTATAACATATATCTGGAATTGAACTTTAAAGATGAATTGTTTATATTTTCGTTTTAGAGAAAGAAAATCGAAAAAAAAAAATACCAAGCCTTAAAGTTTCGCTCTTTTCTCCTCACATGAAATTTATGAGGTAAAGTTGTCTAAAATGTGAGCCACTAAGATACAGTCAAAAATTAATGCAGGGCCCTTCCAGGAAACCTGCTTATAAATTTTCTTAAAATATTTTGAATTTAAATAATGCATGTTTGGGTAGACTCGGCGCTCTACTCTACAAAGCACGATCCTGTTTGCTTTCATCTTAGAATTGTAAAACGAACTCAGTTCGCAATCAGCGAACACTCATAATAAATAAAACGCCAGTGATAGTGGGATAGTTAAGAAACCAGTTTCAAAATATTTTTTGAAAAATAAATAATGTCTGTTATTAATTTATTATTATATAATCAAACTATGTATAGTGCAAAAATGAACAAAGTATGTTTTATATATTTATAATATTGAAAAAACTGACATGTACATATTATAATGTGATAATGTATTCTCTAAATAAAGTTTATTTTATGCAAAGAAGTTTTAGATTTTATTTAGCACATTCGAAACGGTATATTATTATACAGCCGGGTTGTTTTAATATCGAATTCGTCGTTTTAATTCTGAAAAATATAAAAAATGGTAACGTCAACTTATCCATACCCTAGAAACATATAAGATGTCTTATAATCAAAAGTTTTAGTCGTTTAGACAACTTAGGTTATTTTTTGCGTGTTTTTGGAAAAGGTTTCAGATCTTTTTCAAATAAGTTGAGATTTGAAATAAGACATGACTGTGAACCATTCCGAAATAAAATCTTAAGGAACTTCTTAAGAAATTACTGGAAGACCGTTCTTATTTCACGATTATGTATCTAAAAGTCAACTTAAGACCCTAAGATTGACTTTAATGTACGACCTGACTATGAATACCCCCATTTCCCCTTAGTAGATATCATTTATAAAATACTAGCCGCTACCCGCAACTCCACACGCGACTGTTGAAACAATGTTTTATACTAGAGCAGTGGAGCCTTCGGCTCCACCGTATTACAGTATCTTTGTTGATTATTTTATTTGTTATAGCTGTTACCCGCGGTTCTACACGCGATTCAAATGAAACGGCAGCGAAAACAGTAGTGGGGCCTCCATCTGGCGTCATCTAGAGTCTTTAGATTAGCCCAGCGGGTGATCTTGTGAAGTCTGGGAGCGATCGAATCAACAGATTTTTTTGGCAATTTAGAATTTTTTGAATTCACGCAAATTCAATACACGTTTCAATATCAATATTGACAAGTGTGTCGTTAAGGATTCAAGGTAAGTTATAGCAAAATATGCCTATTATTCTATAAACAAGTCCACTGCAGCATAATAACTAATAGGTAATCTACAAATCCAAGCGAAGTCGGACCGGGTCGTTAGTATAATATATTATAACTTTTGCCCACGGCTACGTTTCCGTGAATGTCACCCGCAGATTCGCTCGCATAAATTTAAGTTTGAACGGGAAGACTTTAACTTAAGGTGACTCATCCCTCAGATAGTAAAATATGCTCTCGGGAAATTTCAAACTGTGGTCGCAAACTTCATTTTATTACTATTTTTATTAGCTGTGATTAAGCATTAACTTTCACAAAATTTGGCTTGATGCTTAATTAAAAAAAAAACATTTATTGTTGCCCTAAAAATTGACTAAAAAAACGCCTTATTCGTCAATATTTCTTTACAGCACGTAATGAGATTTCGAATTACTAGAAGGACAATTAATATTTTGAAGTTTTTTCTTTACAAATACAAAAATACTGACAAATTTGGCTTGTTCAATAAGTTTTTTTAAATTTAGTTTGTTACTGTACAAAAATTGGTGTAAAACTTATACACATTTTTCCGTTTTTATCCGATTTTAAATAATAAATTTAGATTAAATAAACTTGATATATGTGGTTTCAGATCCAGTATATATTATAATTATATTTTTTAGAGGACTGTGGATCAATCAATTAATAATGCATTAATATCCAATCGCGTTGCGATTGGATATTAATGCATTATTAATTGATTGATCCACAGTTCTCTAAAAAATATAATTAAATAAACTGTAAAAACTTGGCTAAAACTCATATATGTGAAGAGTGATACCTACATATTTATTATTTTGAAGCATTAACATCAAACATTTATTAAGATTAAAGTTTTTGATAGAAATTGAAGATTTCCGAAACGTGAGTTAGTGCATTTTACATACACTCACGCATCCAACTGCTTGTAAAATGTGGGTAAAAAGAGAGCATATTGAACAGCTGGTACTCAGTGACCTTAATGTATGGTTCTATGAATATGAAAAGTCTCATAATACGTTCATATAAGGATCCATAAAAATTTCCGATGTCAATTTACACAATTCATACTTAGTTATGAATAATTATGCTATAAGTAGAGAAAATACTATTAACTTATTAAAAAAGTTAATATAAATTAATATAGTTTCAAAGCTGAAGTTTCTTGTAACAAACAAAAAACAACGAAGTTTTCATGGCGTGACGTCATTGTAGCTAATGCTATATTAATGAAATGTACAGAGAACTCCTTCCTTTTTTAACTTTTACATAATTTTGTTATTATCTGTTTTGTTTTTCTACAATCATTTATTTTGTGTACAAAATTATATCTGAAAACTGTGCTCCTGATACTTGGGTGTTTATATTTTGTCAAAGACAATTTTTAAATATATTATGCAATGTCATAATATAGCCGAAGCTGTTTCAATGTAATGTTTTTTATTAGATCACTCCTCTTTTTTTGCAGTGACAGCAACAGAAAAGTGTCGTAATAAGGGTCATTATTATTATATTCGACAAGATTTTTTTTAATGAAATTAGAAAAAATACTTCGGTAACTTTTTATGTTGTTTTCGTTATTGATGTTTCTGAATTAGATATCTAAAATTGAGAATTATTTCAGTTCAAATTTCAATAAAACATTAAAACATGTGTAATTCTAAATACAACAGATATTGCGAAACTCTTTTGTGTTACTGTACAATTTATTATTTACATGATTGTTTAACTAATTTGTCGAAACATGCCGTCTTTTAAATAAATTATGGATACCTATAAATTGTATATCTTGTGAAATAGTACATTACATCGTAAGGACAGAAAGTTTAAAATTCCTGTGTATACTATTTTTCTTCATACCCGGTCGAAAGTACGTGCTTCTGTATCAGTGTGCACGAGAAAACTGTTTCGGCCCGCTGTTATAGATGGCGTGCGAGTAATTCCAGCAGTGCATAATTGTTAGGCTTGATGCTTTAAAATCGAAGCCGAAAGTATGTACTTTCGACCAGCTATGAAGAAAAAAGATTTTACGCGCGAATGAAATTCAATTTACGTCCTGAGATATGTTTTTTAGTATATCAGTTTGAATATTGCGTCCCCGTCATTTTTTATCGATATAATTGTAATAAATTATTGTGTTATAAAACACAAAATATAAAACTTTAGATTTTATTTTGAGTCGACCAAAAAATAAAATTTTGCACGAGCTACTGATTCGAAAATAAAAATGAAATTACATGAAACTGTTTCGAACTGCGATCCTAATACAATTATTATTTTTATTCACTAAGTCAGTACAAGGTTATAATGAGAAATATGCTTCTATTTACTTTTTATATAGTTGTGTAATGTATAGTGTCTGCAAAAATCTAAAAAAATTGTGTATGTACAAAATTATTATAAAGTTACCTATCTGAAAACTGCTCTCCTGATACTTTTGTGATTTGAAAGACGAAATTTTTATAAATTATGCAATATTGTATAGATACTTAAGGTCGATTTACACTTCAATAAGTACAGCAGCGAGTTAATTTGCGACATGTGGCGAGTTAATTTATATTGTCGTTTGAACGGCAAACGCGAGTTAAGTAGTAAGTTGTAGATTAAGTTGTGTTGAATAGATCGCGATCCTATTTTTTGATTAGTCCAGTGCGAAGTAGCTTCCTCTCTCATGTCGTCCGTACCCCGCCAACTTAAGGCTGTCGGAACGCTCCGAATCTTGTTTGTGCTGAGACCCAGCGGTAAGGGGCGAGGTAGGCAAAATACATATTTTGAGTGTGGCCTTCTTTAGCTCTGTCTCGCTCAAATCATCCGCACGTTTCAATTTTTGGCTAGTGCCAACTACGAGGCTAAAAAATTTTATTGCAAGGGTGCCGCTGTCAACTGATTACTCTAATTTTTGGAAATATTTTGAAGATTTAAAAAACTTTTCCGAAAAAGGAAGAGTCACTTTAGGTTTGTGATGGAACAGTTTTGTGAAATAAGTACGAATAAGGTCATAGTGTGACATTGAAAACGTGTGTTTTTTTTAGCACAATTAATGCCAATTTTTTTCTAGTAAATCGACATAAATTACAAAAGTAGTCCATTAGAGACCTAGATTTGTCCTTTATCTTCCTTATAGAGAAAGAATTTTTGCAAAATGTTGACGAATAAGTCTACAATCAGTTGACAGCCAAAGCTCTATTTTTGGCTTAAATTCAAAGCGTCCCGACAGCCTTAACTGGCCGGCATGTAGACGAGCAAGTTTAGTATAGCCCATACGTTTACACACAGCAGTCGCGGACACGTGTTATTTTTTGATTTTTTTTTGGGTCTATTCATTTCTATTAATATTTCATTTTCAATGTGTTGTACAAGTATAGACACTGTTTCTCTTATTATAGCACGTAAATTGGTATTAAGTAATTCAACGTCCATTTTCTGTCTAATAAAACAACTTAGCAAAAAGTCTACGTTTAGCGACCAACCTTCTTCTCGGAACGGCAACTTATGACTATTCACTCGCCTACGTTTGGACGCTACTTACTACTTATTAACTGACTGATTTCTAAACTCGCTACAGTACTTATTGAAGTGTAAATCGGCCTTTACTGTATTTTATTAAGACACTCCTCTTTCAAAAAACTAAAAACGACCTTATTGAATGGGAGTGGTTTTAATTTTATTGTCTTTTATTTGAACAAAATATAAGTAATTAGATAACTTGTCGTTTATTTCAGCGGCGCAACAAAAAGTACCACTTTAAGGACTATATAAACGACAGGAAAATATATTTCAGTCTTTGTATAAACTTGTTCATTCTAAAGAACACAAGCTATAATTAAAAAAAATACTTGGAAAAACAAACAAAATATTGCAAATTTTATTACGATTATTATAATTCAATTTTTTACCCAGCGAACGAATTACAAAATTGATCATTTCTAATTTCTCCTGTTTTTGTGAATCAATTTTTTTTTACACTATTAACATTCGGATGCGCTTTATATTTACCATACTTACAGAAATAATCTATACGCGTTTGTGTAACTCTTTTAGTTTAAGAGAAAGAAGGGTTTATATAAATGTTTCTTGAAAAATTTTAAAATATGATTTCTAAACTATAACTTCTGCGTGTGCTCATTCGATTTTTTCTGAAAGATTAATTTACTTCGAAGCATATATTTATTGTAAAATTTGGCCCAAAACACCGATTTGCATAGTAGTGTCTGAGTATTTAATTTATTTACTGAATTGTATAAAATGTTAATTTACAGCCATATTGTAATTTTTTTATTACATCAGTATGAATGATGTTTCCACATTATTTTTAATCAAAATAATGAGATGTAAAATATAAAACTTTTGATTTTATTTTGAGACGGCCAAAAAATAAAATTTTGCACGAGGTACTGACTCGAAAATAAAAATCAAATTATGTAAAACTATTTCGAACTGCGATCCTGATACAATTAATTTATTCACTAAAGGCGGAGTCAGTACATCTATACTAATAATATAAAAGTGAAAAGTTCGTGTTTTTTTATTCACTGAAGGTCGTGTTTAATAATAAGAAATATTTTACGCAGTGTCTCATACCATTTCGAAAGTAGTGTTGTGAATACAGGACTTAGAAAAAAAAAATAAAAAGAAAACACATGAACATAATTCGAAAAATCAATTGTTACAAAATATGGACACATTTGACACCTACTTGAATTATACATATTATTATTAATGAAAGTTTGGACTATAGTAATTCCGAAATGAAGTTGATGTTCTTTGCAGACGGGTCTAAGCAAATTAATTTTTGAAGCGAAACTTTTTTTCGGACGTTGCGCGGTTGATTGCTGGGGAGTAAAATGAGAAAAAAACGTCGAGTCACCGTTAACTGCGCCCGCGTTTTATCCACGCTTGCTTAGCTAGTGGGCTGATTCAAATCGTTAAATGCGTAGACGCTTCGCTTCTGTCGGGCGTCCCCCGACGCCACCCGTTTTCTTACTCTAAATGATCCGCAAGTAATCGAGCCTAAATCTTCTTTGTTTGATGTTTTTTTACCCTAACTGAACTGAAATGTATCAAACACCGTTACCTCATAAAAACAATTGATTGTCGTAGATTCAACGCTGGATTTCCTCTAAAAAGAAGTCGACAAATTTTTCGCCTTTGGCTAACAGTTTTGAAACCAACTCCAACTTACATATGAAGATGGTAATATCTGCGACTAGGATCTTCAGAAGCAATTGTCCGATCCAGCAACCGCCTGTTCAACCTTGTCGAAGAATTATCTATGTAAGTATTTTTTTGACTGTGTAAAATGTTTTTCTAAAATACGTAAGTATTTCCATTCATAATGATAATAACACTAACTTAATTAATGTTTATATAAAAAATACTAGCAGGATATTTGTGTTATGTCTGTAATTTTATTTTGTTTTTGATTTTATAACTTCGTTTTTCAGTATCTTTTATTTAATGCTAAAATCTCCGGCTGCCATATAAACATAGACGCTGAAGACCTTTGCTGTCGAGCGTCTATAATCTACATTTTATCTTTTCTATAAACATAACGAAACACAAATTAAAAATAAATCAGAGGATAGTCGACATTTTAACACACAACAGCAACAGAGAGCTATGAACCACTTCGTATATAAAGACTTATGTAACTTCATTTTTATAGTCGTGTTTATGTTTTATTCGCAAAACTGATACCTCTTAAATACTTCTGGGATCCGGATAACAAATTTTTGATCTTTGGCTTTTCGACATTATTTCAATATTTTTAGCAGATTAACTTGATAAATACGATATTTCAAACAGAGATTTGTAAATGACAGACGCTCGATACTACAGATCAAGTGTCTTGTAAATTGTGAAAGATTTGATTTTTTTACTTTAAAACTAAAATTTGGGAAATTGCAAAGCTTAAAACAGAAAATTTGTAATTGCAATCTCGGCGCAGCATCTGACCAGGCTATTGTTATCGGGTTAAAACCATTTCAAATGAAACCTTTAGAAATGCCCTTAGCTCTATATTAAAACCTGCATGAGCTTAAAAATGAATTTTTTCTTTTTTTGTTACAGATACTTCGTCGTATTGAATCATCAAGTGACTGCGCGACCCCCTTGCTGGAACTTCCAGGCATCAAGTTGATATCGTCTACGGTTATAAAAATATTATTTTATGTATATTTTTATATTATTCGTCAACAAAAATTAATTATTGTATTAGAATGATTGTAAATAAGGTCATATCACTAAATTTTTATTGTAAAAATAGGATTCTGAGAAAATAAACACATAACTAAATAAACATTTTTCAGTTGTAAATTGTATAAAATACCTCTTCGTCTGTATGGTGCCCTACTACTAAAATGCTAAATTTTAAGAAATTATTAGAATTTCCAAACAAGTAAAAATACTTCTTCGTGTTTCTGGTGCCCTACTACTAAAATGTCAAATTTTAAGAATTTGACTGCCAGCATACACAAAAATATTTTTCAAATGTAACGAGTATAAACACCTCTTCGTGTTTCTGATACCCTGCTACTAAAATGACAAATTTTAAGAATTTATTGAAATTTTTAAACAAGTAAAAATATCTCCTCGTGTTTCTGATGCCCTACTACTAAAATGACAAATTTTAAGAATTTATTGAAATTTTCAAACAAGTAAAAATATCTCTTCGTGTTTCTGGTGCCCTACTACTAAAATGTCAAATTTTAAGTATTTTCATCACAACCGCGTTGAAAGCCCAGTGTCTCTTTCATTCCAGAGTTTTCAGACAGTGGCGTAGCTACATAACCAAGGGCGTTCCATGTTTTTTCTGGAAACTCTGGAATAAGTATAGGATACTTTTTAAATTGGGTATATTGACAGAAAACATTCTAAACTCAATGAGCACACCCGGGGGTTTGTACCTATTGCTGTTTTCAATTTTAATTCCAAAGATCACCGACTTCCCGGTATCTTATAGTCAAGACATGCGTTTTGTTTTTCCTTCTTTGAAGTTTTCTTTTAAGGTACAGTACATCCATGAAGATAACACCTACTGTACAGAACAGTAATGTTAATGTCGACCTGTGTGAAAGACATTTAGTAGTGTCAGGAGGATAGTAAGGAAACTTGAAGTATTAAAATGACTAATTTTCTTTTAAAAAACCTTTAATTTTCTATAAATGTATGTACATGTTTTGAGCTAGTTTATAATATGTATTTAGATTAAAAATGCTGAATGGCAGGAATTTTATCTCGTAAAATACTAAAAATATACAAAAATAAAAATAAATTTAATATGAGAAAGTGATATTCTTTTTACATTCGATACAAATTATAATTGAAATATTATCTACCAGTGATTATATTATGAATTGCTTAAGGTAATACTGCTTTATCGTAAAAAAGACAAAAACAAACCGTGTTTAGAAATCAAATGAATTTATGTTATTTCTTATTAGGCAATAAATACACCAATCTACAAACGACGCTTGGGGACGTCCGGTTAAAAGTATGATCTTTTCTTTTGAGTGAATTAGTGACATTTGTTGTACAAAAAGTACTTCACTACACATTACACATTTATCGTCAGCAAACATATGTAGATGTCTGCAATACATTTTGTTTTTGTCTTAATTATCTGTATTTATTAGAACTGTGTGCTAACAATCACTTTCCAATCAATAATAAAAAGAATTGACAATCACTCACATGACGATTTGTAATCAGTTCTAATCAACAATGAATAATCGATAATTATTTTATGTTCTGTTAAAGGCATAAATTAAAAAGTTTGTTCTTTTAATTTCTTTGAGATTCATTTCAATAAATTCTTTGATAGTACCCGGGTACTTTTTTTAATAACAAGTACACAAAAATAAAATCGTTATATTGACTTAACGACATCTTGGCCCTTTAAGTAAAAAGGTCCACCGAGTATTTTCTAGGTTGTCTGTCGGTCCTGTTTGAACCTAAGTTAGGGCATCCCGTAAAAAATGTCACATATAATATTTATACTCATTGCAATTACTTTATTGGCATTAAGACCTCAAAGAAACACAAAGAATTTGTCACATCAATAGTCAGTTTCTGTAGGCAATACTACATAGCCGTTTACACAAAAACACAGATATGTTTTTCCTGGGAAGAGAAAATCCTACGCAAATTTCCCCTTGTAAAATAGGGAACCTCAATTTGCAGATACTGTCGACAAAATGCGTTTGAAAAATAAATTGCGAAGATTTAAAACAATGTTTAGGGAGGCATTTTGTAACACTTATCATTTCAAAAGTTACTAATTTTACAAGTGCGCTTAAAAATGATTTGAATAGTCCTAAAAATTGAGTTTTTAAGCGACAACTTTGATCTGTTACGAATAATCTCAAACTATGCAAGAGTATGAATTTAATGGAAAAAATTTCTCCAGAAACTGACTACGAATAAAGCAATAAATAGACGAAATGGTAAGAGAATGAGATTGCATGTTCTTACGAAATATTAAAATTTCCTAAATGGTCATTTTACCAAAAGATAGTTTGCTTTAAACATCCAAGAAATTTTCTTAACATACAATGTTAAAAAAATTTCTTTAATTTTTTCGAATGTATGCAGGCCTTTGAAACATAAGAAATACTTAACTCTGTGTCAGATGAATTTTATTATTAAATAATATACGATTAGTCGGATTAGTACGGACAATTGTAGCATATTTTTAGTTAATGTCAAAGTGTATGAAAGTCTATACAGAAAACATGATTCGACTTCATTAAGTATTTCAATTTATACAAACTCTAATCGAATTTGATTAAATAAATATGAGTTTGAATATTGAATGTATATCATTCATGGCTCCCACAAGGTGGCCAGAGACCCAGGTGCGAGGAACCCAGCGTTGTAGATTGTAGCTAAGGGATCCGCCTCGTGGGGCCTTAATATCCTTAATTGATATTGTATATGATAAAATATTAAGTATCTATGACTTTAAAATAAGATAAATACAAAGAAAATTACAATATAATAAATGTAATAATTACGCTGTTGAAAAAATTAGGCCCTTTCAGTCATTACAAAGTTTATTCTAAATTCTAAAGCATTATTTACAGTTGAGAATAAATAAATAAAGTCACATCAAAACTGTGAGTAGAGAAAACTTAAATCTGATAGTGCCATTTTCGTTTTTTTCATGTATACATTTACATTGAAGATACTAAAAATTATAAAAAAAATGATTCGTTGATCAATATGGTTCGGAAAATTCAAATGACGAGGAAAATTTTTCGGAAAATTTAATTATTGATTGTAAAAGCATTTGTATTTTAATTTTCTTCGTGATAAGTTGATTTTTTTCGCTAAATTGTATAAAGTATTTTTAGCACAGAATTCTAATTTTCGTCACTATACCTGTCTTGTTATACAAAAAATGGTGACGATATTTTGTGACGTTAGAGACTCAACATAAGTAATGAAGTAAACTTTTATATTGATTATTGTCTGATTAAAATTTCTTTTTGACTTTACACGTTAAGCGCTAATTTTTATTTTTATTTGAAAACATAGAAATTGTTCAATTAGTCGGTAATACTAAGATACAATATTTTCTGAACCATATTAGATCAATTAGATTACTGAAAATTTTAGATGACATCTAAGTATGTTATATGTATTTCAGTTCTTCACACATCGATAAAGTAATTTTAATATTATTAATTCTTTAGTAAGAATTAATTTATAATTTATTTACAATAACTAATCTGGAAGCTCTTTAAAAATTAAATAACATTAATATTTATAAACGAAGTTATATTTAACTGTTTTAACTTCAATTGACAGACTGATTGTTTTTTCTAAATGGTAAAATTAGTTATTATTTACATTATTTATAATTGTTTACTACAATGATATTTTTATATGGATTTTCATATATTTACTGTATCCTAGAAATTTATGAATAACAATTAATAGAAAGGATTACTTTCCTGCTTTGTTACAAAAGATTACAATAGTAGCTACCTATTATCACACGCAATCATTGGCAGCGAAACAACGTAAAAATTTTGAGAAGTGAGGCTTGATGCTACTTTGGAGGTAGAACTTAGACGCTCCCAGACCCCTCTCTTCCGCTGCCAATGCACGAAACATTAGCTAATTACAAAAATAATCAATGACATTAATTCAGACATCATATATTTTAAATTTTAAATCAGTCGTCTTTTCTCGTAATTTAATTTCCTCTAATAAACATTAATTCATTAAAACTGGATTAATGTTTGTATTGAATATATAAAAATAATAATAAACTTGAGTAACGATCATTCAAGCGCCGTTTTAAGTTTTAAAACAAAAATATGAAAGCTATAGATGCTGTCATATGTAATGTGTCTGGAATCATCTGCCAATTAACTTGGTAGTTTTGATTTCCGGTATACATGTTAGAAAAGTGTCACAGCTTAGCTCTGACGAGAGCATGATATTTTTTGTATCTCAATTGAAATTACATATAAGATGCAGAATTAATGTTGCATTGTTCAAAATTTTTGTATTAACAAATTAGCAGCAAAAAATATCCTTATTTCATTTCAAATTTGCATGTATATCACAACGTATCAAGTAAAAAAAATATTTTAGTACATTGTTTATAAATTAGCTACAGATTTTTTTAAGGAGATTATCACAGTTTACAACATTTTTACCGATACAAAAAAATTCTTAATAGTGTATCGGTTCAAAGACAAATGCCTATTATCAAAATGCAACATAGTAATATTCTACACAGAATATTAGAAGACGTTAAATAAAAAATATGAACAAAAGTAGTAAAAAACAGCCTAAAATAGAATGTTTAATTCATTTAAGTAAATTAAAATAGGAACTGACGTAACTATACCACGGTTTTTTAGGAATCATTTTTTCATCTTCAGATAAGTACGTTAAGTTTTACAAAACTGCAATGCACTTAATTTTAGTATAAATGTATTTGCTAACATTGAGAGAATAATGATTTGTTTTTTTAAGAAATTCAGTATAATTTTTGTTTAAATTTCTGATATGTACATAATAATTTGCAAAGAAAAATAATTCTAATTGATAATTCATGTGTAATTTGGAAAAATGATCTGTAAATTAACAATTCCTAAAAAAATAGTAGC
This sequence comes from Venustoraphidia nigricollis, assembly GCA_034508555.1. Classification (NCBI taxonomy): domain Eukaryota; kingdom Metazoa; phylum Arthropoda; class Insecta; order Raphidioptera; family Raphidiidae; genus Venustoraphidia; species Venustoraphidia nigricollis. Next base: position 291,063 of record JAVRKA010000083.1, read on the forward strand.
TGATATAATTAAATAACATCCTTAACTACCTTAATGTTGATTGACGACTGATATATTCAATATGGAAACTCTATTTAAATAATAAAAGTAAAGATTCCAAAATGAACCTAAATGACTTTTTTCATTAGTCGAGATTTAGTAGTAAAAATTTAATATTAATACATCATTGCATTTTGATATAAGATATTTTGATAAATAAAGAATAATATGTACAAATATGTCACGATTATATTATATATTTACAAGAAAAGGTTTAGATAATGCCAAACAGAATTTAAAATATATGAACATTAATAATAAATGAAACGATACTATACAAGTTTAGATAAAATCGCTTTGGAGACATAATTTAATAAAATAAAAATACCTTCTAGTGTTATACATGTGTAGCTAACGTACCTTTTTTAACAGTCGCTAAATTAGTATTGGGTATTATATGTGTACCATTCGGCGAATTGGGTAACTTGGCAACTTGTGGTGCAGCTCCGTTTGGAACGATGGATCTGTCCCTTGAATATGGTGGAGGTGCAGGCGTTGCCGCAAGGACAGCAGTATTTGGTGGCGGCAACCCGACGTTGGCGTTTCTTAGATACGGATTACCATACACTGCACTGTACCGCGGATCTATAGAGCCGTTTGATACAAATGGTGTAGGATTAAGATCCGTTAACGGCAGTGTGTTGTGCTGCGACGTATTTGTTGTATTCAATTGGTTATTTAGATGGAGACGCGTGGATTGTAATGACTCGCGACTGGAATCGAGCATCGACTGCAATGCCGGCTGCATCATTGGAGGAGGGTTATAGTCACGTGAATAATCGACGTAAGGAACGTAACCGTTATTGTTTTGTCCATCCTGAAAACAAAACACACACTTTATTCCTGTATCTTTGTAACTAGTAAATTAAGGTTACATAATCTACACTAATATTATAAAGAGGAAAGATATGTATTTTTGTATGTTTGTAATGAATAAACTCAAAAACTACTGTGCCGATTTAAAAAATTCTTTCACCATTAGAAAGCTACATTCAACATGAGTAACATAGGCTGTATTTATTGCTAGAAAATATTAGGGTTACTTACTAAAACTTTAGTAACGTAACCCAAGGTGTAAAAAAAATGCCATAAAACATCTTTCGTCGCATGCGCTGCGGAAACTATTGATGATAGAACAAAAGTATGTTCTACAATATTAAAGAACATATCAATAACTACAAAAAACTTCGCGATACTATATGTCCAACTATTATCGTTATGTCACAATAACCACTTTTTACATTTTAATAATCTATATAGATAAAAGACGATGTATATGTAATCTATGGACTCCAAACGGGTAGACCATTTTTGATGAAATTTTCAGACAATCTTTAGATTAGCCCAGCGGGTGATCTTCTGAAGTTTGGCAGCGATCGGATCTACAGAATTTTTTTAATTTCTTTTTGGGAAATAAGATTTTTCTTCGATTTTTGAACATTCACAAATAAAAGCGATTGAATTCGCGCAAATTCAATACACGTTGAGAATTTAATGATAATGATTCTCATCTTTTATATCCTATATATTACATTTACACCCGGGCGAAGCCGGACTGGGTCGCTAGTCAAATATAAATTACAAAAAACAACAATGAACAAGATGCAATATTTACATTTTTCGGTGGAAATCTCGGTTCAATATATTCTGCTGAGTATCTATATTCTGTGTCAGTTGCTAGAGGTACCGGACCAGCTAATGGAACACCACCAGTAGGACAGCTCCCTAAAATTAAATAGCATGTTTCAAGTTTGTAATAAGAAAAACAATTTAATTAAATCTTATTGACACAACAATATGATCTTAAATAGTACAATACATACCCGCATCAGAATCGCCCCCACGACCCAGCATGGTGGTATAATCCATGTTGCTAACTGAACTGTCAGCTCGAAGGTCTAATTTTAAATCGGAAATATTCGAGCTGCGGTCGCTTTGTTGAGTTTGCTTCTCGATTGTATGTGAATCAGCTAAAATAAAAATTTCATGTTAAAATAGAACCAAACCCTAGTTAAAATTCCTTGACAAACGCAATGGTATTAAGGTCAAATCTCCAACGGATGTAAACTCAGTTTAAACACTGTAAAGATTAGGCAATTATCTGGTTGAATAGCTTTGAAAAAAAAATTACCTTCAGGTTGCTTCTTGGTTTGACGTTGACATAAAAATATGATCATTGTCATAATGATGATTACTATGATTCCAAAAATAACTCCAGTTACGATCAGTAACATCGGAAGATTTTCTGAAAAAGAAAATTACATTGAAACCCAACTCGTTTACTTTCCGTGACAATTGGACAGAAATGGTAGCAAATAACACTATTTTTGATTCTTATTCCTTGTAGTTAAGAATGATTAACAAAAGTGACGAATTCATTTTGTAAACACGGAAATGACACCAAAAAAGTGGTTCAACTTACTCTGAGGCATCAAGTTGATCTCCACGTCATCACTTCCATATGGATTCACAACACTGCAATTGTATATACCGAAGTGTTTCTGCTGAGATTCTCTAATAATAAGAGTTGATTTAACACCTTCCGGAAGTGGATCTTCTAGGATTGAATAATCCTGATCATTGAGATCGACGTCTCTGCCGTTGAAAGACCATAAAACGCGGTCCGGTTTTGGAATTGAGAATGCTACACATTCTACCCTAACATTATCGCCTTCGATACCGAATTGCGTCTTATGACTTATGATTACCGGTTTACCTGAAAACACACAAACAGTGCAATCAGTTTATTAATTATATCAAAATAATTGATTCATCCTAAGTCGACATTTCTTTAATTATCTAAATGACGCTACGCGTTGAGTATATTTTAAATTTATGGTTGTTCCCCACAAAATCCAACCAAAAAATAAAAAAAAATCGAAATTTTGAAAAAATTCAATTTTTTGAGAAAAATTCGAAACTGAATTGTTTTTGAAATTTCGATTTTTTATTCGAAATTTCGAACTTTTTTCAATATTCCGAAAATTTCCAAAAAATTAAATTTAATTTAAAAAATTGTCTAAAGATATAGCCCCCCATAAAATGTTTGACATAGATCCCCATTAAGATAAATCCGGTATTGGATTATTCGGTTCCAGATGTCTGTTGACGCGAAATAACGAGGACGTGATGTTTCCTGTTTATTATCGAGCATTATTTTCTTCAAATTACCTTTTAAATAAACCGAAGCCTCCGCCCCTATTTCAGGAAAACCGGGTACCGACGCCCTACAGTGGTACCTGCCAGCCGTGTGCGGATCAACAGTAAGAGTCAAATTTGCATTATTGGAATCACTGCCCATTCGACTTCCTTTCCTAGAACTGCCGCGTTTCGAACTTGCCGTCATTCTTTCGGGGGATATTGGCATTCCCGTTCTTTCGCCTGCAAATTTCACAACAAAATTCAATGGCAGAAGATTTGAATAATGCAAAATACAACAATAAAAAAAATGGAACGACATTTTTCCGAGTCAATGGCAATCAATTTTTTTTTTGTTAACGATATATCAACAACATCAATATATTTGACCAAAAAAATTTGAATGAAGATTTTGGAGTGCGTGGCCACATCACATTACAGTACATTATAGATTATAGATGCTCGAAAACAGTATATTAAAAAAAATAGTTACCGTTTTCCCACATAGAATCTACATGATTTTTTAATCTGAGTTGCGATGCGAGCGGTGCCGTGTTTTCGTGACTCCAAACTATTTCAGCTGGTGGATTGCTGTCAATATCACAGGATAATGTTATGGTAGCTCCGTATTCAGCTTGAATTGACTGTGGTTTCGATCTGAACACCGGAGCATCTGGAAGTTAAAAAATGAAAACTTTTGATTATACCCAACATTAACTGTATAGAGATTTGAACATTTCACTGCGATCTGCAGGTTACGTTAAGTTTAAAAATAAATCAAACTAGAAAGAACTTAAACTAAACATTTTTTTTTGTAAAACTTACACGTGACATCTAAAGTTTCACTTTCTTCGCTTTTTCCAACTGGATTGTGAACTTCGCATTTCACAATATTATCATGATGTTCTCTTGTCACATTGTGAATCACCATTTCTGTTGTGTAATCTCCTATTATTTGTCTATCATTCAGATACCATCGATATGTAACGTCGGAAGGATTGGCGTCAGCTGTACACGAAAAATGTACCTCAGCACCTTCCAGTATTCGACCGCTGGGCGTTGTCCCAGAAATTATATTTACAGTCACTTTCGGTGCATATTTAACCTGTAAAGTAAAACATGTGTTCAGGATATATTTCACAGTAACAGCAATTGAACTTTCAATGGCTTCGAGTCCCTTGAATTTACTATATCTACGCAATTCAACATAATATGACCTAGTGCTAAAAATTGAGTCCTGAATCAAGCTAATTAGTTCTAGAGTTTATTCTGCACCAAGTTAAGGTGGTTCTTCTTGTTCATAATATAATGCTGGTTAGGTGTTCAAAACATATTCGATATGTAAGCTACAACGCGCAGACAGAAGCTGACGAAAGAGTGCAAATAAAACTGTTAAAAATTGAATCTAGCATCAAATGATGAGATCCTTGTACCAAAGTAGTTTAATGTTGGATTAACACTTTTAATAGTACTTTTTCCTCAGCTTCTACTTGCACTTTTTTGGCAAGGTACTTGCCTGATGATGATAAACTTTTTCATCTCGTGAAAGTTGGACAATTTTCCATAGGTTGCTAGAAATTAATGAAAACTCATTGAAATATCTTACCTCAAGCCTTATTTTGGCAGCGCGATGAGTTCTTTCGGCTGTATTTTGCGCTTGACAAGTAAATGTCGTATTATGATGTTCGCGTTTGGGTGTCAGTTTTAATATTGATCTGACTGTAAACCTTCTTCCGTCAGTTAACTCTTCAACGATGTTTTCCACTTCCTGTGTCATTACATTACCTCTGCCATCAATCCACGTTATTTCCGCAGGAGGTTTACCGGCAGCCGATACGCATTCCAATTCTATTTCTCTGTCCTCGGTTGTTGTTAACGTTGCGCCTTGTGAGATCCGTGGAGCTTCCGGTGGAACAAGAACGGTCAACTTAGCGTACTCTGACCGAATCGGTTGATCGTTAGGTCCAGACGAGACTTGGCACTGATAGCGAGCATCGTCTTCTAACATTACAGGAAATATATCGAGCGAGAAATCACCTGTAACAAAAAAAAAAAGAATAATTTAGATTTTGAAAAGTTGGTGGGGGTTTTAGAAAACAATACTCAATACATAATTAATTAAAAAAAGTTTCTTTCGCTATATGTATATTATGTATTATTAAATAACAAGCACAATGACGAAATGGTAAAATAGGATTTATTTCTAGTTTGCATAATAAATACATTTAATAAATAAAATAGATTGTTTATATTGCCACCTAAAATATCGATCATTCTTACACCGCACGTTTATACTGCAACAATTTTTTTTTGAAAAACCTTTCTATTTTGCTCCCCAGAGCAAAAAACAAAAATCCGGCTCCATTAGGTTCTGTCCTGTACCCTGGACTACATTTGTGCAAAGTTTCAGCTTCTTATGTCAACTGGGCTTTTTTCGACGGTCTGGAAACACAGGCGGATATACGTACTGTAGAGTTTTCTTAGCTCACTTTTGATCTCTCAAAAAGTATAATTTTAGTTTACCCAGAGGTCAAAAGAGATTCTGTGTTCTAATATTGTTGAAAAGAAACACTGGAAGAAAAGATACTTTTGGTACGTATCTTCGGTAGCTAAGATCATTAACGTCCAATTAGTAAATTACATTACCATAAAAATACATCATCAAAGATGGAATTCTAACCCACGACAGTCTAACTGCAAGGTCAGTGCACTAACTATTACATTAAACTGCCCCACGCATCTTCAGAATATTATCAGGTCAACAAATATAAAAAAATATGTGAATTCCACCGGGTTTCTATTAAATTAGAAACAAAGATACAATAATATAAATATGGCGTGTGTCTTCTCACTATTTCAGTTTATCTCTCTGACAATAATAACAGTACTGGTTGGCTCGGTTTGCTTTTAGGCCGCGTTTATAATTTCCATTAGTGTAACAGTTATGTGCTAATAACTACAGACATTATGACTGTTTTACTTCATTAAGGGATTATGTTGTTGTGGCGTGGCATTTCTACATACATCCTACGAAACTCAGTTTATTTATGAAGACTAATAATTACTATAGAAACACGTTATTTAGTTGTCCATTTTTTAAATTAAAAGTTTTCTACTTTATTGTTAGTTCATTTTATGTTTTACGTAATTTAAATTTGGACGTATATTGTCATCAATAGTCTATATATTTATTATATAACAATGGATGTTTGTTTAAAGCCGGGTCCAGACGTGTGTAACATGTAATGTAAGATTCCGTGTAATTTAGCGTCAACAGTGTGGACAGCACACTAACTCAACGCGAATCGTGAAAGCGAATCTTTGTCAAAAGCTGTTTCCACTCAGTTGCTACGAACATGCCGAATAGGAAAGTCATGATAGCTGGTGCTGCTTTTATCTATATATATTTATTAACTGAAGATTTTAGATTTTTTTAAAGTAATCCGGATTTTTTGGATCCCAAATAACACGTTTTTCTTGATACAAACTGATAAGTTCAAGCGACTGTTCGTATCATGGACGTACACACGACACAATCGTCACGAACGCCGTCCAAACGAGTACTGTGAGCGCCTTTGTGTTCGCGCTAAAAACCGACAGCCGATGGATTACGGCGAACGCCGGCGCGAGCGTTACATGTAATGCTCGTAGTGCCGTTCACACGCAGAATTCGTGTTACATTACATGATAGATTACATTACGCGTTACACACGTCTGGACCCGGCTTAAGATTAATAGACTTCGGCACCCTTTTGACCGATCACCATGAAAGTTGGCACATATATGCATTTTTTTTATATTATTTACTGTGTTGTAACTCGTAACTAGATGGTATCAACACCACTACTTTTGTCGCAACCAAGTTTTATCTCAATCGCGTGCAGAGCCGCGGGTATAGGCAAGTAATATATAAAATTGAACGGATTCATGTGCCCGTAATTTCGTTTTTGGTAGATTTTTAGAGTATTTTGCAAAATACATCGACAGGAGAATATGTTTCCAGAATGCTTGTTTATATCGACTAGACTGATTTTAATTAAATTTTTATACTTCCAGTAGGTGTCCCAAACTCAGTATATGGTGTTTTTTACCCTGTTAAGGATATGTAGTTGTTTAAACCGCAATAAATGCGAGAGAATTAAAAAAAACTGATGTTATTACGAATGAAGTTGCGAGCAAAAGTTATAGATATAAATAAAGAAGTGTGACTTAAACTCAGAGTCGACTGTGACTGTTCTGTCGAATAAAATTATGGACAGGAACACAGGAATGAGTGGAAGCGAGCGATGAGTCGACAGCCATAAATGGAAAATTTTTAATACCAATTATCTCAAAATTTATTCTCACTTTTATAACAGCCGTGTGCTTTCAGATATAAGCATTTGAGGTTTTAAACTTTGAAACATATTAATTTGGTATTCATAATACAAATACTGCATATTTTATGGTACAACGTTATTACTGACTATTATTTCATCTAAAACTGTTCACGGAAGATTCGATGTGATGCAATTAATTAGGCTTTAGTATGTTATCAAATAAAATAGACATGATATGAAGATGTTTTAAAGGATTCTGTACCATGTAATGATATAACTGAGCTCATTAAATACAGGTTAATTAATAGATGTAAACAGGTAAATGGAAGAACGTCGTGTGTATATTATCTTTTTGTTTATGCGTATTAAGTACTAACGAGCAGTATTCAATGTGTGTGGCCAATCAGTAACAACAAAAAGTATTTTAATCAGCATTTGCGATTAAGAAATGAAATTAATTTCATTATTTTCTGTATTGACTGCACATAGTTTTTGTGACAGTAAGTCGTAATAAAATTACATGCATGAATATGTTAATTAGACGATGGAACTTCTGATTAACTTTTTTCTGTGCAGATTACTGTAAAAACAACTGACAGTTATCTACGTACATTCTGTTAATTTATGTTGTGTTCGGAAGCTTTGAACTGTTTTTCAAGTATTCTGAGATAGTTCGAAAAAAATAGGAATTCGCTGTTTGTGGAAATACAAAACCTTTATAATTTGAGCATCGAGCTGTCAGTATAATTTATTAATTAAAATATACTTATTTTGCACACACTGCTATGAATTATAAACTGAGGTCGTTATATAGGTGGCGCCCCTAGCGATAAAATTTGACAACGCCCGATTCCATTCTGATTATTAAATAAACACGGATAGCATTTGAAACTTTGAGGACGACTTGCAGTATTTTAAATAATCAGTATTGTTCGTCAATCTATCTTATGTTATGAAGTCTCTTCTTCAACGCACAATCTTTCCACGATCGTCTTTTTTTGACAATTGACTTTTGAAGATACAAACTAGCGGTAAAACTTCATCCAGCACACAGGTACTCAGGTGTGAACTGATCTTTAGAGGGTTTCTGCAGATTCTAACAACAGTAATAACAATAATTTCATTGGAACACTAATCTCTAATCACATAGCCGACAAGAAACTATTTCTAGCGACCTACATCAGTGTAAGTTGTTCAGAGTGACCACAGAATGGTTACCGTTCCGTAACGGTGGTCAGTAGTTTGAACAGTTGGAACAAACTTGTTATGGAACACTAATTCATCACGTGTCATAGGTCGGTTAGTTTCTGGCAACCGAGATAGAAAAGTTATTCCTTATGTTATATAATGTCTATGTGTGTGTACTAGAACCACTAGGTTAACTATCGTATGAGTACCATGTACCATGTTTCAGAAGATGGCATTTAGATTATTGTGCAAACCGATTGACGAAAAGCGTAGGGCCGTAGGCTTTCGGAAGATGTACTGAATTTGAATCGCGGCAAAAATAAATATGATATAGTTTTCGCTCAGACTTTTTATAATTTATATCTGCCACCTTGTTTAAATTTCTCTCCATAGTTCCAGAGAAATGTTTACGTGGTTGATGCGACACTTTCAAAGTATCAGTTAAAATGTAAAATAATGATAAAAAAGTGGTGCGTGTACTTGCAGCAGAAGTTATAACTTTTTTGGCGTGATCGCGATAATTGATATTCATATTTTCGTTAAAGATACATTGATAAAATAAAATAGGCTGTCTAGGAAGATAATAAATATAGTTGAAAAAACATTTTCAAACACAGGTTCGGTTATGTTTGTGGTCTTATAATTTTTATACATTCTTTACCTTTGTTCCATTTTCAAAAGTAACATTTTTAGTGGCTGCATAAAGTAAATTTTTAACTATTTAAGAGTTTTCTACCGTTGAATCCATAATTTAAAAAAATACAAGTATTGTGGTTATTTAACTAAAAATTGTTAACGACACTATAGATTTTAAGAAGTTCCGTTCGATGTCGCTAGTATCTTTGCTGTTTTATGAAATATCTATTTTGACGTTATCAGAAACAATTTTCGCAACATATTCATTTGAATGCTGCGTAGAAAATTTCATCCTCAGTGCGCCAAAATAAGTATAACTTCAAAAATATGACGACATTGCTACGAACCGCGTATATTGTAACATCTAAAAAACCGAACGTTGAACGCACTATTATTGAAGGCAGATTGAAACATAAAGGCGTGTGATAATCTGTAAGAAGACTATTTCAGCAGTGATTTGGTAGGCTGTGAAAACTTCACTGAAGCCAGCAGTGTTAATAATCTGCCCCGTTGCGCTGTGTTAGAATGAGTTGGTCAAGTTTCAGTTACGTCATAAAACCGTACGGTCAACTCCCGTTGTACACCGTAGTGAGGACGAAGAGCGAAGAAGGACGATGGAATAAGGAATTTGTTTCTGCCGGCATCAAAGTGTACATTAATGTCGGCTGTAGCGCTCTTAATGTAACGGCAGGGATACGAAATAAAAGTACACTATTTTGTTTTAACGACCAGGACCGTATTTAAAACTGGTATTAACTGCAAGAAAATGGTACATTTACACGTTCTTCAAATTATTAAATAAAATTCTTTTCAGATTGTAAATTATTTATTGACAGGGTGAAGCCATAGTATAATGTTGACACCAATATGTATAGTTTTAACGAACTCATTTTTTTCGCGCACAAAATGGTGCAGCATTGTTTTTATATGTTCTCAATTAAATCAGGTAGTAAATTCCTGAGAGTCACCGAACACTAGAGTTGGGTAACTCAGATCTGAACCGGTTCAAAGAGCCGACTCCGACAGAAGATCCGTGAGAGCCGACTCACTTTTTTTGAGCCGACGGATCAACGGATCCGTATAGCTCAGTGAAACACTTAACACACAGAAGCACATTTTACACTTACGTATCAGTTCTTGCTTTGATGTATCTGTCAGCTCAAATGACTCATGCATCACATGTTTGGCTATGCATTCTTGATTCTATACAGGTCGTGATATGATTGACTGAACTAGGTAACTCAGTGGCAGACTGCAGTAACATATTCAGAACTCGGCTCTTTTTGAACCGGTTCAGTGAGCCGGCTCACATACGGGATCCAGATGCAAAGATGCAGATCACTAAAAAGACCCGTGTTTCCCATCTACCGTAGATGATAAAATGGGTACTTATATTGGTAAATTGGTACGTAGATGGGTAGAAAGGTACATAGGTAGATGTATGATCGATGGGTAGATGGATAGAAGGGTAAATGGGTAAAAGGGTAGATTGGTAGATGGAAGATAAACGTAAGTTGAACTGTGCCTTTTGTACGTTTTATGTGCACAGTAAATATTTTTTATTAATATTATTAATTCTTATATTAATTTATTTGATAATGTTCCTCAATTGAGAATTATTTATTACTAAAAATATAAATTGCTAATTATTTAAAGTTTAAATAACCTTCCAACAAACAAAGATTGACTATTAATTGACTTTATTTCTTTGTTGTTCTTGGTAATTAATATAAAAATGATTTGTCGGGAAAAAAAGTGTTTACTTAAAAAGTCCTTTTTCCCGACAAATCATTTTTATTTTTTTATTGACTATTAATTTTCAAAACGTAAAACTAACAAGATAAAATTTATTTGAAAGCGTAATGATTCCCTATCTACTACATCATCTGCAACGCTGGGTCATAAAAAGCCAAAAATTTGTACAATGTAACCGGTAAAAAAAGAGAATCAACGATAAATATACGAAGAGCGCGTGATTCAACGAACTGGAAACAAATGCTAAAAAAAAAGAATCATGCGGAAGACTGAGGTTCTATATAATAGGTATGCATATAATATATACAAAATAGAGCACATCTACAAATGTCTATAATTTATTTCTCTCACTCAAAAAACTTTTCATATTTTACGCTATTTATATGCAAAAATCGTACTCCATAACATGTGATTATTTCTGATGGGATACAATGTGAACGCGTGTGTACTCTAAAGCACTATTGTACTTATTCACTCACTTTTTAAAAGTATTAAAATACTCGTATATTGCTAAACTTTTTAACACGCTTTTATTAGCTTTACTGTGTGTTTGTAAGGGAATCTTTGAAGGTGCAATCCACCCACTTCAAAACGTCAGATTAAACTAAAACTTTGCAATCTTATCAAGGATCGATGACAATACAATAGTTTAATAAATTTGTCCCACTATGCTCACCAAGGCCATCAAGCTAACACTCTTTTATTAGCTTTACTTGTACGTTTGTAACGGAATCTTTAAACTTGAGATTCGTTCACTTTAAAACGTCAGATTAAACTTTTCAATCTTATCAAGGATCGATGACAACAATAATTTAATAAGTTTGTCCCACTATGCTCACCAAGGCCATCAAGCCAACAGGCTTTTATTAGCTTTACTTGTACGTTTGTAGCGGAATCTTTGAACTTGAAATCCACCCACTTCAAAACGTCAGATTAAACTGAAACTTTGCAATCTTATCAAGGACCGACGACAATAAAATAATTTAGTAAGTTTGTCCTATTATCCTGACCAGGATCATTAAGTTAACACCCTTTTATTAGTTTCACCTGTATGTTTGTAACGGAATCTTTGAACGTAAAATTCACCACTTCAAAACGTCAGGTTAAATTGCAACTTTGCACCCTTATCAAGGACCGAGAGGGGGCGCCATTATAATAGATTACATAGTTTCTGCCCCGGTTCGAAAAATCGTAGATCCGATGTTGCCTTTTAAGTACAGAGCTCTAAAAATATCTATGAAGAAACATGTTTCAAAAAAATTAAGTTACACCCAAAATTAAATTTGTATAATAATAAATAATTAGTTAATTTACTAGTCGCACAGTTTTTGCTTAGAGAATCGATTCTGAATCAACTAAAAAGACAATGTACAGTTGCAATCATAAAAAACTAGACATTTGGAATGTATGAACAATGATCAACAATATAAATTCTCATGTGGATACTATCTGTGGCTACAAGCCGAAACAGTTTATGTTAAGTTTTTGATAATATATCTTCAGACATTACATAAACTTTATTTTATATAACAGTTGTTTCTCTTGTTTCTGCATAAATTCTAAACTGCATTTCAAAAACGTTTACTAGCCCTCCAGTGTAAGTATGGGTCACACAAAGTTTATTTTTACAGCAAACAGACCGTCGATCACATGAACGTACCTCGATGCATGTACTCACCAGTTGTCGAGCGTCTATAATCTACAATCTCTTTCCCTCTTTCATTGCAACGAATAATCAATAACTTGACATGTTGTTTATCTTAAATTACTACAAATGACACATAAACGGTTTTTTCTTATGGGCATAGATATTATACGATTACAGACTACCAGAACCATAGTAAAATCCCATGCATGTCTTTTATTTGTGTGGAAACTCCATAAAGCTCAATTTAGTACTGTGAAACTATAGTGATATTTATTAATTTATGATACCTAATCGAAATTTTATAACACTCATTTAAATTATTGCAGTGTTATGATAAATAATATTATTTTATCTTTAAGTAAATCAGACGAATAAACTGCAATTAAATACTAAAGGTGGATAAACATATTTATTAATTTATTAAAAAAAAAATAGAAATAGAAAATAAATGATGATTTACAGAAAAAAGGTAAGTAATTTAGACAAAAATGCACAGATCTCTATTTTGGATTGATGTCTGTTGAAATGAAAGCTCATCCAAGATCTTCGAAATGATCTAAAAGGTACTAATTTTAAGTAGGGAATATGTTTTATAGTTTCTAATACCTAGTGAATTCATGTTTTACTCAAACTGTTTATAAACCTAACATAAAAAAAATCTGATGTTATAGTATGGCATTGACACCATAATAGCAGGAAACAAGAGTCTTTGTGACTGAAGTGTAACCATAAATTAATTAGAAATATAGTTTCGAAAGAAAATAATAAATATTAAAAACCATACCTGTGATATTACTTTTTTTTATTGCACAAAGTCTGTTAAGCATAATGTACTTCAAATTTACAGAAAAAAGTACTTGTTCTTGTAATCTTAGTTTGATGTCTGGAATTGTCGTCAAAAGTTTTTCTACAAGACTTGCAGTGCTTATTGTTTATTTTACATTATATAGCATGATGACACTGTTGTTTTTTAACATTACAATCGTACAAAATTAATAATTATATAAATTATACAGTTCCTTTTCGCGTCTGTTTTATGTTCGCGATTTATCTGAAAATGTGACGTTATATAAAATCTAATAAGGCGACCAAAATACGTAACTAAAAATACTAGAAAAAAAACTTTTATAATGACAAGCTTTTATTGCAGTGTACTAATTAGGATAAAAATAATTTTTAATAATTTTAGTTCATAATTATATAAAAGTGTGGGTTGTAAGCTTTATGATAGTCACGGCCCACGCTTTTATAAGTATGAACTGAAATTATTAAAAATTATTTTTATCCTTATTAGGACATTGCAATAAAAGGTTGTCTTTATAAAAGTTTTTTTTTATATCATAACGTCGTGGGGGGCATCGATAAAGCAGATATTTAAATTATCTTTATAGGTTATACTGAAAGTTTTTACGATTGAAAAATGTTATCTCACTTTAAAATATATATTTTATTCGCCGTTGCACAGTTAATTCATTGCAACGATTAACGCAAGTGACATGAATCTATTTTGAAAGTCGAGTAAAAAGTTTCTTTATTTTAATGAACTCCAGTAGAGAATGGGTTCTTTTCAATTTGTTATTTAATTCACAAAGCAATTATTTTTTCTATTTCCATTTATTTTTTAATTATTTACAAATACCTGCTGAATGCGAGTGCACATAACAGAAGCGTATGAAACAAGTGTGCGGGCATGCGCAGAATATCAGAACGCAGAACAGCAGCTCTTCGGTTAACCGCTAGTTCAGACTCAGAGCAGTTCATATCAACAATGATGAAGTCGCGTTCACACTAAAACACGCTATCCATTCCAAACGCTAAAGTAAAGGAAACATTTTATGGGACATGTCATATGAATTATTTATTAAACAATACGTTTAGTAATGATACTGTTGATGTTAATGCTCAAAATAATTATATGTTAATCTATGGAGCTATAAGGAATCAAGTTTGAATCATTTCCCCTTTAAAGTTACAGATTTCCCCTTAAACGGCACAGAAAATTTCAAAACAGATACGTCGCTAAAGAAGCTTTACTTCATAAAGTTAATTCTAAGAGTTCTTTAGAGGAATGTAAATAAAGTACTGAATTGCTCTTTTGTAAAGAAGTATTTAAAATGGAACGTTCAATGTGAAAGCCGCCCAACAATGGCGTGCAATCAGTTTAGCATTTATTATATGAATGCAGGACGCTACAAAACTCGTCTCTACAAACGAGTTCCCGGTTTGACCGGACGTCGTTTGATTTGAAAAAAAAATGTTGCAAACTCTCAACCGCGGTCGTTGAATTTCTCCATCACATACATAACCGCATAACATGATACTTTATAAGTCTGTATATTATGATACATAAACAGGTCGGTTCTTAACGCTGTTGGAACGCTCTGAATTTAAGCCAAAAATAGAGCTTCGGCTGTCAATTGATTGTAGACTTATTCGTCAACTTTCTGCAAAAATTCTTTCTCTATAAGGAAGATAAAGGACAAATCTACGTCTCTAATGGACTACTTTTGTAATTTATGTACGATTTACTAAAAAAAAGTTGGCATTGATTGTGCCAAAAAACACACGTTTTCGATGTCACACTACGACCTCTTATTCGTACTTATTTCACAAAACTGTTCCATCACAAACCTAAAGTGACTCTTCCTTTTTCGGAGGAGTTTTTTAAATCTTCAAAATATTTCCAAAAATCAGAGTAATCAATTGACAGCGGCACCCTTGCAATAACATTTTTTAGCCTCGTAGTTGGCACCAGCCAAAGATTGAAACGTGCGGATGATTTGAGCGAGACAGAGCTAAAGAAAGTCACACCCACAATATGTCTTTTGCCTACCTCGCCCCTTACCGCTGGGTCTCAGCACAAACAAAATTCAGAGCGTTCCGACAGCCTTAAATGTATAACTTACTAATAATAAACGTTTGGCCACGATTATGGATTTGCCTCTAGTCAGTATTGAACGCATCAATCTCGAAGTTTATCGATTCGTCATTATATTATTAATTAGTATTTGTACTATATCATAAAAACAGTTGTAAATCAAACGATTACGATAGCTGAATGGGTACACGGTCTACACAATATCGCTGGTTCGATTCCGGGCAACACCAGTATTGTTGTTCTATTTGATATTTATTTATTCTTCTTTGTTTATTGTCTTTGCTTATTTATTTTTTACCAAAATCAGACGACATTTTTCCAAAGTCGAATGTTGAGTTTACTGACTAAACGAGGGAGTATTATTTTATTTAAATTACATGCAGCTCTGTAAACAAGGAGTATTTAAAGAAAAACAAAACATATTTCTCAAAAAACAGACTCGCGTTTAGCTTACAAATAATAAGTTTTTTGTACGATCCCCTGCTGCTTCTCATACCTGTATAGCGGTAGTAAAATGTCTCATTTCGCACTAGTGCATAAAGTAAAACAAAAATATTTATATCTCTGTCAGTTGCCATTTAAATCCATATGACCGGCTGAGAAGCAAAGTAGACTTTGTGTTCGTAAACAATCTTCAATATGCCCGAACTGTTAGATTATAATTATATAAATATATAGGAAGTGAAAATCAGCTATTTCATAGAAGCTATGTGCAAAAAGAGTAATTCTTTTATGACTTGTAAGACTGTTTCATCAAATAATAAATCACGTACTTGTTGATAGTACGTAGTCTACTATTTTCTCTCGCTTTTTAAAACTACAATACATTCGATTTCGGGAGAAGATAAGAAAAAACTGAAGTTCGACTAAGAAATTGCTTTTCGACCGAACTTATCATGCAACGATTGAAGGGAAGGATACTGTATATACCTTAAGCAAAATAAAAAAATTAAACTTATATTTTTGTCCACCTCTGTATAGTGCACTAGCTGTCAGTCCGGTCACTTGATCAGGTTTTATGTATTTATTATAAATAATAAAATACATTATACATGCTTCAATGTACCATTATAAACATATATAAACTTTATTAACCGTAAGTAATACGTGAGAGCTGTTATAAGTTAAGGCTGAACGTAAAGTTTTTTAGTTTAAAAAATCGGGGCTAAAGTAAAAATATGTTTCATGATTTCTGATTGAAGAGAACTTTGGAATATACATTAGTGTCATGGTGGCAATTGTTGAAGTCAATAGAATACTCAAATCTTTATTTCCTTATAAAATAGTTGATAACATTTTTTTTTTCAAATTTGATAGTTTTTGTACTGTTAATTTATAAACTGATTTCGTTGATGACCGCAAATGTTTTGCGTCTATAATCTACAATCTCTATAAGCTAATTTTACATAGACATTTCTTTCAAAATTTCAAAACAGTATTAGATTTCAGAATTTATTCAAAGGCAAAATTGCATGTTACTTCAGGGATTCGAATTCGAAAAGTGCATATACCACAGTATATGCAATAAGTACATATTTTTATTTATACTAATATAATAAAACTAAAGAGTTTGTTTGTTTGTTTTTTTGTTTGAACGCGCTAATTTCTGGAATAGCTAGTCGGATTTGAATTTTTTTTTGCAATTGATGGCCCTGTTCTTGAAGAAGGTTATAGGCTATTTAACTGTGTCAACATATAGCCTTAAAAATAGATCGTGATATTAATGACACATTGTGAATAACAGACGTAATACGCTAAATTGATTTCACTACATAGATAACATAGATTGCTTTATAATAACAGTAATAACTCAATAATGGAAAAGCAATCTCATTTAATTTATAGAAAAAATATTATTACAAATAATTTCACAATAAAAGTAGATAAACCACTAGATAGTCAGTAGCAATACTTAAAATGTAGTCTTTTCCAAACTGTGAGTCGCGAGTTGATTTTTAGTGGGCCGCGAAAAGATCTTGAATCGTTCCCCTAGACCAGTGGTGGCCAACTTTTCTGTATATAATATCTACTTTTTATCTTAAAAGTGTGTCACGATCGACTTGCTGTCATAGTCGTAGTCTAAGGGGGTAGGAGGGGTGTGAAAATTCCAGCGAGGTATAGGTAGATAAGTAAAATATATGTTTAAAACTATTTTTTGTGTTTTAAATCACTTATTAAGTTTTCGAGATATAGGCTCAGGAAGAAAATAAATTTTCAGACCCAGCAGCATTCCGTACATACGGTACGTAAAAAAATCGATTTTCCGACACTTTTTCAAGGTAGATTTTTACTGCAATGTAAAATTTGTTCGTAAATATGAAAAAGTTGTTATAAAAATGTACAGTATGGCTGATAATTTGATATCAATATTTCACTTTCGCGTTTTTTTTTGGGTTAGGAAAATTTATCATGAAAGAATAATATGACTTAGTTTTTGCTAATCTATGAACAGCTCGCTGAGTACTCCTCTTACTAAAATATAGATATACGGCTCATCTACTTTCATAAAAGACAACAACAATAATTATTTAAAGAGCCAAAAAACTCACGTCCTGGGGAATTACGAGAACATGGATAATTATAAACAATATTTATTAATTCAAAGTAGCTACAGATCGGCCAAAATTGGCCTCGCGATCGACCGGTCGATCGCGATCGACTTGTTAGCCACCCCTGCCCTAGACATTCTATTTTATTTTATAAATGTACGTCTTTAACGAAAATGTGAATATCAATTATCGCGATCACGCCAAAGAAGCATAACTTCTGTCACGCGTACACAAGTAGACGCACTACTTTTTGTTTAAAGCCTGACAAAACTGACGTCAATTCTCTAGATTTCATAGCACTATTGCTTTTACAACAAACGTTAAAAAGTAGCTGTAAAGTTTGCTTCTATGTATTGTTAAAAAAAGGTGAATAAATCTTCTTCATATTCACACGTGGTCCTTGTAAATTCGTCACTGACGAGTTATTGTGTAGAAGGCTAAGGTGAAATCCTATTCTATAGCACATATATATCTTATCCTGTACCTTTCATTATGCTGCAAGGTTATGTATCGTTACTAGCTGAAAAGCTCTATTGTCATCTACATGTAACAGAAATATATGTCGCCAATGGAATCTTTGTACATGTGTTGACTGCACGCCCGCAATTTCAACTATTGCTCGCTGTCAGTATCAGCGTTTCCAGACGTCCCGATTTTGGCGGGACGTCCCGATTTTTAAATCAAAATTAAATGTCCCGCGCGGGACAGGCTCAGTCCCGCTTTTCGGGGATAACTCGACCGTGCGTAAATAATTATTCTCTTTTTGTAAGTTGCAATTTGTAACACTCACTCCTCAGACTATTATTTGAAATACCATATTTTTCTAATGAATAAAACTTTTTTGATTTTGATATCTGTTTTTTTTATTTTTTTTATTCAGAAGACGAATAAGACTCAACTATTTAACGATAGGGTAAATCTGATTTAAAATATCATATTTTTATTAAAATACATTTTCTATGGCTATTTTTGCTAATCTTTTGTCACGTAAACGTAATTTGAACTCAAATAAAAAGTTAAATATTTAAAAACTTCTGATTATATATGTTTTTTTACTATGTCCCGTTTTCAACAAAAGAATCCCGCTTTTTTCACTCAAAAAGTTCCAAAATCCGCTCAACGCCGGTGCTAGTCTTATTAGTGTATTTGCCATAGGCAACATACACTATTGGCGTTGGTCGGATGGCGGGACCTAGGGGTCGGACCAAAATTTCTCGACGTTTCATAACCTTCTAAACACTTTGGCACCATTTTTAAAAATGTTTATATATATATGTATATATATATATATATATTTATATATATATATATATATATATATATTTATATATATATATATATATGTGTGTGCGCTATAACTTTCGAAAGAGTTAATTGATTTTTACGAAATTTTGCCCACATGTTGGAATCCACCACCGCAAGAACCCTATTTAAAATGGGCCCAATCGGACCATTTTAAGGGTAGTTTTTAGGGGTCGAAAAAAGTTTTTGGGCCCAAAAATGCCTAAAAAATTCTCAGAATCGTTTCAAAATTGAAATTTAACCCTTCAATAGCAATTAAAAAGTGCTCCTAAAATTTTAATAAAATCGGCCCGACAGGACCGGATTTACAAATTTTATGAAAACACTAGTTTGCAGATAGTGAATTATTTGCTGAAAGGTGTATATAATTTAGTTTAGAGGTTCGATTGATAATAATATTGCAACTGAGAAAAAATTGTTCTTTTAAGGGGTGTATTAATGAGTCAAATTTATTATTTTGCCCAAAAAACCAACTTAAGTTCGCATAATAAAGCCACACTGCCTATATTAGTAAATACACTATATTGTCGGCAGGGTTATGGCACTGCGACCCGGCTTTTTTTTAATATCTATTATCACAAAACGCATAATTAATGTACTTACGCTTTAATAATAGACTAGCGGACCCGTGCGAATACTTCGCACCGTTAGTGGTCAGTTACGTAATATAATAGGTAGAAATAAATCTTATTCTATTCTATTCAGAGAATTCAGCGCCACTACCTCAATATTACCGACAACTGTTAAAATATACAGATTGCCACGAGATGACTAAATTTTAAACTGTAATTTTTTAATGAAAACATTGATTTTAAGATATTAATTTATTTTTCGTCATTAGAGTGAAAACTAATCTTCAAAATGGCGTATTAAACATGGATTTCGATACAGTATTACCGACAAAAAGACACTTTTGGGAAATAATATATACAGATTATTTTCGACAAATTAAAAAAATGAAACTTTTTGTATTCAACATTCACGTAAACGGCGATACAAATAACTTTGGAACAAAGTACAAAATTAGACATTATATCGCATCCAAAATTATTATTATAATTCAATAATAAATCGCAGGTATTTGGATTAATAATAAATAAAGTAGTCGAAACGTAGCAAGATTAACATAACACGATTGTTTTGTATTATTAATCCAAATACCTGCGATTTATTATTGAATTATAAAGTACAAAATGTTCTCAAACTTAAGCTAGAAGCAAAAAAACACAATGGCTTATGCGCTGTTTCCGTATGTCGCATTTTGTGAATAGTGGTTTGAATCGAGCTTACTTTCTACGGATATTGGTGCAACTGAAAGGCATTTCAGTCTTTTGTTAAACGAGACCGGTCTCCCGCTTTCACGGCAATAACAACAACAACAACAACACAAGGGACATTTCCTTCGCATATCCGGTCCGGCGAACATTTGAATGTACCGCTTTTCCTCCCTCTTCTGGCCCCATTCACTGATATCGTCATATACGTATAAAATGCAGGAATATATTATAAATTTGCTAGCAATATGGATTTTCTCGTGGTCAGACCGTAATCTGTATAACATATTTTTGAAATTTATGTAATTTATCTAGGTGCAAGTCACGATTTAGAAGATATGAGTACCTGGTAATTTTTAAAATAAAATACAGATTTTTTTTTAATTGAAGGGTTGGTATAACGGTAAAAAGCATTTTTGTTATTTTGTGTTCTCTGGTTTTGACGCTATATTATACACTTTTATGCTATGTTTGTGTATCAGCATCTGACAAGTTTCGTCAAAATCTATCTGTTTATGAGTGGTTCTGTAAAAAAGAGACAAACACAAATTTTGAATCATCTGAATGTACAAAATATCATGAAAAATTACGGGAAAATTTAGATATGTACGTTTTACTTTATTTTTATACTATCCCATAATCCCCGACTTATTTTCCATTTTCGCTCGTTTCTTGTCTCGTTTTGTCGTAGCGTAATAAATATATTATATGCAGAAAAGTTTACACAGAATCGAACACGCACACGGCGAAGTCTGTAACTATTACAGTTTAGAACTTAGCGTTTTTTTTTCGAGAAAAAATTATATTAACACTTCTTATCTACGAAATGAATAGAGATGGATTCAGCGTGATTTTATTTATAAGCATGCTTAATATTAAACGTTTCTGAAAGTTTTTAGTGTCAAAAAAAAGTCTCTGATTAGAAAACATAAGTAAAATTTTAGAGATAGTTGCCTCAAATTACTAGACCTTATAGAAGAAAGTTCGCTGAATTGAAAGACCGAAGCGCAAAAGTGTATCTTCTTTAGTTTCGAAGCTATAACCTATTTGCCTGGATTCTATATGAATGTCGATATATTTATCGATATTAAAATCGTTGTGCATCCCCAGTTGTCATGCTTTGCTGAAAAAGATTTTGTAAAACGCGAATAAAACGAATCAAACCCGGACATAAGGTTTATTAATGACAGTTTCACAAAGCCTTATCTGAACATTCGATTTTGGACGGCGACTTTTTTCTTACATTTTTGGACAAATGAACAGTAACAAATAATTTTAAAAATGTTGTTTATGGAGCACCATTATGGCAAATATTTAAAGAAGGAGGTCTTCCGTAGAGACGCTTTGATGGGATGACGTTCCCTTTACCCTTAGTTTCCGACGCCAATGTCCTGTAAGATTGGCCTCTTTTTATGTATGCATAATATGGATAAACAGGGAGATGAACTCATTTCGTTTTGAAAATGAACGAATCGGTGAAACAGAATCAATTCCACGTACTCGTATAAAAGTATATTATATTATTTTTAGGATATCGATTTTGCAATACTTCATACATTATGAAATTTTAGAGGGAATTTTACAAAAAATTTAAGTATGTTCCAGATATGGTTTCAAAGTATATTAATTTATTTAAAAAAATAAGTTCGATAAGTATTTACTTTAAAACAGATAAACTTTTATTTTGCTTATGAAAAATATATTTTTTTAAAAATTAATTTAGTATTGTTAAAATAAAAAAAAACTAACGATTGTTTTAGTAGACTTTTATAAGGCCTGATAAAATAGTCGTTTTAAATAAAAAACAGAAGTTAACAAAGTGCAAAATACATTAGTATCCACTTCTCTACCCCTTCCACATATTTGCAAGAAAATAATTTGGTACCAAAAAACTAAAAAATCTAAAAAAAATGGCCGAAAGTTTTGTTAATTACTTTGACATTTTCTACAAAAAAAAGCAAGAGTTTCTTCTTAGAAGTTAGTTTTTATGTATACCGAAAATTATTTTGGCTCAATTTGTTGAAAATTTATTGTCAGAAAAATGAACTGAAACTATACGCTTGAAGAATACTTAAGAGGTGTCCAAGTATACCATGTCATACTTTTCTTGCATAATTTACCTTTATATACTAATGATAATAACAATGGCTAATTATACTCATCGGTGTAGAAGCCAAAAAGTGGTATATTAAAAAAAAACAAACAATAAAGCTATGAAAAATCAATGATATTCCTCAAACCGTATGACGATATCAATGGACTTCAACTCACTAGCCGTTACGCACGGCTTTCCAACTATCACACATAAACTTTTTTAAAGTTTTTATAATACCAGGACTCTATCGATTCTGAGTCGCAGTTTAGATGTGTTGTCAACACTGAACCAGATTAAAAGAACCAAAAAAAAGAACCAGTTTTGTCACGGCCATCGGCAATCTGTCCGTTTGTGTACATGTTTGTCTATTTTATTACAGAAAAGTGGAGCTGAGTTTATTTTAGATTTTATTGTATTTTTATTTATTTTTTTTATTTGCTGATTTTGAATTTTGTTTAACCTGCTATCCTGGCAATAAAAACTATATATACCCTTATGTAAATGCTTCAATACAGGGTTTTCGATAACTTATTTGTATTCAAACTTTAAATCTCGTCAAAACATTTATTAACCAACATTTAATTATCGACCTAATTAGAGATTTTAGAATAATAAAGGCGCGAAAATTAGGCGAGTGAAAATAAAAGGTAATCAATTTTTTTATGACATTTATGAATTGAAAACTTAGGTTGCACTCGATAACAAAGTTAGCATAGTTTTAAAATTGCTTATTTCTATTTATGATGATGCTATAACATCATGAAGACGATGATATAATTAATCACTATAAATATTCCAGAAGATTATTGGAAGCAGTTTGTTTTAATCATTAATTTTGGAACACGTCCAGCTCAAAGGTAGAAATATTAAGAGGTCTTTTGTTAGCCAAGTTAGCATCATCATTAAGATGATCATCAGTTGTTGTTTAGAGAAACTCAATGTTTTAAAAGAGCAAAACATATAGGTACTGCTAATTGTTTTTTGACGAGAATACATATCGAGTGAGGATTACGAATTTCGCGTCGTTCGAAAGCTAATAAACTACGTTCTTATTAATCTCTACTTTTCATTCCATAATCCAACAACAACAACTACCTAATCACAACAACCTATCCGTTTTTCACACGATTTATTAGCTTCACCTGGATGTTTGTAACGGATTCTTTGAACGTGAAATCCACTTACTTAAAAATGTCAGATTAAACTGAAACTTTGCACACTTATCAAGGACTGATGACAATATAATAATTAAAAAAGTTTGTCCCGTTATCCCGACCAGGACCTACAGGATAAAAAAATAAAATCTTTGAATGTATGTTTGCAAAGGAATCTTTAAGCGTGAAATTCACCCACTTCAAAACGTCAGATTTAACTGAAACTTTGCACACTTATCAAGGAACGATGACAATATGACAATTAAATAAATTTATCCCATTATTCTGGCCAGAATCATCAGGATAAAATAATAAGTCTAAAAATAAATAATAATTTAAAAAAACTAAAAAAACACGCTTTAATAACAAACCGAAAGTGTAAAAAAGCGTGGGATGCTTATTACTATTTTTATACTAACTCTACTTTTACAAATAGCTACCAATGAAATATTCATACCAGTTGATATCAAGCGCCCCACGCTTTTATACAAAAAAAAAATATTTTTTACTTTTTAGTCCGCTTTGCTATTAAAGTGTGTTTTTTGGTTTTTTAAACTATTTTTTTAAAATAGTTTCATAAAAAATAACACTCACCTTCTTCATCGCTGCCGACCATGGTGTATCTATCGAATCCCGTGAGGTTTCTGTGCATGCCCAATCCAAAGTCATCTTTGGTCCATTGGAGGTTGCCGTGTTTGTCGATAACGCGACACGGAAGCGTCACTCTTGAGCCGACGACGGCCGTCTGATCCTGCGGCTGCATCGCGAATCTTTGTTCGCCGGCACGTATCGACCGCACCACCAGGATGCAGCACAAGATGGTTAGCAGACATGACGACGACGGTGACGACGATATGCTAGCCATTGTTGACCATTGAGATCTACTTGGTGAAGGCGGATTAGATTTCTAGAAATAAAAACATACAACGTGTTAATTTAATATTTAGAACCGAGCTGGGTAGAGTAGTGGTGACAGCACTAGACTCGCATTCGGGAGGTCCGGGTTCGAATCCTGGCGGGGGCAGATGTGGCTGGGAGTTTTTCCTACTGCCTCTCGCCGAGAAACGGTAATTCCTGTACTGATCAACTTGATTGAGGTTTTCCGTGGTTTCCCTCAATTAATTCCAGATAAATATCGAGATGGTTCCCTATTTGAGGCCATGGCCGATTACCTATCAAACTCCTAGTTCAAAAATTGCCTACCTTATCCTAATTTCCTATAATTCCTTCATTCGCCCATTGCTATTACATAAGTTGAAGTTTTAAAAATGTAGAAAAATAACGGGAAGTGTGGTAGATGGAAAATAGTAATGGTTCGAATGGCGTCTGTTATGATATAAAGTCGAGAAACGGACGTTAACCGCATTATTATTATTATTAATTTAATATTTAGAGCTGTCAAGTTTTTTTTAAAGGTGAGAAGAAATAAACGTGAAATGATTCCATCAGTTTTAGTGATCTCTCAGTGTTTACTCTGAAAAATGTACGTTAGGTTTACCATATGTGGCAGATTTCACAAGGTTCAGATTTAGGTTAAGGCTAGAACAGATAGACAAAATGTTTTTATATTCTCTCCTTCGTCAAGGTGTCGAATTTCTTTTAGTCTCACCGTAGCATACTTAGGTAGGCATTCACCATAAAGCTCAGGCAGTAAATCACACCTAGCGACTAAGCAATGCTTGCCTAGTTACTGAAGTATGCGTCGGTTATTAATTACTACGGTGTACATTTGTTACACGTGTCAGCTAGACAAGGACGTCGGACAACACCTTTCTCTCTTTCTGCATCAATTCGTAACACGACGTAATTTATGGCGCCCTTCTGTTATTATGAGATTTGCTATTTACGGATATTGCTGCGATTGGAACCTTGTTAACCTAAAGTGTCGAAATCCGAAATCGATCCAGTAATATTTGTTACAATCTTTCTTTTTACTTGCATTATTGCTTTTTTGGCTACTGCTTAAAGCCCTCTCTAATATCAGTTTGATGATATATTATATAACCTATTGTAAAACAAACATTTTAGTAAACGTATTAATAAAATCTATACAATAGTTTTTGAGCTATACCTGTTATAGCTCAAAAGGTTAACAGGTTAACGCTATGGTTTTCATGAACCTAGTTTTTCCAGCCTCTTTATTTCCCTCGGGTGCATATTTAATGTATAGTAATACATTACTCACTCGCTTTGCTCGGCTTTCCCGGCCAAATCGATCGAGTGGGATATTAAATGAAAGAAAATTTTGTGGCGATTCCAAAAACATATACTTTTTACGATTTATAATAAATAGGTTGCATAAAAAACTAAAGACAACTTAAATAAAATTAAAAAACTAAACCTGACTACTCTAATATTGGGTTGCAGAAAGGATTGTCAAATAATTTGATTTGACAATGATTTTAATTACAGTTTTCGTACATGCAAAAGCAGTCTAATGTCGTATTCAAACTCCCTGTCATGTATAACATTAGAATGTATTCACACAAAAACAAACGCTTGATCTATACAGAAAAAGTTCGTTTTTCAAGTCAAATTTTGATTAAAATGCGTAGAAAAATGTCGTTTCGAAGTAAAAATTATGCAAAAAACTATGTTAAATACACAGTTTAGAAAAAATATCATTTCAATCGATCAATTATTTTTCGAACAGAATCGAATTAAAATTCTACAATGCTTATCTTATGGAGAAATATGTGTGTCCATAATCTAAGGTCATTGTCAAATGAAATTATTTAACAATCCTTTCTGCAACCCAGCATAAACGATGAAAACAAGCAAATGAAAACATGATTATTCTTCAATGTTTCCCAAATTTCTACTGCCAGTCATATGTCAGCTAAAAAAAAAAACATTCAAAATTCCAAGATATTTTTTATAGTGTAGTGAAATGTTCGTGAATTAAATTCAGTCACGGTTTTATACAAAGCTGTGAACAGTTGATATACGATTCGTGTTTTTCATACGTCATCCGGCATAATAAATGAAATGCAGGAAGACATTGTAAGCTTGAGGGACACGAGAATTGAGCATAAAATAACAGCCCGATTACTTAGAAACGTAGGTACTACCTATGTATGTATGTATGTATGTATGTATGGCATGTTATGTAATGTAAAGGCGTTACGACGGCAAGAGGCAAGTCGTCTCAACTGATGCCGATGTTTCCTACCGCCTCACAGGTTATGGAGAGACATCTTCACTCTACGGGCATGACTAACAT
Organism: Venustoraphidia nigricollis; assembly: GCA_034508555.1. Classification (NCBI taxonomy): domain Eukaryota; kingdom Metazoa; phylum Arthropoda; class Insecta; order Raphidioptera; family Raphidiidae; genus Venustoraphidia; species Venustoraphidia nigricollis. The sequence continues at coordinate 318,261 of JAVRKA010000083.1, forward strand.
TTATATTCAAGGTCTTTCCATCGTCTTGGTCCTACAAAAGTCTAGGGATTAAACCACGACGAGCCTCGAAGATGCACGATTGTACCAACCCATTCAGCGTACGTTTTTTTTAAGAAACTCCCCTGCAGTTTTTCCATTTTCTATCTCGCAAAAAACGCGATTGCTCCAACATCCCCTCGCGAGAAAACTCTCCCCTTGCGAGTAACAACACTAAAATATAAGTTCATAGTTTCTATATACTTTATACACTTATAGGTACTTTAAATAATTGGCACAGTTTTTATGTGTGGGACGGGTACACATTACATTGTTTCATTGCTTCGTCTGCTCAATTAAGCGAACAGTACTAAAATGATGACTCACTCTTTACTATTTCAGGAGTACAGTATATACATGTGTTAAACACTTAAATACTTTTCGTTTCTCTTCATACAGAAATTTATAGACACCCCTGTTAAGATATACGTCACGTGAGTATATCTTCTACACAAAACCTTTAATATTAACGTATCTTCATTTGACGCGTGTCACAAAATCCAGGTCCGAATTCAGTACTTTTTTAAATGTCAATTTAAATTTTGAATAATGTTTTATTATTGGTTGTTAAATTGTCTTGTTATTTTATTTTAGATCACCTGATGAAGTATTAATTTAATACGAAACGTTGTGAAATAATAATTTGTCTTTTAATTTCATTGATCCTAATTCCTTTGAAATATTTATAAATTTAAATTTTGTTCGCAGATTTGTATATATTCCCGACAGTCAAAGCCCTCTAAGTGCACGCTCTCTAAATGCACACGCTCTCTTACTGCACACGAACTCGCCCTCTAAGTGCACGTTCCCCAGCCCCCACTTCGAATAATCTGCGACCAATCACGTGCGACCGTAAGCGCGCTTATGTCAACACATGTCATATGATTGTAAACAAAGTTTGAGTTTGAACTCATTTTTAAATTCTGCGCAATGTTTCGCGCAGAGAGAGAGAGCATCTGATTGAATAAAGATAGCTATAGGAGTTAGAAGAGTGGGGATGAAAAAGATCGTAGGGGAAGTGTGCACTTAAAGGATGGGCCTCGGTTCCGAGCTGTGCACTTAGAGGGCTTTGACTGTAGGGAGTTTTTTCCGAATTCATCATACTTTGTTCTCAACAGTGCCTCAACGTCTTCATTCGAGAACCTAATGTCTAAAATTGGAGGCTTCTTCGAATTGTAGATATAGAGAGAGAGTGAAAAGAAGAAGAGAAAGACAGTAGAGAAGGACAGAGATAGAGAATAAAGAGCGAGTAGAGAAATGAGAGAGAGAGAGAGGAGAGATGGGGAGATAGATAGGATGGAGGGGGAGGAAAGATAGATAAAAAGAAAAAATAGAGGGGGGAAGATAAAGGGGAGGAGAGATACAGGGGAGAGAGGAGATAGAGGGGTAAGAGAACGCGTTCTAATAGGAGCTATGGTTCAACGATAATACTATTTCTCAGTTATTCGAGGCCATTCCTGCTGCATTACGTAATATGAACAGATGAACGTCAAATACTATTATAGTATAGTACATATATATATATATATACTATTCACTCGACGCTGTTAACAAGCCCTATCGACATTCAAAATGTAATATCGTAGAGCTGTTAACGACATTCGTGTACTAGTCTTCAAGTACTACAGCTATATTATGTACACTGTATGGCATTAGTACATCACATAGTGCCATATAGTGGCATTCACATACACTAGTGTCTAGAATAGATGGTACACTATACGCGAACACTTGCACTCTTATGAACTGGTAGTGTACTAACCGTTCTAATTGAAACAGGCGATTCGGGAGTCGTTTATTACGAATCAGATTTTGATTGAATTGAATTGACTAATCTGTTTTAATCGTATGAACTGAAGGAGATCCTTGTCCTAACGTCCATATGTTCCATCTCTCTTGTCTCGGCCCTGTGTTGCTTCATATTGCGTTGGTTATATTCTCTATTAGTAATATTTTCGCTTTATTCTAGCTCAATAACAAAACTACCTCTGTTGAAGTAAAGGCCATTCTGTTAAAGTTTTCTAATTTGTCTCCCAAAATTAACCCCCAAAATCGAAATTCGTTTTTTTACGCGATACGTCCATGCTTGGGTCATATAACTCTACTTGTGTACCAAATTTCAATTTTTTCGTCCAGTAGATTCGGAGAAAATAAGCTGTCACAAGCGGACAGACAAGAGAGTGATTCTATAAGGGTTTCGTTTCTTAAATCTTAAGAGTTTTAACTTAAATAAAAAATTATATATCAAATTATTTGACTGTATTAAAAATCAAACACAAGTTTTTACATTAATAGATTTATATCAGACACAAATGAACTCATAGAATTGTATCTTAAAAAAAGTTTTTAAGTATTTAATGGTTTAATAGATTGTTATTAGGTATCGTTTAAAACTGAAGTGACCGCAGTTTGAGAGTCACTGTTCTTTCTTTTAACTATCGTGTTTGAGAGTTACGGGATTAAACGACTGTTATTAACTTTTATAATGTTAAAGTAGACAATTTTTGTGTTATCCAACCCATAATAGCCTCTTAACTTATCCGTTAATATTATTTTTAAGTCATTTCTTAATGTTATTGTAATAACACAGGTTGTTATTTTAGAAAGTTCTCTGAAGTTATAAACTTTATAGATCGTCTTTGCATTAAATCTACTTTAATTTTAGAAGATGAAACTTAAAGCATCACTATCAACTAATTTCAAAAGAAAAAGGAGTTGTGCATATCATACTGAAACAAAAACGTAAAATTATAAAGTGAAATAATTTCTTGAAAGTACACTTAAAAGTTTAATACAGTTATTGCTGTAGTTATTGCAGGGTCGGTTTTACGTAAGAGCATTTTGATATTAAACTGCATAAATATCTGAATTCACTTTGGCACAATCAAATGACTCTTCTACCTTGGATACTTATGAGTGTGAATGCTAAATATAGATGTAGAATTCTTCACACAAAAAGAACTCTATTATAGATAAAAATAGATGACTGAATCATATTATGATTATATTTTATGATAATGTTACGGCATGAAATCCAAAATCTAAGTTCAAGCACTATATGCAAAGCTCTTTTTTAAGGAATAAATAGGTGTTTCACATCAAAACAGTTTTTCCAAACTATGCAACCGTATCCAATTGTGTAAGTCCGTAGACAAATAGCATTTCTTCGCCTCCCGTTTTTGTCTATAATTGCGGTAGACACTTTCCAAATGTGATTGAAAATGTCTACTGGAGTTGTAGACGAAACCTTAGGTAGAAATATTATTAAACCACAGCCTACAAATTCGGAATTCATCAAGATTTGGTTTACAACCATAATACCAAATACTGATTTTAGTTTTCAGATTTTGCGATGCGATCACAGATTTATATTAAAATTTTTAAATTCCGCTAGAGTCATTCAATAAATTTCAAACAGACATAATTAATGCAAGTACTGTTAATTTGTACGTGATAACAGACGGCTAGTTTTGGCTTTATTGTGAAGCCCAAATAGCTGCATATTATATAAACATATTCGTATTGTGGTTCGCCTTAATTGCATTAGTTGGCTATGACATTTATTCCGGACGTTTGTATGTCTGTGTGTGCATTGAGCACGTATAAATGTTTCAGGTGTACGAATACGTGCAAAAAGTTTATCATTCAATGATAAACTGAATTAAACACGTACTTCCACCATATAGACCCGTTATCACACCACCGCAAACTATCGAGGCAGGTCTGTATGAGCTTACTTCGATAATTTGTGGTGGTGTGATGACGGGTCTATATGGTGGAAAGACGTGCTTAATTATCGAGGCAAAATCTGTAGTAGACCTGTTTCGACAATAGGAATGTTGACTGTATTCAAATAAAAACATAATTTTAACGAAACGTAGTAGTTTCTATGATAGAAATACTAAAAAACACTATATTTTTCCTTATTTTTAAGGAATTTAATTAATATTTAATAAATAAAACCTAATAAAATCACTCTCAAGTCACGTGACAACAGACACCAACCAGAGCGCATGACATCATATGTTCAGCCGCTGTCAAAAATCTTCATTGTTTAGTTAATATTTAGTGTGTAATTTATTATTATTTGTTTATAGGAAACGTCAAATTACATGTAACTATAGCAACGGCTACGAAACAACTTTTCATCACCTCAGTTTACTAACGTTTATGAGCACAGAAAACGCGTCTATAGGATGGTAGCTCCCGTGTAAACTTTTGAGCCTCCTTGGGTATAAACAGGTGACGTCACGCGACTAGTATTGGCGTTTTGGACCGTTTGAAACGAGATTTAAAATACATGATTTTTAAGGCTTGAGTTGTATTTAAATAAAAATAATAAATATTTGTGGCAATATTAGGTACTTATGCACGATTTAAAACACTTTCCCAAAAATAGTCAACATCCCTATTTGCGGTGGTGTGATAACGGGTCTATATGGTGGAAGGACGGGTTAAATTATCGAGGCAAAATATGTAGTAGACCTGTCTCGATAATTTACGTGTGGTGTGATAACGGGTCTATATGGTGGAAATATGTGTTTAATCATCGAGGCAAAATCTGAATTAGACCTGTCTCAAGAATTTGTGGTGTGATAACGGGTAAGTGTTTAATTCGGTTTATTATTTAATGATAAGCTTTTAAACATTATGTTTAGATAATAATTATTATTATTGTCGTTGTTGAATAGTAACAAGAAACAAAACAAAACTCCATAATCAAAAGGTAAAGTATAGCCTTTTCAACTAAAGCGACAAGTTTAGATAGGAAGAAGTGTTTTCCTCAACTGTTTAGAAAATCATCAAATATATCGGACCACATTCAAATCGATTCGTCTGAAATCGGATTTCGGACCCGTTGTGAAGACACACTGACATACAGCGATATTTTATACAGGTATGTAAAAGATAACAATGCACATTTTAATTGTGTTTAATAAAGAATTCGTTCAAGGTCACCTCCGTCTAGTATCAATTAATATTTTAGGCGTATAATTATTTCTTTAAGACAAATTGGTAATCTAGTAGCTTCGACCGATTCTCAGATCGAGCAACTGCAGGTTTGAAACGAGTCACGGCAAGGAAATATAAACAAACGCATTCAAACGATCTCGAATTAAATGTATAAATATTTAATTCCGCAACTTGTGGAAACTTAATTTTAATTATACTCGGTCTTTTCACAGTTCATTGTTTCTACTGTAGGTGCATAACTTTTTGTGAATATCATATTAATTTTGAGTGCATTGCAGTCATACGGTTGTATGGTGGATGAGTAGAGACAATTGAAACCGTGAGTTCACAACTGTTTCAAATGCAATCGTTAACCGTTATTGCATTCCGCACATCTCGAATAATTAATATCCCTGACACAACAAACAAATGAACAACAAACAAACAAACAACCGACACTCGTCATCCAACCTAACCTATACATCTGCGCATATATGACAATCATAGCGATGTATTCTTATTATCTATTATTACTCCGCAAGTCCCAATGGAATGGCTATAAATTATGTAAGAACCACTGTCCGAATAGAATATTAGTACAGAGAGATGTTTGTGTCATTGTTGGTACTACAATCAGTGTTGCCAACTTGGTTACACTGATTGTTGACCGGAATTCACAACATCCCTACACAAATATGCATTGTAAATTTATTATTATATCGTATGTACATTGTACATATTATACTGTATGCATTTGTTCGTTTGTAAATAATATAATTTACAGGATTGGAGATTGCGGTCGTTGGCAGTAGAGATGGAAAAGTAGATTGCTTTAGTGACTTGGGATTCCATTCCCGGTACGAGACTAGTTCCTTTAGTTCGCGTAACCATCGTTGACTATGTTAAATAACGAACCTAGAAACCCCATCGCACGGTGGCATTCTCGGCAATGAACACGCTGACACCGCTGCTTATTGTGCAGCAAAAAATAGCGAAGACACTATACTAGATTCCTCGAACTTTTCAGTCTTCAGTCAGTTTGCTTTGTCTGTCCGGGCTAATCTTTGAAACGGCTGAGTCGATTGCGATGGTATTTCACAGACAGGTAAAGGATTATACCCGGAGTGATCTAGGCTACATATTATCCCAAAAATAAGTCTTATGAAGATGGACAGGGTGATAGAAACCTTCATAAAAAATACGTTGTATCTCTGAAATTACTTAAGTTAAAAAAGAAATACATCTTTTGAACACACTACCCGAACGAAGTGGGGGTGAATTTTATGTAAATGTCGCGGGCAAACCGCTAGTCATAAACAAAAGGTTAAGAGCATTTAGAATAAAATTCCTCAATAGCAAATTTAATACAAAGCCCTAAAAGTCCAGCGTAGACCACACCTGCCTCATTGTTACATAAAATGAGGTAGGTTTGTTGATTTACAGAGGCGACGATTAAACTAATTCATACAGCATTTTGTCTCTCTCATTTCAACTGATTACGTGTGTAATGCAACGCCAGTAGTTGACCGTTCGGTCTGTGTCCCTTAAGAGAGAGTGAGAGAGGCGTTCAAAGCGACTTCATTGAATTATCAAACTAGAAATTCATTTGTTCATTTATTAATGAATAGACTTCACTTCGTTACTAGACATGCAACTATTATTTGTGGTTATATTAATTATTTTCAGAATATGCGCACTGAATTCAGATTTCAGAATTATGTAATTCGTAGTGCCAGACTAAAATGAGTTGTCGCTGGCATATTTTTCTGATATATTCAAAATCGAAAATATAAAAGAGAGATTCAAAAATTGGATATGACAACGCAAAAAGAAAATCCGACTTAACTAAAACTAGTTTTTCGCACTGGGTCAAAAATACAGAATACAAGAAAATACGTTTTTTTAGTAGATTCATGTATAAAAAAACAATCTTATCAGTAATCAAGATATGTAGTATCCGTTTACATTAACATCGATTAACATGTTAACGAGAATTTAATTGTAGATAATTGTTAACTCAGGTTTGACATTTCAAATCAAGATATTTGAAATCCAGTCTAAAGTTTAAATAGCTAACATTGTTCAAATCAACTTACTACATTATTTTTTTCTCTTGTTCAATCTTCGAGTTGCCGAGCAACTTTTTATAGCAAATAAAATCGCATTCGACATATGAAATTTGAAACCAATTTTTAAATGAAAAAAAAAATGTATTGATATTATTTTAAAATCTGTTACATATTTGAACCTCTAAAGAATTCTCGATTACTTCAAGTTTTCGTGGTTAAGCCCCGTTATCCTTCAGTTGGGTCTGTGTTTTGGATTGGATATTACTAAAGAGGTATTGTACAAATTTTCACAGTGCCTCAAATACCTACCCAAAAATGTCTAACAGCTCTCGGGCTACATGTTTGAACACTCTAGATTATATATCAAAGCGGTTCCAAAAAATTTCATTAAACATATTGGATTTTTGTTGACATTTTTCGTCACAATATTATAGCTTTATTTTAGTTTTTCCTATAAATTATCTGCTATCTGAAAATGCAAAAAATGTTATATTATAGAAGTTCAAAGCATTTACGTTACATGTAACGGTGCAAATAAATTGTTAAACAAAAGTAAACATGTAAAAAGTTTTTTTACAAAACGTTTTTGCAAAAAAAAAACGGGAATAGAAAACTAAAATAAAAAAAAACGTATTTATAACATTTTTCTCTCGATTTTTGCAATTTCTATATATATCTGTAAATACCACAGGTATACAAATTTAACTGAAATATTATATTGAATTGAACATGAGTATACTCTGTTTGAATCTGATGTAACTAGAAACGTGAAAATTATTAACGGAGTCTAATTAATTCATTTATTATTATTGTTTCCGAACAGTCTACAAATTACGAGCTCAATAACAAAATTATTCTACTTATACTATTTAAAAATAATATAAACCTATATTTAAAATAAGTAAATAATCCATCATCGAAAAGATAGGTCATCAGTGTTTAGAAAAAACTCTGTAAGAAACGATCACAAGTCATTAAATATGATCAATTTCTCCAGAAATGCTAGAAAAAAAATTCTCTGGATCTAAGTTATAAAATTTCATTTTTTACTGAGCTAAAGTCTAAATTGTATTCTCTTTCGTTTGGTACTAACGACTAAAAAATCTAGATTTTTTGGCGTAAGCCTTTTACAGCCGGAAAGTAGGCAATCGCGAACGAGTGTGCAGTTTTCCCGCCATAGCGCAGCGAGAGCAGCATTCACGCGAGTCGAAATCGCGAATTCTGTCCGAGCTAGTTTTTGATATAAGTGGATTGAAAAAGCAACATTAAATACTTACGTAAACACCGCAAGCGAATATTGTAGGTTAGGTTAGCTGTCAGATATAGTTTACAATAAACGCGTAGGATGGCACCATTTTCGTTCACTTTCGACCAGAAGAGAATTCTCAAGGGATGACTTTTGATCTGCGTATGCACGACTTTTATTTTTCGTCACTGGCAGGCCAATGCTAGTGTCCGTTCTCAAAAACGAGTGTTTAATGTTGTATTACGAAAACATTTTTTGAGGTTACATCCAATGCGAACAAATTTGAATGTGTGCACGTAACACATTTTCCATTCGTATGATTTATGATAACAAAAAGAGAGAACATCACATTTTTTTATTCTTTTTTAATTAAACAAGTACCTTCGTACTATTCAGTTTTTTTCGCGCGCGCGATGTTCAATTATTAAAGGCAATGAAACGTACGTATCAATGAATCAATCATACGTATACCCATGTCCCGTATTTTCATATATACCTTGTGTTGTAGGGGAAGGTGGGGCTGGTTGTTACATTTTTGAGAAAATGTAATGCCATATTTTGTCAATTAAAGCAGTTCATTTAACGATACTTAATATAAAAAGAGTGGTTTCTTGGCTTCAATATGCCATATAAAAAAGAAGGATAATTCACTAACAACTGGGTAAAATTTATTATTTTACAAAAAATGGCAGCTGTAACTTTCAACCCCAGCCTAGGGGCTGGTTGTGACAGTACCTGGGGTAAAAAGTAACAACAATTAACTTTAATAAATTCAAGAGTTAATTTCTTTTATTTATATGGAAAATGTTTTTTTTTTTGCATTTAGGTTGTATAAATCAGAAAAATTAGCAATAATTACATAAATTATAAATTCTTCAGAGATGATTAACAAAAACTTAAACAAAGCATTACTTAATTGGTAAGTTTTCTGTGATATTCTAATCAACACTATACGCAATTATAATAATTAATGATAATTTAGTAATAGAAATTTGGGTTTTTAATCAGAGATATCCGAATTACAATTTAAACACACATAAACTGCAATGTCACCTTTAACACACTTCACGTGAGACCATTTCTTACAGTTTATACACTCTACCCATTGTTCACCAGGTCGACTACAATTATAAGATTCGCAACAGATTATGCAAAAATATTCTCCGTCTTCTTCTTCCGAAGAATCCTGCAAAATTTTTCTTTTCACTAGTCTTTTCCCTTTTTCTTTGCAAGGCCTTTTATTTTTACTCTTTTTATTTTGTTCTTCTTCCAGTGCTCTTTTTTCTGGCGTGTCTGTTAATATTGCTGTTTTCCTTGTTCTTCGTGTATTTTTTTTTGTTCTTCGAGCAGCTTTTGGATACGGTCGAACAATTTCTGGAGAAAAAGTAACTTTATCAATGTGTAACTTAGATGGACCTGCGACTGCTTCGTCATAAACTGGTAATAAACTGTTCGAATCAGAAATGACTTGAGAAGTATTGGGATGATCAAGAGCAGTCTCTGGCTGTATACGTTCGGTATTTTGTTCGATTTCATTTTCGATTAATGGCCTGTCGGTCACAAAGGAAGAAAGGAAATCTGAATCTTGAAAAATGTCTTTATTAAAAGGAACTATACCAGTTTTCCTGAACCCATTTATAATATTATTCGGGTTCAATGCGAGAGGAAGAGCTACTTTAACTATAGACGGAATGTCATAAATCGTCATAGTTTTTGCAGGATTTCTGCGTAACCAGGCATCTTGTTGATTAGCACAGTAGGTTTTAAATGGCCCATAGACACTCACATCCAGCGGTTGTAATTTATGAGAGCAATGGGGTGGAAACGATAACATTATAACCCCATTTTCTTTTGCTTTATCGATAACTGATATATCCAAATGCGAAATATGATTGTCAAGTAATAAGAGCACTGGGTCAGAAGTAGATGGTTTTACGTGCTTAATGAAATGATTCATAAATATTGTGAACTCTGTGCTGGTCATCCATCCAGAGGAATTTCCTGCGCCTATACACTCCGAAGGTCCATCACGAATAAAGTGATCTTTATATTTAATTCTAGGGAAGACAAACATGCAGGGAACCGAATTCCCTGAACCGCTCACTGCTACACAGATTGTTACTAGGGTTCCCCTTTCGGCAGACGTTATAGATCCCACCTGTTTAGAGCCTTTTTGAGCTAATATTTTTCTCGGCTTTTGGACAGTAGTTAACCCTGTCTCGTCGCAGTTCCAGACGCGGGATGGAGTAAAATTATATTTTTCCAGCACCGAAGATAACTTTGAGAAAAAATGATCAATGTTTGTCTTGTTGAATGATGTAGCTCTGCTCAGGCTCGTTGCCTCTGGTGATCTTATTGATATTTTGGAACCATTACGTTTTATAAACGCCCGAAACCAGTCTACGCCTGCTTGTTTATTTTCATGCCATGATTGCGGTATGGAAATATTATATTTGGATGCACAATCATAGGCCAGTTTTCTCACATCCGTTGGCGTGAGCCCATAATAAATATTGCAGCATTTAATAAGATACTGAACTAAAATAGTCTCTTGTTTTTCATTAAATACTTGTCTGTTAGGCAGATATCCAATTGTAATAGATCCGTCTGGACTTCCACTTTCGGTGACCACCTTTTTTTTCTTCAAGTATCTGCTTAGAGTCATGTGACATAGCTCAAAATCTTTTGCCACACCGCGGACTGATTTAGTTTTATCTTCAGCTAAGACTCTTGCAGCCCTTTCAAATAAGTCTATCGACTTTTTCCCACGATTCGTTTTTCGTTTATAAGTTCTCATCCTAAAAATAAGCAAAAAAATAAATGCCTAGTTAATTATGTTAGCATTTGTACAATAGATTTTTTCCGGGGGCAGGTTGTGACATGTTACAACCTACCCCAGAGAAATGTAACTTCTAGCCCCTACCCTAAAATCGAACTTTCGAGACGCAATAAAAAAATATCGTTCAGTGTTTTGCTTAAAAACTATATATGCATCCAAAGAAAAAACTTGAACATATACATTATATATAACGCCATTACTGTGATACTAATGTATAAAAAGTGAGACCAAAATTACGAAAAAAAATAAAAGTTACAAACCTGCTGTTTTTAACACTCACATGCACAGACACGATTGGCAAACTCCGTGAGTACTGCTGTGTAGATGACTAAGTAGTAAACCGTAACGTGAGTTAACTTGTCTATCTGGCAACTGCCTATCTTGTCTACGTCACTCGTTATTACAGCTGTAACAACCTGCCCTTGTAACAACCAGCCCCCTCCTCCCCTACATTATACTACGAAATACAGTAAAAAATTGATTTTCATATTATCTGTGAGCGAACAATGCTTGACTCACAAAGCAAAGCATGTTTGTTTTCTTTAAAACAACAGCCAAATTTGTTAAGACAGTATTTTTGTAATTTTTAAGACGTTATTTAGTGATTTATTTTCAATACTTTTCAAACGAAGGTTCTAAATTTATTTAAAATTTAAACAAAATGACAAATGGATCAGCTTTTTTCTAAATTTTACCTGTGACAGGCAATACGGTTTGATATTTATATAAATAAAAATTAAATGCCGTGCGTTGGTAAGCGCATCACTTGAGAACGGCTGGATCGATTTTTTTTTTAATGTTCGTAACAGTCCGTATAAGGTGATTGGAAAAACTTCTCTGAAAAGTGGAAAATTCTGGAAAAACTTAAATAGATTTATTCTTAATAAAAGCACCGCGAGCCACGATTGTAATATACTGGAGCCGATGGCTCTACTACTATTGTCGCTGATGTGCTTTATCTCAACCACGTGCAGAGCCACGGGTAGCGGCTAGTCATGAATAAATTCTCTGTAACGCTAAAAGAAGAAATGATTCAACAGCGGGGAAATATACAAGAAACTTTGGATAACGCATCAATGAAATGAGTTTATAACTCTAAAGAAGGCTCACTTCCCCGTGGGTTTATGTGAGCGACGCCCAAGATTACTAGAAACCAAGGTTAGCAGTCAGCATTGTTGAAGATGTGTCTAGGCGAGACGCGAGAGAGGGCGAGGGAAGTAGGCCTGTGACGTCACAGGAGGCTTCTTCCAAACAGTTGGGAAAAGTCTACCGTGAAAAAGCCATGGTCATCCGACATCCAGTGACGTAAGTAACTGATTCAACCAATCACTGAAGACCATAAAAATAAAAGAGTAGTAACTTCTTACCACAACAGATTTATTCAGTGGATGTACATTTCGAGAGCTAAGCTCCCATCTTCAGGAAAACTATTCTTTTATTTTTATTGTTCCAACCACAGTGCTCTTAATATTTACACTGAAGACCAGCCTCTTACGCGCAACATTCTAGTATTTTAGTAATCTTGAGCGAGGCCCACATATTTTTTTTGGCTTTGCGTTTTTTCGTTATTTAACAGATAATTTCTATTTGAATATCGTGTGAATGCTTTTTGGCTGAATCGATACTATCGTTATTAGCCGATTGTTGAAGTCAGTTAACAATTACGGCAGCATTTAAGGCACACCAAATTGGTGTTGGTAAACGTCAAACGTTTGTTTCACATAATATGGTCATGGCCGAGTCAGTACCTAATTCAGTACAAAACAGTCGAATCGGTGCAAAGTGCGGAGGTAGTGTCGGTTGTATATGTAGCAGGCGTTACTATAAACGCCCGTTTAACGAATGTATAGAGCTATTACCGTTATTAACGGTACATTTAACACGCGTATTAAATACATAACCCATACATGTATACATATACGCCAGCATAATGCATGACTCAAAAGATTGGTTACTTACGTCGAAGAACTGAGACATTAACGCTAGGTCGCAGAAAACATTGTCAGATTGATCTTAGATTGTGACCACAAATATTTCTCGATAAGAAACGCATAGTAGAATTTTAAATTGAAAAATAAGTTGTTCGACTGAAACGATCTTTTTGATGTTTTTTGGAGCGTTGAGAGCTCGGTATAAGAAAGAAATATATCGTGGTTGAGAGTATAACTTTAGCAGGCAACGGAAGTTGCGCGCGCAACAGTATGAAGTTGGCAGCGCTAAGAGAAATTCAAAAGTATGAAGCTGGCCACGCTAATGAAAATTCAACAGTATGATATTGGCCGCGCTAAGGAAAATTCGATAGTATGCAGTTGGTTCTAAGAAGCATAGAGTGAAATGACACTTTCTGTCATCGGGAAACTATATAATATAGTAGACGACTATAACCTTTGATGACAACTAATCGTACTTTTGATTATATAATAAAATTTGGAAAGTGTTTTAAAATATTTGAGGTTATTATTCTTAAGGGGACATTACACTTTTAAATCGCAATTTTTTTTCCCGGAAAATTATTCTTTGACATCTTAAGAATGTCCCCTGAAAATTTGACGTCGATCCGACCACCCCTTCCCCTCCAGAACGGACTCTATTCATGCGCTCACGTACATCTCGATTTACTTCTCCAAACTTTAATCGCGTTTTTCTCAAATATACATTTTTCGCTACTTTGTCCAGCATAACTCGGGCTCTAATTGTCCGATTGCCTTCAAATTTGCACACAATGTTCTTAAGGCATGTCCGTTCAATATGTATGAAAGGTATTTTTTATAACTTTTGATCCGACTTTGTTAATTAAAAAAAACTCCCCCGCCAAAAGCCGAATTTTTTTTTCGATATAATTAAAAAAAAATAAAAAATAAAAAAACGGTCCATATATTTGGAAGAGAGTGATATGAAGTTATAATTTTTTTTCCATTCTATTAGAGCCCAGCAGCAACGCTTCTAGCCTGGACAAAATGAAATTGTAACGCGTAATGGGAACCTCGCTAAGCGGCCGCCATTTTGTAAAAACAAATTTAAAAAAAGTCATTCAATTATAAAACCCTTAAATAAACATCCCTCAAAATTTAAAACAAATCGTTCAATTCCTTCCCTCCCTTTGCGTCTTCCAAACATTCGTCAATTTTTTTCCTCGAAAAGTGTAATGTCCCCTTCAACTTTATGAAGATTTTATTTAGATAACTTATTTGCATGTATATTAAAAATTAGTTTTTAAACACGTCAAAGAAGTATAACTTTAAACGCGCGGACAACAATAAACGCACCCTTTTTTTTAAATCTTTTTTCTTTACATCGTGAAATTAGCTGTTCTGCACGGAACATCCAATTTTAGATAAAAAAAATTGGGATGTCCCGTAAAAATTGGAACCCACAGCGACTGTTAATACTGACTACGATGTTATGATGTTATTTGGGTGCTAATAGAATAATAAAAAAATAGTATCATTTATTGCTTAGCAGAAATGGGCAGAAATCAGTCTTTGTAGACTGGTCTGCTTTTCTGACCGATGTATACAATAATATAATCCAATTATATCTATAGTCAAAATAATAATATGGACAAAATAAAATACATACATAAAAGCAAGGTAGGACATATTTATAAACATTCATAAAATCCAGGTTGATTAACGCAGACAAGCACGATATTCATCTATACTGAATTGCGTTTTGTACACAATTTTTTAAATCAAAATTTCGACAAGTATTTAGTATTTAGTGCCATTATGTATAAACCAGACGCGATGCACGTGAAATAGCTATACAGACCCATACAACAACAACACAATGAATGTCTGTGTAATGTATATAATATATTATGGATTATCGATATCAATATATGACAAAAAAACTTGAGTCGGCAGCTTTTGTAAAGCGAGCGGTCGAGCTGCAGGCGGATCGATTAAAATAACTTTCTCATCTCCGTCCGTTCATGTTTCGGAGGGCGTTAGACAAACTCCTCGTGATCTGTGTTTGTTTAATAAAAGGGACGGAGTACTAACTGTGATCGAACTATTGAAGGACAGAATATGTGTTTCAAGAGCAAAGTATCGGTTGTAATGCAACTTTTAGTAGGAGAGCTGTTAGACGTTTTTGGGTAGGTATTTGAGGCACTGTGAAAAATTGTACAATACCTCTTTAGTAATATTCGGATACAAAAATACAGACCTGGCTAAAGGGTAGCGGGGCTTAACCGACCCTCAAATTTTTAATCACCTGGCTGGTAGAATGTTCCACCGAAACGACCTGTTTTTTTTTTAATATATCTATTTTTAGTTACCAATATTTATTCTGTTTAAACTTCAACTTCAAATATAGTTTTAAAATTTTTAAAAATAAAATTTTACAAACACATGGCTAAGTTTTAGACCCGATTAAGAAATCTGGCTTTTTTATTTTTCAACGCTAGTGGTAAAAATATGTACGATTTAGGCGCATTCTGTCAATTTTTCCTATGCAAGTTCGTGATTCTTGTATAGTGTCTGAATATAGCTTTTTGTGTAAATGATATTTAATAATATATCTCTGTTTCTTCAAGTTCCGAAATAATAATAGTATTTAGTAACTAACTTTAAAGTTTCATTCTTCTTGAAATGATTATACAAAACCGCAATAAAAAATGTTATTTTTCGACATCTAGAAAGCTAATCAATATTAAATAAATTGCAAATAAAATTGTATAAACAGAAATATTTACTTAATTATTCAAAGAACGGCACTGGATGGGAAACACACTACAGATTTACTTTTAAAACCGAACAATTTAATAAAATCCACGTTTACAAATTTTTATCGGAAACTTTTCTTCCGAGAGAATGATTTACAGTACAAACAGTAATTGCAAGCTTTTAAATTAAAAGTTTACGTAGATCTGCAACGAACACATCACCGAAACTATTACATTTTTTTCTGTTCACTTACGATTTACGAACACCCGACAAAGCGCTTTACTGACCAACTAACAACTGAAAGTTGAAAATGAACGGCGGATGTAAATTTCAAACGTAGAGCGCGCGATCCGTAAACAAAGAAACATTTGCGTTAATCAGCGGACGCGTTAATAAATTGAGAATTGTTTTATTTTTTTAAAATAGCCAACGTTGAATAATATACAGATACGTTGTTCTTATCATGAATGCAGATGAAACAAATAAAAAAAATAATAATTTATTTTATGGCGTCTGTCAAAATGTATTGCCAATATGCTGATGAATTACTTTAATATCGCGCAGTGTGGATACAGGGTGGTGTCAAAAAGGGGAAGAGAGAGAAAGATTGAGCAGATTTTCTAGTGTGTCAGTCGGGAATGTTATTGATGATATTTCAGAAGAGCGTTTTTTGTACGATATCGATATGAGTGGCCAAAACGATAATTAAAAGTATAAAGATAGATTGAAAGTCAAAAATGTTTACCAGTTTTATATTACATCAATGTATAATTTATATAAACTAGGTGACCCGTGCGAATACTTCGCACTATTAATGATCAGCTACGTAATATAATAGAGTGGAAATAAATTTTATTCTATTTTATTGAGAGACTTCAGCGCCACTTTTTGGCCTTTCGATCACATTCTCTGCCGTTGTCGAAAGTATCCGACCGGTCTGAGCTAGAGATGGGAAAAACGGGACTTTTAAGTGATCTGCATCTTTGTATCTGGATCCCGTATGTGAACCGGCTCACTGAACCGGTTCAAAAAGAGCCGAGTTCTGAATATGTTACTGCAGTCTGCCACTGAGTTAGGTACCTAGTTCAGTCAATCATATCGTGACCTGTATAGAATCAAGACAAACATGTGATGCATGAGTCATTTGAGCTGACAGATGCATCAAAGCAAGAACTGATACGTAAGTGTAAAATGTGCTTCTGTGTGTTAAATGTTTCACTGAGTTATGCGGATCCGTTGATCCGTAGGGTCAAAAAAAAGTGAGTCGGCTCTCACGGATCTTGTGTCGGAGTCGGCTCTTTGGACCGGTTCAGATCTGAGTTACCCAACTCTAGTCTGAGCCTATTGAACTGAACTAGTCCGTGGGGATTCGTTAACTTTTAACATTTAACTTTAAAACGTGCCGATCCGAGTCGATTCAGTGCGCGTTATGCTTAATAGTGATTAAGTTTATAAATTAAAATTCACTTTTCTTACAATTTAACACAAATATATGATAGTAATTGGACAAAAGAAAACCAACAGTGTGTGTGAGATTAAACATTATTTTACGCAACAACTTTTGGAGTCTGACGTGACGCATTCTGACTCTGCCAATGTGAGTATTACGACGTCACACAACAATACGTGCAAATTAGTCGTTCATTTGTTAGATCTTGTTGGTTATGTATATTATATAATCTTAGATTTATCAACCGATAACGACGGTACCCATCTTGGCTTTACATCAGAAAGAGATAATCGTAGTTACGTTAATTTAGAATACAACGGTTCTGATTTTGTCGCAAAGCTCGAATCAGTTATCAAGTGTAGCGCGCGTTTTTAAATTAAGTTTTCGTAGCAATTCTGCAAGCATATAACTTCTATAATAATATGTTCTAGGTTGGGTATCAATTCTCTGATGATGAACTAAGTTTACTGATTACTGATAAGTGAGGGTTGCACAGAATTGGTCCCGAAGTACGACATACTGATAAATCAGTATGCTGATGTTTTATGATGGAGCGTAGGTGGTGCAAAAACAAGGCTGCCCACGTGTTAGCACGTGTCAAGAGAGCAAATTCGATAAAACTTTAAGCATTAAAAAATAACGTGCTGATTAAAAAAGTAATAAAGACTGCTATATAATCTAAATTTGATAAAATCTACAGGCGAGTATAATGTTCGGTTTGCGATACGATTTTCAGTTTGAAATCTAGATTTTAGAATGGCTATCGCTTTCAGCTAAATGAAGAATTCCATTTGGTTCAAAACGAATACATTCTTAAATCTTTATTAGTGTATTTGTCATATGGCAACATACACTATTGGCGTTGGTCGGATGGCGGGACCTAAGGGCCGGACCAAAATTTCTCGACGTTTCATAACCTCCTAAACACTTTGGCACCATTTTTAAAAATGTTTATATATATATGTGTGTGTATATATATATATATATATATATATATATATATATATATATATATATATATATATATATATATATATATATATATATATATATATATATATATATATATATATATATATATATATATATATATATGTGCGGGCAATAACTTTCGAAAGAGTTAATTGATTTTAACGAAATTTTGTCCGGATGTTGGAATCCACCACCGCAAGAACCCTATTTAAAATGGGCCCAATCGGGCCTTTTTAAGGGTAGTTTTTAGGGGTTGAAAAATGTTTTTGGGTCCCAAAATACCAAAAAAATTCTCCGAATCGTTTCAAAATTGAAATTTAACCCTCTGGTAGTAATTAAGAAGTGTTCCCAAAATTATAATAAAATCGGCCCGATAGGGCCGGATTTACAAATTTTATGAAAACACTAGTTTGCAGATAGTGACTTATTTTATTGAAGGGTGTATTTAATTCGGTGTAGACGTTAGTTGTTAATAATATTACAATTTAGAAAAAAAATGTTATTTTAAGGGGTGTATTAAGGGGTTACATTTTTTATTTTGCCCAAAAACAAACTTAATTTCACATAATAAAAGTATAAAACCACACGGCCCTATACAAGCAAATACACTATATTGTCGGCAGGGTTTTGGCACTGCGACCCGGGTTTTTTTATTTATTGTAGTTGGTAGACTCTCGACAATTTAGCGTCTTAATTACATCAAATAACATAATCAATTAAATCTAAACGACATCACAAGACATTCATGAGCAGAGGATTCGAACCCACGACAGTCCGGTCAAGAAGCCAGCACACTAATCACTGGACCACATTGTCCTTTTCAACGATTTTACGCGAATATTAGTTCCTTAAGAGTTTACAATTTTGAACTAAAACTTCTTTAGCGAGGGAATGCAATTGCAATTTTCTGTGACGTTAGAGGGGAAATTTTCTGTAACGTTTAAGGGGAAATATAATACAAAATTAGAGAGGGGGGGCACTGAACCATGCTGTCCTCTTTAAATCTTTGAAGCGTTTATTGAACGAAATTGGATACAAATAAATTGAGATGAACGACCTTGTAACACGACGCATTGATGTCTGCGAATGTGTTTAGTGCGACGCGAATTTCTAAAGGTCGTCATTCAAAACTTACGACCGCGAGTAAATTTTGAAAGACGACCTTTAGAAATTAGAGATTATCAAAGGAGAAACTGAAGGAGAATTCCATGAAAAAAGAACTGAATACCAAGAAGAAATGTGATATCGGTATGGCCTTGTTAGTTGGTGTGGTATTTTTCAAACACTGCCTTTGAAGGGTTAAGAGTAAGCTACGATTTTGAAGCGGTTTACGTTACATAGAGAAAATAAACTTTCCAATAGTAAATAAATTCTGTTTACATTCTTTCTAAGGATAAAGCGACGAAAACAACCACTTACTGCATGCGGTTCACATATTGCTATTTATTCGCGTGTTTGTGTTCGGCTGAAAGGAAGCACGCTTTGTTTGGAAAAACAATAAAAAAAAATGTTAAAAATGGGAACACATATCGGTCAAAATCAATGATTATTGAGTTGTCACGTATAGAATCTATTTTTCAACGGCCATTAATGCAGTAATTTCAAAGGACTAAACTATCTAAAAAAATTAAAATTAGACAATTTCAAATCTAATTTGCAGTGATTTTTTACTCGGCACTTGCTACAACATGATTAATAATACCAAATAAATTAAAACACTTCAAAATTCTATGAAAATTATTGTTAAATTATTTCTCGACGATCGTTTCGGACAATAAGTTCATCCTCAGGAATATGTATATGTTTTATATTTCCGAAACGATCGGCGAGAAATAATTTAATAATAATTTTTGTGGAATTTTCAAGTGTTTTTATTTATTTGTTACAATTTTGAATTGTAATATTGATTAATGCAATTTAATAACGCACAAAATTGCTGTGTTTAAATTTTTTGCTTTTGCTGTTTTTTATTTTTTTCAATTTTTTGTGCCGGTAGAATTACTTTTATGAAATAAATAATATAATAACTTGTTTAAAAAAATGATCTCTTCACCACAGCACAGCGTATGGTATCCGAGTTCCGATTTTGTGATTTGTTCAAAGTAAATGTCTAGATACTAAAAATACTGAGTTCATAGTTTTATTTTAAAACATTCTGTTGTAGAAAAAAAACTATTTTACGTAAATATTTATGTACTTAAATTACGCGATTAATTAAAATAGGGAAACAATAAAATTGTTAATTTGTAAAATAGCATTCAGAGAGACTTCATTGTTGATAATATTAACTTCATCACCGACATCACTAAAAGAGAAAATGTTATCAAAACATGTCTAAAAATAAAAATGTTTTTTGCACGTGAGGATTATTATGACAAGTTCATTATATCAGCATTTTTTCAGATGAAGCGGTGGTTACACTATGGCCTTATCTGATTGGAATCAGTATCGATTCCAACAAGACAAGTTCATTATTACAGATTGACAGATAAATGTCGATGGTTGTTTTTTTTTTAAGTGTTGTGTACGCTTGATTAATCAATACTATTTTTGCTGGTGATATTCTGGTATCTAAAGAGCTTTACAATTATCACTGTTTTCATAAAAATACGAAATAACAAAAATCACCAACTCATTAAAACTACTTCTGATTGTGTTCACACCCTGAGCAGATTAGTTGACTAACCACGTTAACGATACGTTTCTTTTTCAATAGATTTTTCGATATTTTCAGACTAATGAACCGTCAAAATACCTATTCGTGCAAAATTTCATTAATTATTTTAAGTTTTGTTAATACTTCCAATGATATAATATCATGGTTTTGAATCTCTTGGAATCTCACGCGCTTTTTACGTTTGACTCTCTGAAAATAGAGTTGGGTAACTCAGATCTGAACCGGTTCAAAGAGCCGACTCCGACAGAAGATCCGTGAGAGCCAACTCACTTTTTTTTGAGCCGACGGATCAACGGATCCGTATAACTCAGTGAAACACTTAACACACAGAAACACATTTTACACTTACGTATCAGTTCTTGCTTTGATGCATCTGTCAGCTAAAATGACTCATGCATCACATGTTTGGCTATGCATTCTTGATTCTATACAGGTCGTGATATGATCGATTGAACTAGGTAACTCAGTGGCAGACTGCACTAACATATTCACAACTCGGCTCTTTTTGAACCGGTTCAGTGAGCCGGCTCACATACGGGATCCAGATGCAAAGATGCAGATCACTAAAAAGACCCGTTTTTCCCATCTCTATCTGAAAATGACTTGTAATGGACATAGGAGGCGCCAGGGCCGTTCGCAGTCTAGAGTTATATATTTATGGTTACTGCTTATTAATAGTACTGGTTGTTACCGGTTACACTGTGATCATGGCCTTAGAGAATAAAAAATAAACATATCAGAGTCAGAGGTCATTCAGACATGGTGTGTTTGAACAATAGCTAGTGTTCGGTTACGGGGAGCGCGACAGAGAGGAAAATAGGACGATGTGAACGATGCAAAAGCGAACGAGAGAGAAAAGAGATGTTACAGGAGAACAGATAGAGAGGAGATATTGATTGATGACCGAGCTGCTGAATGGTCACTTTGTACACCGCGACGCCAGCAAAGTGCTTATAGATTGTAATCCGACTTGCATCGGCGCTGTCATCGTTCTAAAAAATAGTCCTGCGGACCATCTATTATGTTACTCTGGCAGCGTCGACTTTTAAGGTTGCATTCTACTCTTTCAGCCATTGAGTAGTGGCATCCCACGAGACTTTGATTTAAGATTATTACATACTATTCCAAGACATTAGTAATTTGACGTTTTGTTACGAGTTTTATCCGCAATAATTTTTATGCAGGGGCGACCACATAGTGAAGAGAGTCTTCTAGTGATGGAGTAAATTAAATTGGAGATTTCGACAGATTTAAACCGAAAAAATTAGTTTTAGATATCCATTTATATAAATAAAAACCCGGGTCGCAGTGCCCAAACCCTGCCGACAATATAGTGTATTTGCTAATACAGGCAGTCTGGTTTTATTACATGAACTTAAGTTTGTTTTTGGTCAAAATCAAAAATTTAACCCCTTAATACACCCCTTAAATTAACAGTTTGTTTTTAATTGCAACATTACTATCATCAAACCTCTACACCAAATTAAATACACGTTTCAGTAAATAATTCACTATCTGCAAACTAGTGTTTTCATAAAATTTGTAAGTCCGGTCCTGTCGGGCCGATTTTATTGAAATTTTAGGGCCACTTTTTAATTGCTACTAAAGGGTTAAATTTCAATTTTCAAACGATTCTGAGAATTGTTTCGGTATTTTGGGGCCCAAAAACATTTTTTAACCCCTAAAAACTACCCTTAAAATGGTCCGATTACGCCCATTTTAAATAGGCTTCTTGCGGTGATGGATTTCAACACGTGGGCCAAATTTCGTTAAAATCAATTAACTCTTTCGAAAGTTATTGTCCGCACACATATATATATACGTATATAAATATATATATATATATATATATATATATATATATATATATATATATATATATATATATATATATATATACATATATATATTCATATATATAAACATTTTTAAAAATGGTGCCAAAGTGGTTAGGAAGTTATGAAACGTCGAGAAATTTTGGTCCGACCTCTAGGTCCCGCCATCCGACCGATGCCAATAGTGTATGTTGCCATATGGCAAATACACTAATAAACTAAAAAAAAATATACCCTCATAAGCTCACATAAGAAGTTTAATTTCTTTAGTTTTTAATTTTTATTATTCCCAAGTTTCATTTTTTCTTGTCAAACTAATTAATAATATTATTTACACATACACATCTAGTAATAAGTTAAAAACTTGTCTTTGTCAGTTTCATGTAATTTAGAAGGCAAACTAACTTCTCCTTTCGGGGACAATTCTACTTTCTCTCGATTTTTATTTTTATTTTCAAACAGATACGTCGCTAAAGAAGTTAAACTTCAAAAATCCTGAGGGATGCAATAAAAATCTTGAATTTTAAATTAGGTTTCGATCGTTTAAACGGTGTACCGGCACGACAGACAGACAGAGAGAGAGAGAGAGAGAGAGAGAGAGAGAGAGATGCTGAACATCTGAGGTCATCAGCGTTTTTCTTTACATGCTCGTAATAGAGATGGGAAAAACGGGTCTTTTTAGTGATCTGCATCTTTGCATCTGGATCCCGTATGTGAGCCGGCTCACTGAGCCGGTTCAAAAAGAGCCGAGTTCTGAATATGTTACTGCAGTCTGCCACTGAGTTACCTAGTTCAATCAATCATATCACGACCTGTATAGAATCAAGAATGCATAGCCAAACATGTGATGCATGAGTCATTTGAGCTAACAGATGCATCAAAGCAAGAACTGATACGTAAGTGTAAAATGTGCTTCTGTGTGTTAAATGTATCACTGAGCTACGCGGATCCGTTGATCCGTTGGCTCAAAAAAAAGTGAGTCGGCTCTCACGGATCTTCTGTCGGAGTCGGCTCTTTAAACCGGTTCAGATCTAAATTACACAACTCTAGCTCGTAATAGCAATAAGGATCTTCCGCGAATTATCTGAGTTGCATTTTCTATTCGAGCTATCACCTTATAGATAAAAATCTAATCGAACTAAAACCGAATTAACTTTCAATGCAGATTGTAGAATACAGATGAACCAACGCTGTTAAATAAAAAAAGCCGGGTCGCAGTGCCAAAACCCTGCCGACAATATAGTGTATTTGCTTATACAGGCAGTGTGGCTTTATTATGCAAACTTAAGTTGGTTTTTGGGCAAAATAAAAAATTTTACTCCTTAATACACCCCTTAAAATAACATTTTTTTTCTTAATTGCAATATTATTATCAATCAAACCTCTATACACCTTTCAGTAAATAATTCACTATCTGCAAAATAACGTTTTCATAAAATTTGTAAGTCCGGTCCTGTCAGGCCGATTTTATTACAATTTTAGGAACACATTTTAATTACTATTAGAGGGTTAAATGTCAATTTTGAAACGATTTGAAGAATTTTTTCGGTATTTTAGGGCCCAAAAACATTTTTCAACCCCTAAAAACTACCCTTAAAGTGGCCCGATTAGGCCCATTTTAAATAGGCTTCTTGCGGTGATGGATTTCAACGCGTGTGCCAAATTTAGCTGAAATCAATTAACTCTTTCGAAAGTTATTGCCCGCACACATATATATATATATACGTATATATATAAATATATATATATATATATATATATATACATATATATATATACATATATATATAAACATTTTTAAAAATGGTGCCAAAGTGTTTAGGAGGTTATGAAACGTCGAGAAATTTTGGTCCGACCCCTAGGTCCCGCCATCCGACCGACGCCAATAGTGTATGTTGCCATATGGCAAATACACTAAAAACAACCGTGGACTGGACTGTCGTCGTAAAAGCCATTATAATTAAAGAACAAAACAAATGACGTGCAACAGTAAAATAAACAAAACAATGCGTGCACTGCAGTAGCAATAGTGGAGAAGAGTGGGGGTTGGTGAAGTGATGCATCAAGCGCTGAGTAAGGAGTTTGCAGGTACGGTCATTGGGGTGTAAGATAAGGTAATGGTGTTGCAGGGTTTCATTGGTCACATGATCCGCGCGTAGGTATTCATACGTTAACACTTCAGTGGCGACGGTGAGAACTGAACACGCAGGGTGCGTACGTACAAGGATGTCCAATACACTTGACTCTTGCTCGGTTTCTTTTAGTTTTCAAACTGAAAAGATACGTTGATTCCAACACATACCCAAGCGGACGTTCTTTTTAACACGCTTTTATTAGCTTCACCTATATGTTTGTTTGTAAAGGAATCTTTGAACGTGAAATTCACTCACTTCAAAACGTCAGATTAAACTGAAACTTTGCACACTTGTCAAGGATCGATGACAATACAATAATTTAATAAGTTTGTCCCATTATCCTGACCAGGACCTTCAGGATAAAAAAAACTTGAAAAATTACAGTGATGTACGTTGTGTGACCTACCCCATAGTCAAATGTAATATTGTCCTTAGTCTTATAATTAAAATTAGAGTTTAAAAAAAACTAAAACAACACGCTTTTATGAACTAAAAAATGCAAAATAATTTGACTACAAAATTAGCATTACTGTAAAAAGCGTGGAGTGTTTAATATCGATAATACATTTTTCATTTACTAGCTAACTGTAAACGTAGAGCTATTATGAAAATTTAAGTAGATAGCGCCCCACGCTTTTTACAGTAAAGCTAATTTTGTTGTCAAATTATTTCACATTTTTAGTTCATAAAAGCGTGTTGTTTTAGTTTTATTTAAACTCTAATTTTAACTGAACAAAACTTCTTTAGGAACTCACATCTTTGTCTAACAGAAGTGGTATGCAAAGGACTATTGACATGTTGGTAAGTTAGAAATTTTATAAGGTAACTGCTGAAGCTGCAATTCAATAGATGGCCCCCCAACCATAAGGATTAAATCTCTCGGTAAAACTTTTGTCGTGCACAATTTCAAAGATCGAATTTGATCTACAAGTCAACTTTCTTCCGTATTTTGTGCACTCCTCGATGCAGGGAAACCTCACGCTGATGGATATCCATTTCAGTAGGGAAAGGGCACGAAGCAATAGAGGGGAAGGGGGGACTGGCTACACAACGGTGCGGACGATGGTAATTAATTCTGTCTGGTCTGGTCCGATACGGTGTGGTGCGGCAATATCACCCTCATCCGGCGGGGAGGGGGTAGCGACGATGGCAGTATACGGTGATCGTATGTATGCAACATTAGATGGATTGGACGGTTTGTCCAGATGACGCTGTACCCACCAATTATTTGCATATACCTGTCAATAGCGGGTGTTAGTAAAACAATACATCAATCTTGATCACCATTAACTGAGGTGATTTATTGCACGCACCCTGAAAATCAAGTGTGGTTTCGTAAGTGTTCTCTGTCAATGAACAAACTTTCTTTTAAAGTATTCAACGATTTTTTGTTTATTGTAAATTAACGCTCTGCAACTTAGATTAGATTAGATAAGAAAAAAGGGCGAGAGGATTTTATTCTTCGTCAACACCGCGATCTTGATAGATCTATTGCGTAGCCCTGACTCCTTTATATCTCTATGAGATTAAGGCTTTTGAATTGCATTGAGATCTGTGCCCCATACCTGATCAGGTGTTGGGAATGGATTATTGAGGTGACGGAGTCTTCGCCTCATGACTGCTTCACATACGCTCGACAACTTACAGAATGGTGATTGGGCATGCTTTCCTGAGAAACCACCTACATGCGATGGGGATACCGCAGGGATCAACACTATGTAAATTTTGCGAAATGGAGGATGAAACAACTACCCATATCGTGTTCGAATGTGAGGCTTTGACCTACAGAAGGACAATCATCATTGGCTACATTGATGAGGATGGAATAGTTCCACAAGACAATCTAGTAGCCAATCTTCTGGAGCTCATAAGAAGATCCAGATTATTTGTTGACTAGATCCAGTAAAAAGGGAAGCACAAAAACCCTTTCAAGATGTGGTGCATTTGGGTCAATAGATCACTCCATCCTATTTTAATCTTTAGTATTTTATGTCATTAGTGTCTTGTCAAGTAACAATCACTTAAAACTAAACGACATCACAAAACATCCATGAACAGCGGCAGGATTCGAACACACGACAGTCCTGTCAAGAAGCCAGTACGCTAACTACTGGACCACACTGTCCTCTTCAACGATTTTACGCGAATATTAGTTACTTAAGAGTTTACATTTTTGAAGTAAAACTTCTTTAGCTAGGGTATCTAATTGAAGTTTGAAGTGTGATGCGATTTTTTTTTAATTCCGTGATAAATTTTTTTAGAAATATTTAGAAAAATAATTGTAAGACAAATTTTGTTGAAAATTCTCTGTTGTGCCAGCATCATTGGAATAGAGATCCAAGCGTCATAACGTATGCATAATATAATCTGTATATTGTGTTGGTCTATATTAATGAATAATGACAAAGTGGACACAGGATATTTCATTTAACGGTCGGTTGTAAAACATTAGCCACTACAACCTCCATCGAACACTGCATTAATACTGATTCACAATTACTTTGCCTTAACGTGCCGTTCCTCGCTCATATTTATGCCCCGGAGATTTTTTAAAATCGATATAAACTCTAAGCATAATGAATAAATTAATGCAACAAGTTTCGAAACTAAAATTTATGAATTATAAATATTTTAGAGGAATTAGGATCAAAGAAATAAAAGACAAATTATTATTTCACAACGTTTCGTATTAAATTAATACATCATCAGGTGATCTAAAATAAAATAGATCACCTGATGAAGTATTAATTTAATACGAAACGTTGTGAAATAATAATTTGTCTTTTATTTCTTTGATCCTAATTCCTCTAAAATATTTATAATTTATTAACATCAAAAGGATCTGATATATACATTTTTCTAAAATTTATGGTTCAAACTATATTGAATCACAAATTATTGGTATAAAACTACTTTTGAATACTAAAAAAAGTGAAAAATGCGCTAAAATTTCTAGAAACTGAAATGATTTAATTATTACTTACATGATGAAAATATTATCCAGAATTTACATTGAATGTTTTCATACCTGAAACAAAACGAGAAGCTGAAATTAATTCCAGAATACATAGTATTAAACTTTTAATTAACAGTTACCCTAAAGGCGAAAGTAGTTACGTACGTTTAATTATAAAGCGAAAATAGAGCACAGTGACCTATAAAGGGTTAATTATGAAGATTAAAAAGTAAAAAGAATGTACTGATTACAGTTGTAATACTTATGTGAGGTTAAATTACAAAGAAGCAAAAAGAAAGAGCCTGTTGTGATTACATTATGCATGGAATCTTATATGCAAAGCTAATTATAAAGCAAAAGAATACGATGACACGTATTTACAGGGTGTCTCAGAAATAATTCAGACTATTAGATTATGGCTGATACCGAGCTGGGTAGAGTAGTGGTGACAGCACTAGACGCGCATTCGGGAGATACGGGTTGGAATCCCGGCGGGCCCAGATGTGGCTGGGACTTTTTCCTACTGTCTCTTGCCGAGAAACGATAATTCCTGTACTGGCCCCATCTTGTTTGAGGTTTTCCATGGTTTCCCTCGATTAATTCCAGATAAATACCGAGATGGTTCCCTTATTAGAAAATAACGGGAAGTAGTAAAATGGAAAATAGTAATGGTGCGAATGGCGTCTGTTATGACATAAAAGTCGACAAACGGACGTTAATTATTATTATTATTAGATTATGGCTGATGACGAAGTCTTCGTGTGGTGTAAAAATTAATATAAAAACATAATTTCGTCAGAGTTCTGATCATCATCAGAATAGCCGTCAAAATTTGTTTGGTACAAACGAAAATTTTTTTTATCTTCGTTCTCGTTTATGCTTTTGTTACCGTCTCGTCTATGTTGTCATCCTTTCCGTTCGTCATATCGTCAATTTCGATGCACAATTTTTCTCGACGACAACGAGAACGAAAGTGAACTTTTTTATGATACATATTTGTCATAATTTATAAATGTAGGTACTTAACTTTACAAAAACTGTATTATAACCATTAGAGTGTACTTATCAATGTTTTTAAACATATTTGGCAATAAATAATAACTTGGTAATACCTTGGGGGCAAAAAATGGGTTTTACATTTTAAATTTCGGAAATAATATGCAGGAAAATCAGTTGACGTTACTTTTGAAACACTTTGTATATAACACACATTGTTGGTCAATATGTGATTTTGTAAAATTTAATAACGCATATCAGTTTAAACTGTTCGGGTTTCTCATAAGATAACCGGATAATTCATAAAATAATCGTTTAATAATTAGTAATTAGTAATTAAAAAACATGCTGTGTGATCAATGTCACTATAATATAAATGATTTTTTGTAACTTTTCTTTCATATAGACAATTTTCTATGTTCTTCTTTGTACAAAACAGAAAATAAATATATTATATTCTATGAATCCAAATAAACATTTTTATGAAAGTGCGCAGCTGTAATATATTTTAACATATTATTTAGATGTCGTTAGAATAATAATCTTTTAGAAAAATTATTCACAATTCATAGAAAACTGCACGACGTTCACTACAGCACTACATCTACCGAATAAAATATTTTGTGGTTATCATCTGATTAGGTAATAAATAATAATAACAACATGTAAAAATGCTGCTCAGTGGCGTGTCACAACATTATTTATTGTTGTGGAAATAAATTATTAAAAAAATTATACGTTATTATAAAAATTTGTGTATCATCAAGAATAAAAATACCACTCATAGAAAAAGTTAAATCGATGATAAAAAATAATTTCGAAATGAATCTTCTTTTTTTTTTGTAAAAATTGCAGTAACAAAACTGCAAAACTGAATTCAAAAACATGTGTCATGAAAACAGATAAAATGATGATGAATTATTTAAAAAAAAATAGTATTCTTTTTTTTATTAACAAACAAATGCGATTTGGCAACTATGGCCATTATCGGTACAAAAATAATAATAAATATATATTTCGAAACGTTGGCCATAAACGAAACATCGGTTAAGTTTTTTTATTTTGATTGTTCCTCATCCAAACTTCCTTTCAACAAAAATAATACAAATTATGTTACATAATAAGGTAAGTATAAATTTCTTGCCTATAGGTGAGTATGGGTTGCATTTAAACACGAATAAAAGCATGTTTTGGCGAAAAAAAGATTAATCTCATTCCAATTTTCACGCGGAAAAGTGTGCAGTCTTTACCGCTTTGTTATAAAATAAAATTAATATGCATTGCAAGACTAGGACAGGAACATTCTGTACAATAATAATTTAAGAATGGGTCTTCACAGTACAGCGATAATAATTAACTAATTTAATTGCGGTTAAAATTTGGAATGTGTTAATTACAGACTGCAGCTGTTTCTAATTAGCTACCACGAGTTGGCATTCAAAAGTAAACAAACAATTCTACAATATTAATATTTGATTATACATACTTGTATACCTAGATATAGATATCAAAATACAAATTACAGGTGTCGCTTAATGGATAGTATCAAACTGAGCTTAATCTATCAATCAGCTGTTGCCTATTTGTCACGATTTTTTTATAAATGACTGTACCACTGGATACAATAGCAAAATAGCTTATTGTTAAGTCAGTGCTACAGTATATTGATTATTAGCATGGTCACTCGATTGTCGGCACTTTAATGTTTGTCAGTGATTTCTAAGACCTTGAAACAAAACTAACGGTGGCAATGTAAAGCTGATATCAGACACCAGGAACAGACTGGACCAGAAGGGCCCGGGTGGCTCCTCGCAAGCTCGGGGCCTGAGGCTGGATATTGGTAGATGGGATATTTTTCTATTTCATTTCTCTCTAATTGTATCAACGAATTATCTGATCTAGTTTACATTCAGGTCGCAAGAGCTGGGACCTGGCCTGCGTGGGCTCCCTATCCTACCTACCGCCTGGCTTGAGGAAAGCCCAGAAATCCAGGCCCGTGGGGGCCTGCGCAGGCTGGGGCCCGGCTGGCAAACGCCACCTCGACTATATAGCCAGTCCGACGCTGTCAGACACTTCACTTTTGATTAATTTTTTTGACAATAGTCTGTTTAATTATTTCGTCCACTTGCCCGTAAAAACTTATTAATTATTTATTATTTTTTTTTAAAAAAGGACAAAATTAGCGAATGGTAATAAAGATGCAAAATAAAGGAGATACGATTTTTAAAAAAATACAGAAACATTACTCAAATGAGTTTAATGTGTGTAAACAATTCATTAGTAAAAAACTAAAATTTTGCAATTACTTCGCTCTAATGTTTAAGTGCTTGAATAATCGTTTGAAAAAAAACTGTTTTCATTGTCATTACAAAGCGATGTTATAATTTATAAAACAATCGAAATATTAATGCAGTCTTTTGCAAAATAAAATCCTTTCAAAGCCTAAAACAGTAGAGGCGTATGGATTTATAAATTATTTTATATTGTGCTTTAATATCCATCGGGAGATTTTGTCAAGACAAAAGAATATAATATTAGATGTGAACATAACAGGTTGGGATTTCGGTAAATTGTATATGGTTAGGGAAGATTAATTTTGCTATTAAAAGCGACATTATGATTTGATTTAGTATTGACAAAAAAATCAATGGAGAACATGTTTTTTTTTATATTTAAGTACATACTGAGCTGGATATTATGAAGAAGCATTGACAATAATGTGAGATTTCCATCGTGGACATAAAATCAGAATGTGATGACTATCATGATCAAAGAGGGTTCTACAAGTGAAAGATACCGAAAAAGAGGGTCTACGATAATAGGGGAGGAGTTAAATGGAAAACAGAAAGGAATGGAACTCAATATCTAGGGATTTTGCAATTCTTCAGGGATTTCAAAGAACATAATTTAAGCAACTATGTAGATGATTTCTATAAAAATATACTGTGTAAATTTAAATATAGTGTGTTACGTAACTAATTAAAATTAGATAAATGTTAAAATTACTTAAAGGAATACATTGTAAAAAATAACACCAACATTAAAACACTAATTACATTTTTAACAATAGTTTTAATGCAAAATTTCAAATTCAATGATTAAAGCAAAACATGGCGCATTCGGTAGAGTTATCAGAATACCGAATTGTTTGCCTTTAGGTCTTATTAGATAATTATTAATACACCCCTGGTAGAAAAACAAAGAGAAAATAGACTATAGTGTATATTGCGTGTTATCGTGCGGCGCAGTTAAATGAATTAACTAATTAAATAATCATTTCACAGGATATAAACCGCTCTGGCCTTTGTAATTTACCGGACTTTTATATTATGTATTGTTTGACTAATCAGACACAGAAGTCTTTATGTAAACGCGGCAAAGCTATGCGTGAATGTTTATACGAATTTACACGATCGTCGAAAAGCGACTTACAAGATTTCATAATCAGTGGCAAAAAGTTTCTTCCAAGAATATTGAAATTGTAAAAAGTATGTAAACGAAAGTTGCGCGCGAGCAGCTAAGGAACATTCGACAGTATGAAGTTGGCTATGCGCTAACGAAAATTCGACAGTATGAAGTTAGCCAAAAAGCTCAGACTAAAATGACACATGCACGAAATCAATGCACTTTCTGTCAACTGGAAACTATATACATAATATACTAGGCGACTATAACTAGAGTTGGGTAACTCAGATCTCAACCGGTTCAAAGAGCCGACTCCGACAGAAGATCCGTGAGAGCCGACTCACTTTTTTTTGAGCCGACGGATCAACGGATCGCATGACTCAGTGAAACACTTAACAGACAGAAGCACATTTTACACTTACGTATCAGTTCTTGCTTTGATGCATCTGTCAGCTCAAATGACTCATGCATCACATGTTTGGCTATGCATTCTTGATTCTATACAGGTCGTGATATGATTGACTGAACTAGGTAACTCAGTGGCAGACTGCAGTAATAACATATTTAGAACTCGGCTCTTTTTGAACCGGTTCAGTGAGCCGGCTCACATACGGGATCAAGATGCAAAGATGCAGTTCACTAAAAAGACCCGTTTTTCTTCATCTCTAACTATAACCTTTGTTTACAACTAGTCGTTTTAAGTGTCATCAAGCAGAATATCGTGTTTTTGATTACTCACTGAATTGATTATAAAAAACAAAATAAAATTTTGAAAGTGTTTTCACATATTTGAGGTTAATTTTGCGTAAGTATTATTCTTACACTTTTTGAAGATTTTATGTCAATAAATTAGTTGCACATATATTAAAAATGAGTTTCTAATCACGCCAAAGAAGTGTAACTTCTAACGAACCCACTTTTGCAAATCTTCTTGATTTCCGGGCTTGTACGCCGTGGTCCATTGGTATTTCTATATATAAGGTAGAAATACCAATGGACCACGGCGTACAAGCCCGGAAATCAAGAAGATTTGCAACAACGCCAGCCGTGAAAGCCTACACAATTGAACCCACTTTTTTCAAACAATACATAAATGAGCTATGTTTTTTTAATTGGCTTTTGATTCTGAAACTTATAATTTAAGACAGTGTTGGACAGGTCGCTAAACAATACATTATCTGTATTGTGAGCGAGCATTGGACCAGCTATTTTAACGAAGTGTAAATGCGGACAAGGAGTATAGGAAAAAGGTGACATTGTGAGAATACACGCAGATTCAATAGGTTGTACTTTTGTTGTTGGAAGTGCGTCGGAACCTACGGAGAACAAAGGGATGACACCGACAGAGTCCAATAAAAAGACAGCACTACAGCGGAATGTCTGTCTATATCTGTCTGTCTGTAAGGTGTTCATTGTTCGCGCGATTATTCGCTCCACTAATGCTCTATTACATGCCCATTATCATGTTACAATTACATTTTAAATGTTCGTGTTATTTTTATTCTCTTTTGTAAAGAGTTAATAGAATAATAATGCGTCAATACTCTTTGAGAAGGTAATTTGAAAAAAATAACAATTATCTGTTTTTTTTTGTGACGCACTATTACGCAATTTGAAGATTTATAGATCTATTCTGATTTGTTTTTTGTTGAAGTTATAATTCTCTTGGCGTATTGACGGTAAAATATTAGCAGGCAACTGGTGTTGCGCGCACAACTTACGTAAATTGAGCAGTATGAAGTTGGCCGCGCTAACGCAAATTCGACAGTATGAGGTTAGCCATAAGAGACTGAAATGACAGACGGACGAAATCAATGCATTTTTTGTCATCTGGAAACTATATAATATACTAGACGACTCTAACTTTTGTTTACAACCAATAGTTTTAATGTCGTATTTTGATTAAAATTGTATTTTTGATTAAAAACCAAAATACAATTTTGAGTGTTTTAAAACATTTGAGGTTAATTTTTTAAATATATTAGTGTTCTCTTATTACATTATGCTCACATAAGTTAATCTGAAATCTTTTTACGGAGAAGTTATTTCTATTAGAATTATTTATCCATAAAATATTGAATATTGGATTCGTCATAACTACAAAATACAGTTTAATATTTTTTGATTCTTTTGATTGCATTAAATATATTTTTCTGTAAGAGTTTGCAGAGTTTTAAAGTTTGCATTTTTTGACATTAATGTGACATTGGCCCCACATTGATTTATTAAATAGGAGAGAACTAATTTTGAATGCTAGAAGAGAGATTTAAAATTTCTCTGTATTTTGAAAAAAATATTTTTAATTATTTAAAAAGGGATATTTAAAAAAGGATAAGACAAATTTTAACGTGAAATAAGATTAGAGTGAATTAATAAGAAAACCTACTTTAAGTATTCAATAAAGCTGACACTTGTGAAATTAATAACCACACGTTCATTTATTTAACTGACATAAAAACTCAATTCGTATAAAAATGTCAGCGAGTTGTGAAAAAGTTTCAAGGAAATGAAACGTTTTTTTCGTGTGGTTTTCGAGTATATAATTAAAATGCTGTTGTTATTATACTGAATAAATACATGTAGACCGCCTTCATATGTATAATTATAGTAAAAACAATTACACCCTCGGGGATTTGATTGCGTTGCTCGTATATTATTAAAACAAAACACGGCCGGTTGACCTTGAATAAGTACCCCAATTATATTGTGAATTAACCCCGCGATGCATCAAATTATTCGTGAACAAAAAAAGAAAACATTATTTTCGCAGGTAAATAACACCTAATTTATAATATAATGAAAAAGGAATACATATAATAAGTATATTATAATGACATAAAAAAATACTTTTCGGGATAGAGAACGATTATTCCAACATTATTAGTATTAAATTGTGGTTCTAAATGAGCTTATCGTCAAGTTGATTCAGAATTTTTTTATTCGAAGCATACCGGTTTAGTTCATTCGAATGTTAATGTTTTTTTATATATATTATAAAACATTTTTTTTTTGAGAATATTTCGGGAATTTCTCTATAAGAAATTCCCAAAAACATGTCCGTCAAATTTAAAAGTAAACCAGGAAAAAGATCATTTCTGTTATTAAGGTAGTTGTCGTGGTACAATTTTGTCAAAAAGTTATAGATTATACGCGCCACAAAAGTATCTATCTATCTTTACTAGCTTGTAGCTAAGTGATCCATAATTTGTACACAAGACTGTACCCGTGGAAACGTAACACATACAGTATTCATATGCATGTACACTTTTCTATAAATTGTTGAACTTTAAACCGTTATTTATAAATAATTAGACGTTCAAAAATGTTTTCTTATTTTTTTTAAACTCATAACAAATGCATTGAAAGAATGTCAGTTTTTGGAAAGTTTCTGATAGTTAGTTCTTTTTTTATAAATAAGAAACTGGTTCAGAACTAAGCAGATCGTATACAATCAATGTTAATTATCCAATTTTTAATTGAATTTATCTCGGATTATATACGGTCGATCGAATTCAAATTTTCAGGGTAATTGTATTATCATGTCCTTAATAAGTATACAAAAATTAAGAATTTTCTGACGGTGTGCCTAAACCACGACAACTACCTTAATAGTCAGACAGAATATTTTTTTAGTTATTGTTCAGTTTGTTCCTATATTTTACAATAGGAGTGATTTATTATTTAATTTTGATTCTAATCATTTATTGCTTCCCACGAATTAATTTTACATATTTTGTAGACGCGGATGACTTCAACGGTTGAGCGTCTATAATCTACAATCTTTCTCACTTACTTTGTATATCGGACCATACCTTGATCAAGAAATCCGATCGTGAAAAAAGAGCCGCGAGTTAAATATACTGCTGCCACTTTAAAATTAATTATATCTTACAACACATAACAAAATAGGGCCACCGATATAAATTGCTAATTCTTTGCGCGGTAGGTTCTCTCGAACAAATAAAACAACTAGATTTTATGTGAATTTAATTGTCTTCGTATTAATATTTGGCATTTCCAGGGTTCGTAGCATTTAGGCGTTTAGCAGTGTTATATCGAAACGAAAGTGGTTTTTCACGAGATATGAAAAAAATATTTACTTTTTCATCACAAAACTGAAAGCAGCTTAAAAGTGGCAGGCTTAAAAGCATCTATAAGTGAATATGAATACGGTATAAGGGTTTATGAATAGAATAGAAAAGAATACGAGTAGCTCACGGATGTTTTAAGCAAAAATGATTATCAAGGGTGGATACTGAAGAGTAATTGATAACACATCCATCAAACGAGGAGTTTCGGATTTATATCCTGGTAGTTTAAACTTTTGAGTGACGACAGGAACAACGACAGTTTTCTAATGGTAAAAAAAATCTGATTCGAAATTTCTACGGGTTTACACGCTTCGGTAATCGGAAAAAATAGCCTCGGAAAAAATAGACCCGGAAAAATAGGCTTGGAGAAAAATAGACCTGGAAAAAATTGATTTGGAAACAATAGATCGGGGAAAAATAGATTTGGAAAAAATAGATCTGGAAAAAATAGATTTGGAAAAAAATAGCCCCGGAAAAAATGGGTGGGTGGGTATTGCGCGCTTTTGGGTGGTGAGTTTTGGGCGCTTTTGGGTGGGTGGGTGTTGGGCGCTTTCGGTTTATAATGCTAAATGCACATATACTGATTTTTATGTATTCTTAGTGCATATAATATGTATATCGGGTTGCTATTTCCATATATAGTTGTGATTCGGGTTTAATTTTTCCAGGGCTATTTTTTCCAAGTCTATTTTTTCTGGGGCTATTTTTTCCGGGATTCAGTAGTTTCATAGGTCCTGCAAGTATTACGAAGTATTTAGATGCTGTGCAGAGATTTCATTAACATCGTTCGAAACTAAACTTTAAACATACCATCTTTAATGTTCAATTCCAGATATATGTTATAATAGAAAACAGTAGCACGAGTAATTAGAATAAAAATAAATCAATTTAAACACTCATTGATTACAACGTTTCGTCTTTTATTAAATTAAGACTTTTAAATTATTATATCATAGTTTAATTATCATTTAAGCATATTGAGGTTAGTCACACCATTGTTTCTTTTTAGTAAATTATTTAATCCATAAAGCTTAATATTTTTATTACCTATATGAATGTTAATTTTTGTAAAAATTTTTTGAGAGCTTGAAAAAGTCTTAATTTAATAAAAGACGAAACGTTGCAATCAATGAGTGTATAAATTGATTTATTTTTATTCCAATTACCCGTGATACTGTTTTCTATTTAAACATACCAATTTAAGAGAATTAGACGGAGGTTTTTTTTTTATTTTCACTCTATTCCTTCAAGTGAGGGCTGCCTACTGAGGCATTTCAGTACGGTGGGGCTTTACCATTTATTTAACAATTATTAATAAGCTTTTTTTATTGTATTTCTAACTATCAAATAATAAATACTGAGTTCTGACTGCTGACAAACATTTCGTAAGTCACCATGAGTACTACGTTTAGCGTATTGCATGTTACGTTAAGAAAGATACAAAAAAACCAAACATGTTTGCTACGCAAAAGTTTTATATAAAGAGTCTGTCTTGTTAAGATGCATTTAGCAATTATGTAGTGTCTTGGCATTAGGTTTGCAGCACGTCATTCAACATTCGTATAATGTGTTTCGTTTAGCGCTAGTTAATATTTATCCGCGACGCGATATGAAATACGCGTTTGGTGTGTAGAAATCCTTAATTTAAATTCTGTCGGAACTAAAAGCGTCAAAGTGTAAAATAAGGATATTGTTTAATAATATAATAGGTGAGCGTTCAGTTGTAGTGTGTCAGCAAATCAATGTCAGCAATGAATGACAGACAGTGTTTTAAATCATGTGTTCGATAAACTAGAGGATTATATTAAAAAAAAGAAACAATAATAAGAAAACTTAACAAACAAGCACGCAACAAACCGATTGTTGATGATATTAAAAAAAAAAAAAGAAAAACTGTTACATAAATATCCGGTTGTCTGTTGTTTTACTATATTATTATAATATTAAAACAATAGACCATCGTCTCGCAACGCTTCATTGTTTTTTTATGATTTGAAGGAATAATTTTCTTTGCATTGCATGTCAGACAAATTTGCTGTACGCTTTTTTAAACAGGTTGTTTGTTTTAACTGTATAATAACTTGAGTTCATTAAGTTAGCATTAGCATTATCGCAGATGGCTCGTCTGTGGTATTATAAAGTCATTAAGAAATCTGCAAAACAAATATCATCAGTTATGAATGATTTATATACATCCAAAATAATAATATTATGTAACTTGTGATCTTTACTCATTGAGTGAATAGCGAGAGAGTTGTTAGACATTTTTGGGTAGGTACAATACGTCTTTAGTAATATCCGAATACAAAAACACAGACCTGGCTGAAGGGAGCGGGGATTAACCGCCCTTCAAATGTTTAATCACCTGGCAGGTAGAATATCCCATCGAAACGACCCGGACAGATTTTAAACCGATTAAAAACTGAAAATTCGCTCTAGGAATCTTTAAAACTCTACAATTACAGACTACGTTAAGATTTTCGTATTTGTACTAATTGAACTAACTCCTGTAAAATTCATTAAAAAGGCAACACTCGCAGTATGTGGATTTTGTAATCCATTGGCTATATATACAAACACATCAATTACTTCTGGAAAGATGCGTACATCTACACCTTTACACATCTTTGTATTTTTCTAAATTGGAGGTGATTCTAAATGAAGAGTGCTACTGTCTTTTCAAAATAAGAGAGGTCATGATTTAGATACACCTTGTATACATATATCACGTAAATTGGTAACGGTGGAACGGAAAAAGGAAAATTGCATTGCACTATACGCCGGTCGCGAACCGAGAGTAGAGGCGCCACCGTAATATCCTCGTTTGTTCCGCCGTGTGTTCCTTTCTCTCCATTACACATTATATCTACTACTTCTCTCACTCTCTTTCCCTGCTTCTCTTTTCAACTGCACGAGTCTTCTTCGTCGTCTTGTGTAAGTAATCAAGGTGT
Organism: Venustoraphidia nigricollis; assembly: GCA_034508555.1. Taxonomy (NCBI): domain Eukaryota; kingdom Metazoa; phylum Arthropoda; class Insecta; order Raphidioptera; family Raphidiidae; genus Venustoraphidia; species Venustoraphidia nigricollis. The sequence goes on from JAVRKA010000083.1 coordinate 357,542, forward strand.
GCCTGCTTTTCAAAACATCGTTTCATTCGTACCACCAAAAATCATACACCGTGTTACTAAAAACTGATACTTATTTTAAATTCCCACCATTTTGAAATATAATGTCGAGATACTATATCAAATTGAAAATGAAAAATTAAATTAAACTGAACTTAGTGTTTTACATATATATGATTCTAAAACACTATATTTTTCCTTATTTTTAAGGAATGTAATTAATATTTAATAAAGAAAACCTAATAAAATCACTCTCAAGTCACGTGACAACAGACACCAATCAGAGCGCATGACGTCATATGTTCAGCCGCTGTCAAAAAACTTCATTGTTTGGTTAATATTTAGTGTGTAATTTATTCGAAAATTTCTTTAAAAAAAGACTGCAAGGAGTTTTAACGTTATGGAAAGTGTATTTATTAAGGCTAATAGTTCGAAAACTTAGAATTCATCTTTTATAACAAGAATTACGAATTTTTTTTCATAACCTAAGCACAGCCTCCTACTTTGTGACCGCATCTATAGAATGATAGCTCCTGTGTAAACTTTTGAGCCTCCTTTGGTATGAACAGATGACGTCACGCGACTAGTATTGGCGTTTTGGACCTAAATTTAAAACGGGATTTAAAATACATGATTTTTAAGGCTTGAGTTGTATTTAAATAAAAATAATAAATATTTGTGGCAATATTAGGTACTTATGCACGATTTAAAACACTGTCCCAAAAATAGTCAACATCCCTATTCTAACGCCCAACCTTAGTTCCTAGTAATCTTGCCTGTTGCCATCTACGTAACACTTGTCATGTGCCAATGTCCATTGTTACTTTACTTTTCACTTTATTTCTGAATGGTTCGTGACGTCATAACAAACGTCCGGTATGCGCACACCTTGAATGAACGCACCCCGCAATGCAGTAGGCTGCGCGAATGTAGTATACATAAGTCTCCCATCTCCAAATGATAATGCTCGAGCTAATTGTTTTACGATCTCAGGTTCCACCTAATTAGTTACTCATGGGTTTTAAATATTAATGTCTCGTGCGCCCTGTAGACTGTGACGTAGGCTTTGTTCCACCTATATATAGGCCTTTCCTTGTGTGTCATTGCCTGCATCTTTATCCCATCCTTCTTGTTCCGGAAGACTGTATTCGCGGCACAGCTGCCTTGATTTAGATTTTCCATTGGAATGTTTATAATTTGTAAAGAATATGGATTTGTAGATGTTTTGAAGAACATGCTGCTTCCTCAATGACACATTTTAATGGAAAATAGAAAACATCTTCAAGAATATGTTTAAAAATGTTTATAATTCTAAATCAATTACAAATATGTCCTTAAGGGGCTAAGTGGGTTTGAAAATTTCAAAAAATCGATTTATTTTTTTTGTCTTATTAAATAGTACAATATGTTTAAAATATTCTTCTAAAATTTCAAATCGATTCGAGTAAAATTCTAAGAGATAGACCCTTTGGAAGTTCCGCTCATCAGGCCACGTCAGTGCAGCGCTTCGCAGGTTAAACGCGTTTATCTCAAAACTCAATTTTTTAAGTCGGTGGACATGATTTCTCGAAAAGTTATGAAGCGATTTTGTTCAAATTTTGCACACATCTTTGAAATAACATTATCTAGTCACTGAACTAATTTTTCGAGCCAATACATGGCGAAAATTTCACCAAAAAATGTGTTCAAAGTCTGTCAAAAATTCAAATTTTTATTTTTTTTCCTTCGTCCAATAACTAGATTTATCCATGTACTAACGAAATATTTTTGGTTTTTTGATTTTGGACGAACCAATAATGAGTTATTCTGTCCACGGCAAGAACATTTTTTTTTTTAGAGACGTCAAGGGAGATGAGGTACCAACGGCTGAGTTTTCGGAATTTTTAAATAAAAATTTCACAAAATACTGTTTAAATATGTATCTTTGATATGCTGAATTGTTTAAATAAAATATGTGATTGTATATATTAAAAAAAAATAATAGTAAAAATACCCTTTTTTTGAACCTCTGAAATCCACCTAGCCCCTTAAACGGTTTTTGTATATTTTTTAAATGTTCCCAAATTAGACAGGAATTTATGTATGAAATTTCACATTTTCAATTTTTGTTAGTTACGCGACATAAGGGACGATATATTCCGTTGGAAAACATTTTTTTTCTCCCAGTATGAAAATCTAAATAAACAGTCTTGCCGTTTAAGCGGATTTACAACGATTTTCATAAAATCTATCTACCTAGTGTAATAAAGTTAATAAATGGTTTCTCTGAAGGCAATGTGTTTATTGATAATCATTTTTGACCTCGGACAAACGATACCTTTTCATTCAACATAAAAAATAACTTGTCACTAGCTGACATAAAAAGTTAATCTGTTATTTTATATACCTAAAAAAACAATATAAAACTTTATGATATATGGAAATTGTTTGAAATAAAACAATCTAATTTCTAAAGTGTAGAAAGCATTAGTGAAGCGTGACAAAAACAGACCAAAACAGCCATAATGAATGTACGAACTGTACTTTAATACGCATCTGTTTCCCTCTAACGAACTCCAGAATGAAAACTCTCTGTTGTCATTACTTATTCGTTATACGATATGTACTAGGGTCACTCAAAAAACATTTTAGATTGCAAAGTCATTAAAGCATGCTTCGAATTCATGATATTGTAGCAAGCATTGTTACATTAACCTCTCTCTCTATAAGATAAGATTTTTATTCGTATGTAGACCAAAAAAAAAAGAAGATATGTACACGTCATAAATTAATTAAATAATGTGACCTGGCAACATTAATTATAATAATATAATACTATATTGTCTAAATGATTTTTCTTTAGCTACGAGGAAAATTAAATGTTGTTATTAATACCATTAAAAAAGAGAATTAAATCTTACGATGGCACTGAGAAAATTGTAATGCAAATTTAAAAATACAGTTTTATCAAACAATTTTGGTTCCATTAAATGACACAGAGCAAGTGTTGATTTTTTTACAAGACATTTTTATAGTAAGAAAACATGGGCTTTTTTAAACTGAGTAGAAAACCAAAATTTCAGCTTCCAATACTGTCGTATTCTCGTCTTATCAAGAATACCTTATTCTGAGACATACTGGTAGTATATTTTTTCGAAGTAAATTTTTAAAAACTCGGGTCGCAGTGCCAAAACCCTGCCGACAATATAGTGTATTTGCTTATACAAGCAGTGTGGCTTTATTTTGTGAGCTTAAGTTGGTTTTTGGGGAAAATAAAAAAATTTACTCCTTAATACACCCCTTAAAATAACATTTTTTTTCTTAATTGCAATATTATTATAAATCGAACCTCTATACCAAATTACATACAACAGACAGTAAATAATTCACTATTTGTAAACTAGTGTTTTCATAAAATTTGTAAGTCCGGTCCTGTCGGGCCGATTTTATTTAAATTTTAGGGACACCTTTTAATTACTACTAAAGGGTTAAATGTCAATTTTGAAACGATTCTGAGAATTTTTCCGGTATTTTGGGTCCCAAAAACATTTTTCAACCCCTAAAAACTACCCTTAAAATGGCCCGATTACGCCCATTTTAAATAGGCTTCTTGCGGTGATGGATTTCAACACGTGGGCCAAATTTCGTTAAATTCAATTAACTCTTTCGAAAGTTATTGCCCGCACACACATATATATATATATATATATACGTATATATATATATAAATATATATATATATATATATATATATACATATATATATAAACATTTTTAAAAATGGTGCCAAAGTGTTTAGGAGGTTATGAAACGTCGAGAAATTTTGGTCCGACCCCTAGGTCCCGCCATCCGACCGATGCCAATAGTGTATGTTGCCATATGGCAAATACACTAATAATATTTTTCATTGATATTCTTATTAGTCTCCGCTAATATCTAACAACACAGCGAATTACGTATAACAATTAACAGGGAGAGAATAAGCTAGATCCCTATTAATTGTCTTACATAATTTATGGACGCCCCTAGGCTACTGTCATCAGGGTTTTGTACTGCGATCGGTTTTTTTTCGACTGCCTCTCGTTAATGCTACGTATAGATAAAGTACATCAGGCTCAGTGTAATTTGGCTACTGTACAGTTGTATATAATGTATACATTTTGTATAAAAGGTTATGTTTTCAGACTTGGGGACACGGGGAACCACTGGCGGCCGCCACACTTGTTTGTGTTAGTCGTGACATTTCATAATTAATGTAAAAGTAAATTTATATTATAACGATACAGCTATGGAAAGACAGACAGGGAGAACAGGAGGAAAACTGAAACAGTTACAAAATAATCTGAAAACAATAATGTACTGAATTATTCATAAGTTTTATTTCAGTACATCAATCAAAACTTTTTAGCTTTTATAGGTTTACACTCAAATTCCATTAATCTATTTAAAATATTTTATAGATAACTTTGGCAAACTAGTAGATAATAATTTAGTTTGATATGTGTAGTTTTATAAAAGGTGTACAAAAAACCTTTTCCAGCTAAAAATAATAATATTACAAACATATTAGAGTACCTACATAAAATTATCTCCCAGCTAAACATATTAAAAGTCATGATGGCGGGAATATGTTATAGTAGAGGGAAATAGATTTATGATAATATTTATAATATAGTCTCATATTATTTATAGATAAAATTACCTATAATAGTTTTTTACTTGTCTGGTAATTTTAACCGATATGTACAATAAAACAAGAACTGACAATTATATTAAAATCGACACGCCTAAAGTTGCTAAAATACGTTTTTTTATGATGCTATAATTTCACAATAAAACCAAAGCACCAATAAAAATGGATAAAACAGTCTATAAATTTATCGATCCTGGACCGTAATATAGGCGATTTTCTGATATTTATTTTTTTCTGATATGACAGACGAAAAATTAACGTGAGATAAAAAAAGTCCACTCTAAATAAAGTCGTAGATGATTTTGAGATAAGGTACATGAACTTGAATTATCACGGAAATAGATCGAGTTTTTCCAGAGATACCAACGTATAGATAGTAAAGTGGAACGGGACGCGTGTAAACTGTAATAACGTAGTACATAAACGTGTACAAATGTGTCGTGGCAGGTGCAATACAGTGGTGCCAATCGACACACAACGCATTGCTGCCAATGCAATAAAAATTAATGTTCTATCGATTTAATTCAATTGGGGTACAGAATGGTTGGACTGTTACAGAATATACGTACTATATTTATACGTACGCGCCGTCGTATACAAGAATGTTTATTTATAAAACAATAGTACAGTCGATTCCCAGTTAACGCTAGTGCATGCTACACTGCCGCTAAACTCACTGGAATATTTTTATCAGGTTTATCGACATTTTTAAAACATAAACGCACATCCACAAATTCTTTTGTTGAACAAAGACGTGTCCAAGGGTTTCAAGTAAAAGATGAAATTTTGTTGCTTTTCTATATAGGCATAATTAAATAATTTATATCTTTACAGTTTTGTAACATAGCAAGTATAATTTTAAAATGAAATAAAACAAGTACCTAGATGAAGCAACTAAATAAAATGTCTTATTAAAACCGACGCGTAAGAAATAATTCGTTGCAAACCTTTCAACACTTGAGACGGTACAGAACTAGCCATGTCAGGACAAAATCTCAGGTTAACCGAACACCAAGGTCACAAGAATAAATAAAGCTCGTAATAAAGAACTATAAATTTCTAGTTATTTATTTATTTTTGTGCTGTGGTCGTTGTTGAACTTGAATGCCGACAGATCTGGCGACGAAATCCGAATATATGTCGGAGTAAGGAAAGATAAGAAACATCTTTGGCAGAAGAAGTTCCTGGCGATTTCCGGACTGTGTTTTTAAGAACGCATTTAAATAGCAAATAGCTTTTTTGTCCCAATGAAATTAAAAAAATAAAATTCTATCCTAATACCGAATTAAGGTTGAAATACTTGTAAAGGAATAATAACTATATTCCTAAGTGCATCACAATAAGTTTTTTTTGTAGTAAGATATATATTTTGTTGAATAATTCCGTTGTCCTCGTATGATTTGATTATAATCAATAAGTATGTCAGTAGGTTATTGCGTATAAAAAGGCAAATTCGAATATTTCAAAAATTAGGACATAGATATTTATATGAATCCAGACCTGGAACGTAATAATATTTTAGTGACTTAATCTTTTGGTCACATAAAGTTTAGACACAGTTAAATAAGTTGTGATAAGTGATAACGCAGCGTCGAAAGTTTTCTTCTAGGAAAATAATAAAATGCCAATAGCACATTAACACGCAGCCATGAATTGTCAAGAGTCAACAACCTTTTTTTGTATAAAACTAGAAGTGAAATGTGACAAAACGAGGAGACAGAATTTATTGAAGTTACAATTACCACCGGGAATAAGTAACAGTTTCGTTAAAAACATTTCTCAAGATGGTTGTGTTTTAATTGTGAAGTTAAGAGACATTGAATTTTCACTTGACAACTGGAAATCATTTAGAAATTTTACAGATTGTAAGTTAAATAAATAGTTCTACCACTTTGGGAAACGTTGGTCTACATTTCTAGAACATTGTTTCGTTAATTTTGACCTTTTATTTTTGGTTTAGGAGCTGTCTTTTTGTTGCAAACACTGCAGCCACTTCGGTTTATTGTGCTACCTCTCGATTTCTTATACCACCCAATCTAGTTATTTCGTTTCTTGTGGTGACAGCACCAGACTCGCATTCGAGAGGTACTGGGTTTGAATCCCGGCGGAGTTAGATATGATTCAGGGATTTTTCTTACTGCCTTTCAGCGAGAAACGATAATTCTGTTAAACATTTCCCTATCTCTTGATGAAAAATATATTTTTAACTATTTAAAGTAAGGATAAGTTTTGAAATCGATTTATCTCGAAAAATAAAATGGTTCGTGTAATTTACTACCCGCTGAGGACAGAATAAATAGACATCGTATAAAGTTGATCAAACAAAATTTAAAGTTTAGTCACCTGTTAGTGGTACAGTATATGTTATACAAAATAACGTAAACAGATATTTAAAAAATCGTTTCCTTGAAAAAACTGAACTTCTTAACAAAATTTAACCAGTGATAAACAGTTATATATAATATACAGTGATAATTTATAGATTTGGAGCTAATGGCCTTGCTGCCGAAGCCCTATTGTTTAGAAAAAAAAAAAATATTTAAAAAAAAATCAACAAAATAGGTTCAAGACAAGTAGGTAAAAAATTGAATCCAAATCTTCACCCAAACGGACAGAAAGGATAATAAGTTTAATTGAAATAATGTAAAAATGGAATGAGATATACAATAATTTATCATAGAAAAATAAGATTTTTTTTGTGTTTTATTTTCAAGCGACGTTTATAAAAAACTTCTAATTCTTTTTTGCAGGTTTGTGTTGTGCTAGTCGTGGTGGATAGGTGTGCGTGGACTTTCACAGCTAAATAATCGTTTTCTATAATTATATTAATGACGTCGGGGTTGGGTTATGCGAACAAGAATATAACCCTAGGATGAATAACTATAATTAACAATTAATTATAGTTTCAATTTATTTAGGTGCTATTTTATAATGAAATAATGGGTTAATTAAAGTATATCAGAGTTTTTCCAATGTTTTACAAAACTACAGTCAAAAATTTACAAAGTTCGGAGCACATTTAAGATAAATAGTTATTTTACGACAAATTTACTATAAAAGTTCTTACCGCAAAATGCAGATTTGTGTGAAAAAAAATAGAACATGCTTCAACTTCATTACATTTTTAGAGCTTGCGAACCATAATTTGAATAAAAACAAAAAAGTGAAAAAAAAAAAACTAACTCGACTTTGCATTTTTACTAAATGACCACTGTATTTGGTGATGAGAAAATATGCACAATGATGAATATCGGTCTGTCCGTTATATTTTTCTTTGTTTCAGGCCGTCCGTCGGATAACAAGGAAAGGTTTGTTTACAGACTAACTGAAACATCCGTTCGTCGCTCAAAGCCTCCATTTTTCAGTTCGATAGCTTAAAATCTCCACGTAAAAAGCAGAGTAAAAACATCCAAAAACTAATGAGGTTGTAAACTATAATGGCTAATGAATAAAGTTATGCTAGCTTGCAGAAAGCATTGTCAAAAATATTGAAGGTTCAGAGGATAGTTATTGGAGCGGACAATAAAGTTAATACTTTTTGTTCAACGCGACGTTTCGCAATAATTTATTGCTTCTTCAGGCGCTCTATAAATAATAATACATGTTTGTGTTAACAAATGCAACCAAATGCACGCAACAGTATACTTAACAAATCTAACATTATACAATAAATTATTGCGAAACGTCGCGTTGAACAAAAAGTATTAACTTTATTGTCCGCTCCAATAACTATCCTCTGAACCTTCAATATCTAATAATAAGGAGCTGATCTGATTCATAATTGTCAAAAATTTTGATTTCACTAAGACCTTAGATAATAAATCAGCATAAAACACACTGGAATCAAATTTCCGGACAGCAACATGGAAAAACCTTTATCAAAGGGCCATCAAGAAAAAGAACTGAAGAACTACAACAATCTTCGACTAGTGGTGGGTCTTCTAGCAGGACATTGTGCCCTGAAAGGACATTTCCAAAAAATCGGATTGTTTGTTGGGGACTTAAGATGCAAACAGTGCAGTAAGGAAAAAGAAACAGCATACCATATTCTGTGCGAATGCGAGGCTCTGGGTCGCAGAAGACAGATAATTTATGGACAATCAGCAATGGGTCCAGAAGACTATATCAACCATCCAGTCCACGGACTGTTCAAGATAGTACAAGGAACGAGGATACTGGATCGGCTGCAGACGCTGCAGTGCTCTCGGCAATAGACCGGCTCCAATGACAAAAAAAAAGACTTTAGATTCTTCTCACATAACTATAGTTTTTATACTTTAAAGACCAATCTAATGTCGTATTCAAACTCCCTATCATGTCGAACACTAGATTGTAGACATAAAAAACAATTGAATAATCTAGATAGAAAAAAATCGCTTTTCCGACTAAATTTTAACTTAAATACCTAGATAAAAGTTGTTTTATTTAGAGATGGGAAAAACGGATCTTTTTAGTGATCTGCATCTTTGCATCTGGATCCCGTATGTGAGCCGGCTCACTGAACCGGTTCAAAAAGAGCCGAGTTCTGAATATATTACTGCAGTCTGCCACTGAGTTACCTAGTTTAGTCAATCATATCACGACCTGTATAGAATCAAGAATGCATTGCCAAACATGTGATGCATGTGTCATTTGAGCTGACAGATGCATCAAGCAAGAACTGATATGAAGTGTAAAATGTGCTTCTGTGTGTTAAGTGTTTCACTGAGTTATGCGGATCCGTTGATCCGTCGGCTCAAAAAAAAGTGAATCGGCTCTCACGGATCTTCTGTCGGAGTCGGCTCTTTGAACCGGTTCAGATCTGAGTTACCCAACCCCACTTTTGATGTAGAAACGGTACAAAAATGCTGTTATTTACGTGTACACATAGTTAAAAAAAAATATCGCTTCAACCGACCAATAATTATTTTTCCAGCAGGGACTTTAAAATTCTACAATGCTTTTCTTAAGGTGATCTATGGAGACATACGTATGTTCATTATCTAAGGTCATTGTCAAATCAAATTTTTTGAAGTGCATTCTGCAACCAAGCATTAATAGTAAATCGTGTGGAGCAGAAGATTAACAACACTTGAAATTACATGAGTTTTCCTATGTGTGACGTATGTACATCAGTGGCGTGTACTGAACTTTTTCAAGTGATTTTTATCAATTTTAAGATTTTCACATTTATTTAGTATCGCGAATTGGTGTTTAGTTTCGGTCCCGACCCGTTGATCTGTAAACAGACCTTACAACCGCCACTTCGTACGTTATATTATTGAACCCCTCCCCCCTCTTCGACCTGAAACATTGCGTGAAAGTTTTCCCAGTTAGCGTGTGCATTTTCATCACTTTCAGCCGACCCCTTTCCTTCCTCCCTTAGCGTCTCTCTCAGAAGCACAACATTAAATGGACTTCCTTGTTTAACACGCACGCATGCACGCATATTACTACACGTTGTAGTGTATATTTTAAAAGGGTTAACTACAATGTAACCATATCAGGAACCTCAATATAACTATTTCCTCGATTTAATTTTTCGAAATCCCCTAGATCTGCCCGTAAAAGTTAATGTAGAATAGACCTTTATATTACGAATACTTTTTGTTAAAAACCTTCTTTATAACGAATTTTCCATCATTGCAGAATATAAGTATAATTTACATCAATTTAACGATTTTTGTCAACTTATAACCTTTACATAACGTATCCTACCAATCAAACACACACAATTCCACAATAAGAACAACAATTCATGTCTCGACAGGGTCAGAGACCTTAAATTTATCGTAAGACAATCATTGTTGTTTGATGTAAAGTAATGTAAACACTGCCGTTGGTCACTGTTGTTAGTAAATTTGAAGTTGCAGCGGTTGAGAAACGAAAAAGGTGTTCCTTAACCGTCGCGAAGAAACGAAAAATCATTAAGTATTATAACCGGATAAATAGTCGTTATTTATCCGCAAGTACTGATTTGACCAGACTAGCAAAGCGTAGGGGGTCGTGGTTCATACGGAGCTCATAAAGAGACGCTTACCTGCGAAGCTATTTTAGAGTTGACGAAGTGGCTACACAAGCTAACCAATATTGGCTAATGTTAAGCTAAAAAAAGTAACAATGTGGGCGCCAAACTGATTGAAGCCACTTGAAGATCTCCTCAGCCGTCAGTTTCAGCTAAAAGGGGAATTCACAGGGTGTCTCCAACAAAAAAAACTCGAATAAAAAAATAAATGAATTTAATGGGTAATAAATATACTTCTCGGAAGGAGAAGATCAAAAGAAACAACAGTCAGGCAGAAGGCCTGAACCAAGTGACAGAATTACAAAGTATACAACAGTGCTAGGCGTCGCCCATAAATAAATTATAAAAAAATAACCCGGAAATGTAATTAACAATGACGGAAAGCATCAGACGCTGAATATCACAATAGGGAAACACTGATCAGAAACTGTATTCGTAGCAATCAACTGGAGAACATGACAAGTCCGACATAAACGGATGAACAAACGAATAACAATTCAACAGTTGCTGATCGGTGTCCCGCAACAATAAATGAAATGACAATCAATAATAATCAAATCTTATAACTAAATAAACATAGAGTAAGCAAGAGAAATCTAGCTAAACACAATATAAATATATAATACAAAAACACAATTCAGTACACAAATAGAGATGCTGTGAGAAAACGGCTTCGAAAAAGCAGGAATTAAAGTTTTACGCAAAAAAAAAAATACTGAGGTGGTTATAAATTCATGAAATAATCGGTACCGAAAATGACTAAACAAGACGTTCGGTATATTTGTTAAAACTTCAATTATTAAATTTCGGTACGAAAAGAATTACGTTAAAGTTAATTATTAATCCAATTATCTTTGTTAATTTTTTTTTTTTCGAAACTGTTTTGGCCTCTCGACACGTTAAAAACATTGATTCGGGATGGCTAAAAAAATTATCTGCAAGATAATTTTACAGAGCAAAAATCACAATTATGTTAAGCTATTTAAAGTTACAAAAAAACAATCGTTAACGTTCACGAAATATTTTGTTGATAAAAATAAAGATAACTGCGCCACTGGTAATGAAAATTACGAAACAATAATTCAAATCAAAAGCCAATAGTTTTCAGTCACAGGTCGCTAGATCATAGTTATATCCTACGGATAGATTTAAAATGATGCAGAGAAATTTACCCTTTTTTAGCGAGTTGTCTAAATGAACGGCTGGTGATGTCCCCAAGCGGAATGGTGAGAGCAAGGCTCAGATTGCCAAGCTCCAAACAGGAACAAATTATAGGCGGAGTTAACAGATCACGCACACCAGCAACCAGGAACCAATCCAACCACGTGTTTCAATTGGAACGCAGAAATTCATCCGCAGCGAAAATAAACTTCACAACTCTCACTAACATGACAATAATCGACCATGAATAACATTCACCACTACAAAAATCGTCGATTTGATCTCATACTTCAAAAAAAATAAAATCAGCAAATCCATTAATTTATTATCAATTTTTCAACGTCTACTCGCCATCAGAGCCTACGCCCGAATGCCCTTGAAAAAAAATGATATCTCGTACTATAGTACGCGAAACGACCTTGCGACGCAATCCAACGCAAACTCGACCTGCCGTGTCATTCTTTCTCAAAAATACTCTATACCGGGTGTACTAAAACGTTATACTCCCCCTTTACTTCCAAAAAAAAAAATATATATATATTTTTTTTTATGAGACCTGAAATATTAAATGATTGGAATTGACAAGTTATCACGCTATTCCGATGATGATGAGGATGATTCAGAGCCTTCAGTTGGTACTTCATTCAAAGATAGATTGGAACCGCCTATATGGGAAGAATCTGAGGATGAATCAGACATATCAGAATGGGAGAGGTCAGAAGCCTGACCAGTGAAAGGTTTTAAGTCTTTGACATGCCAACGTCCAAGGCTGGTCCCATCATCGTCCATTAATTCATACACTAGATTCGAAATCACTTTCTTCACAGTTACCAGACTGAATGGAGGTGCCAGTTTGGCAGAGAAGTGTCGCGCTGCAACCGACATTTTATGATCCCGTTTCCAGACTTTATCACCTTCTTGATAAACATCGGCAGGTCGTTTTCTGGCATTATAGCTACGGCAGTTTTTGTCATAAGCTTCAGCTAATTTTCGGTGTACATCCTGATAGATTTCCGGAAGCTGCTCCAGTTCGTTAGCATAGAATTCACGCAGAACATCAACATTAATTTCATCAAGGTCAGAAAGACGCCCATAATATTGTCCATCTATAGGAACATGTCGGCCAAAATTGAGGAATGCTGGCGAATATCCGGTAACTTCGTGTACGGCGGTACGAAGAGCGTATGCTACTTTATGTATTTTCTTATCCCAACTTCGGTGATCATTATCCTTTAAGTAAGATCGTATGGCAGTACCTATCGTTCGGTTGTATCGCTCAACAAAATTCACTTGAGCGTGATATCTAGCGTTGGCCCAAATTTTGACCCCATAACGCGAAGCCAAGTCTTTGATTTGGTTAGCGTTAAACTCGGTGCCATTGTCACACAATATTATCTGAGGCACGCCATAAACTAGGAAAACTTCCTCTTCAAGGAAACGAGCAATTGAACTTGCAACGGCTCGGCGTAAAGGTCGTAGGAGAGAGTATTTAGTAAACCAATCGGTCACTACCAATAAATATGAATTTCCGTGGGTCGATCGGGGCAATGGTCCAATAATATCACACGCTATAAGTTGCCATGGAAAAGAGATGCGTTTGGACTTTCCCATATATCCCGGTCGTAACTGTGAAGAAACCTTCTGAGCACAGCAAACGTTACAACGACGTACATACTTCTTTATATCGTAACGCATTTTTGGCCAGTAGTACAGTTCACATATTCTGTTAACAGTTTTAAAGATGCCAAGATGCGCCGCTGCAGGATCGTCATGACAGGATCTAATTACAGCCATACGCTGACGTTTTGGAACGACTAGTTTCCACTCATTTATATTGGTTCGTAATGCAAAGTCAGAAGGAACGTGCTTGTAAAGTCGACCATTAAGGACCTGCCAATCTGAGTACTGTTCAGGATCGCGTTCAATATCCGCTAGTAATCGCTGGTACCATCGATCGCGCAGACAATCATCATCGTTCATTTGAAGGAGGCAAACATTCGCGGGAGCTCTAGACAACGCATCCGGAACAACATTTAAAGATCCCTTACGGTGTTCAATTTCCATGTCAAATTGTTGTAACTTGACAGCCCATCGAGCTAATCGTCCCGACGGATCTTTCAACCGATGTAACCACAACAACGAGTAGTGATCTGTAATTACCTTGAACTTCACGCCTTCGATATAAGCACGAAATTTTTCAACGCCAAACAACACGGCGAGGCATTCTCGTTCAGTCACGGTGTATTTCCTCTCTGATGAACTCAATGTCCGGCTGGCGAAAGCAATCGGAATTTCAAGTCCATCCCCGCTTGTTTGCGAAAGAATACAACCTAATCCCACATCTGACGCATCGCATTGAATGGTGAAGGGTTTCGAAAAGTTGGGACTAGCCAAGATCGGAGCGGAGACCAAAGCATTTTTTATCCTAATGAAAGAATCTTCAGCCGCATCAGACCATTGAATAGTTTGTGACTTTCGACGTCCCTTAATTAAGTCGGTAATAGACGATGTAAGAGTCGAAAAGTGGGGAATGAAACGTCGATACCACGACACCATGCCAATGAAACGTTTCACTTCAGTAGCTGTCTTAGGTTTGGGATACTCCAACATTGCCGAAACCTTTTCTGGGTCGGTTCGAAGTCCACTGCGATCTAGCACAAAACCGAGATATTTAAGTGACGGTAGGCAAAACTCGCACTTTTGTAAATTAATTGTTAAATTTGCACCGGACAATCGTTGACAAACTTCATTGAGAATTTCTAAATGTTTTTCAAAGGTACCGGTAGCTACGATTATGTCATCAAGATAGACGAAGACGAATGGATCAAGCTCAGGTCCTAAAACCATATCCATTAGATGCTGTTGTGTTTGGGGTGCATTACAAAGTCCGAAAGGAGTTACAACGAACTCAAAAAGTCCTCTACCGGGGATCGCGAAAGCTGTTTTTTCTCTAGACGTTTCACTCAAAGGAATCTGCCAAAACGCGCTCTTCAAATCAATACTAGACAAAAACTGCGCATTCGAGAGCTTATTTAAAATTTGGTCCACTAAAGGAAGCGGATACGCATACTTCTTAGTTACACTATTCAGTTTTCGTCCATCGAAGCAAAATCTCAACTCGCCATTAGCTTTCTTCACTAGAAGGACGGGCGAAGACCATGGACTTGATGACTTTTGAATTACGCCTAGCTCGAGCATCTTGTCCAGTTCCTTATTCATATGAGCCAGCATGTACGGAGAAAGAGGGTATTGACGCAATTTGAACGGACGAGCCTCCCCTGTATCGATATGATGGGTTATTTTGTCAGTCCGTCCTAATAATGTACCATCCTTCCAAGATAACTTTTCAAATTTAGCAATGACCAAATCAAGTTGGTGACATTGATAGTCTGTTAAATCGGAACGAACCTTAACAACATTCACGGGCATTGGCGAACTTAAGGAATCTGAACTGCATTTTCCATAGATAATACAGGAATTTTGTTTAAAATCCAGAATAATGGAAAACAGTCGGAGAAAGTCACTACCCAAAATTAGTGAATGTCGCAATGAGGGAACAACAAGAACTTGGATCAATTTTAAAACATTATCCACAGCGATAGGCAGCAATACATATCCAACAATTCGTTGAGCTGCACCATCAGCTGTATGAATCACTGTATAAGGGGATTTTTGAATAACCAAATTAAAACTAGTTATCAAGTGCATAGCATCACTACCTAATGCCGAATGACTAGCTCCGGAATCCAATAGGGCTATGACCGATTTCTTGAATATGGAGACTTGAATATGAGGTCGATTATCGGATAGCTGGGGTACAAATAGAGGGTTAGTATGACACGAAGGACTTTTCATGAAAGATGCAACAACTTGAAGCCATGATTTCCAGCCAGCTAAATTAAAAAATGCGACATGCTGAGAACGACTGTGGACAGACCTCTTCTGTCATGATTTTTGGGAACAACGTGAACACGTGGCTCGGGTGACGTCCCTTTTACCGCAAGAGTAGCAGTACTTACCAATTTGGGGTTTTTTACAAGACAAACGTCGGTGTCCCTCTTCTTGACAATTCCAACATTTAACGGAAGAATTAGCCACAAGAGCCGAAGTTTGTACCGAAGGTTTAGGTGACGATCCTGACGTCGAAGGTTTGACGGAAGCGGAAACCGAAAGCTGATCCTCACGAGCCTTCAAAACCAAGGGCTCTAACAAGAGCAGAAAATCGGATAATTCTTGGACGTTAGCAAACGTGGACTTAACCAAAGATGGACCATAGGCTGGCAAAATGTTTCTGCGAATAATCTGAATTTGGCACATTTCCGACAATGGAACTGTTAACTGTGACATGAGGCCCGTTAGAGAAGCTAAAAATAAACTAATTTTTTCGTCGGGTCGTTGTTTAACCATGTAAATGCGCTGGGTGAGTTCGTGGTCAAAATCAGCAGGCAAAAAATGTTTCTTTAATGCGACTACCAGAGACGGCCAATCTTGAACACCTTGCGAAGTGATCATTTGATACCATTTAAGGGCTTCGCCTGCAAAGAGATCAATCGCTGAGGAAAAGAGTGCTGTCTCGGAACACTGTCGGGCCTTACGCATTCCTTCGACCCGTATTAGAAATTCATTTACCGGAGTTGTGCCGTCGAAAGAAATACCCCATTTATAAACGGGAACTAGAGGAGTTGACACACCAGAAACCGGTAAAGATTCGTTAAGCGAAACAGTAGAATGTATGCTCGCGGCTGGACCTAACAAACCGCGTGAGCTTAACTCCTCGTCCAAGGCCAATGCCTGATCGATTAAGTTATTGACGTCGAATACGAGATGAGGCGTATCAGCCCGAGAGATAAGGCGTCTAGTACGACCGATTAGATGAAGGATCCGGGCATCAATCACATTATACAACGAGCTGTCAATTGAATCAGAAAAATCTATAACTAACGCGCGCACTTCGTTGAGTTTTCTTTGGCACGTTATAAGTTCAGAAGCGATATCTAAATGCACGTCCGGAAAGTCCATATTAACAGTTTGCGACATCAAAGTAGACAATGAAGTACGTAACAGGGACAAGTTCATATGCTCTACACCAGTGACATGACGCAAGCTTAATTCATAAATCAACTCGTCCCGTTTTAACCCCAAAACCGACATCTCGAACACTTAAAACGACAACAGGGGTAATAATACAACGAAAGATTATAATGACGTTACAGAACAACTACAGTATGATAACGATTACGAAAGAAACAAAAATATACTTAAACTAGAGCTCCAAATTTTAGAAACAGGGCCCCACGTTGGGCGCCAAATGTATAACCGGATAAATAGTCGTTATTTATCCGCAAGTACTGATTTGACCAGACTAGCAAAGCGTAGGGGGTCGTGGTTCATACGGAGCTCATAAAGAGACGCTTACCTGCGAAGCTATTTTAGAGTTGACGAAGTGGCTACACAAGCTAACCAATATTGGCTAATGTTAAGCTAAAAAAAGTAACAATGTGGGCGCCAAACTGATTGAAGCCACTTGAAGATCTCCTCAGCCGTCAGTTTCAGCTAAAAGGGGAATTCACAGGGTGTCTCCAACAAAAAAAACTCGAATAAAAAAATAAATGAATTTAATGGGTAATAAATATACTTCTCGGAAGGAGAAGATCAAAAGAAACAACAGTCAGGCAGAAGGCCTGAACCAAGTGACAGAATTACAAAGTATACAACAGTGCTAGGCGTCGCCCATAAATAAATTATAAAAAAATAACCCGGAAATGTAATTAACAATGACGGAAAGCATCAGACGCTGAATATCACAATAGGGAAACACTGATCAGAAACTGTATTCGTAGCAATCAACTGGAGAACATGACAAGTCCGACATAAACGGATGAACAAACGAATAACAATTCAACAGTTGCTGATCGGTGTCCCGCAACAATAAATGAAATGACAATCAATAATAATCAAATCTTATAACTAAATAAACATAGAGTAAGCAAGAGAAATCTAGCTAAACACAATATAAATATATAATACAAAAACACAATTCAGTACACAAATAGAGATGCTGTGAGAAAACGGCTTCGAAAAAGCAGGAATTAAAGTTTTACGCAAAAAAAAAAATACTGAGGTGGTTATAAATTCATGAAATAATCGGTACCGAAAATGACTAAACAAGACGTTCGGTATATTTGTTAAAACTTCAATTATTAAATTTCGGTACGAAAAGAATTACGTTAAAGTTAATTATTAATCCAATTATCTTTGTTAATTTTTTTTTTTTCGAAACTGTTTTGGCCTCTCGACACGTTAAAAACATTGATTCGGGATGGCTAAAAAAATTATCTGCAAGATAATTTTACAGAGCAAAAATCACAATTATGTTAAGCTATTTAAAGTTACAAAAAAACAATCGTTAACGTTCACGAAATATTTTGTTGATAAAAATAAAGATAACTGCGCCACTGGTAATGAAAATTACGAAACAATAATTCAAATCAAAAGCCAATAGTTTTCAGTCACAGGTCGCTAGATCATAGTTATATCCTACGGATAGATTTAAAATGATGCAGAGAAATTTACCCTTTTTTAGCGAGTTGTCTAAATGAACGGCTGGTGATGTCCCCAAGCGGAATGGTGAGAGCAAGGCTCAGATTGCCAAGCTCCAAACAGGAACAAATTATAGGCGGAGTTAACAGATCACGCACACCAGCAACCAGGAACCAATCCAACCACGTGTTTCAATTGGAACGCAGAAATTCATCCGCAGCGAAAATAAACTTCACAACTCTCACTAACATGACAATAATCGACCATGAATAACATTCACCACTACAAAAATCGTCGATTTGATCTCATACTTCAAAAAAAATAAAATCAGCAAATCCATTAATTTATTATCAATTTTTCAACGTCTACTCGCCATCAGAGCCTACGCCCGAATGCCCTTGAAAAAAAATGATATCTCGTACTATAGTACGCGAAACGACCTTGCGACGCAATCCAACGCAAACTCGACCTGCCGTGTCATTCTTTCTCAAAAATACTCTATACCGGGTGTACTAAAACGTTATAGTATGTAGACGAGAATCCTGTAAAGAAAAATTAGACATCTCTAAAGAGTTCGAAATTCCCGCAAGTACATTGGCCACAGTTTTAAAGTTTCAGAAGAAAATGGGTTTTCTTATCTTGCTAAAACGAATCTTAGACCAACCTAACCTCTTATTTTACACTATGCAACAATAAGTACATTAAGAAACAAATCTCGTTCGTCGTGTAATTCCATAACCACAATGTTTACAGCGTCACGACGCCCCTGTCGCATGGTCGGTTAGGTTCGCGCGCGCGCGCCACAAGCGTACCGAACCGAAAACCGCGTGTTCTTGTTTAGAACTCAGCAAACAAGTTTAAATGAAAACATCACCTCATTAAATTTTAACTTGTATACTGTCATGTAGTTTCCGGATCTCAGTCGGCCATGTCCTCGGCTTTCGTCTGAATCTTTTATCTACTTTACTTACTATGTATCCTTTTCTGTGTTTGAAGCCGCTCGCTGATCGATTGTTTCGATCGAACAAAAGAACTACGTGAAAACAATTGCAAAACGACACAAAACAACTGTACGCGACTGTATGTTGCTTCTAATTTATATCGAGTTTAATTGAGGTCTTCAGGATTTATGTTAGGATGGAAATGTCAGAGTGTTTTCTACTTGGATGTTTAGAAATGTTTTCCATTTAATATACTAATGCTAAAGGTTAACTGTTTCATGCTGGGTTGCAGAAAGCATTATCAGAAAATCTTATTTGACAATGACTTTAGATCGTGACCACACATATTTCTCTATAAGAAAAGCATTGTGGAATTTTAAGTCATTCCTGCTCGAAAAATAATTGATCGATTGAAACGACATTTTTGAGTAACTCAGATCTTTTCAAACGGAAGTAACTTTTTCTCACGGAAGTTACGTTCAGTTTATGCAAATGAGTATCGACAAAATGGTAAGTTAGAAATTTTATAAGGTAACTGTTGAACCCTGTAGTCAATAGATGGCCGCATAGTTGTTTAGACTGCTCCTTTATACAGGGTGTTCTACAAGCTCTATGACAAACTTTGACAGATGGTAGGTCACTTGATTTTAAACATATTTTTTTTAATAAACATGGGTCCGATTCGTTTTTGTTTAGAAGTTACAAGCATTTAAAGAATCAAAAACGTAGGGTGATAAATAGAAATATCGGTTGTTATGACAATAATTATAGATCAAGGAGGTCCAATATCATGGCCACCTCGTTCACCCCATCTGAATCCTCTGGATTTTTATTTATGGGGACACATGAAGCAGCTGGTCTACCATGTTGAAATCGCTACCCATCAGCAGTTACTTGAAAGAATTCAAGATGGTAGACCAGCTGCTTCATATGTCCCCATAAATAAAAATCCAGAGGATTCAGATCGGGTGAACGAGGTGGCCATGATATTGGACCTCCTTGACCTATAATTATTGTCATAACAACCGATATTTCTATTTATCAGCCTACGTTTTTGATTCTTTAAATGCTTGTAACTTCTAAACAAAAACGAATCGGACCCATGTTTATTAAAAAAAATATATTTAAAATCAAGTGACCTACCATCTGTCAAAGTTTGTCATAGAGCTTGTAGAACACCCTGTATATACAAAGTGAAATAATATGATCACAATCTAAGGTGATGGTCAAATCAGATTTTTTAACAATGCTTTATTCAATCCTGTATCAGTATTTTAATTCGATAGTCTGAATTTTATTTTTGTTAGAATAAGTACATTTAAGTTATCATTTTTTCATCACTTTTGTAATATAAATATAGCGTGACCTCATTATGAAGTAATATTAGTTAGTCTCATGACATTAGGTGGGGAGCAAAACTCTAGGATCGAGGGATTTATATGATGACAGCTGTCAACTTTATAAATTAGGTTTTTTTATCAGTACAATTTTATGATATAAATAGATGTAGAAACCTATTGTATTATTCTAATTCAAATATTGAGATAAAACTTTAAAAAAATATATAAATCTATTAACTATTTTACAATTTGAAATAAAAAATAAACGAAATTAAGTTGTTCAGAAATATACTTTGGATAGATATTGATAATAATATAATGATAAAGAATTCTTGTACAAAAGTACAGAACAATATTATAGGAGTGAGAGATACGACGAACAAGTTGGTCATCTATTTAAAATATCTATCAGTAAAAGGTATTATTATTTATGCTTCAAATTTTTTAACAAACTACCTGATGCTATAAAACAGCCCTTGAAGCAGCTGTACAAAAAATCTGTCAACATCCTCCTAATTAATCATTGTTTTTATGACACAGTTGAATTTTTAGATTGTACCTAGATGCGACGTTACATATATATTATATGTTTTTTTGTGCAATAAATATTATTATTATTATTTCTTCAGAGAAGTAATAGTAATAACAGTATCTACAAAGTTTATATAACGTTGGAAGCTAACATATTATATCAACGTGTACAAAAAAAATATTATAACTGACAAACAAATCTCTCTAATCTATAAAATAGATAAAAAGCCATTAATAACTTGTCAAATCTCAGTTGAGATTCTTCTTCTCAAAGAAATAATTCTAGACATATCTACAAAGTTGTCGTACAATTTAGAGTCAAAAGGTAAACAAAGATATAAGAGTCTTTATTAAATAAAGCTTGTGATAATAGGCTTTCTACACGTATTAATATTTTGCATAATATTTAATTGTAAAACACATTTAAGAAGCCATAAATTTATTTTGAAAAAGTCACAATTTTCGGACGTGTTCTTTTAATTAATTTTTATCTCAAAACTTTTTTATCTGCAGCATTGTTTAAAACAAGGGCGTAGATATTTCAAACGAAGTATACAAAGTTATTCGCTTTAGCAGAAAGAGAATATAACAGCTAAACTGGTTCTGTTGGCAACAAACGTAAAAATGTTGGCCTGTTGTTACATTATCTTCGTCCATCCCATACTTCTAACCCCCGTCGTCTCACCAATTTCAGAGAAAACTTCTTTTGCGGTTTAAAGTTATAATAAGAAACGCTAATTCTTTATATACGTAAAGTATACTTAACAGACAACATGCACAAGGCATTAAATAGATGAGAAGGTAGACTAACTATGACATCGTTTGATAATATACATTCATTTTTGAAGACCAGCCGCAGCAAGAAAAAACCATAATATGGTGATATTAAATTTTATCAGTAGGATCTACGATCTAGCAATCATTAAACGTTGCCGACATATTGAAAATAATATTGTTTTTTTCAGTATTTTTTGTTAGCGAAAAAAATGCGATTTGGCATCTATGGCCATTATCGCTATAAAATAATACATAATAATATTAATACATAAGATAAGTACAAATGTTATGGCGATTTATACCAAAATAAAGAAAAAACTAATTTAATGGACTGTATGGCTTACCTGCTGAATGCTGTTCGATTCTTGCCGTGGTTGGAAAAAGGGGAAAGGATAGCTAAGGATTCCTTCCACGACACAAAATTGTCCACACACAACAGATAATTATTTGATATTAAAAACAATACAAAAACAAAAACTTTTTACTGCTGTGTACTCTGATATTATACACTCCGATGTTATTCGTAATACGGTTCAAACACGACTCCTTACTCGGATCTACTCGTGGTTACAAAAACGATCAAAATGCAAAAACTAAAATCCAATACCTTACTGCCCTCTATTGGGTCATTAAATCAAATATAAAAATAAACTAAAGCGGCGTGAACAACAAATTAAATATCTATAATATTTCCAAGTCAGTTCCTCCTAGAAAATTGAAGGAGGGAGGCTGTAAGAAAGTTAGTCCGAGTTTTGTGGAACTATATATTTTTTTAACAAACCTTGTATAAATTTAACAACCTTGCCATGCACACAAATACACAATGAAATCCTTGTAAAATCCTTCAATTACGCATATCTGAGTTTTATTTTTAAGCTGCTTGTTATAAAAGTGAAGTGGTATCTTGTTTTAACGTTTTACAATTACAGAGCTGTCTTGTTCTCACAGCCAACTCAAACAATGCAAAGACGATCGGTTTCTGGAATTGGGGTGATCAATTAATTTACTGGAAGAAGAACATTCATTTCTTTTTAAAAGAGAGAACGCTCCAAACTTTTTTGTGTTTAAAACATTTATTTTAAAATGCCGACAGATCATAATCACAGCATTTTTTTAGTTTTTTCTAGAAGAAAGTGGAATCACGTTTTTAGAATAGGGATGTTGACTGTATTCAAATAAAAACATAATTTTAACGAAAAGTAGTAGTTTCTATTTTTCCTTATTTTTAAGGAACTTAATTAATATTTAATAAATAAAACCTAATAAAATCACTCTCAAGTCACGCGACAACAGACACCAATCAGAGCGCATGACGTCATATGTTCAGCCGCTGGTAAAAAACTTCATTGTTTGGTTAATATTTAGTGTGTAGTTTATTATTATTTGTTTATAGGAAACGTCAAATTACATGTAACTATAGCAACGACTACGAAACAACTTTTCATCACCTCAGTTTACTAACATTTATGAGCACAGAATACGCATCTATAGGATGGTAGCTCCCGTGTTAACTTTTGAGCCTCCTTTGGTATGAACAGGTGACGTCACGTGACTAGTATTGGCGTTTTGGACCGAAATTTGAAACGGGATTTAAAATACATGATTTTTAAGGCTTGAGTTGTATTTAAATAAAAATAATAAATATTTGTGGCAATATTAGGTACTTATCCACGATTTAAAACACTTTCCCAAAAATAGTCAACATCCCTATTGGGTAGCATAATTTTCCTACTCCTCGGGTTTTTGTCTGAAAGTTTGTGAAGTTTATACTAGGATTTTTAATTAATAATAAATTGACAATTTGGACTCGTAATAATCTGATTAAAAAAAAACGTGTTTCTGTCATAGAGTGGCTGCTGGTGTAATATGAACAATAATATAACAATCTCCGTTTGTATCATCGTATTTAAAATTTCGTACCAGAACTTTAATTATGGTAGGCCTCTGTGTTCGTCAGTTACAACCTTTTTTCTCGGAGACCGTTTGGGATATTATATAGAAAGTTTTGTATATTAAAAACAGACATGTATGTCATAAAAATAAAAGAAAGAATAGTTACTTCTTACCACAACAGTTTTATTCAGTGGATGTACATTTCGAGAGCTAAGCTCCCATCTTCATCTTTTCTGAAGAATAAAACTGTTGTGGTAAGAAGTAACTATTCTTTCTTTTATTTTTATTGTTCCAACCACAGTGCTCTTAATATTTATATGTATGTTATAATTTGGATTTTTTTATGAGACCTCTGGAGGAGTCTTGCGATTTCAAACCGAGAAGTTAAATTGATTTTATGATGATTTGTTATTGATCGTATTATAAATTTCGAATCATTTGTATACCTTCATCCTTTGTTGACAATGTTAATAGCTAATTGAAATATCATCCCTAAAACATCCCCAGACACCCGGGTTTGTTAGCGTAGAGCGTGACGTTTGTCCTAAAAGGGTTCTAATGCGAAATATACAAGTTTCTCAAGAAGCCGCAAACTAAATACTCAAGAGTAACATTTATCGCCTCAGTCCTTTACTAATGAGCACTTCATTTGATAATATAACATTATTATGATTTAAAGTTATGTCTAGTTCACAAGTGGCAGACCAATGAGACCAAACGTTGACGCAGTAGTGCGGTTTCACAATAACTTACCAGCCAATCGTTATGTCAAGTGTAACAGCACAACAATAAGCTTACTGAATCAGGTGACATATTCCTATATTTTTTGCCGTTGTCCCATTTTCCCCTTGGTAATTATAACTAATGATCGAAGGCTGGACATTTGGTGCCAAAGTGAAGTCGAGGAAATGCACCGATTTTTCTTAAATAGTGAAATTAAATGTGAAAAAAAATTTTAATTCAAAACATCTGCCTACAACATTAAATAAAACAGTTTTATTTCTTTTGTTGTCGTAACCAACGGGTATAAACTCAACAACAGGGGATTTCACAAACGTTTTCAGTTCAAAACTTTACATTTTTTATTGGAATATTATTGTTGTAAGTTAAGCTCTTGTGAACGTTTTTGAAGCAACGTTGACAAAAAGTTTACGAAAAGGTGTACTATTGTGAATTGTTACCGATGGGACCTGGAATTGTCGCACATGTAGTTCTCCTGTGAGGCAAAGAGTGAGAGAGAACCTTGCCCCCGAGTGACGGAGTCCCCTTACATATGCATGTAGTGGTATTACTGTACGTAGTTAGTAAGTTCAGTAAAGTTTCCTGTTTGTTGATGCTTCACATTACTCTCGCTTCAGAGCAACGTGCGTATACGTACAGAGCCAACTTTTGTATTGAACGCACGTGATATTTCTAATGTGATTTACGTGGGCGTTAAAAATTCCTTTACAAATAATTGAAATTAAGCTGTTGTTAGTCTAGAAAGTTGCCTACCTTATCCTAATTTCCTATAATTCTTTCATTCGCCAATCGCTATATTAAAGTTCACACACAACCTGAATCGGTAGTCTTCTGGATCTATCCTTGATTTTTCACGCATTCGCACAAAATATGGTACGCTGTGTCTGTCTCATTTTGGAACCGGGTTTTTCCAAATTTTCGATGTTGATAGAGACGTACAGGTTCGGACTGGGCCGGAAGGACCCCGGGTGGCTCCTCACAAGCCCGGGGCCCGAGACTGGATGATGGTAGATGGGATATTTTTGTATTTCATTTCTCTTTAATGTATGAACGAACTATCAGATCTAGCTTACATTTAGGTCGCAAGAGCTGGGACCTAGCCTGCATGGGTCCCCTATCCTACCTACTGCCTGGCTTGCGGCAAGCCCTGCAAACCTATAACCATTACAGCGTTTTCGGCATGGCTTAATTTTAATCATTCGAGCTGAAATTTTCGGAGAATCGTTTTTTCAATGTAAAGAACCATTTTAAATGTTAGCATATGACAATTTACAATTTGTCAAAATAAGGGCCAGTCTATTAGAATGACCCTTATTTGTATAAGCCAATTTTTTTTCAAATTTTTTGAGTTGCTACCCCCTGAAATGGTTCTATATATTGAAAAAATGATTAGCTTAAAATTTCAGCTAAATTTATACAGTTTAACCCGTGCTGAAAACGCAGAAAAAATACGTTACGTAGAAAGTAAATTCCGAGACTACTTAGCTTTGTGTTTAGGGTATAAAAAATTAACTTTTCCTATGAATCTGGATAAATCAATTCGCCTCTTAAACACATCTTAGGACTTCTTTAAGATAGAAATTGGTTGGTGTTGTCATAGACAAAGTTACGCACTCGCACTACATAACGTTATGCTCCGTGGGGGGCCCGCGCAGGCTGGGGCCCGGCTGGCAATCGCCACCTCGACTTTATGGCCAGTCCGACGCTGGAGACGTATGGCCGCAAGTTTAGAGCATTTGAGTACTTTTTCTGGTGATTTAGATTATTATGGTGATAAATCGCTAATTTATGAAAAGTTTTTCATTCATCTACTTATTATTCACCGTCTATTAAAATTGTCATCTCTCATTTATGAGTTAAAAAAAGATGCAAGACACTTAGCTCGTTAGTAAAAAGTGAACAGAGAACGTTGTTTAAAACTATAACTTTAATAATGATTTTAAATAACGTGCAAATGAAGTAAGTTCAAATAATAACGAGAATTCAACTAATAATTAATTAATAAAGAAAATTTGAATAATAATTCATTCACTTTTCAATACTAAAACTCGAAATCTGAACTTAATGAATAAAGACCATTTACAGTCACATAACCTAAATTGTAAGAGCTTCAACTGAAGCACTCTTTTCTTTGCTTCTCATTAGCGAATAATTCTGTTAATCAAAACTAAATATCTAGACAGGAACGTGATTCAAATACAAATTAGTGTGGAGAAAACCTTATTGCAAATGAAAAACGTCCCGCCTTTACTGGTTCTTGTGTTCTCGTTACGAGAATACGACGTAGCTGCTCTAGTTAGCTGGCAAGCTGGTGGTGGTGGTTCAAGAGCGACGCTCACGCCAACTTTATAAGCAGGACATGTGCAAGGTTGCCACTTCGTATCGACATGGTATGAGTGCCGGGTATACGCAGACAGGTAGAATCGAGACGAACTGATATCCAGCATATTCGTAAAAATATGTTTCAAACATTCTATTCTTTCAATCACATGTACAAGGTTACCACTTCGTATCGAGATGGTGTGAATGCCGGGTATACGCAGACAGGTAGAATCAAGACGAACTGATATCCAGGATATTCGTAAAAATATGTTTCAAACATGCTAGTCTTTCAATCACATATACAAGGCTACCACTTCGTCTCGAGATGGTGTGAATGCCGGGTACACGCGGACAGGTAGAATAAAGACGAACTGACTTTAGCATATTTTTAAAAATTTCCAATTATGATAGTCTTTCATTCTTATTTGCCAATGCAAAACCAAATTAATTGATTTCAAATCAATTTTCAGTTCCTGTCATAATACTAATAAGATATATTTTTATTATTAGTGTATTTGCCATATGGCAACATACACTATTGGCGTCGGTCGGATGGCGGGACCTAGGCCTCCTAAACACATTGGCACCACTTTTAAAAATGTTTATATATATGTATATATATATGTATATATATATGTATATATATATATATATATATATATATATATATATATATATATATATATATATATATATATTTATATACGTATATATATATATATATATATGTGTACGCGCAATAACTTTCGAAAGAGTTAATTGATTTCAACGAAATTTGGTCCACGTGTTGAAATCCATCACCGCAAGAAGCCTATTTAAAATGGGCGTAATCGGGCCATTTTAAGGGTAGTTTTTAGGGGTTGAAAAATGTTTTTGGGCCCCAAAATACCGAAAAAATTCTCAGAATCGTTTCAAAATTGACATTTAACCCGTTAGTAGCAATTAAAAAGTGCCCCTAAAATTTTAATAAAATCGGCTCAACAGGACCGGACTTACAAATTTTTTGAAAACACTAATTTGCAGATAGTGACTTATTTATTGAAGGGTGTATTTAATTCGGTGTAGACGTTAGATTGATAATAATATTACAATTAAGAAAAAAAATGTTATTTTAAGGGGTGTATTAAGGGGTAAAATTTTTTATTTTGCCCAAAAACAAACTTAATTTCACATAATGAAAATATAAAACCTCACGGCCCATACAAGCAAATACACTATATTGTCGGCAGGGTTTTGGCACTGCGACCCGGGTTTTTTTTTCATTACCGTTAAAACTGGTATGACTTCCAACAATACAGACATTTTTAGCATCGAATCTTTCGATCCGTTTCATAGTGATTAATTTTATCTTAAATCTATTTTCAAAGTCGTAGCAAAACTCTAACATACGTGTGTTTATTTTTAGTTAGTTCAATTAATGAATACTTAGTGTTATTCAGAAATCCAAAGAAGTTTCTTTACATATATTTTTACTTGGCTAGTTTACTGCAAGTCCTTAGTTGTCAAATTTAACTGCAGAGCTCCGGAAATTTAAATTCAAATTTTCAGTGTACCTGCCTTTAAAAAACTGATAACAATGAATTGAAAGTATGAATGACAAGGATTATAGAACCCTAGAATTGCGTGTCCTTAAATAAACAATAAAAATATTTTTATATAAATGTTAGCATTTTTACACAAACATTCTCGAATGTAAAACACCATTAAATTCCAAAAATTAGGTCAAACAAAATAATTAAAAAAAAGAAGAAAAAACTAACATTGTACACGTAACGACGTTAAAAAGAAGTCTACTATTCGTAGCGCTAATAAACCGAAACACTAAGACGGTCGGTAATACGGTAAGATGGTGGAGGCGCTGGGTCCGTACGTACTATAATAGATACGTGCTGAGTATTGTGGAATGGTCCCAGTAATGAGACGGCGTAGGCGCCGGGTCTGTAGACACAGTGGGTTGTTATTTCATAGACAATGTAGAATGCTATGTATTTTAAAATAGATAATCAGATATACAAGTAAACATATGAGATATAGTGTGTTCAGTAGCTTATATGGATTTCGTAAATGAAATTAACAATATGCGTCCTTAATTCTAAAATGTTAACAGCTATAATTATAAAAACCCGGGTCGCAGTGCCAAAACCCTGCTGACAATATAGTGTATTTGCTTATACAGGCACGGTGGCTTTATTTTGCGAGCTTAAGTTGGTTTTTGGGCAAAATAAAAAATTTTACTCCTTAATACACCCCTTAAAATAACATTTTTTTTCTTAATTGCAATATTATTATAAATCGAACCTCTATACCAAATTATATACAACTTTCAGTAAATAATTCACTATTTGTAAACTAGTGTTTTCATAAAATTTGTAAGTCCGGTCCTGTCGGGACGATTTTATTTAAATTTTAGGGACACCTTTTAATTACTACTAGAGGGTTAAATGTCAATTTTGAAACGATTCTGAGAATTTTTTCGGTATTTTGGGGCCCAAAAACTTTTTTCAACCCCTAAAAACTACCCTTAAAATGCCCCGATTACGCCCATTTTAAATAGGCTTCTTGCGGTGAAGGATTTCAACACGTGGACCAAATTTCGTTAAAATCAATTAACTCTTTCGAAAGTTATTGCCCGCACACATATATATATATATATATATATATATATATATATATATATATATATATATATATATATATACGTATATATATATATATATATATATATACGTATATAAATATATATATATATATATATATATATATACATATATATATAAACATTTTCAAAAATGGTGCCAAAGTGTTTAGGAGGTTATGAAACGTCGAGAAATTTTGGTCCGACCCCTAGGTCCCGCCATTCGACCAACGCCAATAGTGTATGTTGCCTTATGGCAAATACACTAATAAACAGTTTTTTTTTAAAACCCGTTTATTTCTTTCATTGTTTTTTGCGCTATATTGGACATTTATAAGGTTTTCTATTTAGAAAACATAATTTTTTAAATTAAATAATCAGTTTGATCAGACCAAAAAATTTTAATGTTGATTAAACTTTCATAATGTTAAGACGTTTCATCGGCCATCCCGATGAAACGTCGTAACATTATGAAAGTTTAATCAACATTAAAATTTTTTGGTCTGATCAAACTGATTATTTAATTTATAATTTATATGGACCGGAATAATAGTACTATGGATAATTTTTTAATACAGTTTTTCGTTAGGTTTTAGATTTTCGACGTTCAGTGTATCAAAATAAAAGTGATTATTCTTTTAAAAATGCAAATTTTAAAGTGTACAAAATTTTGTACCTTTATGGTTCATTTGTCAAAAAAGGTTACTTACTTCTTTTGAATATTCATTTTCTTATGTAATCTAAAAATCAGATCAAATACCCGAATTTTTTTGTGACTGTATGTTCATTCAAATATATATTTAAAATATAAGAATTTATTCATAAAATCATACAAAAGAAATTTTATGAGTTCAGTCAAATCTAAGTTGATGTATGTACTATGTTTCTTTGCTTGAATTTGGCAATGCAATTGTTGACCCAGAACAAGACAAAATTCACAACCTCCAAGATAAATAATGTGGTAAAAGTAGGTTAAAAAAACTTTTTTAGAGATGAACTCAAAATTTAGGCGTCTCCTATTTTTAAATTGCCGCTTTTAACTAGCATGCACACCAACTTTCTAAAAGATGAAACGTGTTTAAACAAAAATGGGGCCACAAATATAATATCAAAGCGAACAATCCAACCTTACACATTTTCATTTAAAGAAAACCACAGTTGGTATCACTGGAATCACTCAAACGACGGTGAGACATAGTAGAGATGGCATTAATTTAAATCTACTTTTCTTTAAGCCCTCTGACATTATGAACGCTTTTATGTAATATTAGAGCACATAAAACAGAAAAACCACATCCAACAGACCGACCAGCCTCGTTTGGTGTTACAATCAAACTGCGTAGGCGTCGATTCTAATGGCTGACAACAGAAAACAAACAGATGTGGCTTTCAATGCGACCAATCATTATCTCCGCCTATTTAAGCAGACATTATTAATTCCTATTAATTTGATAAAAGTTTGCGAAATTGCTTTTTTAAATGTAATTTGAAACAGTGACTCAACCAGTCGTTTGTGTAATATAATATTTGTCCCTCCCCCAACAAAACATTGGTAACGTTCTATTCTGTTTTATTCACGAAAAGTTCGATTGATAATATTAGGTTTGTTTAGTATATTAGCGTAGATAACATAAATACATTTACAAGGTTCCACTTCGTGAATTATAATTAATAAAGAAAAGTAGTATCACTAGGTATGTCTCTAATTTAGTTTCAAAATCTATATCTCTCTTATATGTTTTTATCCTGAATTTCAACTTATTTGTGCAGAAATACAACTTTATACGTAAAAATGCTTGATCTCTAAGAAAAGCTGGCTTCAGAAATTTGACAGAAATTGACAGAAGTTTCTGGAATGATCGAGAACGGGTGGTGCGCGTGTATAAATACAGCGTGTGTGGGGCGCGAAATTCATTCAGTCAGCTGCTTGCTTGCTACAGTAGGAGTACATTCAGTGAATGCGTCACGATACACATAAATAATCAATTACATAAATAGTAGTGCGGTAGTACATACATTTGTGTGTGTGTGTGTGTTATAGCAGTGTTTTGTGTACATAGTCATTGTTGCGTTATTATTTATAAGAATCAGTTTGTTTGTTTTATTGTTTAGTTTATTTCATTACTAGAGAAATACGTTTAATGTATTTCACTGTATTAAGAGAAATACTTTTTAGTTATTTGTTTTGTATTTATTTCGTATGTTGAAAATAAATTAGTTTTAATAATTATAGACGCTCGAAAACTGAGACCATTAGCCTGGAGTGATTTCGGTCTCAAATACCATATTTCGTAGAGAGAGCCTGACTACAAGGAATGTCAAAATTGTGATGTTTTTACGAAAAAATATATATGTCATAAACAATAAATAACAAAAACCGTGGTACTCTAGTAAATCACGTAGTACGATTTTATCTTTACAAAAGTTTCGACATAACTGAGCTATGTTCGTTTAACACGGTGCAACAACAACATACAGTAGTTTTAAAATTAGAAGTGGTGTGATTTCGTATGCATTAAAGAAAAATTAAACAAGAATTGATTGTAACATGAAGTTGCTATCTACAAATAAGTCACGCCCTGACCTCTTCTAATTTAATAACACTCTACGGCACGCCTATATAAATATCTGGTTTGAGGCGTTACGTTAAGTTACTGCAGACAACAATTCCGACCATAACATTAACACATCGATCGAAGTACGTAAGTCATTTTGAACTAGTTCGGACGTTACCGAGTCTAGGACGACAGTTACTTTAGCCTCATGAATTTCATGAACTTCTCGACACCACTCTAATCTTCTATACAGTCGTATATCCAAGAGTGTCCCAGTCGGCCGGCGTAGGTACCGGGCCTAATGTAGTACGCGTGGCGTGAGAGACGGGTCTGAGATGAGACGACGATACTATAAGGTTCAAATACGTCGGCGGGCCAGTCGTTACCTTAACTAGTTCGGCGTTAAGTGTTCCCGGTGACTTCATTATCGTCAACGAGCCCCGCGCACGTAGTATAACCGAAGGTATGCGTAGTAGGACACCTCCCCGTCCCCTCATCGTCCCGCGTCCTAGCCCTAGATGGCGGTGTTGTTTGTATGTAGGTACTGGGACCTTACTGTATATACACAAATAACAATAACAGTATCGTGAGAGGTGTGCGCAGAGGGCTCGCATGACGGCGGCCATATTCTTATAATACTCTTTACACCGGCGAAGTGAGTGCCTCAATTCAAACACTATTACAATTGAGTTTGGGTAGAATGTCTGCCACGTCTTTGAAAGACACAGGAAGGGAAGATTTACCAAAGTTTCGCTAATGGCCAACGTTTCGAAAATTATATTTTCATCTTCAGGGCCTATGAATTTGATCCTCAACCAAATCTTCCCTTCCTGAGACATTCTATTGGATCAACACCACCATATACGAAGTCTTTGAAAGACTTTACATGTGTATCATAACTATAGTGTGGGCAACCTTTTTTACACGCTTTTATTAGCTTGACTTGTTTGTTTATAAAGTAATCTTTGAACGTGAACTTCACCCACTTCAAAACGTTAGATTAAACTGAAACTTTGCACACTTATCAAGGACCGATGACTATACAATAATTTAAGAAGTTCGTCCCATTATCCTGACCAGAACCTTCAGGATGAAAAAATATAATCTTTGAACGTATGTTTGTGACGGAATCTTTGAAAATGAAATTCACCAACTTTAAAACGTAAGATTAAATTGAAACTTTGCACACTTATAAAGGAGCGATGACAATACAATAATTTAATAAGTTTGTCCCATTATCCTGACCAGGACCTTCAGGATGAAAAAATACAATCTTTGAACGTATGTTTATGACGAAATCTTTGAATATGAAATTCATCCACTTTAAAACGTTAGATTAAACTGAAACTTTGCACACTTATCAACGACTGATGACAATATAATAATATCATAAGTTTGTCCCATTGTCCTGACCGGAACGTTCAGGATAAAAAAACTTGAAAAATTACAGCAAGCAAGCTAACACACTATGAAACTAATTATTTGAAAGAAAAAGAATATTCTTGAATTTTGATATTTGTAATCGAGACGAGTTTCAATTCAAGAACATAATTTTTTGAAATGTCTAAGCTGAATCATAAATTACATTGATTTTTTGACGTTTTGTACACCAAGCTATGTCGGTGCAATTTTGTATGAATGCTTAGTTATACAAAATTTTTAAAATAATTGATAAACTTCAAGCAGAGATGAATTTGGAATTGAAAAACTTAACTTAATTTTTTGTTTACATTTTGTACACTCGTGTTTAATGGAAAAAACTGACTTTCAAAAACGCACGAGAAGGAATTCAGAACAATTTCAAACCGAAGATAAATGTATAAAACGAGATAATTCCATCTATGAACGGATAGACAAACTAATGGAAGAGCATAATTAAAACATATTTTGAATCTTCCGGCAAGCATCATTCTTGTAATATAATTTAATCGATTTCTTGTGAGGCGACTTTTATTTTTGAAATGAATTAAGAAATTAAGACGTTACGGGATAGCTATCGAATATGATTACATTCGAACGTGTGGTGTTCAGTTGTTTCGAGCGTTGTGCTCTTGTTTAGCCGGGCTGCAAATGACGTTTACCCGTGTGGAACGTTTGTAAAAAAACAACTACACAAGCCTTGTATTGTTACACCGCCGCCCGCCAGAACTGGACTATTGTATTCTTATCCCGTTCTCCAAATTATTTATATCGTTAGTTTATTGTATAAAATAATTGTGAAATAATATTAGTAGATATTTTTCATACGCTTATAGCTACGTACTTGCTGAATTAATTGAGAATTGATTAACTCATTCTGCCGCGAAAGTGGAAAGATTCGGGTTTATATTCCGACGGTGACGTGTTGGAATAATACATTTTTCTAATATAGTGCTACAACAATGAATGTTTCTTAACAATTATAGCAGACAAAAGCTATTATTCTCAATTGTGAAATAAGTTAGAAAATTATCGAAATGCAATAATAAAGAAGTCGTGAGGTGGGTCGTATATTAGGACCCTTGAGATCTACACTACCAGCTCCCCAATATGATTTTCGCAATTTTTTTGTTGCCTTTTTGTCCAGACAAAAAAACAGCTGGTATCCTAGCGAAGTCAAGATCAATTTTTATTCGCAAGATTTCGTGTAAATTCCACTTTTTGCTGTCTTTCTGTTTGAACAAAAAGAATTACTTTACTACTTTCCGATTATATTTACGTTAATATGATCGATTGGCACCCGACCGTAGATGATATCATTTTTTATTCTCGAGATTTTGTCTTAGAAAGAAATGACCGCAAGCGTCTCACAGTGAGAGAGAGAGAGAGAAAGAGAGAGAGAAAGGGAGAAAAAAATAAACATTTAAGTACGGTCCTGAATTTGTAAGAGCGAACACTCATCTTTTAATAATCATATTATTGTATGCATTCATTAGACAGAGGTAACATGTTTACGATTTGAAGTTTATAATTATTATTTGTTTTAATTATAATGCTGTTGAGAAATTAGTAAAAAAAACAAGATGTGTTAAGTGGAAAATACTACACCTGCAATTATGCTTTACTTCAAGCGCTAATTATCATGATGCAACTATCCACGTAAAATATACTATACAAATAAGCCTTAATGGTAATGGGATTACAAGCTTGTAGATATATGTTCTAGTTTCAAAAATACAATTTTAATTATATTCTACAAATATAAAACTACTAGCGGACCCGTACGAATACTTCGAACTAGAGATGGGAAAAACGGATATTTTTAGTGATCTGCATCTTTGCATCTGGATCCCGTATGTGAGCCGGCTCACTGAACCGGTTCAAAAAGAGCCGAGTTCTGAATATGTTACTGCAGTCTGCCACTGAGTTACCTAGCTCAGTCAATCATATCACGAGCTGTATAGAATAAAAAATTCATAGCCAAACATGTGATGCATGAGTCATTTGAGCTGACAGATACATCAAAGCAAGAACTGATACGTAAGTGTAAAATGTGCTTCTGTGTTTCAATGAGTTATGCGGATCCGTTGATCCGTCGGCTCAAAAAAAAGTGAATCGGCTCTCACGGATCTTCTGTCGGAGTCGGCTCTTTGAACCGGTTCAGATCTGAGTTACCCAACTCGACTTCGTGCCGTTAGTGGTCTGTTACGTAATATAATAGGATGGAAATTGTATTCAGATACTTCAGCGCCACTACACGTCATATTACCGACAACTATTAAAATAAACAAATTGTCACCAGATGGCTAAATTTTAAATCGTATTTTTTTTAATGGAAACGTTAATTTTAATATATTAACTTACATTTCGTCATTAGAGAGAAAAATAATCTCCAAAATGGCGTATCAAATATTAATTTTGATACAGTATCAAGGGAGATATTTCATACCGGCAAAAACACTTTTAAGAAATAATATATACCGATAGTTTGCCAATTTTTTTTTTGATAATTTTATTCCTGGATGAATATTTGAACATGGCACTAATTTTGATATTATTGACTAATTAGGACTTACGCAAGTTCGTGAATTTTTTTGCTGTACATCTTTCTGATGTACATTTTGCTGTCGAGTTTGTAGAACCGACAGTATTATAATTAATAGTAATAATAATGCGTTTAACGTCCGTTTCTCGACTTTATGTCATAACAGACGCCATTCGCACCATTACTATTTTCAATTTACCACTTCCCGGTATTTTCTACGTTTTTAAAACTTCAACTTAATTACTAGCAATGGGCGAATGATGGAATTATAGGAAATTAGGATAAGATAGGTAATTTTTGAACTAGGAGTTTGATAGTTTGACCTCAAATAAGGAATCATCTCGATATTTATCTGGAATTAATTGAAGAAAACCATGGAAAACCTCAATTAAGATGGTCGGTATAGGAATTACCGTTTCTCGGCGAGAGGCAGTAGGAAAAAAGTCCCAGCCACATCTGCCCCCGCCGGGATTCGAACCCGGTACCTCCCGAATGCGAGTCTAGTGCTGTCACCACTACACTATACCCAGCTCGGTGACAGTATTATAATTTAAACACAATATGATGTGAATTGCGCATATGTTAGTTTAGTGTTGAATCACAAAATGTGGTGGGACAGTTAACTGAAATAATCTGCATAATAAAATATCTACATACGGGTACTTTAAATGTAAAAGGAAAGTGCTTGTAATAAAGTCAGGAATAACAAAATAACGCAAATTCTAATGCAAAAACGTGACTCCAGTTAGCTACTTTCAGAATCCAGTTTTGATCAAAATAACGTAATATTATTTTTATATCTAACTTTATTAGTGTATTTGCCATATGGCAACATACACTATTGGCGTCGGTCGGATGGCGGGACCTAGGGGTCGGACCAAAATTTCTCGACGTTTCATAACCTCCAAAACACTTTGGCACCATTTTTAAAAATGTTTATATATATATGTATATATATATCTATATATATATATATAATATATGTGTATATATGTATATATATATAATATATGCGTATATATATATATATATATGCGTATATATATATATATATGTGTGTGCGGGCAATAACTTTCGAAAGAGTTAATTGATTTGAATGAAATTTGGCCCACGTGTTGAAATCCGTCACCGCAAGAAGCCTATTTAAAATGGGCGTAATCGGGGCATTTTAAAGGTAGTTTTTAGGGGTTGAAAAACGTTTTTGGGCCCCAAAATATCGAAAAAATTCTCAGAATCGTTTCAAAATTGACATTTAAGCCTCCAGTAGTAATTAAAAAGTGTCCCTAAAATTTTAAAAAAATCGGCCCGACAGGACCGGACTTACAAATTTTATGAAAACACTACTTTGCAGATAGTGAATTATTTACTGAAAGTTGTGTATAATTTGGTATAGAAGTTCGATTGATAATAATATTGCAATTAAGAAAAAAAATGTCATTTTAAGGGGTGTATTAAGAAGTCAAATTTTTATTTTGCCCAAAAACCAACTTAAGTTCGCATAATAAAGCCACCCTGCCTGTATAAGTGCAAATACACTATATTGTCGGCAGGGTTTTGGCACTGCGACCCGGGTTTTTTGTTTTTAGATTTAAGTCATTTAAGTGTCTTGAATGTTCTTTGTTATAATAATAACAATAATTATTTATTTAGAGTGTTTTTAATTTATTTCAATTTGTTTAACATGCAAATATAAAAATATTACTGATGTCGTAAAAAATTCTCAGATGCTTTAATGAAAGATTCTGAAGACTAAAAAAATAACACATTTCATTAATCAGAAGAGAGTTGAAAATTGTTTTTAATCTTTAAAACTTTTTTTTATTTTTCAGTGTTTTCGCACCCAAAGTTGTATTCCTTTTAAGCTCAAAGTATCGGTTTTCACAAAAAATCACAAACAACACTATTATAACGTTCTTTTATACATATCTATTGCAATCTTAAATGGATGTTACTATAACATAAATGAATTTTTAAGTAGATAGTAAATGGATAATAAGTGACTGAATTGTAGATATTGACGCTATAATGACTTGTACCAAGTCCTTTAAATAAAGATTATATTATTATTAGTGTATTTGCCATATGGCAACATACACTATTGGCGTTGGTCGGATGGCGGGACCTAGGGGTCGGACCAAAATTTCTCGACGTTTCATAACCTCCTAAACACTTTGGCACCATTTTTAAAAATGTTTATATATATATGTATATATATATATATATTTATATATATATATTTATATATATATATATATATATATATTTATATATATATATATATATATATATATATATATATATATATATATATATATATATATATATATATATATATATATATATAGGTATATATATATGTGTGCGGGCTATAACTTTCGAAGAAGTTAATTAATTTTGACGAAATTTGGCACACATGTTGGAATCCATTACCGCACGAAGCCTATTTAAAATGGGCCCAATCGGATCATTTTAAGGGTGAATTTTAGGGGTTGAAAAAAGTTTTTGGGCCCGAAAATACCGAAAAAAATCTCAGAATCGTTTTAAAATTGAAATTTAACCCTTTAATAGCAATTAAAAAGTGCCTCTAAAATTTTAGTAAAATCGGCCCAACAGGACCGGACTTACACATTTTTTGAAAACACTAATTTGCAGATAGTGACTTATTTATTGAAGGGTGTATTTAATTCGGTGTAGACGTTAGATTGATAATAATATTACAATTAAGAAAAAAATGTTATCTTAAGGGGTGTATTAAGGGGTTAAATTTTTTATTTTGCCCAAAAACAAACTTAATTTCACATAATAAAAGTCTAAAACCACACGGCCCTATACAAGCAAATACACTATATTGTCGGCAGGGTTTTGGCACTGCGACCCGGGTTTTTATTATAATTATTATTATCATCCTTGCACGGGGTTCACTAGTACTCTTTTATATTGACTGAAATTTGAACTGAAATATCAATTTTAAAAGCAGAAAATTGCGGCATGTCAAAGTTCAAAACTGAAATGTGCTGGCAATGTTTAGAAACTGGCGTTTTAAAAAATAACGTTATTTTACTTTTACGAATTTTTGGAACTGCTGTTCGGTGCAATACAAAACGAGGGTATTGGGTCCTGGTAGGCGGTGTAGTAGGTGTACGCAAGTTAAAGTAGAGCCAGCTAAACGCTCAGGTCTCCCCAAAGGGACCATATCTGGAGGAGTATGCAAATCAAGTTGTGTTAAGCCGTTTACTCAAAGAGTGAGGATATGCGAATATGACGCGGGGAGGGTGGCGGGTCAGAGGGGAGGGTTGTGAGTCGGGTATAAAACGCATGCGGCCCTAAAACAACTTGATCAGCATCTCTCACCTACACTGGGAGTTCCCGTGGGACATGTGGAAGTGAGTTAGTCTCTATTTTAAGGGATGGTTATATTTGATTTAAATTGCAAAGTTACACTATATTACTATAAACAAATAAAAAACTAAAACAATACGCTTTTATGAACTAAAAAATGCAAATAATTTGACGACAAAAGTAGCTTTATTGTAAAAAGCGTGAGGTGCTATCTACTTAAATTTTCATAATAGGTTTACATTTACAATTAGCTAGTAAATGAAAAATTTATTACCGATGTTAATCACTCCACGTTTTTTACAGTAAAGATTTACAGTAAGATTTTACATACATTAGAGTCAAAAACTTAGGTCCGGTGCTTTTCTTAGCTCTGAGTACAATATACTATAGTTATTCTGATGTCGGTTCAGACCAAGATTACAGCCAGATGTTTGCAACACGAAGTTTACTTCTGTAAATTAAAAATTGTTGAAATATAGATTTCAGTAATTATAAGGCTAAACTTTGAGTGTGAGTATTTTTGAGAAATGAAAAATTGTTTGAAATATGTTTTGGTCGGCTATAAACTCGTGCTACTCTGCAGGGTTCGTTCAAACTTCGTAGTCCAGCAGTCACCGCCTGTTTTTTTAAGTGATTAATAACAGGCTGAATTTTCGCGAGTTCGTTCGGTTCGATGAGACGCCCAAGTTTTTCCTCTGCCCAAATTCTCAAAGAGGTAGGTAATGAACTGCGCAGATGTAAAACATGTCGATTTGGTAGGGTGTTGAAATTGTCTGACTAACAGTAAATTTTTCATTGAAATTTTAAGATAATATGATAATAAACTCGGAAAAACAATTGTCCTACAAAATCGATGGTTTGAAATAACGAGGTCATAAAAATTATTAATAACCAGCTGATTTTTTATATGCAGCTTACTAAATATTAGTGTAATTGAATGGCCACAAAGTCCTACAAATGAAGTGGTAGGTTTTCCTAGTCCTACGCTTGGAAGTTGTCGATTCCACGGTAACACTTTTTTCATTAATAACCGTAGGACAAAAAAAACTCATGTTCAGTTTTTTCGAAGCGTAGGACTAGGAAAACCTACCACTACATTTGTAGGACTTTGTGGCCATTCAATTATACTAATAGTTAGTAAGCTGCATACAAAAAATCAGCTGGTTATTAATAATTTTTATGACCTCGTTATTTCGACATATTCGGCGTGGAGGACGCTCCAACTCAAACCATCGATTTTGTAGGACAATTGTTTTTCCGAGTTTATTATCATATTATCTTAAAATTTCAATGAAAAATTTACTGTTAGTCAGACAATTTCGACACCCTACCAAATCGACATGTTTTACATCTGCGCAGTTCATTACCTACCTCTTTGAGAATTTGGACAGAGGAAAAACTTGGGCGTCTCATCGAACCGAACGAACTCGCGAAAATTCAGCCTGTTATTAATCACTTAAAAAAACAGGCGGTGGCTGCTGGACTATCCAACTTGAGGCAGTATTAAAATGTTGTTCAATCCACCCCTAAACGTAATGTTGTGTTTTCGTGATCAGATGTGTACTGAGCATAGTACAGAGCAGTAATCCTACACACAAGACTTACATTCCCATGCAGGGATATAAACCTCAGCTATGCGCTCAAAGTACCATACCGTTGGAACATATCGACATAAAATATTATCACAGCCAACTATGTACAAACCGTGCGTGTTTTCTTTATAATGTAATACACATTAGCCAACTGCCAGTTTCAAAAACTATTTAACATGTTATATAAAGCTCTAAAGCACATTATATTTGCATACGTCGTTTATGCATTACGTGGCGTTACGTAATTTAATTAAGGATTATAAAAAAAAACGAAAACTACATTGATACCATTATTATGATGTCGTAACGATAAAAAAGATAACGTTGTATTTTTTTTCAACTATGTAATTTATATTCTACTAGTCGCTACCCGTGACTCGAGTGTTTTTTAATAAATACTCGATTTTTGAGTAGTATAAAGAAAAATCTTTACACACTCACACCAAAAACTAGAGCTTCTCAAGGTCTAAATTTTTTTTTTCTCTACAAAAGGAAAACTATGACCAAATTGTAAACAGATGAGTATTTATATTACTTTACGACATAAATCTTATTATATTATTATAATATCATAGGTAATTTTGTGACCTATTCTTTAGAGTAGTGTGTATTCTTTGCTTTATTATTGATTATTTTATGTGAATATTTTTGTCATTAAATTTTTTTTTCTAATAAACGCTCATGGTGAGCAATATTCTCAAATTTAAAGTCTTGTTAATTAATATAAAGTCAAGAAAAGGTATTCATTTTGTACGGCCCTTCCACCCCTAGACGGTAAAGAGCAAATTTGAGGAAGGGATCGTTACATCGTGTTCCGTCTTTCTTTGATTATAGGACTTTGTGATTGCTCTTAACGATACGATCTTTTTCGAAAAATTACAAAAACATATAC
This sequence comes from Venustoraphidia nigricollis, assembly GCA_034508555.1. Classification (NCBI taxonomy): domain Eukaryota; kingdom Metazoa; phylum Arthropoda; class Insecta; order Raphidioptera; family Raphidiidae; genus Venustoraphidia; species Venustoraphidia nigricollis. The sequence goes on from JAVRKA010000083.1 coordinate 399,438, forward strand.
ACAATTTCAATCGAAAAGACGAAGGCTTGAATTTCTATAAAACTTGCATACCGGTTCTACGACACACAAAACTACTGAGCAGGAAAACTAATTGCCAAAAGACGGAACGCGACCCAGCAAAAAACACACTGAGCATAAACGAAGGGAGGGTACAATCATCTGTGAGTTGTTAATGAGGACACTTTGATTTCTGCCACATCGCCTTTGAAAATGTAGACCGCAGTTATAGTAAGGTCACGACCTAAAAGCTTGAAATCATTGTCGTTTGGAATCAAAGAGCTGCTTATTTTTGCCTAACCCTGTACTAGTAATGCAATATAGAGTTAGTTTAAATAAAACCATCTCATATACAATATCGTGCAATATACGGTGTGCCGCAGGGATTCTGACTGGGCCCCTGACAGCAATAAAGAATAGATGAAACTACACCTCTGTTATCTCACAGCTCAAGTCTGTGACGACAGATGAATATTAGATTATTTAACGAAAACTGTACGCAATTATATGCTTATTTTTAAATTAAGGAGACATTAAAGCTGGGCAATGTATCATATTGTCACAAAATCCGAGTTGTTTATGACTTTTTTACAAAGTACACATTCTTTCGAAATATAGTAGTTCGGTAAAAATAAAAGAAGAAATAACAAACTGAACAAATATTTAGATCGCATTTGGTTATATCGTCGCTGCTATATGAAAAATTATTTGGCTTCGATAAAATTTCAACTTATTTCGACGTTAATGTGTTGCTTTGTGTTTCACAGTACTCTGTTTTTTTGTACTGTAGATGATTTTTGTTATGCAGAACGATTTTAGAATTTCATTACATAACGAATTTTTGCAGCCAATCGGAATGTTAAAAATATTCACGCTATTTTGTTTTGTGCTACATTTCCTTTTATATTAAACATTTGACCTAGGGTGAGGCTTTGTACAGGATGCTTCGATACATATACACATACAGAGTGTTTGAAAAGTTTCGGTTCTATATTATTATTTAAAATCTTCGATAATATTATTGATGAACGCAACGAGAAATCGCAATTAGCCAAACAGTAAAAACTCATAACTATAGTTCATGAGAAATAGATTAGATTAGACACTATTTTCAACAGATTATAAGATTAAAAATTTGTGTACTATTTAGTGTTCATAACCTAAAAATTATACAACGTTTCGTCGATATACTTCGATTTTATTAAGTTATGAATATTAAATAAAAAAAAAAATTTAGGTTCATATTCCTGTTAGTGTTCAAATATTATGTACATTAAACACCAATGTATTAAAATATAGCTTTCGATCTTAAATGGACAAAATAATAGCTTCAGAACGTTAAAGAAATGAATACACGCCCATTAAAATTAACAGTAATAAGTCAGGAAAATTAAACATAATTAACTCATTTTTATTTACAATTTTACTTGGCGGTAAATATTAATATTTGTATATAATAATTGATATTTTCGTCAACGCCACATTATGTCTAATTATTACAGTTATTAAACGAGCACTGGTGTATAAAATTATCAACAAAATATCAAAAGAACAAAATTTCGTCTTTTTACATTAAAATAAACATTCTTATTTAATGATGTCGCTTGAACTAATTATATCCTATAACGTTTAATAGGTAAACACAAATTTCTATAATAAAATCAAGAGATCAAACATTTATTATCTGTGCCTATATTTTGAATGATTTGAATTACGTTGTAATATGAAATCAATTCTGAAAAACATGACAATTACGACCAAATTGATAAACTGATTTTCCTTCCATTTTCATACTTTTTGTCGCTTAATTCAATAAAACGGCAAATTGTATAATAAAAAAAAATATTACTAGCTTTTTACAAACGAAATAGAAAACAATATCAGAAAACTTACATATATAAATCTTGCTTCAGGAAAATGTTACATACCTGAAAAAAGAGAAAAAATATTTAATGTATTTGTTTTGTTTAAAAAAGACACAAAATTAAAACTGTACAGCAAGGTACCAAAATAATGGGTGTAAGTTTGCATAATGGAACGACAAAGCAATAAACCAATGTATCCCCGTTCCATGCATAAAGACTATGCCGCTTACATTACATTGTAAATATGGAATACATTCTAAATATGGAAAAGCAGCCTCTAAAAACCGGTGAAAACACGTTTCAAGCTTAAAAATATTTTTTTTCTCGAAAATTCATTAAGAGTATCGATAACCATGTATTCTTTATTATATTTTTATTTCAGAAGCTAAATTTTGCATTAGGTCGTGGATGCTCCTATTTTGTGGGGCCCTGCGGGCATGGGCTGTAAGTACTTTTAATCAATGTGAAATATTAATAATGCATAAATAGTAATAATATTTTGAGTATGAGAATTTAATTGATTAATTTGATAAATTTGAAATTCCAATTTTTATATTAAATAAAATTACGAGTATTAAAACTCATAACAAGGAAAGATAAATCATTGAAAAATAAATAAACAAAAATAAATCACAAATAAAGTAAACGAATCATTTTGCGGTATAAAACAAGAAAAACGATGATGAAGATAATTTTCACTCAATTTTAGTTAATCAACTAAAATCGCTTGGTGAAAACCCAGCCTTAGATTTTACGTTAGCATGGCAGTATTTATAAGGTCTGCATATCTTATCACACAAATAAAATAAGGCTGAATGCTTATACTTGATGAATGAATGACTACTAGTCATGAACCAGCATTTTTGGTGAGTTTATTGGAACACCTCTTTCACCCCTTAAAACCGACTCTAAGCACGCTTTAATTTACGTTTTTCTTGTCCGTCTTTTTACGCAATGAACTTGCGTATTAAGCTGTCACTGTATCGCTTTTGTGGACAGAACTAGTACATTATATACCTATTGTCATAATAGATTATAGATAATTCATAATTGGCTCGATTGATAGCTGTAGTCATTAGTAATAACAAAACGAACAATTGGTTGCACTATCTATTTCTTATAATATAATAGCGTAAAAATCTTCTTCAGGAAAAAATACATATGTGTGTCAACTTTCATGGTGATCGGTCAAACGGTGTCGAAGTTTATTAATTTCAAACAAATCAACATCCATTTTAGACAGACTTTTTGAGTATTACCTCTTAGTTGTACATTTTATAAAATAATAATATAATAATAATAATAATGCGTTTAACGTCCCTTTCTCGACGTTATGTCATAACAGACGCCATTCGCACCATTACTATTTTCCATTTTACCACTTCCCATTATTTTCTACATTTATGAAACTTCAACTTAACTAATAGCAATGGGCGAATGAAGGAATTATAGGAAATTAGGATAGGATAGGTAATTTTTGAACTGGGAACCATCTCGATATTTATATCTGGAATGAATTGAGGGAAACCATGGAAAACCTCAATCAAGATGACCGGTACTGGAATTACCGTTTCTCGTCGAGAGGCAGTAGGAAAAAAACCAGCCATATCTGCCCCCGCCGGGATTCGAACCCGGACCTCCCGAATGCGAGTCTAGTGCTGTCACCACTAGTCTACCCAGCTCGGTACATTTTATAAAATATTTTTGGCAGTGTAATATTTGCCTAATCTTTGAATATACTGATTTATAGTAACTTAAGTGCACCTTTTTCAGTTCTGTTTAATTTAACAAGTTACTGCAAGACATTTTATTTGCTTTTTATTCATCCAAATCTCTTGCATATCGACTTCCTTCGCATTATCTTATTTTCTTCCATGCATCATTTTATAATCTGTAACATTTTTTGTAGACGCTGTTAAATTTTTTGATTAAATACACTGATTTCGTTTAAAAATTATGCTGATGTTGAAAAATGTAAATAAATTAATGATGTCGATACGGGAAAACTTTCGATGAGCAGTTTGTTGTCAAGAAAAAAATTATTTTCTTCAACGATATCAATATTACAGTACACTTGATATTACGCGGTTCGTTTATAATTTTATTTTAAAACGAAATAGGAGTTGCAAAATCGTATCAGAAACTCTCTGGGAACCACTAGTATAAATATAATATTGTAACGTCTTGTAAGTAGTAAACAACTTTCTATAGCAACACGTCTGGCGCAAAATAACCTCAAATATTATATTTCACATCTCTGTAAAGTTTATATATTGTTTACGTTGTCTACGTCATTTATTTTGTCGGCATGTGTTACATAAGTGATACGGCTAATGTGAAATGTTGGCGTTATTTTTAAATGATAAAAAGCAACTGAAACGAAATAAAAACACTATTTATTCAGAGCTGTCATTTAGCGAAGATCAAAATATCTAAAACTGGGTTAAATTTGACATTTGTAAAAGCATGTTATGTTTCATATCTATGTATACTATGTATAACTGTGGTATGCTGGTGAATATAATATATAACATATATATACAGTATCATACATTTGGAAGTGGGAACATTTCTATAGTCAAAACTTCGCAGCACATGGATTCTCTTTTCTCTAAGATGAGACTCTGATCATTACATCAATTCACACCATATCCAAAAAAAATATTGATCTCCTTCAAAATGTTACTAACAAGATAAAATAATGTAAACCCGACCTCAAAATTTCATTATTGTCTTCTTTTTAGTGAAATAAAATCAAATCTACTAAAAAGTAAAAAATAAAAAAACTTAAAAAAATATTAATTTCCTAAAAAAAGGAAAATTATAAAAATCCGACCCTTAAATTTCATTATTTTCCTCTTTTTAGGAGCTTAATAGTTTTTTTTTATATATTACTTTTTAAATGGCGATATTTGTTTTTTCTGACTGTTATCTTCTGTAAATTTTTAAACTGTAATTTTTTTAATGAAAACCAATAAATTTTAAGATGTTAACTTATTTTCCGTCATTAGAAAGAAATATAATCTCCAAAATGGCGTATTATACATTAATTTTGATACATTATTAAGGGAGATATTTCCTTCCGACAAAAAACACCTCTCAGAAAATATACGAGTATACCAATATACAAGAGTTGATCAATAAGTACCCGTGTTTGACGACAAATGGCGTTGGCGAGTGAAATTGACTTTACCATCGTGTATTGCAGACTTTTAAACGACCTTGTGCTGAGTTGTAGATTAGGCTATTTTTGACAGCCAGTTGTATCATTCGTGTTTTGTATTTTTCGACAAAATGGAAAAAAGAGCAATATTGATCCGTAATTCGTTTTTTAAAAAACATGTGAAGAAATAAAACTGAAGTTGGATACGGTCTATGGGGACCCTTCACCATCTATGACCACGGTGAGACATTCGTATAAAAAACGAATTACGAATCGATATTGCTCTTTTTCCATTTTGTTGAAAAATACAAAACATACAACTGGCTGTGAAAAATAACCTAACCTATAAAGTCTTTAATATTTTTTGTTCCAATATATATTTTTCCCTCCACGCTAACCTATAAATTTATCTACAACTCAACAGAAGGTCATTTAAAAGTCTGCAGTACAAAATGCTAAAGTCAATTTCAATCGCCAACGCCATCTGTCGTCAAACACGAGGACTTATTAATTATCCCTCGTATAAGAAATATTGCGGACTGTTCAAAATTATCAGATTTTATTAAGAGGGACGATCTTATTCTCCTTGCTCCACGTTAAATTCACCAGAATCTTTCAGGTAGTTGTCGTGGTTAAGGCACACCGTCAGTAAATTCTTAATTTTTGTATACTTATTAAGGACATGATATACAATCCGAGATAAATTCAATTAAAAATTGGATAATTAACATTGATTGTATACGATCTCTGTAGTTCTGAACCAGTTTCTTATTTATAAAAAAAGAACTAACTGTCAGAAACTTTCCAAAAACTGACAGTCTTTCAGTGCATTTGCTATGAGTTTAAAACAAAATAAGGAAAAAATGTTTACCGTCTAATTATTTATAAAGAACGGTTAAAAGTTCAACAATTTATAGAAAAGTATACATGCATATGAATACTGTATGGGTTACGTTGCCACGGGTACAGTCTTGCGTACAAATTATGGATCACGTAGCTACAAGCTAGTATACTTTTGTGGAGCGTATAATCTATAACTTTTTGACAATACTGTACCACGACAACTACCTTAACTGATACGCTGATAAAAGAAGTTAGTCTCAGTGACAATTCTCAACTGAGACAGTTCACTCTTAGCAAAGTGTACGGAGTGAGCGTACGTTGGATCCCATCTACATGCATATATAACTTTCAGCAGCTCCCCCGTTCTCGGATACAGAGAATGGGGAGCCTGTGTGTGCAGTACGGAGGTATAGAGCGGGCTTTATAACGGCGTTACATACACACGAAGGGGAGAAGGTGGATCGATATACCTGCATGCAGTCGTCCGTTCGTTACCAACCGTCACTCTCTCTCAGAGAACAAGCCGGTTGGATTTACACTGAAACACAAACAGGTACAGTCTTAAAACGCAGCTTTAGTTGTTTTACTGTTAATGCTACTGAGTCCCAACTGTTCAACATGTCCCCATTTTCACCCGCAAACCGAGCTGGGTAGACAGCACTAGACTCGCATTCGAAAGGTTCGGGTTCGAATGCCGGCGGGGGCAGATGTGGCTAGGACTTTTTCCTACTGCCTCTCGCCGAGAAACGGTAATTCCTGTACCGGCCGTTTTGATTGAGGTTTTCCATGGTTTCTCTCAATTAATTCCAGATAAATATCGAGATGGTTCCTTATTTGAGGCCATGCCCGATTACCTATCAAACTCTTAGTTCAAAAATTATCTACCTTATCCTAACTTCCTATAATTTCTTCATTCGCCCATTGCTATTAGTTAAGTTGAAGTTTTAGAAATGTAGAAAAATAACGGGAAGTGTGGTAGATGGAAAATAGTAATGATTCGAATGGCGTCTGTTATAACATAAAGTCGAGAAATGGACGTTAAACGCATTATTATTATTATTATTATTTTTTCACCCGCAAGCATTTGGATGCGTCTGAGCATTTACACACGTTACAGAAATTTCTAATTTCTATAAAAAACCTAATTCAATCTGTAATATTAATGCTTCAAAATAAACTAGAAATATGTACCATTCTTTCAATATACCTTTTAGCCAAGTTTTTTCCAGTTTATTTGGGCTAAATACACGATTTAAAATCAGATAAAAACGTGAAAATTAGCATACATTTTTACACACATTTTAGTACCGAGAAAATCAAATTTGAAAAAAATTATGGAATAAGCCAAATTAGTGAGTATTTTTAGCATAAGTCTGTAAAGAAAAAACTGCAAAATGTCAGTAGTAATTCGAAAGCTGTAAAGAAGTATTGACGAATACCACGTCTTTCGAGTCGTTTTCGAAAACGTCTACTCAAGTTGTAGGTCACGAAAGTAGAAATACAAATGGATCACGACCTCCAAACCTGGAAGTCGGAAAGATTTGGAAAGCCTGCGCATCCGGACAAAAAATAGGAATGAAAAAATGCAGAATGATCGATAATAATTTGAGCCGTCAAATGTTTCATTGTATGATTCCAAACTGCTACCATATTAAAAATGTCATTGGTATTTCATATAATGCAACGTAAGCGTCCTGTACCAATTGTCTATACTCACGCCTTGTCTACTTAGAAAGTGCTAAAGAAACTAACAATGCCGTTTAAAACATGCCCCAAGCACTTATTGCTGCTCTTCTGTTTTCTAGTTTGGTTCAAGTATGTTTGGGGGCCGCGAAGTCTAAGTTGGTTTGGAGTTGGGGAAAGTTTATTGTATATTCACTGACCGCACGTAAATATCGGTGTAGATTGTACCGAAATAGTATAGAACTAAGTTTCAGCTATCTGCTAGACTTGGAGATTTTAGTTTCGTGACAAACGCACAGAATATTTGCATCAATGTTTTAAGATATTTGAGTTGCGCAGGCTTATTAAGGTAAATGTTTACCCTAAAAAAACACTGAATAAAAAAAATGGTGCATGTAGTAGTTACACTTCTTTAACGTGATCGCGACAGTTGATATTCACATTTTCGTTAAAGATTTTGTGTATATTTTTATAGTCGAAAATTTCAACTAAACTTAGAATTGGTAGATTGTTCACAGATATATCGATTCTTAACCGAGCTGGGTAGAGTAGTGGTGACAGCCCTAGACTTGCATTCGGGAGGTCCGGGTTTGAATCCCAGCAGGGGCAGATGTGGCTGGCACTTTTTCCTACTGCCTCTCGCCGAAAAACGGTAATTCCTGTACCGGCCATCTTGATTGAGGTTTTCCATGGTTTCCCTCAATTAATTCCAGATAAATATCGAGATGGTTCCTTATTTGAGGCCATGGCCGATTACCTATCAAACTCCTAGTTCAAAAATTACGTACCTTATCCTAATTTCCTATGATTCCTTCATTCGCCCATTGCTATTACATAAGTTGAAGTTTTAAAAATGTAGAAAAATAACTGGAAGTGTGGTAGATGGAAAAAAGTAATGGTGCGAATGGCGTCTGTTATGACATAAAGTCGAGAAACGGACGTTAAACGCATTATTATTATTATATCGATTCTTAAAAACAGAAAGAAAGTATTTTATTTTAACCGGATCTGCATTACAAATATTGACTATTAAGTTATTCATACATGAAAACGATAAAGGCTTTTAAGTTCCAGAAGAAATATTTTCTCTAAATGGTCGTACATAATTTTTGGAACAATACAGTTACAATTGTAGTAGACCACAAGAAAATTGTTTTTGGTTCTATAAAAAATAAGGAATAATTGTTGTAGTCTTAAGAAAAGAAAAAAATCCAAATACGTAATTCATTTCTAGTTTTAGTTCCATATAAAAATAGAAGAACTATGATGAAAAAACAACACAAAACGAATGCTCAAATAACATTTATAAAATAGTGTTTTCATAAACCACGAGAGTACAAAAAAATATATATCACAAACAACTCGTTCTCACAAAGATTTTCTCATTTCTGTATAGATATTTAAAAAAGAGCAAAATGAAACAAATGTGTTATTATCCTACCAAAAACTAGATATAATCTGAAAATAATCCATCTTCTTGGAAATGGCGTCACTCTATTTAGTCCGCTATTTAAAAGACGAATGTTTAATTTCATAAAGACGCTATACACAAGAAATCAACTCAGGAATGTGAAATGTCCATTCGTGACGGAAGTGCTTATTTTAAATTGATTTTTTTTTATTCAAGGTGTTTATTATTTGTGACTTTGCCATATAATTATGTAATTAATGAAAAAACGTTTAAGTGCTGTCATTTACAGGATATTATTTAAGGGATTACTGATGCATCACATAAAAAAAATGGTGCATGTAGTTAAGTCCGCGCAGGAGAAGTTATACTTCTTTGGCGTTATCGCGATAATTGATATTCGCATTGACAAAATAAAATAGGATGTCTAGGGAGATGATAATTGTAGTTAAAAGTTAGCCTTTTTTTTTCGAGTAGTACTTATTTACTTTGGATAATAGATAAACTCTATCAGTACATTTTTCGAACCTTAATAGGAACAAATTTTTTAATGAATTAATTAGTAAAATGTTAAATAATTAAATATTTGCAAAAGTAAGTAGTGCAGTCTTATGGGGGAATAAATTCTATTAATTCATGGCTTTTTACATGCTACCGAAATAATTTCAGCTTTGTAATTAGCAGTGAAATACCGAGCTGGGTAGACTAGTGGTGACAGCACTAGACTCGTATTCGGGAGGTCCGGGTTCGAATCCCGGCGGAGGCAGATGTGGCTGGGACTTTTTCCTACTGCCTCTCGCCGAGAAACGGTAATTCCTGTACTGGCCATCTTGATTGAGGTTTTCCATGGTTTCCCTCAATTAATTCCAGATAAATATCGAGATGGTTCCTTATTTGAGGCCATGGCCGATTACCTATCAAATTCCTAGTTCAAAAATTACGTACCTTATCCTAATTTCCTATAATTCCTTCATTCGCTCATTGCTATTACATAAGTTTTAAAAATGTAGAAAAATAACGGGAAATGTGGTAGATGGAAAATAGTAATGGTGCGAATGGCGTCTGTTATGACATAAAGTCGAGAAACGGACGTTAAACGCATTATTATTATTATTATTATTAATTAGCAGTGAAACTACTACTGCTATATAAATAACGAACCTATTGTTTAATAAGATGGAGAGTTTGTAACGAACGGCACTGTTTTGAAGTTATTTTCTTATTCAGTTCAAATGTGTTTATAATTTCATCCCCGAGGCAACCACATATCGTTCTCTGTGTCCGTAATCTGTGTAGAGAGAGTGTCTGTGTTTTGTGTTGGCTTGTTTGCATACACATAGCTACGTAGGTACCTGTGGAGGTACAAAACGGAAATTTCAAAACACGCATCAAAAGACTCGACATAAAGAGCGTCCCAAAATTTAAAAAATTTAAAAAAACTAAAATAATATGCTTTTATGAACTAAAAATGTAAAATAATTTGACAACAAAATTAGCATCCGTTTGATCTCTATCAAAAAAAAACAGACGCAGAGAATTTTTCCAAAAATATGTTTTTTTGGATTCAAGAGACTTCAAAACGCAAAAAATATTGTAAAATTTTGAAAAGTGAATTTTGACTTAAATTAGTAGGTACCAATTCTGATTTTAGGTTGGAATGGTAAAATAAAGTTATACCACACATAATCTTCTGCCCATGCGCTCTTTCTATTTACATTTCAAATATCCAATAACAATTTGGTATCAATTTACTCAGCCGTTTATTCGTATTGTGCTGACAGACTAATGTACGTACGGATTTTTCTTCAAAAACATGCTTTTAACATTTCTGGGACCTTAAGGCTGTCGGCCCGCTCTGAATTTTGTTTGTGCTGAGACCCAGCGGTAAGGGGCGAGGTAGGCAAAAGACATATTGTGGGTGCGACCTTCACTCAAATCATCCGCACGTTTCAATTTTTGGCTGGTGCAAACTACGAGGCTAAAAAATGTTATTGCAAGGGTGCCGCTGTCAATTGATTACTCTAATTTTTGGAAATATTTTGAAGATTCAAAAAACTTTTCCGAAAAAGGAAGAGTCACTTTAGGTTTGTGATGGAACAGTTTTGTGAAATAAGTACGAATAAGGTCATAGTGTGACATTGAAAACGTGTGTTTTTGTAGCACAATTAATGCCAATTTTTTCCTAGTAAATCGTACATAAATTACAAAAGTAGTCCATTAGAGACCTAGATTTGTCATTTATCTTCCTTATAGAGAAAGAATTTTTGCAGAATGTTGACGAATAAGTCTACAATCCGTTGACAGCCGAAGCTCTATTTTTGGCTTAAATTCAGAGCGTTCCGACAGCCTTAAGTAGGGAAAAAATATAACACTGTTTGTAAGAGTAAAGGAAGTTTGGTTGACATTCTATTGGATCAACACCACCATTACGAAGACACTGTCTGTAAGATTTGACTTTAATTACAATTCCAAATTAGAAAATGTACTGAGGTATGTTATTTGTTTTTGATAACTATTCATATCACGTTTTTAGAACACTCTGTATGCGCTTGTAGAGAAAATATTAAAATTCACGTTTGTTTTCAATAAAAAAAGTTTTATACGCCGAGCCCAAGTTTAAATATTCTTGTAAATCGAAATAACAACTGGATATCTTATTCAATTTCATTTTTCTTTATATCAACGCGAGTGTCTTCGCGAATTTATTTGTTTTCCAACGAAATGGAATAAAAAGTTGCACGCGACGACGTAAAACACAAACTGGTGCAAATAATAAAGCTTAGAGAATTTCTCCAGTAAGAGCTAGTACAAAGAGGAACGATTTCTGATTGGTTCGTTCGATCCGCCATATTTTTCAACCAAAATTTAAATTTTCCGACTATTTCATCTGCTGTCAGTGCAAACAAGTGAATCGCCTGTAGTTTTCAAAATTTGTTTTGGAAATACGAAAAAACGTTTCATTTCTATGTTTAGCATAAATAAAATATACGAAATATTATTTATTATAATTTTTGTTTGTTCACATGGGTAGTTTTCGTTATTTTTTGTAAAAATTTATAAAGTATGCACGTATTTTCACTACCATCGGAACCATTTTGACTGCAAAACATTCCATGGTTTTGACTAAATATGGCGTCTTTGTCCTAACTCTTACTAGAGAAGCTCTGATAAAGACGGTGGATAAATCATTTTTATTCTTAACTAGATGACCCGGTGAACTTCGTACCATTTTGTAACTCTTCGAAAGCGATTATGAATCCTAACCAACCTTCCAGCTTCAATTGATTGAGATCAACAATATTGGTCGCATCGTGCACGGTTTGAGTTTCGTTTGGTTATTAAATGAAAGTCGTAATTCAAATGAATTCAATATTTCATAATAAATGCTTTCTTTATTGGTTCATTAATGAGAAAAAATGATAAATTTTTTACGAAAATTCCAAATAATATTACAAAATGCGTTTTAGTGCTAAATTACAAAAAGTTTATGACTAGGTACTGATACAATTATCTATTTTAAAATTAATCTTTTCACTCGAATATGTAAATTTAATTAAGTTAGCTTTTTTTTTTTTGAATATCAAAATACATAGATTTTAGAATCAGAGAAGTCCTTATTATAATTCAGTATTAATTTACTCTTTGTTTCAGTGTTCATAATCCTGTGTGTCTAATGAATGTAACAAAAAGTAAAACCATTTGATACATAATTTAATAAAAATATCCTTTGTACACGGTTGCGTGACAATTTGAAAAAAAAAGCACAAAAAGGTACGAAAATCTTGACGACACAATATTTAAAAACGTATGAATTTAAACAGAAAACACAAAGAAACAGTACTTAAAAAGCACCGAGAGAGTGAAAACTTCTTATCGTAATATTTATTAATTGCGCAAAGCGCATGAGCGAACAAACTCATTGAAAACATAAGAGCATCGCACATCTCCTTGAATCAGCACCAGTGAAGTTTGCTTTTGTTTGTCGCCTCGTCTCACTCCGGACAGACTCGCGGTGACAGAAAAGTGACTGACGACGACAATGAACAAAAGCTCATCGATGTTTCTGTGTTGGTAGTCCTGCAGACACAGTGCTTGTAAAACGGCGGTGGATTTCTCGTCGTACAGCGTATTTTACTCTTTGATGAAGAGACGTGAAACACATAAATGAGATACGAGATTTACTTAAAATTCATGCAAATATGCATTGAATAATAATTTACTTAAAATTAAAATAATTTTTGGGAACTGTTCTCTTTTTTGGCTTGCTTGAGCCGGGAGCACTGCATAGCCTGTAGATCTTATCGCGCTAACTCCCAATCCAGTATCCTCATTCCTTGTACTCGCTTACATACATGGATCGTGGACCCAATCTTGATTGCCCCAAAAATTACCTGCTTTCTACAGTCAAAAGCTTCACGCTATTTTTGTGAGAGGACAGAAACAGCGTCCCATATTAAGTGTAGGCAGTGCAATAAGAATATTGAACTAGCTGAACTTCACCTACCATTAAGCGAAGATTGTTCCTACTAAATTGAAGTAGTTCTTCAGTCATCTTTCGGGATGAATTTTTATAAAAGTTTTGCCGCGATTCCAATATGTTTTATGTTAATTTTTGTTCCACATTCTTATTTATCCCAAAGGCCTTCAATGATGCTTGGCTATCAGATGCAACATGGATCCGCTTATTATTGACTTGTTTAGAATTAAATTAAGTTGGCACGACTGCCAATGTTGATATGATGGGTCCTTAAAGAAAATACTCATTGGAGCTTGAAGATTTAACGAAACTTCAATGCCGGAATAAATCACATCTTAATGTAAATTATTTTCTGAACTCCTGATAAGCAACGTAAGTTGGCCTTTATATGATATTGTATAATATTAATGTATCAAAAACGTATATGAAAGACAGAGATAAAGTATTCTGGAGTTATTATGTGCGGAAGTGCGACGATGACAATGTAAGGGAATAGAATGGGCACTTAGCAGTTATTCTAATATAATATATAGGATTGAAAACAATACAGTCACGCTAGGCGATGGAGTTTATGACGTTCTATAGAATGGAAACAAAAGAAGAAAGCTGACGCGTTGATATAATATCCCTAAGGCAACAAAGCCAACTGATATCAACTTTCCCATCGGATATCAAAATTGCTGGGTATCATGCTTTAGTATTTGATGTTGGCTTATTACAAATCAACAGATAGCGGTGATAGCTAATAATTAGCTCGTATACATTAACTCAGCGGGAATATTGCTTTTTTTATTTCTTTTACACATTAAATCATAAAAAATAATATTGGAGGGCTAACGTAGAAATTATGTGTTTAAATTACGTTTCCATGACTCGTTTATTATTAAAAAAATTTAATTTATTAATAATTTAATTTATTATTAAAAAAACTTGGTTCCCAGGCTACACACTTGACAAAAGTTTCCACTGAAATTTCAATTTGTTACCAATAATATTTATTAAAAACATGAAGGCATTAACGCACCATATTGGTAGCTGGTAGACAAAAGTAAAATTTACAAAAATCCATGGTGCAAAAATTCATTTCATTGCTGAAAGGATTTTTTGGTGGCTTCCAATGTGTGCAAGATTCAGCAATTACTTTATCATTTTCAAAATGTTAATTGCCAAACGTTGATATATTAATGAAATTTTTAATAAAAATTGTTTTAACAATTTCCATGTAACTGTTATCTGTGAACAGCTTAGAAGAACACTTCACCCACTACCACATCGCTTTTGATAGACGAAACGTCAGGTAGAAACACCAATGTTTCACGGTGTACAAGCCCGGAAGCCAAGAAGTTTTACAATAAAGACACTCTTGCATAATTATTCAATCTGGTTTACAATATACTGAATAAATATTATTGACAGTTGAAAGCTGAAGTCATTAGCGTCTAAACCTTATTACTAGTTTGTGATCGTTTTCACAATGATTTAGAATTAATACTATCAAAAGTTATCCCAGAAAAGTTCCGGGAATAAAACATCAAAAACTACATTACGACTATCTGCATTCAACTTTTTCTCAGGACTCTTGACAATAAAAAACACATTTGTTCCAAATAAATCAATTGACAAGCATTGCTCTGTTGGGTAGGATGTCTTTCTGTGCTTGGAAATCTGTTAGTTCTCTATAACTGATTGTAGAGGAGCTCCGGAAGTTTTTCAACAATCAGCTCAAACGCGCACAACAAAACAAAAGAGGAGAGAGATGGCTAAGAGAGATTGTGCACAGTGTACGTGTTAAACCTGTGTACCATCTTTCAGCCTGAAAATAGGGATTGGAGCAATGGCAAAATGCAGGCATTTTTATTGACCCATCATAGATAGCTTATTCTGAATTAGGGGTCCCTTTTTGAATAAACACCAGTTCAAATTTGGAAACATATAAATATTATACAATACCTTTTGAAATTTTCAAAAGATAATCAAAAAATCCTAGAGCCGCACCTGAATATATGAATGTTTGAAAATGTTTTGTTTTTTTTAAATTTTTTTGAGGGTAAAATAGCTGTTGAATTTCAGGAAAGTTTACAATTCAGATGTCTCTAAGTTATTCGATTTGGTGGATGCAGTTTTGGATCAGGTTTATTCTTTTCTTTTCTATAAGATGCCTTTTCAGAAACCGGTAAATGTGTACTGAAAGACTGATTTGAACAAAATGTTGAAAATATAAAAAAATATCATAGAAAAATATATGATATGTAAACTTTGAATGAACCTTATTCGTCAAAATCTTAAATGGATTTGAAAATATTACTTTAATAGATGCTGGGTTTTTAGTACGACTTTCAGCCGTAAATATAGATTTAAAAGTGTCATTTGTTTTCAATTAAATTTTCATCTTGGATTTAGTTTTAAAGCTGAGAATCGTATCAAAAACCCAGCAAAAATGGCAACTCATCCTTGAACTTTTCTTTAGATGTTCAAACTCCACTAAGAACATTTTTCATTCCATATAACAATACTTACTTTGGAATTGAAAAGTAAAAATTTAAAGTAATGGCTTTTAACTGTAGTGGGACGGGGAGTTATTTGTGTAGGGTTCATTTACAATGCACGACCCCATTTCCCGGGAAGTCGTCGACAACAGCTCATAGCACTGTGAACAATCTGTTCTGTTTGATCTGTGATTTATCTTTACACAAAGAATAACATTTAAAGAAATTATTTAACTTTTCTTCTGTAACAAATTAGCAATGTTTTTTTTGAGACATTTTATATAGTTATCAATATATATTGGAGAATTTTTTATACGTTCTTTATTCGAATACCCTTACAATTGTAAATCTCATGTTTACTTATGTCTATTTTTGTAACATACTAAAATGAAAATAAGATAATTGGAGAGCAAATAATATCAGAAAAACGTCTAGAAAAGACAAAATATTTTTTCAATATTATTCAACACAGTTTTTGTATGTTTCAAGCTGATATCTTTTGACTAACCATTTTACAACATATTATCACCAGAGCTGTAACTTTGTTTTACAAGTACCTATCATATTTCTTTTTCCTTATTAAATATCAATTTTGTATTTCTGAAGACGACTTTTCCCTTTACATATTTATGTATGTATGAAATTACTGTATTTAAGGAAGAACAACCATCGTTGAACTTCGCTTAACATAAAAGCTATTATTGTTTTTTTTCTTTTAATAATATATCGGGTGGACATCAGGGTTGGTTAATACGTCATGTTTGAATGGTTGGATTCCTGAGATAAAGCCCTAGATTATTTTAATAACTCATAGTTTCCACCGTATGCTTGGATAGTCTTTCATCCACGAATGAAGCTATTGTGGAAACCTAATCTTTGATCAGAGATTGTTTCAAGGACTGGAAGATCTGTGAAAGGCGAAAATAATATAGTTAACCACAAACCAATTTACAGTCTCCGACTTTCGCTAAACACGCTTTTGTGGACTAAAAAATGCAAAATAATTGGACAACAAAACTATCTTTACTGTAAAAAGCAAGTGCTTAATATCGGTAATAAATCTTTCATTTACTAGCTAATTGTAAATTTAAGTAGATAGCACCCCACGGTTTTTACAGTAATTATGCTGTCAAATTATTTTGCATTTTTTCATTCATAAAAGCTTGTTGTTTTAATTTTTTTAAACTCTAATTTTATTTTCAATATGTAGCGTCTAAATCCGTCGAAACCTTGAATTAGATTTTTTTGTGATTACAAGATTTTCTTCAGCATGGTGGCTCGAAAGTAAAAAGCAAACATAATTATTATTTCAAGTGAGTGTCAGTTCAAAGTATATTTCTATACAATATATTGTGTATCTCACGAAGACATAACACGCACAAGCTGTCATTGTTACGCGAACTGCGTTCCAGTCTCACAAGAAAAAAATAACACGCCGAATCACTGTCGAGAAACAGAAATCCTGCGGTGCTGAAACCAACATATTATAAGGTTGTGTTGTTGTATTTCTTGTTTCACCTAAGCTTAGCGTAAAATAAATCCACAAATTCTTAAAATATGGCCGATAGAAGAGACTAAGCAACAACTACTACTTATTTCAGGAACATGCTGAAATTGAGAGATCAGAAAAAAATATGCTAAAGAATTTTTCAGTGAATTCAACATTATTATGAGTTCCTGGCAGATTTACGTCCGAATATCAATTTAATAACTGCATAAAAAATTAAATTGATATTGATAGCACTCTTTTCACATTGATTTTTTATCAGTGATATAAAAAAGGCCGATCTTAACTATATAAAAAATTAAGGCCAACCTTTTTTATATCACTGATAAAAAGTCAATCTGAAAAGAGTGTTTTTGTTCAAGTACTGATGTTGATAAATGAAAGTACCTAGATATATTTTTAAAAACAATCACAGTTAGGGATTATTTGGGCCAAGCACCAATTTATATTTTCAATTTATTATTTAATAATACCTAAATTTGCTATTATTATTATTATTATTATTATTATTATTAATTAGTTTATTAATTATCAACAAATATATTTTGTTAGTCAAATGCTTGATTAAAATACACACACATATAGACGTATCAAATACAGGTTGTTAGCATTAATTATTGAATGTATATTCTTGAGAAAATATTTTCTTAAATGAAAAATTGATTTATATGGATATTTAATCTGAAAATCAAGCATTTATATTAACTTATTATGGGTTTTAAAATTCTATTTAGAAATAAAACTAACGCATACTTTTAAAAAATTGTATATCAATATACATTATTTAACTCACAAGTCACAACGCATTGTCGTATAAAAACCTTTTCAAATTAATTTACAGAGCGATATAGTAATTACATATTCATATTCATATTATATATTCATAACATCAAGTAACAGTAACATTAAGATTTTGAAAATACAGTAGGAAGGTAATAATTTTTCTGAATTAAAGAAAAAAAAAAATACAATTTTCCTATTTCAAAAACAAACGTACATCATTAGTAAATAAAGTACGTTAAAAGCTTGAAGGGTTTGTAAATAATAAGGTGTAAATTCCTAAGAAGTACGAAGACCAGTCAAGTAATAGAACAACAAAAACTGCACCAAAACAAGCAAACAACAAACAGTAGTAAAGTTAAGCCAATTTATCTTCACTAACGCATCAAGGAAATTGGCCTTCCAATTAATTGACATAACAGCGGTTCTTACTGCATTTACCGCAAACATCTGTACCGGGCATAAAGTGAGAGGGCAAATCGTTTCTAGCTATCTTGGCTGCTACATCGGAAAATAATGGGAGTCTGGGTATTGTTTGGTTCATTTATTTACAACTGCTTTTATAATTTATTTATTTACAACTGCTAGCTTTCAGATGAATCAAAATTGACCGGTAGGGTTTTTGAAGGGTTATGCCCTCTACTGCACCGATTTCATAGTCGAATTGTCATTCGATTTATCTTAATCAGGCGATTGTACTAAGCTACAATATATTTTTTTAGGTTAGATTACTAGTTCTAAAACTGTTTTACATCAATTAATCTAATTGATCTTCTTTTAAGATCTATTTTAATATAGTAACAGAAACGTCATTTCAAATTTAATGTTTATTAAATTTATTTATCAATATTTTTTTTCTATCATGACTATATGAACGCAGAAAATGAAAAGTTATAAAAAATATCGACAACTAAACTAAATTCGAGCCTTATTTGAGTCAACTGCCGCTTGAAGTTTGTAGTAATTTATTGTTTTCTATTTTCAAATTTGATATTTATGATTTCAATATAAAAAAAATCTGGTCAAATGATATACAGGCTCATTGACCGATAAAAAATAAACACGAAGTTGACCGTAATGCTATGAAAAATATAGAAAAAAGACTATTAACAATGCGTAACTGAAATGTTTCAATCTGTTTTTTCTTTCATTCTGACATATGAAGTAAAAAATTTGTACGGTGCTAGAATTGTTTTCTCTGAAAAAACGACAGCATTGTCTTTGAGGTAGTAAATTTTAAAAAAATAGTTAAAATAATTTTAAATTTTGGTCGCGATTGTCATTCTTTGTTAGATTTTAAAAATATGAATTCGTAATAATCTCAGATAATCCTCACAATTTGTGACCTGTTTTGAAATCATTATTAAAAAAACGACCAAGAATTACCTTAAAGTATTTCAGGTTTATTGTATTTTATATAAAGGAATAATAAATAACTAAAAAAAGACACGTTACGTCACGGGACGTCTATTATAATTCCAGTACAAACAACAGAACAGCGCAGTTTCTTAGTTAATCAGTTTGTAATTCTGATTGGCGGTCGGCTAAATCTGACCGTTTCTATACGAAAACGATTTCCAATCGTGTTGCATTTGTCATTTATACCGACTGTTTTTACAGTACGATTATATATTATTGACGTACAACTTCTTAAAACGCGTATTTCTATGTACACGTTTTTTCATCAAGGTCGCTATATTAGAGTACCGATATCTTGACAGATTTTCGTATTAAAATATTTTGATTTGTTTGGTTGAACAACTAGATTAGACTTTAATCTAGGAATGGTATATCTAGAATACTTTTATACTTGCAATAGTAAGATTTCTAAATTTTCGATCTGACAATTTTGGGCTTAGATTTTCAATCGAGATTTTTTTTTGTTTTTTATGTGGTTGAGAATAGCCAAGATTGTCTCCCCTTTTTTGGTAATAGACTAGTATCTGACGGTCCTCTTTTAACTAACCATTCTGTATATTCAAACAACAATACAAGACGCTCATCCAGTTTAACAGTGATAAATGTGGCCGGCGCGGGACTGCTATGTGGTGTGACTCCCCCCTCTCCAGCACCTCCCTCTTCCAGCCGCACGCACCGCGATGCCCACCGTTTCTCTTTTGTTAGGAGGAATGCGTTGATGGACACAGCATGCCCCAAACAACCCCATCATAGCGCCGACCACCCGGCGAGTTCAGGCTTCAGTTCGCAACGACGCCATGGCGCCGATTAAAACACGTCGACTTTTCGATACGATATGATCGACTCTCCATTAGACCAAAACTAATGAATAGTTTCTTCCCCAACATACTACCACCGTGACAATAACAAATTAATAAAAATAATATTGCATTTAACGTCCGTTTCTTGACTTAATAGCAACGGACAAATGAAGGAACCATAGGAAATTAGGATAAGGTAGGAAACTTTGGGAGCATAGGAGTTTAACAGGTAATATGTCATGGCCTTGAATAAAGAACCATCTCAATATTTATCTGGAACTAATTGAGGGAAACCATGTAAAACCTCAACAAGATGGTTGGTACCTAGGAATTACCGTTTCTGAGCGAGAGGTAGTAGGAAAAAGTACCAGCCAAATCGGCTCCCGTCGATATACAAACCCAGTATCTCCCGAATGCGAGTGCTCTCACTACTACGCTACACCGCTCGGTGAAAATAACAAACATTTATCTACGCTATTATTATTTGTCAGTGCATTCCCATGTTATCATATTCTAAACTTTAAAACAGGGAAGGAAAAAAATTGAATCAAAGTAGACGATTTTCTGAGTGCAGTATTTGAGGGAAAGCATGGAAAACCGTCTTCGAGGTTAACGATTATACACGAACTCTCATGAATGGTTGGGAAAAGATTAATCTCATTGTTATTCCCGGCGGAATTCGAACACAGTACATCTTGAATTCGAGCCACGTTCCTTAATTACTCGGATAAAACGCTACACAGTCAATTTAAAAAACTTAACGCTAGATTAATGCAGGACTTATTCAGAACAGAAACGCATATGTTTCGTTCTGCAGGAATATTTGCGAGAATGGCGTTCTGAAGCGTATCCAAATGGATGATGATGCAGCAACGCGGTCATCCCCTAACGCCAATATATACTTTAATACGACCGTCAGATATTTATATTATATCTCTATGTAGGATTGGCTTTAGTACTGGTATGTTAGGGGTTGTTCTTGAATTATTATTCAGTATAGGGGAGCACTGGTCACTTCTTAACTACGTGCTGCAGGTTTATAAACTAGGCCTGTCTAACATATAGTACAAAGTAAACTTTTTGATACAAGAAAACTATAGTGTTATACACAAAATTTAAATTGGTATAAAATTTTGTTAGATCTTCTATATATAACTTGCGCAACAATATTTTTAGACCATAAATTGCCAAGAAAGGACATTAATTCCAAATAATTAAAAACTGAGAAGATTATAACTTGAGACAATTACGGATGAAAACTATTCAAATCCACATCCACTGAATTGTATCGGATTGGGTCTTCATAATTGGCAGTTTTCGAATACATGAAGTTAAAGAGTTCTCAACCACTAATCGGCTCGGATCCACTCGGCAACAACCACTGCCGTGCCGAGTCTATACGGTCCGATTTAGTGAGATGTAGACCTTTAAACTGTTAAATAATTCGTCCTGAATTCTTGACGTCTAACTTTAAAATCAAACGAATACTATTTTTGAAAGTATGTATGTTATTACTCACGTAAAGAAAACATCAGCCAGAATATTTTTGCTCAGTAATTTCATACCTGAAATAAAACAAAGAAAGTAGAGTTAATTTCACAACTAAAAATATCTTTTAAATTTACTTGTAGAAATTTTAAATACATTATATTTTAATGGTAATATTTGTACTGTAGATGCCGAACCGTATGAAGGTCGTCCTGAAAGCTGTGATATGTTGTTTATACCACACACTACAGAAGTAAAACTCACGCAAAACCTAGACCTGAATTCTATAAATTGACATTTACACTAAAAATTTTTTTTTTCTCTACTTTATATATATGGGGGTTCGCGATAATTTTACCAATTTTTAAGGGGTCACAAAGCTTAGGAAACGCTCTTCTAGACTAGTTACATCAGACAGCTGCGACGTATTATAGCATACGACTCTTCTCTGATATCAGATACTGGACCTAAAATTGTACGTATTCTCTTTCGCTTGGTATTAGCAACTAAAAAACTAGATTATCAACTTAAGGCTGTCGGAACGCTTTAAATTTAAGCCAAAAATAGATCTTCGGTTGTCAACTGATTATAGACTTATTCGTCAACATTCTGCAAAAATTCTTTCTCTATAAGGAAGATAAAGGACAAATCTAGGTCTCTAATGGACTACTTTTGTAATTTATGTACGATTTACTAGAAAAAATTTGGCATTAATTGTGCTAAAAAAAAACACGTTTTCAATGTCACACTATGACCTTATTCGTACTTATTTGACAAAACTGTTCCATCACAAATCTAAAATGACTCTTCCTTTTTCGGAAAAGTTTTTTATATCTTCAAAATATTTCCAAGAGTTTTCAATTGACAGCGGCACCCTTGCAAAAAAATTTTTTAGCCTCGTAGTTGTCACCAGCCAAAAATTAAACGTGCGGATGATTTGAGCGAAACATAGCTAAAGAAGGTCACACCCACATTATGTCTTTTGCCTACCTCACCCCTTACCGCTGGGTCTCAGCACAAACAAAATTCAGAGCGTCCGACAGCCTTAAGTCCTTTATACCTGACACCTAAGAATTGATCCTGCACATTCGTCATTACGAGTTACGTCTGCGTTGTTTCAATTGCACTTGCTCCGTGCATTGCATGGCGCCGCGACGCGTTATAATATTAGGGAGAGAGGAGATACATATATCCGAGTTTTATTAAACCGATTTATCTTTGTTTATCGTCCGCCGGACGCAATTAGCCCCTCTGTGCACGCTATCATGCGCAGGTATCTGTGTGCAGTGGGCACAAATAGAATTAGGCGCTAAGATTTATAGACATTGATCTAAAAAAACAGATACCATATATATAATGTATAATACATAAACATTCCCGCACTGCTTGTACCGGCTGAGTAATTGAATTGAAGTTGATATATGGCAAGTAATGCGATGTTTCTTTTGAATTTTGAATGGTTGCTCGACTCTCGTATATTTGCAAGATCAATTGTAGTTAAGATAGGACGTCACTTTTATATTTCATGTATTGTAGTCTAGATATAAAGGCGATGTATGTATGTTAATTATGGACTTCAAAACGGCCGGAGCGATTTTGATTAGATTAATAATAATAATAATGCGTTTAACGTCCGTTTCTCGAATTTATGTCATAACAGACGCCATTCGCACCATTACTATTTTCCATCTACCACATTTCCCGTTATTTTTCTACATTTTTAAAACTTCAACTTATACAATAGCAATGGGCGAATGAAGGAATTACAGGAAATTAGGATAAGAGGTAAATTTTGAACTAGGAGTTTGATAGGTAATCGACCATGGCCTCAAATAAGGAACCATCTCGATATTTATCTGGAATTAATTGTGGGAAACCATGGAAAACCTTAATTAAGATGGCCGGTACAGGAATTACCGTTTCTCGGCGAGAGGCAGTAGGAAAAAGTCCCAGCCACATCTGCCCCCGCTGGGATTCGATCCCGGACCTTCAAAATGCGAGTCTAGTGCTGTCACCAAAACTCTACCCAGCTCGGTATTTTGATTAGATTAGCCAGCGGGCGATTCTATGAAGTTTGGCAGCGATCGGATCAACATATTTTTTTTTATGACAATCTTGAATTTTTTGAATTTGCGCAAATTCAATACACGTTTCTAGGCAGCGTCTAATATTAATTTCGACAAGTGCGTCGTATATTTTCAATGGACTGATTAAGCATATTTAAATCAACACCGGGAAAATATGCCTATTATTATATAACTTGGATGTGAATTGTGTTTCAAGAATCGTGATCTTTTTGTAAAGAAATGTACAATAAAATTTTTCAGAAAGCGAATCCCATCCTGTACAGCTAATCTATTCGGATATTGAAATAATAACAAGTTGATGCATATTTTGTGCACACCTAGATAATTTAATTTTAAAAAATTGAAATATACTACGAATATTGAATCTAGTACCAACATTATAATCGTATTATACCGGGGGATGCAGTTTGCAGTTGGCAGCTCCGGAACAAACAGGAGCTTGGAAGAGTCAAGCAACGGAAAAACAGATTATAAATACATAATATGCATGGGTGTATCGTTTATTTAATAACTAACCAGTTTTAATTAAATTACAAGCTAAAAAGTCTAAAATGCTGGTACTGATATGCATACATCAAGCTTATTCACTGACGCATTTAAGCTGATAGGCTGGAAAGATCTCAAGAAGATATATTATCAATTATAATAAAATATTAAGGTTGTATGTAACTGTCTTCGTATTCAAATTAGAATTTTTACACGTATACTAAACGTACCGGGGACTCACGATTTATTTTTCGGTTCGGTTTTTCATTTCAATTTGGCATTTAAATTTAGTGAAATTGAAATATCGAATTTAAAAAAAATATTTGTTTAAAGTTTGCAATAAAAATTTAGTATGTAAATGGATATTATAATTATGCAACAAACAAGTTAAGCAATTTAGTTCTTGGACAATGCAAGCACAAAATACACCTCTATGTTGTTGGGTAAGTACGTAGATAAAAACGGAACTGTGGAATGATTCCTGCAGAGAAAAGGAAACGCTAGCGTAGCGTCGAACGCGCTTTAGATCTTTAATAAAACTCAAAGCAATGGTCTATCAAAATTGTGAAATACTTTATGATGGAATTTTATTCACATATATACATATTATTACGATACTATGTAGCGAATATACTGGATACATTTTTTCAAGCGCACGGTTCAAAAATTGTTAAACACTGATTTCGATTATTTTATAATTTTAACATTTACTAAGGAAATTTGCTCATCTTTTTTTTCATAGGCTGATTAACGTTCTCTAATAAATCCCAAAGTTTCAGAATTTTTGACCGTTTGGAACGCGAGATAATTAATAACAAAATTCGCAATTTTCATGAATTACCGTATTAAGCATGCGAAATTGCGAACTTTCTTATTAATTCATCTTTAAAGTTCAATTCTAGAATATATTATAATAGAAATTAGTTTCACGGGTAATTGGAATAAAAATAAATCAATTTAAACACTCATTGATTGCAACGTTTCGTCTTTATTCAATCAAGACTTTTTCAAGCTCTGAAAAAAATACCATTGTTTCTTTTTTGTAAATTATTTAATCCATAAGGTTTAATATTCTTATTATTATTGTTAATTTTTGTAAAAAATGTTTTTCAGAGCTTGAAAAAGTCTTGATTGAATAAAGACGAAACGTTGCAATCAATGAGTGTTTAAATTGATTTATTTTTATTCCAATTACCCGTGAAACTAATTTCTATTTGTTATTAATTATATCGCGTTCTAAACGCTCAAAAATTCTGAAACTTTGGGATTTATTAGACAACGTTAATTACAGCCTACGAAAAAAAAGATGAGCAAAATCTGTCAAAAAGTGATTTTTCTTATAATACCACGCTAGAATTACCTTAAGAGTGTGTGGCGGTACGTTATGTAAGAGCCGACTTTTCGACCAACCTTTATGCGATGTCTGTATCAGAGAAGAAAGGAAAGTTTGTACGAAGTAGTAACTTAACATCACGTCCATGGATAGTTGAGAAGTGAGAACTCAACATAATAGTTAACAAAGATGTCACTGTTCTCTTTATTTATCTATTACTTAATAAGAAACCATACGTGATTTCCAAGTAAATCCACGCAGTAAATATTATAAGTAATAAACATCTCAAATATGTAATATCACATTTTTAGTGAAAGATGGCAAAAAGATTGCCGAAACGTTAGAATAAATGCAATTCATATATCTCAGTATTTGCTTTTTTTCGATCCTGTGCCACCTAGGTTCTTCCTAAGAAATTTCTCAATCACTTTCAAGGATCATCATCACTCTAAAAAAATTTTTTTAGAGTTATCTTTTGCATCACATTTTTAGTGTTATAATAACAATCATTAACGTATACCCTTTACATTTTCTAGTTTGCGTTCAGCAATCTAACATTTTTTCATTATTATTTTGAAATAAAAATTAAATGACGAGGGCTGTGGATTTTTCTATTACTAAGTTTGTTATTTTCTTTAGGATCTTTGAAACTATACATTTTAAAACTATAAAAAATGTACATTTATATTTTTCATAACAAACCCTTTCATTTGATACGTCACATGATGCACTTGTTTTTTTAGGGGTTGAAAAACGTTTTTGGGCACCAAAATACCGAAAAAATTCTCAGAATCGTTTCAAAATTGACATTTAACCCTCCAGTAGTAATTAGAAAGTGCCCCTAAAATTTTAATAAAATTGGCCTGACAGGACCGGACTTACAAATTTTTTGAAAACACTACTTTGCAGATAGTGAATTATTTACTGAAAGTTGTATATAATTTGGTATAGAAGTTCAATTGATAATAATATTGCAATTAAGAAAATAAATGTTATTTTAAGGGGTGTATTAAGGAGTCAATTGCCCAAAAACCAACTTAAGTTCGCATAATAAAGCCACCCTGCATGTATAAGCAAATACACTATATTGTCGGCAGGGTTTTGGCACTGCGACCCGGTTTTTTTAGATCTAGTACCAATTTTACAATTTATTATTTTTTTAAAATTAATTAAAAATTCTACTGACATTTTTACCAGCTCTCTTTGCAAAGTGAGATGCTATAATAGCG
This sequence comes from Venustoraphidia nigricollis, assembly GCA_034508555.1. Lineage (NCBI taxonomy): Eukaryota > Metazoa > Arthropoda > Insecta > Raphidioptera > Raphidiidae > Venustoraphidia > Venustoraphidia nigricollis. The sequence continues at coordinate 426,489 of JAVRKA010000083.1, forward strand.
GAGTCATGGCAACATGATATAAACAAGGACAATGCTATACGCTCAGTTGTTTTTAAACTCATTTTGCACTGTTACATCCAAGGCTTTTGTAATAATTAATGTGCTCGATACTGTTCATTAAAAGAATGTCTATAAATTAACAAATCAACAGAAGTGCCTCGATTGATAGAACAGTGGAAACAAAGCTAAACTGAGTTGAAAAGTTCAAAGATTGATTGATGTGTAAATTAAGAGAAGCCCTTTTGGCATTATTCGCTCTCAGTCAGTCGAGAGGACTATGAATGCTAACATACGTACGTAGGGACAAACAAACGAAAAGCAAGGGTAGCTGATAAGTGACAGTCAACTAATAACTGTCAAACTCACGATACGTGACCCGGCGCCACCACCACAATCCAACCGTTCCCTACACCGTCGTCGGTCATTTCTCAAGGAACTGCAGCAGCCAGTCATTTCACACAGTACGTTCGTTTCGACAGGTTTTAATACGGACGGAAAAAGTGACAGTCGACCAGTGGTACATAACCTTTGATGTAATAATTGGTTATGACATAAAAACATAATTCGTTAAATATACAGCTAATAAACGGTCAGCGCGAAGCGTAGCCGTGTTAATAGTTACTCCATTTTTTAGGGTTCTGGTTTAAAAACTAATAGAAAATTATAACAATTCTATATATAAAAACAGGATGGTAGTCTATTTCAGATTAATAGAGTTCGACACCGTTTGACCGATCATCATGAAAGTTGGCACATAAATGTATTTTTTTCATGGAGAAGATGGTGACGTAATATTATAACAAGGTTTGACAAAGATTGACAAAGAGGTCGGAGGAGGTTCTAAATAACAAAAAATGACGGGGTACCTGTAGTCCATTGGATAACCCCTTACTGTATTGGATTCGAAATCATATTAATTCGGAGTTTTTAAGGTAAGTTCTAGTTGACTTCGCCGTTTAATTGTACTATTATTAATTTATTACACTAACAAATGTTTGAATATATATATGTATTTAGTATAATAGCTTTTGTCTGCTATAATTGTTAAGAAACATTCATTGTTGTAGCACTATATTAGAAAAATTTATTATTCCAACACGTCACCGCCGGGATTTAAACCCGAATCTTTCCACTTGTGGAAAGATTCGGGTTTTTCTAATATATTGCTACAACAATGAATGTTTCTAAACAATTATAGCAGACAATTAGCTATTATACTAAATGACTTCAGCAGGTACGTATGTAAAATCTACTAATATATGTATGTATAAAACAAGAAGTTATGAACTTTTGAAGCTTTAGAAATATTTTATGTCGGATTCATGTATCACAAAATACAATTGTTTTTTTACACTTTACATCGGCAAATTGGCGACAAATTATTTAATATTCACGCTAAATATGAAGCTATTTATTTTTTATGAAAACAAAAATGTGACTTAAAATAGTATCTACACTCGAGTGTAAATGTAAAATAAAAATAACAAGCATCCTGAGGTGTTAAAAATACTGGTTTTAATTCTGAAGTTAACATAAATCTGCGGTGAATACGTATAATGTATAATCATACACAAACAGCCAATAGGCACGTACCTGTATGTCTGTGTAAAGTCAGTTTAGGCTCACTCACTCGCTGGTTCGAGTAGCGGCCTTTACAACCGCTCTATACTTATACCTACTGTGTCGCTTCTCGAATATTCGAGCAGAGAAAATATCAGGAGAGATTTATATAGTGAAATAAAAATTGAGACCTTGCATTAGATTTAGATATAACAACCAGTCACTAAGAGATTAATTTTAATTCATATACAGTGTAAACTCTTTATAACGAAACTGAAGGGACCGAGCATTTTTTATCGTTATAGAGAGTTACCGTTATATGGAGTGAAGAAAGAAAAACTTCCTTATTTTTTTAGGAGACTTTTCCTCCAGCGCCGCCTGCAGAATTGTTTCTTTATTTTTCCAAATGGTACCAACAGTAGATTGACCTAGTTCAAGACGTCTTCCAACGTCGCTTTTCTTTTCTACCTTTTCAATCGCACGTATCACACAAACTTTTTCGTCAACACATAACGCTTTTCTTTTACTGGCCATGTTAACAGTTTCAAAGTTGGTTTAAGACTGATAATACGATAGGTAGGTATTTAGTTCGAGACCATCATTTTCAAGCAAACCAAGCACATGTTCAAGGCAATTAACAATAACAAAAGCAAGACGGCTGTTTACGACCTCAGAAGTTTCGGGGCCTCAGAGGTTTAGTCGGCGTCTTTTGTAACCTGATAAGATAACATAAACAATAACACCGACAATGACGATTTTCTCTATCTAAATATGAACACATTTCTTCTTAATAGAGAATGACTGCTGCGCTATAAAGAGTGTATCAATGTATGGGTTTTAAGGTAAACCAACCAAATTGTGATCTTTTCTATGTTATAGAGAGTTTATCGTTATAAAGAATAATGTTATAAAGAGTTTACACTCTAATTATATTATAAATGTTTAGTTTGTTCAATTTTTTTCCATATATGACTAGCCACTACCTGCGACTCTGCACGCAGTTGAGATGAAACAATAGTGGATCCTTCAGTTCCATCGTATTTAGCGAATTGCAACAAAGCGGATAGCATAGAAACCTTCTCCATGAAAAATACATATCTTAAAGTGTTACTGGGAACATTTAAGACTTGCAAATTATTGTCTGTCCGTCAGCCATCTTGGGTCGATGTCATTGTTATCTCTCTCTACTACAAGGGAACAATGGATTGCGGTATTTGGTAGATCCAGTAAGTTTAAATGCAGTTATCAAGGAAATCAGTTAATTAACGAAAAATGAAGTCATTATGGTTTTTAAAAAAACACTTTTATAATTTTATGTTTGCCTCTCCTTTAGCAAAAATAAATTCCTTACTCGAAAGTTCGGATCAATATCCCTTCCGTGTGTGTATGAGAGCTTAAAGTTTGTCACGCGTCCCTGCAACATATACTTCAGTCGGTATTACAGCGATCTACCTAAACCGATACTACAAAAATTTTACAAAAACAAACTCGCTATCAGCGGCTGTATAAAAATAACATTACACAACGACAAATACATAGGCGCTACCATCGCACGGAAAAAATAGAGCCCTGGGTGTCATTTTTAACATAGCAATTTTCAAACGTACAAAAAAAAAAACAGACGCCAGTGACTGAAAGATATTTCGTCAAAAGAAAATAGATTATGGTCGTCTGTGTGTATGTAATAATTTCTCGGTGTAATCCTTTTATTTAAAAGCAAAACAAAAAACCGGTTTACGTAGTAAAGTATGATGTCCTCGCTGGGTTCAATACGTAAACGGATGCTTGTAAATATATTTTTTACCTGCTATATAAAAATAACTGTAATAATTATAGTAATAATAATAAATATAAAATATAGCATCTCCACCACTGATAAAGTAGTATAGAAACCAGAATATTGCCGAATCAGTTCTTGTGAACTGTAAAATACCCTCAGGTGTCATTTCAGTGACCGTATTTCTGAATGAGCGCACCATAATCAGATGTTTTATAAAATGGACTGAACACTTAAAAACGCGTTAAGCAATTTTCGTTCATCATAATATATAGGTTTATATTTATACAACCCTTTACTGCTCTCGTTTTCTACATGAATTGAGATAAAAACTGGAAGTTTATTTGCCGTAATATGACACACAGACTAATGACATTGGTTGAATGGCGGGACCTAGGGGTATTTGAGACATAGGATTAATATGAAGCTATGATGTATTGTCAATATTTGGTTCCAGCTTTTAGTTGGAACCAAATATTTTTTTACGTACTGGTTCTAAATTTCCTTAGTAATGATCTAGTGCATTTATTTTTAAAAATTCGCTCAAAAATATTTTTCGAAAAAAATAGAACACAGTAGTTCCAAAAATATCGAAAAAATTATTAGAATTTATATTTATGTATAGTGGGCAATTGGACACAAATAAATGAAAATTCTAAGTTTTCTAAATTTGCTACGTTTCGTAGGTTAGTTTCCTACTTCTTCAGGCAAGCTTTATTTAAAATAGGATACACTACCTATATATAAATATATAACAGCATGGACGATAACAATTCGAAATTATCAGAGTTGTTTCAAAATTCGGGAATGCCGATCGAGCAGTAAGAATACGACTGCAGTACTAGTATAAGGGAATCGGGTAGCTCGACAGCAAAATAAAGGAAAAGGCGTATCCTCTGTTTTAATAAATTGTGAATAAGAGAGAACGCAAAAGTATAGCGCTGAGTGAGCCAGAGAGAGAGAGGGAGCGCGATAGTAATTTCTATCGTGTAGTATTAAGAACAAACTCTCTTTTTTATATAAGAAATAAATAACGTGGCAATATATATCACAATTAAGTACTAAGTAATAACGTCTTTGTAAAATATCGCCATAACAGACAGATTATGTTGTTCAGAAAGTAAGGTATATAAGCGTTATTAATAGTTTTGTGTAATAATGGCTTCGTGACGAATGCTACAGTGTAATTCAGACTTCGTATAATACACTGTGTAAAACTGTAACAAACAATGGAACAAACAAGCAGGTTCTGTTGTTGGAGAGTATCTATAGATACGCAGGATAATACGAAAAGCGTATTTTTTATGTAAACCAATTATGGAAAACTCTAATATGAATAACATGCATTGTTCGGGAAAACATAAAGAAATTCATTTATAATAAATAAGCCGGGATTAACTTATTATTCTAGCAACGTCGACTAAATAATAAATCCACGCAAATATCTTTGTGTGCGATGAATTAACTACATTTCTTAAGCTAAAAATCAATTGGTGGTATTATGAAAATACTTGGAGCAAAATCGTGTTTTAATCGATTTCAAAAAAGGAGGTTATACAATTCGACGCGTTTTATATTATTATGAAGATTTGTTTGGTACCTTAATCTTCTTGTTCCAACAAACTCATCAATCCATCGAAGTTATTTCAAAGTATAAACTAAATATAATAAAAAAATTGTCACCATCTGTTATATGCATTAAATGAATTTTTTTTAAATTCATATTTGGGTTTATATGCGTAATTAAATTTTAATTTTAGAACATGTTTTTATTAACTGGAATAAGTAGACCTGACAAATTTGGAATGTTATTAAAAAAAAAATTCAATTGCACAAAACAGCTGAAAATAGAGTTAAGAAAAACTGCTGAACGTTTTACAGGTAAAAAAATTATTAAGAATAATATTAAAAAGTAGTTTTCAAAAGTTATTGGATGTTGAAAAAACTTTAACTTTATAAGATTACGGAGAATATTATACAGAAGTTGTAAAAATAAAAAAATCAAGACACATAAGTACATTATTTTTTCGGTTTTAAAGCATTATGTAATATACTGTAAAAATATGTTATAAATAAAAAATATATTATAGTAGCGGACCCGTGCGAATATTTCGCACCGTTGTCAGTTACGTAATATAATAGAGTGGAAATAAATTTTATTCTATCGTATTCACAGATTAAGTCACTTAATATTACCGACAACTGTTAAAATAAACAGATTGTTACCAGTAGGAGACATTCTGTTTATTTTGTTCTAATTCAGAGACTTCAGCGTCACTACACGGCGTATTACCGACAACAGATTGCCACCAGATTTTTCTGAATGTTATTTTCTGTAATGAAATTGTTAAAATTTTTAAACTGTAAATTCTTAACGAAAACATTAATTTTAAGACATTAACTTAGTTTTCGTCATTAATAATCTTCAAAATGGCATATCAAACATTAATTTAAGGGAGATAGAAAGAAAACCCCTTTGAGAAATTATATATACCGATTTATTAAAAGCCGATTTAGTTTTAGTGAGACCTGCGACAGTTCAAAGCTCGACACGACCTCATATTTTTTTATAATATAATAAGAAAAATGTAATAAGCGCGTGGGAAAGAAAATCCGGTAGTTGGTTTAATATTACACACATTATGTACTTTCCATGTACGTATTTCGCTATTGAAAATCCTCTTTTGTGTCGTTATTATTGAGTTTACAGGAGGAAGTGGATACGGGAATACCCGCACTCTCAACAAGAAAGCAGTCGACAGTCATTTGTCTCTTTCATAGCCAACCAGACCTCACTAAATCGCTCTGTATTTTCCTGGTCAGTGAGAAAACAATTGACTTTTTTGTTGCGATGGTGTTTTTGTCTGTATATACCGATTGTTAAAGGACTTTTTTTATACATTCGTATAATTTTTTTTAGTTTCCTTTTTAAATCGCGTTTCTTTATATAATAAAAAAGTTATTTCACTTATAAAAAGCGACTGCTATTTTAAGATTTATATATTTGGTCTCCTTATGTCTTTCAGTTTTATGCCCTCCATTTATTCAAACAATTGTGTTTTCAACATTTGCTGTTAAAACAACATTTTGTTTTCTACGTGATAAAAATATTTTTAAGTTCAACCATTGCAAATTTTCCCACGAATTATAGATATGATTAAATTACAGCTATGAGGCTGTTTATTTTTTTTACCGTCCTCATTTTAATTTACAAAATCTACCTTATGTAAACATTATGTGATATGAACAATTAAAAAAAGGTTTTTGACTAATTAGAAAACTAAAATAGATGATATAATCACTTTAAACAAAAATATAAATTGTACAAAATATATTATTGCGATTACTTTGAATACTTAATTTTCAAAAACTTATTTGGAAATTAAAAAACAACTAGCGGTACCTGTGTGAATAATTCGCACTAAAATTCGTTTCTAATTTCTGACACTCTTTATAACTTTCTTCTTTTTGTTGTATTACATTACAAAGCCCAGTGACGGTTCAAGAAAATATTTTTCTAAGACTGTCATATAGAGGCGCAAGTATCGAAAACGTTGAGCTGAAGCGCCGCCATACGAAAAGTATTTATACGTGAATTTTGATTAAAAAATAAACAAAAAAAATTACCGACCGTCAATCATGTTGACGTTGTTTCAAAGTTAGAACCGTCAGATGGCAGCATTGCTGCATATACTGAATAAATGTTTAATTGTTATAATTAATTATTTTGCAAAAACAAAAGCAATAATAGATTTTTTAGTTGTTGATGTCGGTAGAGCAAGCAATTATCTATAAAATGATATAAAATGTATGTGGAGCAATTGTGTTTTTTTCGAAAAAGGGAGGCAAACATCTTAACCTTAGCGTAGTAATATATGTGATATTCGTTTTTGGTAGTCTGTAAAGGTTACCAGCCTGAAGGACTATTTAGGCCTTGTACCAATTATTTTTTACCCTCAATTAATTTCTAGTAAATTATTTAATTCGACAGTTAACTGTTAATTGTAATTGAGTATTTTGATTCATTTAAAAATTATACATTTTATGAGAAACCCACAAGACAACATAATATTATTGTAGTTCTACATACATACAAAATACAGATGGCTAACCGAAAACAGTAGAGGCAAGTTAACAGAATTCAATAGATTTTGACATCTTTAAATTTAAAAATTTTGGGGTGCAATTCACCCTCGTTTTAGGGTTGTAGTCACGTTAATGACAACAGTCAATTTAGGTGTCCCCCTTGCAAATAAAATTTACGTGTCAGAGCATTTTTCATAAAATTGAGGTTAAATAGCAAAAAGCTCTCTATACTCTTTGCGGTGCATCATTCTGTACAATATAAAATGTCTACCCTAATAGAGTCGAATTCATTAATTTTCAACATCATCTATTTTCAACTGATTTTACTCAATTATTTTCAAGTCTTTTGTCCCCTCCACGCTGCTCGGCAAATGGAAAAATAAATTTAACCTCAAATTACTAAAGGTTTTTTTCTGATTGATTTATGATTACCACGAAGTGAGGATCAAAGACAAGTTGAAAATATATTATTCAATTACACTCGACAGGTTAAAAATACGTGCGTTCTACTGTAATTAATATTCTACAGAAAAATCCATTCTTTGATTTTTTTCTGCTTATCACTATTTTAATAATCAGTACAAATCAAAATTAATTTCTCTAAAACTCTACAACAAATCGCCTTAGGAGATCAAAATGATGCAACTGGAAACTTAAAAAAAATCACTGAGAAACTTTCTATCCAATAACTGCTTTTATACTGTAGAAGAATTTTTTAATTTTAATAATAATAATAATAATGAAAACTATTCCGGCATGTCAGCGTATTGTTGAGTCACTAATTTGCCGTATGCAAAAGGCCGTGCTTATTGGGTCGCTCCGTGTACTCCGTGCGCACGACCCAAACTCACTGTAATCGCCCATTGCATGGTTTGAGACGCAGTTATAGTTACAACTTGCTCCACAAGTATCCCTAGTATGACGGTGACGAACCCGAAGTTTCGGTGCTTGTGGGTGCAAAATTTTTTAAGGAATATTTCCTTCACAATAATAATAATAATGCGTTTAACGTCCGTTTGTCCACTTTTATGTCATAACAGACGCCATTCGCACAATTACTATTAACACCGAGCTGGGTAGAGTAGTGGTGACAGCACTAGACTCGTATTCGGGAGATTCGGGTTCGAATCCCGGCGGGGGCAGATGTGGCTGGGAGTTTTTCCTACTGCCTCTCGCCGAGAAACGGTAATTCCTTAGCCGGCCATCTTGATTGAGGTTTTCCATGGTTTCCCTCAATTAATTCCAGATAAATATCGAGATGGTTCCTTATTCTAGGCCATGGCCGATTACCTATGAAACTCCCAGTTCAAAAATTACCTATCCTATCCTAATTTCCTATAATTCCTTCATTCGCCCATTGCTATTAGTTAAGTTGAAGTTTCAGAAATGTAGAAAATAACGGGAAGTGGTAAAATGCATTTTTTAATTATAGTACATTTTAAATATGTTAATTTGGCGTCACATATAAGCGTACTGTGTATTGTGTGTTAATAAAATTATTATTACTATTATTATTTTCGTTTACCTACTTATATTTTGGTAATTTAAAATGTATTTTTCATATCTTTACCTACATCATAAAAATTGGAATAATAGTATAATGAATACAATTATCTGACAGATCAATAATCAAATTTTTTATACTTTTGAGCGCTTTATAGTGACACACGTATTTTGATTGATTAAACTGAATATGTCAACTTTCCCCCACGGCCCTCATCTAATTGCGGTAAGTGCTTTGTACACTGTATGCTATGTTCATTGTTGTATATGATATTATGTATTTTGTTGACAAGCGTTGTGTGGGCTGCGAGGGGAGCTGCGAAGGCGGTTGATGTAACGGGGTTACTTGGTTGAAATTACAGTAATGATTCAGTTAAGAGGCCGGTAGCTGAGAGTGGACTCTATAGCGCACTACTTATGTATGTATGTATTATATGTCTGTATGTATGTAATATGTATATATGGTTGTGTATGTACTGTCAACAGGGACGGGACAAAATCCCTACTGATTACGAATTACGACGGCGTGAGAAACGGGTCGAACATGGTGGACGTGACGGGTGACAGCTTTGCTGCCAAGCGCTGCTACCAAATTATTATGGTTACCTTCGTACTGTTTTCGGTCTACTGTCATTATTATTTATATTTTATATTGGTGTGAGCATTAATGATAATTAAAAAACACAAATAAATAAATAAATAAATAAATAAACAAAGCAAAGCATCTAATACTTAATTAATCATTTAATAGATATCATTTTTTTGAATTAGTTATGTTAGTTTAGTTTGATGCACGTGCTTCAATCAATTTTGCCAATAAAAAAAATGGTGCGTGTGGTTATTTACACGTAGCAGAAGTTATACTTCTTTCGTGATACCTAATATTCACAGTTTCGTTAAAGCTGCATATTGATAAAATAAAATGGGATGTCTAGAGAGATGATAAATATAGTTAAAAGTTTACTTCGAGTAGTACTTATTTACTTTGGATAATAGGTGGACAATTCCATCAGCACATTGTAACAGAGACATGAGACGTGTCGTCTATGAATATAAAGTAAAATTATACTGCATCGAAGCGTCAACTTTATCAACGATTTCAACATGTAGTAAATTCATATTAAATTAAGAACTAACTTCATGGTGTCTCATTTTCGTTGCACAAGTTCCGTTACAGAGAAAATTTTACCCTCAATGCGCTAAAAGAAGTATAATTTTAAAAACGGTTTAATCAGATAGGAAACATGTAATGGAGATTGAGAATTTCGAACGCAATTTTTGAGCTAAATTGGTGTACCCTGGCTAAACTATAAGATAATACGATGATATATGAAACATTTGTTGCTCTTAATAGTGTTTTATCGCTAAACCAAAATCAAGTCAGTGGGAAACAGGAATATATTACCGATTAAAACTTTATATATAAAACCTGTTTCTTATTTAATTATCTTTTAAATATCTGATCATACTGTATATTTCATTAATTATAGGCTGGTGTAGTTTAACATTTTTTTTGCTACGGTTTTAAAACTAATCCGATGCGACCACAGGTGGTCAACAAAAGTCCTTATGTAATTTAGAAAAAGGAAATATATTACCGGGTAATGTTAAACACAGGCTATGCTGCAAAAGCAGATTATTGCCGTGTTCCTATTTCACACCCAGTGCATCCCTGTAACTGTTCCCGAAGGCACAAGGGGAGCTGCGACCAGGATAAGGACGTAAGCTCTTATCGGCTTCCCGAAAAGAGACAAACATATAAATAGAATGAGTGAGAGATACGAGTACACGGAATGGTTACGCTTGCAAATTGTAAGTCATTAAATCAATTATTGCTTTACATATTAATTTATCAAACGCAAAATCAATATTAAAATTGTGCCGGCACAATGTTTTTCTGTAGATTATAGTATGTAAATTAAACTGTGGTATGAATGTGACGATCTGTCCATGTGAAAGTTTTCACATGACATAAACATCAAAGTGTTCTCTTAAAATGTATAATAATTTCGCCGTAATTGTAATATTAAAAACTAAAGAAGTTAAACTTCTTTTGTGAGCTTCTGAGGGTGAAATTCATTATAATTTTTTTGCCCTTTTCAAATGCATCCGATTTTATTATATTATCTATTTTAAAGTTTAAAATTTTGAAAGAAAAATATCCATTTAAGCTGTGTTCAAATATGGTTAAAGTTTTAAATTTCTGCCAGGTTAGCATTTAAAAGCAGCTGGAATACAGCAGAAAATTTGACTTTAAAGCTTAAATGAGTCGACCGAAATTTTTACGAAAATGAGTTAGCCACTCATAACTTTGTACAGTTAGACAGATTGTTGATTATAGACGCTCAACATTCGAGGACACCAGCGTCTAACCTTGCGGAAGAAATAAGAAAATAACTAAGCTGAAACATTTCTGAAGTTTTGAAGCTGTCACAATTAATTAAGAACTTAATGGTAATTTCGTGTATTACAAATTCATTTCTAAGCCCTACTATTCAATTGATACTACTGGAAGAGGACAGTGTGGTTCAGTGTTTAGCGTTCTGACTTCTTGACCGGACTGTCGTGGGTTTAAACCCTTCTTCTGCTCATGAATGTTTTGTAAGGATCGTTTAGTTTTAAGTGATTTGATGTAATTACGACGCTAATAACCTAAGTACAATAAATAAACATGATAATACTGATTCAAAATTATTAGTTTTGTGAATGAGTGAGTCAGTAAGTGAGTGAGTAAAACGTTTCACCAAGTTCAGCATAGATGAGCTGGCGGCAGTAATAACTGTGACGACGTTGTGTGAAAGGAGACTCGGTTTATTAGTGCTTCCCCGGGAACCCCCGGGAACCAAAGAGATCTCATCGTGTCTAACATACAGACAGAGAAAGATCTTGTATTCTGTATCGTTCTATCTGTATCTTGTTAAATTTATACTTGTATCTATTTACATATGGAAGAGCGTTATCTAATATCGAATTAAGTTGGAAATAAAATTACTTTACAAGTTACTGTGAACGGTGTCGGTTAAATAAAAAGTGAATTAGACACTGCTCGAGCGGTGATGCATGACAAATGTTACTAGGGGCTAGTTACGAGAAATGAATAACGATTTATACTGTTGCACAACCCACGACAAAATAGTTGCTTCTCATGTCTGGATAAAGGTCGTGAACCGACACATTTAACACTAGACTCGCGATCGGGAGTTGCTAGGTTCGAATCCCGGCGGGAGCAGATGTGACTAGAACTTTTTCTTATAGCAGGAAAGGGATTAAGCGTTTTTGGGCAGGTATTTGAGGCACTGTGAAAATTTGTACATTAACTCTTTAGTAATATCCGAATACAAAAGCACAGATCTGGCTGAAGGGTAGCGAGGCTTAACCGACCTACTATATTCTAATGTCTTATATAAAACCTTCTGTCGCCCATTGCTAATATTTAGTTGAAGTTTAAAGTGTAGAAATATAACAGGAAATGTGGTACATAGAGAATAGTAATAGTACGAAAGGCGTCTGTTATAACGGAAGGGTTAGAATCGGACGTTAAATGGAATATTATTATTAGTACAAAAATATAAAATTATCAGGAATGTGGACAGTAGATTGTTAAAAACGCAGACAATCAATCCCGCGACGTTCCGACCATATTATTTGGCCTTCATCAGGCGTCTAGAACATACATAACAATAAAAATTACACCAAAAAAGGTCAATACAATATAAATATACGTTTTTAACAAAGTACTGTCCACATTCTTGATAATTTTATATTTTTATTTTAATAATCATGGATGATAACATTAATATTGATTATTATTATTATTATTATGGCGTAAAGTAAAATAAATGCAGTCGTACTACCATTTTCATAGTAAAAACCCGGGTCGCAGTGCCAAAACCCTGTCGACAATATAGTGTATTTGCTAATACAGGTATTGTGGCTTTATTAAATGAAATTAAGTTTGTTTTTGGACAAAATAAAAAAAAATTGAACCCCTTAATACACCCCTTACAATAATAATTTTATTAGTTGAAATATTGTTATCAATTCAACATCTGCACCAAATTAAATACGACCTTCAGTAAGTAAATTCGTATACGCAACCTAGTGTTTTCATAAAATTTGTAAGTCCGGTCCTGTCAGGCCGATTTGCTTATATTTTAGGAGCACTTTTTAATTGCTACTTTAGGGTTAAATTTCAATTTTGAAACGATTCTGAGAATTTTTTCGGTATTTTTGGGCCCAAAAACTTTTTTTCAACCCCCAAAAACTACCCTTAAAATGACCCGATTGGGCCCATTTCAAATAGGCTTCGTGCGGTGATGGATTCCAACATGTATGCCAAATTTCGTTAAAATGAATTAACTCCTTCGAAAGTTATTGCCCGCACATATATATATATATATATATATACATATATATATATATATAAACATTTTTAAAAATGGTGCCAAAGTGTTTAGGGGGTTATGAAACGTCGAGAAATTTTGGTCCGACCCCTAGGTCCCGCCATCCGACCAACGCCAATAGTGTATGTTGCCATATGGCAAATATACACTAATTATAGATTAACCCCATGAAAATATAACGCAGTATGAAATTAGAAGTGAACTTGTTCAAAATTGATCTGTCATAAATTAAGTGAAAATCAAATATTTTATAGGGAGTACGTGCAAAAAAATACTATACTGGTCTCGTGCGTGATGGTATTAATACTCGCTGGCATTTGTTTTTAAATATCACTTTTGTTCAAATATAGTCATCACAAATGACAGAGAAATTATTTATGCAGTCTAATTTGCTATTGGGTCATGATACGCAATCAAAAATAGAAAATTGCAGAAAGCACTTACACAAAAATGAATTATAGTGCATTGTAGACGCTCAACCAGTCAAGAAGCTCAGCTTACCTGAAAAAAAGAGAAAATGTTTTAAAAAAATGACTATATATTTTAAATATAAACTTAGTTCAAGTGTATAATTTGTCTTCTACTTTAAAGATATTCCTAGAGACTCTAGATTGGTCAGTTGCGACTAGTAATTTATCGCGATGTTTGATTAAGGATTAAATTATAAAAATTATAAATAACGGTTTCCTTCGAAACTCATACTATTTCAAATTTCAAAAGAAAACTATTAATTCTGAGTTACTCCCCACGTGACAAATGAAAGAGTTAACAATGAGGTAAATAAGAAATTGATACAGAAATACACTTTTTTAAATTGTCATAAAATCCTAAAAAGAACTTTTTCTAGTCTTAAACTTTCGACAGTTTTCCATCTCCTCTTAGACCCTCCCCTAGAAAGGACTATTTTTCGCAAACACATTGTAGACTGCCCTACCATTATATTTATGCAAGCCTTCCATAGTATGAATGTTGGTATGACACACCACCACCACCACCATATTCTGTCGGCGTGTGTGTATGTGTGTGTGGAGGACTATAAATAATTCATAACGGGCCGGAAACTCGCTAATTTCACGATGTTGACGTCACTTCTGATTACAACCGCACTATGTTATATCACAGCCCACTTTGTATTAGACACATATTCACGTTGTACGCGAATACCGGGTGAATGATTACCTTTTTATTGATCAGTTTATAATAACTTAATGATTAAAACCATTTACATCCACCTATATTGGTGGTAATAATAATGATAACGAGTTTAACGTCCGTTTGTCGCCATTGTGTCATAATAGACGCCATTCGCACCATTTTTATTTTTTCATTTGTTTCCCGTTATTTTGCTAAGTTTTTAAACTTCAACTTGATAGCAATAGGGGAATGAATGAATTATAGGAAATTGCAATAGGAGTTTGATAGGCAATAGGCCATGACTTCGAATAAAGAACCGTCTCGATATTTATTTGGAAATAATTGAGGGAAACCATAGAAAATCTCAACAAGATAGAAATTATCGTTTCTCGGCGAGAGGCAGTAAGAAAAAGTCCTAAGCATATCTGCCTCCACCGGGATTCGAACTCTGCACCTCCCGAATGCGAATCTTGTGCTACACCGCTCGGTGCTTACATTAGTAAATAATACAGTAACAGATAGCGAAGTTGCCATGACTGTTACATGCCTATAATATGTTAAGAAAAAAATCAAATGACATTGTCGAGTATTGAGCTCGAAACTCCTAAATTAGCGCTGAACAGGTACTGTATCTTTTTAAAAGAAGGATAAATTAATCAATGGTTCCAACTTTTGGGTACCCAAATTCTATAATCATCTTCAGGACAGTATAAATGCCTTACCCCAGAACTTTTCAAAAAATCAAATTAAGAATTTGCTACAGGATATGTGTTTGTATAATTTCAGATTTCTTTTCGTGTAATATAAAAAATAATTGTATTTTTATGTATGTACATTGTAAAATGATCTCGATTTTTGTATCTTTCTGACGCTTTTATACCAATATAATAATAATAATAATATAGCCTCAATATTCCCAAAAAGGCCTCCTCTAGCTTCTTCCATTCGGATCGGTCTTTGGTTTTCCTTGTCCAAAGAGATCCAGCAAATTTGGCAAGGTCATCCCTCCATCTTGTTACTTGTCTACCAACTTTTCTTTTATTGTAAAATGGATACCACACCGTTGCTCTGGTCACTAAACATATCTATCTACCTATCTTTACTCAACAGTGCCCATAAGTGGGCATTTTCTACTTGCGGGTACTTTTGGGCAAATATAACTCGTTCAGCGCAATTTTTAGAAGTTTGGGGCTCATCGTATCGACCGCAGATTTTAGGTTCAACGATTTATGAGATATAGACAAAAAGAAAGAATTTTTTAGTACCACGAGCCTTTCCTCCCTGCCATCTAAAAGAACTTATTAGTTTATATGTCAAATAATTAATGTAGTAAGATGGAATGAACAGCTGGTATATTTCTGTACGTGTGGGACGGCCCTATTTACACGCATCCTAGAAGACGCCGGATGTTAATGTGGTGCGAGTAATGTGCCGCCTTTGTGTAATTATTATTCAAAAATCCATTTAAAGCTAATAATGTCACTAAAGGATCAAATTGTGTGAAAATCTATTTACATATACATGCATATATCGACCAATGTTGCCAACATTTACTTTTTAAACTTACTCGATGAGATAATTGAAACAGTTTTTGAAGTTGGCGAACTGAGGATAATATTTTGTCTCTTACGGAATACTAAAATACAATATTACTTTCATCAGTCTACTTACAAATATAAGTTCAAATTTTATTTTCCTCTGTGAAAAATATGGTTTGATATATTATATTAATTTTTCTGTTGTTTTAACTGACCCTCGTCAAATTAGGTTAACCACCCTGTAAGTACTTTCAATGTCAACTGATTTGGAAGCATCAATAACCGTCCAAAACAAAATATAATCACATAATCGAATCATGTCCCATATATCAGCAAAAATTCCATTAACGTTAACTATTCAATAGACACAAACGAGGTTTTTATTTTGACAATAATATTTTATGTACCTTTACCTGTACACCGTGTTTACAAATTTCTGAAATTAATTATATAATTTTTTTAAACGTCGATTAATTTTTTCAATATTATTAATAACAATTTTCAATTTTCCGCGTAGCTAAAGAAAGCAATTTAGAAAATATTACACTGAGGGTAACAATGGCCGCCTGTATAACTTCTGAGTGTCAAAAACTGAAGACAATTATACAAGAAATTAAACTGTACTTAAACGTTCACCTTCTGGTATTGACGATGAAACTAGAGTACGTCATGACATATTTAAAAATACTAGATTTAGCTGGAAATTATGGCTGCAAAAAACTAAATTATTAATGATTTTCACTATTCCAAATGCCAATGTGAATTTAATTTTAGATGTATGCAAGCACACTGTAGATAAAGAGAGCAGTGTAATCAAATATTCCATTTACAGTCGGTAATACAGATTACAGATGTTAGTATTGCAGTTATTTTACGCGCGGTATATTTCATATATCAGTCAGTAAACCTTCAGAAATAGTTAATGTTAATACCTTGAAACTTTGGCATCTTTTATTAATTTTAATATATTTGAATTCATGTTGATGGAGTAGTATAATAGTATAATATTTAATAGACATAATTGATATTTAGTTTGCTAAGATTTAAAACAGGGCTGAACTAAGCATTTTTGTGGTCACACTACTGTTAGTTCTAAGAAAACTGTTATAAAGTATTTTTAATGAAGTGGAATTTTTGATTTTGTTCCCGTGAAAATAGAATTTGATGGAAATTATAAATCC
The DNA here is from genome assembly GCA_034508555.1 of Venustoraphidia nigricollis. Taxonomy (NCBI): domain Eukaryota; kingdom Metazoa; phylum Arthropoda; class Insecta; order Raphidioptera; family Raphidiidae; genus Venustoraphidia; species Venustoraphidia nigricollis. Next base: position 443,671 of record JAVRKA010000083.1, read on the forward strand.
GGGAATATTTGAATGTTAGTACCAACAAATGAACAAAAAATCCTGACACCAATTTTTTTCGTGTAAGATATTCGAAAATATGCAAATAAAATCAGAGGCTTGTTAAAATTTTCTCAGTATTCATGTATAATATACTGAAAAAAAACGATATTATGTTTAGAAGAAATGTATATTGTGCTACCATTGTTAACAATGGTAGCAAAACTGTAGTTACTCTACTGTATTTAATTAGTTTTGCGAACTATACCGTTGCTAAAACATTACTATTGTATGTTTAACAATCAGTAGAGGCATTAAAAGATTAAAAATCTACCAGTTGTAAATTTAAAACATAAAATCAAATCTACACAAATACAGATTTTTTTTATAGTAAGTTTAAATTTATATTTTTATTTGACGCTTTCTATACTGTTCATCAGTATTAACGAATTAAATATACTCTATATATATAAGAAGCGTCTGCCTAGGTACGTCTTAAATTCTTCATTACAAACACGGTTCCCTCATCTTTGATGGTTCTGGTTTAAGATTTCATGACTCATGAAAGAACTTCACGAAAGGAACATAATACTATATATATGTATACTGTGAATAAATAAAACAATGTATTTAATAACGCTGATGAGTTGAATAACGAAAACGGATCATGAAATTAAACGAGGGTATCTCAAGAACGAGCAAAAGAAATTTGTGCTCGGTGACTTCCATCTCTTGTCCAATGATATCACGAGCTAGGTTATACAAAAATGCAAAACCGAACTGAAATTTGCGTACTGTTCTTTTGAAGTTTAATACTAATTAAGTACTTAATTTTAGACAGTAACTTAAGTCGAGTTGGGTAGGAAATTCCATATAATAAGATAAAAATTTATAGGTTATTGTAAATTAATTGTGTAAAAATTATTATTATAATGTTGATAAATTATGAGCTTTTGTATTTTAAGCACGAAAAGATAAGAGAAAATTGTGTTCATTTTTATAATCATTGATTCGACTGATACCAAAGTTCCGAAATTCTTAAACAAACCCTATCCTTCAATTTGGGGCATTTTTGTAGAAGTAATTGTGTACAAAAGACAATGTTAGACACACAGCTAGATAGATAGAAGGTAGGAGAGATGGGAAAAACGGGTCTTTTTAGTGATCTGTATCTTTGCATCTGGATCCCGTATGTGAGCCGGCTCACTGAACCGGTTCAAAAAGAGCCGAGTTCTGAATATGTTACTGCAGTCTGCCACTGAGTTACCTAGTTCAGTCAATCATATCACGACCTGTATAGAATCAAGAATGCATAGCCAAACTTGTGATGCATGAGTCATTTGAGCTGACAGATGCATCAAAGCAAGAACTGATACGTAAGTGTAAAATGTGCTTCTGGGTGTTAAGTGTTTCACTGAGTTATGCGGATCCGTTGATCCGTCGGCTCAAAAAAAAGTGAGTCGGCTCTCACGGATCTTCTGTCGGAGTCGGCTCTTTGAACCGGTTACTTAACTCTACAAGGTAGGCACCGACTATATTCAGAATATGAGTCCGTATGGAACACGGAAGAAAAACGTTTATTAGTGTATTTGCCATATGGCAACATACACTATTGGCGTCGGTCGGATGGCGGGACCTAGGGGTCGGACCAAAATTTCTCGACGTTTCATAAGCTCCTAAACACTTTGGCACCATTTTTAAAAATGTTTATATATATATGTATATATATATTTATATATATATATACGTATATATATATGTATATATATATATATATATATATATACGTATATATATATGTGTGCGGGCAATAACTTTCGAAAGAGTTAATTGATTTTAACGAAATTTGGCCCACGTGTTGAAATCCATCACCGCAAGAAGCCTATTTAAAATGGGCGTAATCGGGCTATTTTAAGGGTAGTTTTTAGGGGTTGAAAAATGTTTTTGGGCCCCAAAATACCGAAAAAATTCTCAGAACCGTTTCAAAATTAATATTTAACCCTTTAATAGTAATTAAAAAGTGTTCCTAAAATTTTAATAAAATCGGGCCGACAGGACCGGACTTACAAATTTTATGAAAATACTAGTTTACAGATAGTGAATTATTTTCTGAAAGTTGTATATAATTTGGTATAGAGGTTCGATTAATAATAATATTGCAACTGAGAAAAAAATGTTCTTTTAAGGGGTGTATTAAGGAGCCAAATTTTTATTTTGCCCAAAAAACCAACTTAAGTTCGCATAACAAAGCCACACTGCCTATATTAGCAAATACACTATATTGTCGGCAGGGTTTTGGCACTGCGGCCCGGGTTTTAATAAATACGGAAGCTTTGAAAAGGTCTGTAATTTTTGTATTCCTAGTTCGCAACACATATAGTCGATCCCAATCTTGTTATAAGTGAAGACTAATTTACAGCATTTAATTTCAGTTCAGTGAACATATTAATTAACTTTTGTTGAGGTATTTGCAATTAATATTATACTAAAGTGAGGTGAAGCATTCTAATTGTCAACAAGGTCCATCAGGTATTGCTATCGACCAAAATCTCGTCTCTAATTACAAGTGATTGAAAGTTTATTAGTCGCTTAATTTAATACTAATATAGCTGATAGGTGTCACTAAATTCAATCACAAATTAATAGCGTCGCTCACAATTCCCTTTCGTAATTTTATTCCCGTGTAATTTAATATCGCAAACAAAACTGCGGAAAAATGTTTAAACGTCTAACGCTGCATTTCTGATACGATGTTCAGCTTTAATTCTGGATTTAAGAATGGCACTTGTTAGTGTATTTGCCATATGGCAACATACACTATTGGCGTCGGTCGGATGGCGGGACCTAGGGGTCGGACCAAAATTTCTCGACGTTTCATAACCTCCTAAACACTTTGGCACCATTTTTAAAAATGTTTATATATATATGTAAGTCCTTGGGAATCATACTAGACGAAACCTTAAACTGGTTCGAACATAAAAATCAGTTGTCAAATAAATTAAGTAAAACATGTTACGTTCTTAGACAGCTCAAACCAAAGGTAAACAACACTGTTCTGAAAACTATTTATTATGCCAACTTTTATCCACACATCAGATACGCACTGTTGTTCTGGGGAGCTACGGACCTCCAGTCAGTATTTAGGCTACAGAAACGTGCGATACGTATAATTGCAGGAGTCAGTGCATCTACCACCTGCGTAGGGCTCTTTAATAAACTAAAAATTTTAACTCTTCCTTCACTATATGTACTTGAATGCTTATGCTATATTTACGTAAATAAATCTAATTTTGACGCCTATAGTTTTAATCACCAATATAGCAAACGTAACTGCTGTTACAGAACCATCAGGCACAATACTGCAATGTTTGAACGTAGCTGTCATTATAACTGCGTCAAATTCTTCAATCATTTACCAGCAGAAATTAAAAATATTACAAAGATCAAATTGTTTAAAAAAACTGTTGCAGATAGGCTGATAAAGCTTGAGTTATATAAAGTTAAAGACTTTTTTCATGTTTTTTAAAATATAATTAGATTTGACTTGATACATGTACTATTTTGTGATACCTCTGTATTTAATAAAATATCTATCTATCTATCTATCTATATATATATATATATATATATATATATATATATATATATATATATATATATATATATATATATATATATATATATATATATATATATATATTTATATATATATATGTGTACGCGCGATAACTTTCGAAAGAGTTAATTGATTTCAACGAAATTTGGGCCACATGTTGAAATCCATCACCGCAAGAAGCCTATTTAAAATGGGCCTAATCGGGCTATTTTAAGGGCAGTGTTTAGGGGTTGAAATCTGTTTTTGGGCCCAAAAATACCGAAAAAATTCTCCGAATCGTTTCAAAATTGAAATTTAGCCCTTTGGTAGTGATTGAAAAGTTTCCCTACAATTTTAATAAAATCGGCCCGACAGGACCGGATTTACAAATTTTATGAAAACACTAGTTTGCAGATAGTGATTTATTTTATTGAAGGGTGTATTTAATTCGGTGTAGACGTTAGATTGTTAATAATATTACAATTAAGAAAAAAAATGTTATTTTAAGGGGTGTATTAAGGGGTTAAATTTTTTATTTTGCCCAAAAACAAACTTAATTTCACATAATAAAAGTATAAAACCACACGGCCCTATACAAGCAAATACACTACATTGTCGGCAGGGTTTTGGCACTGCGACCCGGGTTTTTTATTTAAATATAGATACCTTTATTTTAGTTCAGTGCAAATAGTAGTCTTAAATCTTGAAATGAGGGGGAAAATCGTATTCGAAACCGGCCATTAGACGCGTTTATTATTCTCTAATGAGTGGTTTCTGTAAAAATGTTACCTATGCATTTAAATTAATGAGGATTATATAAATACATTAATATGAGCATTTTAAAATTCATGTAAGTATAGCTTTGAAATTCGCGCATTACTTTTAAACGGATGCACTGATTTCGATTAAAGTGGTGCGGTTTTGTAGAGCACGTTTCTCTGGTGGTCCAGTTGTCCCCGAATAATCGGTATATATTATTTCTCAAAGGTATTTTTGTGGGTGTGAAATATCTCCTTTAATACTGTATCAAAATTTATGTTTGATACGCCATTTTTATTTTTCTCTCTAATGACGAAAACTAAGTTAATATCTCCAAAAGTAATGTTTTCATTAAAAACTTACTGTTTAAAAATTTTAACTATTGCATTGCAGAAAATATAGTAATTTATAAAATTTAGGTAAATGTGGAAACGCACCTCGCAAAGAGCTACATTCTGATATAATAATTTATGTACATTTATGTATGTATATTTGAGTATAAAGTACATAAGTTTAAAGTTCAGTACATTTAATGAAAAGCTATATCAAGTTAAATTTAATAACAGTTATATAATAAATGAAAGTTTGCGATAATTCTCAGTGAAACATTAATTCACTGAAAATAGTATGGTTTGTTATACGAGTACGTATATAAATGTACATTTGCACACATCTATAAAACAGAAATATAGACGGAGAGTCCACCGTCAAATTTCCCATCCATCGAATACACCTTTGTCTGTGGTGATTTAATACTTGGGATTAAATACGCAGGGGACCACAATTATTGTTAATGCATTTGCCACATAGTACATACACTATTAGCGTTGGTCGGATAACGGGACCTATAGAGGTTGAACCCAAAATTTTTAACATTTTCAAAAATGGTGGCAAATTGTTTAGTAGGCTATGAAACGTCGAGAAATTTTGGCCGTATGCATTATAATACAATCAAAATTTCTCAACGTTTCATAGCCTCCTGAACAATTTGCCACCATTTTTGAAAATGTTTAACATTTTCAAAAATGGTGGCAAATTGCTTAGTAGGCTATGAAACGTCAAGAAATTTTGGTCGTATGCATTATAAATAATCCCCAAATTAATATGTTTAGTGAAATTGCAACCATATTATGAACTCCAAAACTTTTCAAGAAAAATCTTTTTCTTCAATATAATTTTATAGACTTGTGCCAACCCTGTTTATATAAAATAGTTTAATCAAATCCGTAATACTACAAAATTTACTTCAGTAAGTTCTGATAGCTTAAAACAATTCTTATGTCGCATTAACAGTCTAAATATGCGGCTAATAATACAATTTATCGTTGAACGATTTAATAGCGTAGGTTTGATAGACGTAATTAGTGTATTTGCCATATGGCAACATACACTATTGGCGTCGGTCGGATGGCGGGACCTAGGGGTCGGACCAAAATTTCTCGACGTTTCATAACCTTCTAAACACTTTGGCACCATTTTTGAAAATGTTTATATATATATGTATATATATATATATATATATATATATATATATATATATATATATATATATATATAAGCGTATATATATATATATATATATATATATATGTGTGCGGGCAATAACTTTCGAAAGAGTTAATTGATTTCGACGAAATTTGGCCCACGTGTTGAAATCCATCACCGCAAGAAGCCTATTTAAAATGGGTCTAATCGGGCTATTTTAAGGGTAGTTTTTAGGGGTTGAAAACTGTTTTTGGGCCCCAAAATACCGAAAAAATTCTCCGAATCGTTTCAAAATTGAAATTTAACCCTTTGGTAGTGATTAAAAAGTTTCTCCACAATTTTAATAAAATCGGCCCGACAGGACCGGATTTACAAATTTTATGAAAACACTAGTTTGCAGATAGTGACTTATTTATTGAAGGGTGTATTTAATTTGGTGTAGACGTTAGATTGATAATAATATTACAATTAAGAAAAAAATGTTATTTTAAGGGGTGTATCAAGGGGTTAAATTTTTTATTTTGCCCAAAAACAAACTTAATTTCACATAATAAAAGTATAAAACCACACGGCCCTATAAAAGCAAATACACTATATTGTCGGCAGGGTTTTGGCACTGCGACCCGGGTTTTTCTATAATATTAAACACTAGCTTCAAGCCCTTACCCTATTATTTGTGTTTGCAAGAAACTTTAAACTAACCTAAAAATATCAAGCACTAAAAATATGTCAAGTAAATATGGTTTTTATATATTTGATTTTTTTTTAAATTGAATTTAAGGTAAGGTTATAGTTAAATATGCCAGAAGTCTTATTTTCGTGTTTATTCAAAATTCAGTTTATAAATCTGACTTGTGTATTTGAAGAATAGGGGAAAACTTGTTTTACCTTTGTACTCTTTAAATTAGGGAATAAATATGCTCTTTTAAATGAATGATTTGCAAGTTGAGTCAAAGCTAATTAAAAATAACTAAAATCTATATAATAAATCATATTTCGTAGTGAGTAAGAACAAATTCACGACAAATAGATTTATACTAAAAGTGTGTCAACAAAAAATGGAACAATATCGTAAAATTTTTTTTACATCTCAAGAAAATTTCTACTTCGAGTAAGTATATTGTTCCCGAATTTGGGTCGACAGATAAACTAATAAATTAATTATGCACCACGGTACCTTCGGTGGTCGTTTCCATCGACATTGCAGCAATTCACAAATGACATAATATACGTCAAGGACGAAGACTCATACATCCCGTCAGGACTTAAGAGCAAAGGGGACCACCAAGGTATGTGCACTCTTCTGTATCTTTGGTTAAAAGACAAAACCGCTTATTCCAAATTTTGATACGAATTAATTATTCCATTCATTTATTGACACAGGAAAAATAGTTAAAGATTCAAATTTGGAAGGCCAGAAATTGGAAATTTCTGAAACGTGAATAAGCGCATTTTACATGCACATACACCAAACTGCTCTTAAGCTATGCGACAAAAAATGGAGCACATTGAACAGCTAGTACTCAGTAACCTAAAGCTATTTTGAAACTGTTGAAGTTAATAGATCGACACTCAGAAAGGTGTTATGTTTTCTTGAGAAAACACCTACGCGTGATGGAGATACAGCAGGGATCAACACTATGTAGATTTTGCGAAATGGAGGATGAAATAGCCACCCATATCGTGCTCGAATGTGAGGCTTTAACTTACAAGATGACAACCATCTTTCGCTACATCGATGAGGATGGAATAGTTCCACAGAACAATCTAGTAGCCAATCTTCTGGAGCTCATAAGAAGATCCAGATTGTTTGCTGACTAGATCTAGTAAAATGGGGAAGCATAAAAATCCTTTCAGGATGTGGTGCATTTGAACTAAAAGACCATTAATTTATTTTAATTTTTAATCTTTTAGCTATTGAAGTTGAGTTATAATGTTTTTACACACATGTTACACAAAATATATTTAAAAGTTTAAGGTTAACGAAAAAATCCACGTAGGCTGTTGTGTTATTTGGACACAGATATGTAGGTACGCGGTAGTACGTGAAGTAGACAGGTATAGTGTTAAATAATAAATATAGCTGGTGATGGTCTGACCGCAGCGTCTGGGGAGACGCTGACGGACATGTATTGCACCAAACAACAATACATCATCGGGATCTCTTCCCTGTCTTTTCACTCACCACAATCCATGTATGCGTCTACCAGAAAAAACTAGGGTTGGAATAAATGAAGACGTCATCGACGATATTTCTTTATTTTGAACGGTTTGATGCGGTGTGTACTAGGGATTAAAATCCAGCGGCATTTTCAATCCAACTGGATTTATGCTCTATTACAGAAAATCCAGCTAGATCCAGCATTAATCGATTTTTCAAACAAATGAAACAATTTTTTTAAACTCTATAACCTTTCATAGCTATTTATCTACATTTACTTCAAATAACTGTTTTTAGTTATAATAATAATGCGTTTAACGTCCGTTTCTCGACTTTATGTCATAACAGACGCCATTCGCACCATTACTATTTTCCATTTTACCACTTCCCGTTATTTTCTACATTTCTAAAACTTCAACTTATATAATAGCAATGGGCGAATGAAGGAATTATAGGAAATTAGGATAAGGTAGGTAATTTTTGAACTAGGAGTTTGATAGGTATTCGGCCATGGCCTCAAATAAGGAACCATCTCGATATTTATCTGGAATTAATTGAGGGAAACCATGGAAAACCTCAATCAAGATGGCCGGTACAGGAATTACCGTTTCTCAGCGAGAGGCAGTAGGAAAAAGTCCCAGCCACATCTGCCCCTGCCGGGAATCGAACCCGTACGTTTTTAGTTATAAGTAATTTTTGGTGTTAGTAAAGAAGTAATACTAACGATTATTTGGAGTGTTATTATTATCATAATAGTCATAAATCACTTAAACTGATATTCTAAATATCCGAAATAGTTATTCATTTACCTATTTTACTAATTATGTAATCTCAGTTTATCAGTCTCAATAATTTTCGAAATAAAATTGCACAGCCCGCTTATAAAAACCTTTCGTAAAATGCAGATTATATTGTATAATTTAATACTTGACTTGTCTTAAAGAATGAATTCAATCAATAGTGTAACATTTTTTTTGTATTTTTTGAAAGTAAGATCTCAAAAACGAAATGTTATTGATGGTGTTATCTCCCTACTTCTACAGAACTTCTTACAGAACTGCAAATATACCCGGTTTTTAGCTGATCTACAACGCTGGATCCAGCGCCAGATGCTGGCTCCAGCAAGGCCAATAATGTGCTGCATCTAGCGGGATTGCTGGATTCAGCATTTCAATCCCTAGTGGATACCATTATTGACAGAAAAGTGGTGTGGAAAAATTTATACTTGGCATAATCGCGATAATTGATATCCACATTTTCGTTAAAGATGTACATTTATAGAATAAAATAAGATGACTAGGAGATGATAAATACAGTTGGAAAAACATTTTTAAACACAGGTTTTGTTATGTTTGTGGTCTTATTGTTCATATACATTTTACCTTTGTTCCATTTTCAAAACTAACATTTTTAGTGACTGCAATTTTCTACTTATTTTACTGTTTGTGAAATGCTTTACATTCCGTTTATTTAAATCCTTGCATTTTTCAAGAATAAAGAAAACTTTGAAGATACCCATTTTCTCTGCATAATAAAACTTTGATTAATTTGCATGTCGGCATTCATTCTTATTACGCTTCTAAATATTCCGGAAACGATTAACCAAACCAAACTGCAAACCTAAAGACCCAACACCCCTACCAACTAAGTAACCATACAGTGTTACCAACAATATCGTGCTAGAGCTACTCTACTCCCCCTTTTCTTTACTCTTATATATGGCATTATGATACTTTTTGCGTGTTCCATTATAAAACAACTCTGAATTCAGCAGTGGCGTGCGACATAAAAAAATAATTTATATGGAGATTAAAAGCATGCAATAAAAAGTAATTGCACATTAGTGCTTGCGAAAATTATATGCACATTACGGTAAAAAGTTGGTTTATTATCAAGGATTAATTTTTTGCACTGTAAATTGAAAACGTAGATAGGGGGCGTGTTTGCTTTAAAATACTCAAACGTCGTTGCGTTTATGAAATACTAGCCGCTCCCCGCAACTCCGCCCGCGATTGTAATGAAACAACAGTAGTGGAATCTTCATCAGGAACTAACAGCTAGATTTCCAGTCCATAGAAACTGTATTTTAAAAATTAGAATGTGTTGATTATTGACACCCCTGTACTTCCCCCCTTTCCACTCTTTAAAAGACGATTGGGTATCAAATGACAAGTAGAATCCAATCAGCAGTGTGACTTCATTATAAATCTAAAATGGCGGATTATCTATTTCTTTACAACCCACTTGATATGGGTATCAAATGAGAGGCTATAACAAGTAGAATACAGTACACTGTGTGACGTTATTTCAAATCCAATACGACAGCCAAAAGGCCTGGTAATTAAAAGTTTGAAAATAAAATAGATAAAAAAAAAAAACTTTAATAAAGGCAAGCTTTTATTGCAGTGTAGTAAAAAGGATAAAAATAATTTTTAATAATTTAAGTTCATAATTATAAAAGCGTGTTCATAAGATTTAGTTTTGACTCGCCTGTATTGTCTCATATATATTTTTCATTCAGTTATGTTTTTCCGCAAGTTGGTAATGGAAGTGTCTCGGATATTCCCAGAGCCAATCGGCACGCCGCTGTTCCAGCCATAGGTGTAGTTCGTACCGTACGTAGAACATACATACGCGCATGTACGGGACTCCCCGAACATTGAGGTCCGGGGTTCGTACCCGACGCAATAATAAAAAGATAATATATGATGAAAATGCCAAGGCGTACGGTGTACAGACTACAAACTCTGCGCTTGTTAGTACGCCAGCGTCTTTGTGGAAATATACGGTCGTGTCATCTGTTCGGTTGCATGTAATACTACCTAATACTTCTTACAATGTTGAGGTTTGTCTGAGAATTTATCTCAGTAATTCAGAACAAAAATCGTAGGAACGTGGACGACGTTTTTATTTTTAGCGACGTTACGGTCAATAATTATTTGACCTTCATCAGGCATGATAATAAGTACTCCAAAATAAACATTAAACTACAATGCACTTTACTTATAAGTGTCCGTTATTGTGTAAGTGAAATAAAACAAAGCGGCTGTCAATCTCTTTCTCTTTCTAAGAATGTTTTCGATTAACACAGGACATTATTTTGAAACTATGATCCAAGTTTTAATAGAAAAGAAGGTAAAGAAGCAGCCAACATTGTCTGCCTTCTTTTGTTGAGCGCAGCACTGGGCAATGCTGAGAACTTAGTGCTTGTAATAATGCCTTAAGCTCTTATAATACTTAAAGCTTTTTGTACAACATACTCGATGCTTGGTGCTTATATAAAGACTAATCGCTACTTATTTAGCACGTAAGCATTATAAAGCACTTAATAAAAATTCAGCAAGCTTATTGAACATTAGGAATGCTTTTTCAATGCTTAATAAGCACTTTCAATACTTAATAATACATATTTAGTTTATCTGTTATAATTCTTATTTTGTTTGTTGTCAGAGATCAATTTCTTGTTTAAGTCCAAACTTTCGTCTCAATTAGAAATATTGTTCATGCCCAAAATTTATATCACAACTTAATGTTGAAGTTACGAATTAAAAAGTTATTTTAAAATGCTTAATGTTAGTTGCTTTAAAGCATTTTAGTTAACGCTCGATTCTTTTAAGCATTTTTCAAAATGAATGTGCTCGATACGATGCTTCAAGCGACTTGTTTTCTAACATAATTTATTCGCGATACATTCTTTACCTCTATGTATCAGATTATATTTTAACATATTTCGCACAGAGACAATATTTTTAAGACAACACAAAATTGTATGTCTATTTTTTAACAAAGTAGCTTGTTTCACATATTCTGTAAAATGTCTCCTCAACTATGATTTTCTATAATCTCTCTCACTCAGTCAAATGACATATAATTAGTTGCCAGTTTTGAAAGTGCGCTCAGAACATGGCGAAATTCTCATCAATTAACGCTCCGTTTTGTTAACATTGTTCGGTAATATTTTTCTTCGAGGAGGCGTCGACGCAGCCGTCACAGCCGTGCGTGTACCAGAATCGCGTTTGTTAGCACGTCATGGCACATAACGTTTTTTTTTATTCTGTTTTATGATAATGATTAATAATTCATCTCGTTCCCGAGTTATTATGCCATCAGGCAGCGGTGTAAGTGAATATTTACATTAGCATGGCTGCTCCGACCAGGCCTCCATCTCTTAAGGTTCACTTACATATCTATGGGATCTGTTGTATATTGAATGTAATCAGCGCAGCGTTGCTAGATGTTTTTCGGACAAAGTGGGATTTTTAAAACTTTTGAGTAAAAAATGCGGAATTCTTTTGTCGAATGCCGGGACATACTAAAAAATCTATATAATCAGTAGTTTTTAATATGGTGGTGTTGATCCAATAGAATGTCACAGGAAATGAAGATTTGGTTGAGGATCAATAAATAAATAATTTTTACCAAAGTTTCGCTCATGGCCATTAGCGAAACTTTGGTAAAGCTTATTTATTTATTGATCCTCAACCAAATCTTCATTTCCTGAGTAGTTTTTAAATACTGATTCTTTTATTTGAGTTTCAAATTAAGTTTATATGGCAACAGATACCCAAAATAATCATAGAAAATTTATTTTAATTAAAATACGTTACTTTACTATACCCTGCAGTTGCTTCTCCAAAGAAATATAAATCATACAAGCGGGACTGACACTGGGTTGCAGAAAGAATTGTCAAATAATTTGATTTGACAATGACTTTAGATTGTGAACCACATATTTCTCCATAAGAAAAGCATTGTAGAATTTTAATTCGATTCTGTTCGAAAAATAATTGATCGGTTAAATTAACATTTTCTTAAACTGTGTATACGTGTATTTAACATAGTTTCTTGCATAATTTTTACTTCGAAGCGACGTTTTTTTACACATTTTAATCAAAATTTGACTTGAAAAACGATCTTTTTCTGTGTAGATCAAGCATTTATTTTTGTATGAATACAATCTAATGTTGTACATGACAGGGAGTTTGAATAAATTAGACTGCTCTTACATGTATGAAAACTGTAATTATATAATCACAATCTAAGGTCACTGTCAAATCCAATTTTTTGGCAATGTTTTGTGCAACCCAGCATCAGTCTGTGCGGGACATTTTTTTTTTGTCATTGGAGCCGGTCTGTTGCTGAGAGCACTGCAGCCTCTACGGCTTATTGTGCTATCTCCCAATTTCTTTATATCACCCGGTCCAGTATCCTCGTCACTTTGGGCGGGACATTTAATTTTGGGCTAAAAATCGGGACATCTCGTCAAAATCGGGACGTCTGGCAACACTGTCCAAGATTTCCGATCGTGTCGATCCGATCCGAACCGAGTCAGTGAGTGTGGATCTTTATTAAATGTCAAGAGAATATAGTGAAAAGTTACCGATAAAATGTTTCGTTCTATTGACTGGAGATCTTAGTTGGCTATAATTATTTTATCAATAACACGATGTGTTTAAATTGAAAAAGAGAACATTGCATGCTCGAAAATGAAGTCCCGAAAATTGAAAACGGAAAGGGTTTTAATTGGCACATTGTGTGTCCGGTTAGAGTGTAAATATACCTACGATTCTCTTTTTAAATAAACATTTTTTTTGTTATATCCAAGGAAGATATATAAAATATACATGTAATAAAATTAAGAAGCACTCTCTATGACGTTCAGATTGTGCCTTGTTCTGCAATGTGAGTGCCAAATATAATAGAAACTATATAAAGAAAGCTTAAAGTAAGTAATGTTAGGTTATATATAAGAAATGTAAAAAGATGGAAGAGCGGCAAAAGTAGTCGTGTCGATTTACAATAACATGGAAATCATTTCAAATCATTCGAAATAAGTATGCACTTACATAATGATCAAACGTAACAGCAGCAGTGAATGATTCGTATTAAAATAAAAAGGAACTATGAACTATGTATATTTACTTTGCGTTTCTACAAATATGTTCAGTTAAAATACGTTAAATAAATAATGACTATTGATATTGGGAGTAATAGCTTAAGTCTGCTATAATTGTTAAGAAACATTCATTGTTGTAGCACTATATCAGAAAAATTTATTATTCCAACACGTCACCGTCTGGATTTAAACCAGAATCTTTCCACTTTCGCGGCGGAATGAGTTAATCAGTTACTCTACGGTGCACACAATTCAATTTTTAATCCTTCATATATATAGTGTTTACAACACTCAAATTCACTACATGCGAGAGCCAATTATTTTTAGCAATAGCTAAACATTAACTCTCACAGTGGAAAGTGGAAAGATTCTGGTTTAAATCCAGACGGCGACGTGTTGAAATAAAAAATTTTTCTGATATAGTGCTACAACAATGAATGTTTCTTAACAATTATAGCAGACTTAAGCTATTACTCCCAATTAATTCAGTAGGTACGTAGCTATAAGCGTATGAAAAATATCTACTAATATATACTATTGATATTATTCCTTTTTAGATATATGAAAACCTGTTAAATAAAAAAAAACTTGAGACGCAGTACCAAACCCTGCCGAGAATATAGTGTATTTGCTATTGTTAGTACAGGCAGTGTGGCCTTATGGCCGCTATATTGGATTTTAAATAATGTTACACAGTTTACTATATTCTACTTGTCATACTCTCTCATTTGATACCCATATCAAGGGGGGTTGTAAAGAAATAGATGATCCGTCATTTTGTATCGGCCGCCATTTCGATTTGGAGTTAAGTCACACTGCTGAAATTGGATTTAGAATAAAAAAAATTCAGCTCAATCGGTTGAGGATAAAGCTTGTAAAAAAGAAATTCATTTTGAAAATTAAAGTTTTAACATTTTATAAATCAAATGTTCGGCAGTTTCTTTAAATTTCCGCTATATTCGTTCATGAATAAAAAAAATAACATTTTAAAAATATATACAAATGCCAATAATCAATTAAAAATTAATTGAAAAAGTAATTACGAGAGCCATTACAAAAAGTACCAGTGTTTTAAAGTAATAATTAATTCTGTGCTTTTATAAAAAGTGAAAATGTCAAAATACAATTAATTCATTTCGTCACAAAAGCAAACAAAGAAAACCTGTCTTGATTCCTCAGCAGGCTGCTGGTTGAATGCGCGGATTTAGGCATTGGTCGTGTGCCAGGGGTGAATAAAAATTTAAAAAAATATTTAAAAGAGTATAGGTGACGCCAAACTAGAATCGAATTCATGATAAACAACTTCTTGCTTTCAGGTCGGCTTTATAATAAAACATCTTGCTAAATTCCTAGCTCAATATAGGACACTGATGATCTCAGTTATTGACCGTCCATAATTTACAATCTCTCTCCTAGCTCAAATCTTCGGTGAAAATTATAATGTAATTACTTTAAAGGTTTAGTTTCGTATTTTAACAATAATATACCCAATCCGTGCGAAGAAAAAGATTAATACTTTTTACAAATTTTTGTAGGTTGATGCGTACTGGATGTATTTAATAAGAATTTTTGAAGATATGTTTGACATATTTTGTTTTTTGCAAAAAAGTCATTTAATGTCGTGTGCTTTTTCTGTTTCGTTCAGCAAGCTGTTGTCGATACCAAGAAATTGCATCAATGACACTTCGTCTTGCCTTTGAACTTCTATCAACATTTGATAAATTGATCCATAATTTACGTTATTATAACTAAACTTTTTTTAGACACCGCGTAATACTGAAACAGTGTAAAGCAAGGTCCTACTGTATATCAAAATTTAATCTCTAGACGATTATGTTGCAACGTGGTCGACTTACATATTGGTGAAATCGAACTGCAAGTCGACTTGCACCAAAGATCGAAGTCGCGCAGCTCTGCTTTCAAAATTCACGAGAGCTCCATCCTTTGATCAACATTCATACATACGTAATAATATAGTAGTCGCGTTTAAAGAGGCAACCCTCTTCAATAAAAATGAAATTGAAGTGCAGTCGATCCAACCAAATCCTACTCATGAATGTGAAGGCATAGGAAATCCCTACGTACTTTCGGTATTCATTCGATGCTATGCTTGAACATTTCGTCTGAAAACTGATGCGTCACAAACATTTACATGTTACGGGCCGATTGACATGCACTACGCACATCAAGAATGGTGTGCCGTACTATATTACGCGATTGGTATACCGTTTAAAGGAATGTGGGTACTCAAATGACAACTCGCAGAAAGATAGCATAAGGATTCAAATGCCTTTCACTCAGCTAAAGTACATGGTGCTAAGAAATTCATCATTCAGTATAGGTAATCGTTGATAAGGAATTGAATTTATTCACATCTAGAATAGAAAAAAAAACATTCAGAATTTATTTTAAACGGTATTAAAAAATTCCTTCAGATCATAAAATATGCTCTCGGAAAATGAAAACTGTGGTCACTAAACGTGATATTCGGCAATATTTCATCACGACAAGGCAAATTAATATTTTGAAGTTTTTGCTTTACAATCTTACTGACAAATTTGGCTTGTTCAATAATTTTTTCAAATCAATTGTTTCTGTGTAAAACATGCTTGATCTAATTTTAAATCGGTTTTTCGTTACAGAATTGTGTTCACGATACTAACAAATTTGGCTTGCTCAATAAGTTTTTCCAAATTTAATTTTTTCTGTACACAAAATTGTGTAAAACATATGCTAATTTTCTCGTTTTGATCTGATTTTAAATCGTTTATTTAGGTCAAATAAACTGTAAAAACTTGGCTAAAAGGCGTATGGGAAGAAAGGTACAAATGTCTTGTTAGTGTATTTGCCATATGGCAACATACACTATTGGCGTCGGTCGGATGGCGGGACCTAGGGGTCGGACCAAAATTTCTCGACGTTTCATAACCTCCTAAACACTTTGGTACCATTTTTAAAAATGTTTATATATATATGTATATATATATTTATATATATATATATATATATATATATATATATATATATATATATATATATATATATACGTATATATATATATATGTGTGCGGGCAATAACTTTCGAAAGAGTTAATTGATTTCAACTAAATTTGGCCCACGCATTGAAATCCATCACCGCAAGAAGCCTATTTAAAATGGGCCTAATCGGGTCATTTTAAGGGTAGTTTTTAGGGGTTGAAAATTATTTTTGGGCCCCAAAACACCGAAAAAATTCTCCAAATCGTTTCAAAATTGAAATTTAAGCCTCTAGTAGTAATTAAAATGTGTCCCTAAAATTTTAATAAAATCGGCCCGACAGGACCGGATTTACAAATTTTGTGAAAACACTATTTTGCAGATAGGGAATTTTTTACTGAAAGGTGTATATAATTTGGTATATAGGTTCGATTGATAATAATATTGCAATTAAGAAAAAAAAATGTTATTTTAAGGGGTGTATTAAGGAGTAAAATTTGTTATTTTGCCCAAAAACCAACTTAAGTTCGCATAATAAAGCCACACTGCCTGTATAGCAAATACACTATATTGTCGGCAGGGTTTTGGCACTGCGACCCGGGTTTTTTATTTTGTAGCATTAACATCAAAGATTGAATAAGCTTTTCCATAGAAATTAGCGATTCCCGAAACGTAAGTGCATTTTTCACACACACTTCCAACTGTTCTTAAGATGCTATGCAGATGAGAAAAAACCTTAATTCTAATGACAACCGCTATTTTGTGAGTTTATTTAATACAGCAAGGTGCTTTCTTCATATTTAAGAACGTAATTAGGTAGTTTTTAGCTATATGAAAAAATGTAAACACAATGCGCCGTAAAAGCGAACATTGCTTGTATTCGACTCTATATATGATAAGATTGTTTATCTTATATCCATTTTGTGTGAAGACAGACCGCATTATACCCGCTTATTTACAGCAAAAAAAAAGATACAACTGTTAATAAAAATATTCAACACTTTAACTCGATTAATATGCACGGTTTAACCGTGAAATATGTAGATACAAAATTACAATTTTAAAACAGTGGAATCATTAAACAAACAAAATAAGAAAAACAAATAATATAAACAGTTATAAAGGGTGAAACAATCTGCATTGTTTCTTCTACATTTAAATGCCGATTTAAAATAATAGATTTAGCAGTTTTTCAACCGGACGGAAAGTCATAAAAATGGAACACTTATGCAATTACCTCGTATCAATCTGTGTATCAGACTTTTTTTTCTCTTTCAATAATTGGAACGAAGGACATTGTCAATGTCATTTGTTTTTTTGAATATTTAGGTAAGCGAATTAATACACTGGCTGATTCGATAATATATTTTTTATATATATATTTATAAAATTAATATAATTCCACAGAATGTATACGTAATAGGAATATAATATTTTTACTTTTATTATTGAAATATTTCAAGCGAAATTTTAATTTAAGGTAGTTGTCGTGGTTAAGGCACACCGTCAGAAAATTCTTAATTTTTGTATACTTATTGTGGACATGATAATACAATTACCCTGAAAATTTGAAGTCCATCAACCGTATATAATCCGAGATAAATTCAATTAAAAATCGGATAATTAACATTGATTGTAAACGATCTCTGTAGTTCTGAACCAGTTTCTTATTTATAAAAAAAGAACTAACTGTCAGAAACTTTCCAAAAACCGCTGGGTATGTTGAAATGATATATAAATGTTTTTGTATAGGTTTGAATGGTATAAAATTATAAATAAAAAAACTTAATTAAACTTATGTCGTGTCGATTTTTCTAATTTACTCCTTAATGGTTTTCTCTTTTTATTATTGATAAAAATAAGTTAAAAATTATTTAGAAAGTTGTGAGTTTCGTTTTATAAACACAGCATAAAACAGCAAAACGTTACACACTAAAAAACCAAACCAAATAATAGCTTGTTAATTGTGACTTTCGAGTTATGCATTTAAATGTTACCAACAGCTTTAATACTCTTATTTAGGATTGTTTTTTGCTATTTTATCACTAAAATAGGAAATGAATTTTGTTTCAATCTGTATATCTATAAGGCGATGAAAAGTTTTAATTAGTTTTTATGCAAGCCAGCCTGTGTGGTTCGTACATCAGTTTCAGAAGAGAAAACGACAAAAAATGTTAACTTCGTTTATTACAACTGTCCACGAAAATTATGATTGTATTTGTAAAGCTTGATTTTTAAATAACTTTCATATACTTTGTGGTGAATGCTGAAATAAATGAACAACTAGGGCTCGTTCAATGACAATTACTAGGCTAAACACGGACGAAATAAATATGTTAATGTCAAACCGGTTCTATAGATTTATAATGACGAGATTTACCTGCATCTGGTACAGCGTTGCCAGACGTCCCGATTTTTAAATCAAAATTAAATGTCCCGCGCGGGACAGGCACAGTCCCGCTTTTCGGGGATAACTCGACCTTGGGTAAATAATTATTCTTTTATTGTAAGTTGCAATTAGTAACACTCACTCCTCAGACTATTGTTTGAAACGCCACATATTTTTCTAATGAATAAAACTTTTTTGATTTTAATTTGTTTTTTTTTTTTTTTTTTTTATTCAGAAGACGAATAAGACTCAACTATTTAACGATAGGGTAAATCTGATTTAAAATATCATATAATATAATATATATAAATATTTAAAAACTTCTGATTATATACGTTTTTTTACTAGGTCCCGACTTTCGAGGAAAGAATCCCGCTTTTTTCACTCAACAAGTTCCAAAATCCCGACTTGGCAAAAAAAAAATCTGGCAACGCTGATCTGGTATCACCTAATATTGTATTTTGCTATTTAAATACATAGTATTGTAAATACGAATATGTAACCAAATGTTTGACCTATAGTATTTAAGCGAATGTTATTTAGTATCGTCCTATGAATTGTGTAATGGTTTACGTTATGTAAGATGCGTATATCGATATTGTAAAGATTGTAAGCGAATGCATTAACATTCTGTATTGAAACAAGATGGAAATCACATTGATTGCATTGCTGAATTGAATATACTTTATTTAATAATTGAATACTTGTTTCTTTCTTGGTTTTGTAATTTTATATATCCTACAGATAGCTAGTAGTTCCAATTATGCAAAAAATACATTCGATTTGGTATTAAATATTGTGTAAAGTTTGAGGATTTTGACATTCATTTGAAGAGTTAAAAATAATTCACACCTGAACCTGTAACGTTTATACAACAAATTTGAAACCTATTGATTTAGTTCAGAGGTACCCAACCTTTTCTAAACTACCGCCTCCTTTAGAGGAAAAAATATTCAATGCTGCGTAGTTAATTTTATGTGACATATTAAAATATTATTGACACTAATGATCTCAGGTGTTGAGCGTCTATAATCTACAACTAGGTATCTTAAAATGTTGCTGCATATTATCTGTACGTAATTAATCTATTTAAAAATCATAAATCTCCCATGAAAGGTGGCTGTGTCCAGTTCCACTGGGAATCTCTGATTTAGTCTAATAATAAATTATTATGAAGTTGGAATCGTAGGGAATTGGACAGTTTACGAAAGAATTAACTTTGATTAAGTTGAACGTTTCGTTGCTAATTGCAACTTCCTCAGCAACTATATTTAAAAACTTCATTAAAATATGGACACGAATTTACTAACATTATAAATTATTATGTTTACATGAAATCGATTTTAAGACTGGTCATAAGTTTCTATTCGAAGTCGTCGCTACAAATTCAAGTAGCTTGAAATACACGAAACACTTCATAGAAACTTACTATTTGTTTCCAATATTACTAAAGAAAATGAATTGTCGGTCTGTAAGCCACACTTGACGATACACTGCATTTTCTGCACAAAGTTTATTGTAACAAGCGTTAGTTGTCGTCATCTTTTTTCTTTTAAAGCGACACTAGTTACATTGCACGTCGTGGTACTGAGTGCGGCGCTAATGTTCAGATCTTACCAATTTAGATAGTCACTCAGGGAGACTATTTTAAAGAGAATTTCTAGGAGGAATCATGTAGTATATATTTAAGTACAGTGTGAACTCTTTATAACGAAACTCAAGGGACCGAGCATTTTTTATCGTTATAGAGAGTTACCGTTAATATGTATGTTTTTGATAAAATTAATACATATAGTCAGTTAACTTTGCCTGACGTTTTTTGCTTTGCCAGTACTTGTTTTGTATTTTCTTATGTATTCTATCCATCTCTTGATATGGGGTGGAATCTTCTTGATTAAACAATAAAAATTTTTCTAAAGGTTTAGTCGGCGTCTTTTGTAACCTGATAAGATAACATAAACAATAACACCGACAATGACGATTTTTTGTGTGTAAATATGAACACATTTCTTCGTAATAGAGAATGGCTGCTGCGCTATAAAGAGTGTATCAATGTATGAGTTTTAAGGTAAACCAACCAAATTGTGATCTTTTCTATGTTGTAGAGAGTTTATCGTTATAAAGAATAATGTTATAGAGAGTTTACACTGTATGTCATATAACATTGCAACTTAAAAACTGCAAAATGTTATATATAATCATTGTTCTAGTTATTAATGCCAAATCTGCATTTTTATGGATATAAAAATATGTAAGTATCCTTCGCTTGAACTATCGTTCGGTTGAACTGTCATTCGGTAGGAATTTCCGCGGTTGAATTGTTACAGAACCTATACATTGTGCCTAGGGTCGCGTTATCAATTTTAGTTTGATGACAAACCTATTACAAGCTACCTAGATCCATATACGATCTAAGGAGCTAGTGATGAGTGGCCGAGTCAGTGAACGGTGAAGAACGCTCTCGGACTCCGAGGGAAATTAATTAATGTTGCCATTTCAAAGGAAAGCACATAATTGTTTGGATAAAGGAAATGTGAATTATAAAGTATAATACTGTACACTGTGTAAATGTGAATTATACAGTTATTGCCAAAAGTATCTCTCCTTTTTTCAAAAACATAGAGTAGATGTAGATTAGACGTTCGACCATTACGGTCTAAATTTGATATAGTTTTTTAGAGACAAAGATATTACTTTTTGAGAGCGGTCGGTCGCTGTAGTGACTCAAAAGGCAAGCTTTAAAAAATTACAGACTGTAGAACAATCGATATAAA
The DNA here is from genome assembly GCA_034508555.1 of Venustoraphidia nigricollis. Classification (NCBI taxonomy): domain Eukaryota; kingdom Metazoa; phylum Arthropoda; class Insecta; order Raphidioptera; family Raphidiidae; genus Venustoraphidia; species Venustoraphidia nigricollis. The sequence continues at coordinate 465,685 of JAVRKA010000083.1, forward strand.
ATCTCAAGAACATGTAAGTCTCAAACCGATGTCACAATTTTTATATTATAACTTTTGCCGAGGCTTCGCTTACGTGAGTATCGATTAAGTTTGCAAATTAGTGCCTTTTAGTATTAGTTTTGATGGGATCCACATTTCTTTAAGAGTAGTGAACCAAAACATTGCCAAAAATCAGACTTGACAATGATCTTAGTATTTCTTCACGAGAAAAGCATAGTAGAATTTCAAATCGATCTTGCCCGAGAAATAGTTGATCGATTGAGTCGATATTTTTTTAAAACTGTGTATACACTTATTTAAAAAGTTTTTTGTATAGTTTCCACTTCGAAACATTATTTTTCTACGCATTTTGATTAAAATTGAATATCAATAATTTGTTTACAATCTAATCTTCTACATGACGAGGAATTTCACGACATTAGACTGCTCCTGCGTGTATAAAAATTGTAATAATATAATCATAATCTAAAACCTTTGTCAAATCAAATGTTTTAACAATGCTCCCTACAATCTAGCAGCAGTTTAGTCGTTTAAGAGTGAAATAGGCAAATAGACAAACTTGTAGTACACATTTTCTCGCTTAACCCTAGATAAGTCATACTCGAAAAACCAGTAAAAACCGAAACTAAAAACAGAAGCTTTGGTGCAATTTTATATGTTAACATGATGCGCTTGCTAATAAAACCTTGTTTGAAATCAATACGTCAGTTAATGACATAAATGCGATGCATTATAACCGTAAGTTTAGGCACATGACGGATTTATTACGTTGTAAAATTACAGTCCAATAAACACAAGCGATCGTAAAAATGATTCTTTTACTTCTAGCCGCCTGGGCGTGTTGAAAGCTGAAGGCACATAACTGCTTATTTTAATAACGGATATGCAACTCTCAAGGAGTAAAGTGGCTTTCATTTGTGCTTTCAATAAATTATGATGCAACATGTTAAATCAGAATAAATTAACAGTGCCATTCAGGTGGTTATTTATCTACAGTCGACTCTCGATAATTTGCCACTCGGTAATTAGAATTTATCGATAATTTGAAATTTTTCCCCGGTCCCTTGAAAAATACTCGATACATTGAATAAAATCAGTATTAATTGGTTACCTCGGTAATTTGAAGTTAAAGGAATAGTATCTTGCCCGCTAACATGCAATAATTTGAAGTCCGGGCTTCCCTACTCTCTATTATTTGAAGCGTTTATCATGCACAGACCTGTCGATAGATGAAATATGAAATTTGGAAATTCATTGGACAATGATAGACCGAAGTCGCTCACTCAACAGAAAATTACGGACTTCTTTTCAAAATGAATAAGTGAATAATTATTGTACAAATGTTTAAAATAATAAATCACAAATTTTGATCAAACTCTTGTTTCTTGATTTTTTCCTCCCTCCTTCTTGGTTATTTAAACTCTTGGTAATTTGAAATTTTTCTCTGGTTCTTTGAGTATCAAATTATCGAGAGTCGACTGTATATCTATAAAAATCGTTGCGTGGTATGGACTCCAAAAACGGCTGGATCAATTTTGATGAAATTTTCACTCAAACTTCAGATTCTTTAGATCCTGCGAAGTTTGGTAGCGATCGGATCAACAGATTTTTTTTAATTTTTGGCAATTTTGATTTTTCTTCGATTTTTGAACATTCACAATTAACATCGATTGAATTCGCGCAAATTTAATACACGTTAAGAATTTTATCATAATGATTCTCATCTTTTATGGCCGTAGATAATTAGATAATTAGAGCTACCCGTGCGAAGCCGGACCGGGTCGTTAGTTCTGTGTAAAAATGGCAAAGAAGCTATCATTGTAAATAGTCTTTTTTTTAATATTATGTAAAAGGAATAAATTGATGTATTGTTCCTCTGATATATGAAACAAACATCAAGTCATTGAGATGCTTTTACAAAAAATAGTATAACAGAAATCATGTCGCACAAAAGAGGCAATATTCTAGTTTAATATTTCATCAAATTGATACATTCCGTATGTCTATGAAACACACAGCTAAAATAATTGCTTTTCAAAGCCGTTATGCGGGAAAACATTTTTTGCTGCATTTTCATCATTAAATTTCAACGCATCATAGCTCCAGTTTATTGTTCGATTCTAAAGCACTTTCACATTCAGATACGCTACATACGTCACAATTATTTAAGGATTTAAATTATATTATTTTGGTTTATTAATATATTACTTTGCATATTCTAGCTGTGCATTAAAATGACAAAGAAGCTGAAATAGGAAAATGGAAATAAATACACTTTAAAGAAAAAGGAATATAATGTTGAAAAAATCAATGGATGCCCTAAGCATCTTTGCTATTATAATTTGATTTTAGTATGGCTGAACTATGTGTAGTTTACTAGGAAAAATGGATTATTGCAGCCAAGTGTTATAATTATACAAAACATAAATATATAGAAAATCAGAATTTCTATATTTATTTTATATATATTAATAATTTTATACGGCCAATTTTTATAGTATCATGGTGTTGGAAATTATTTAAGGCCAAAATAAGTTTTTCTTATGAAAAACAATCAAAAATATATTATTTTTGAATGAAAAATAAAGTTAAACATTTGTATATTTATTAATTAATAATAGTATAAAAAAAAAATAAATTGGTTTATTTCACAAATAATTTCTCCTTCGTATAAAAATAATGGTGAGTTTGATTGAAACATGCATTTGTTGCATTTATTTTGATAAAAATCTTGTAACTTTACATTAACAATATTATCTATGTTATATTTTGACTTTATTTTTGTAGATTCAATTTTTTTTTGTTCTTTAAAACACTGAAGATGCTTTAATACAGCGAAACGTCTGATTTTAATAAAAAAAATTTTAGAAAAAAACTTTATTTTTCATTCAAAAATAATATATTTTTGATTGTTTTTCATAAGAAAAACTTATTTTGGCCTTAAATAATTTCCAACATCATGATTCTATATTTATGTTTTGAATATTTATAACACTTAGCTGCAATCCATTTTCCGTAATCATCTTTGCTACTATTACGTTTAGACTGTTAAGTATATATTTTTGAGAAGTTTACGCGACAAGAAATGGAAAATTTTGCACGTGTTTCCATTTTATATAGAAGTATTAAATACACTTTAACGTAAACAACGTCATTCGCTTTTAAAAAGTTATTCTAACCTGCCGGTTAGTATTTATTTCTAATCGAGATTTTACCTACCAAAAACTGGTTGACTCGATAGTACGACTTGCAGATGGTAAATATATCTAAAAAAACTACACTTTTAAATTGAAATTTTCCACTTTCTGTATTCAATAAGGTTAATGAGGTCAAAAGAAAGCTCAACTCCTTGAAAATCCGCACAGCTTACCAAAAAAGGCTGCCATTACTGATTTCCAAAAATTATGGAAATAACTGATTTTAACCCGGTCTTTAGACAAAAATTTGGGCCAATTTGGATACAGCGATTATGCTTTCACTTCCAATTGAAGAATCCATGTCGCATAAATCAATGAACACAGAGAGAATGACATTGAATGTTCATCGATTCGTTTCATTGCCAACGGGGCACCCCGGAAACGCTTTTAATTTAATTATATCTGCACAAACTGAGAGTTGTTGCTAACAATGCGAATTGACGCGAGATGGTTGATTCCAATACTACACGCAGAACAATCTGTAATGAACTGAGTTAGCAACGTCTATTGTCGACTGATATTACGCACTGTTATAGAAAATATGGATTGATTTTACTCTGAGATTGTGATCATTTAAGTAGAGTTTTTATAGTAGCAGAAAATTTTAGTTCTAGATTGTTGTCAAACTTTTTACAAGCTTCTATTTAACGTGCTATGTTTGTCATCCAGTAAGTTAGTTATTCAGTTAATCAGTCAGTCAGTTAGTTGTTAGTCAGTTAGTTGTTAGTCAGTCAGTCTTATTGTTAGTGTATCATTTGGGTCAAATCTTGCAGTCAAAATTTCGACTAGACCTAATTAAGCTAGAGATTTGAAATTTTGTACACGTGTACAAGTACGGTGACAATGCACAAATCCAATATGGCAGACGCCCAAAGATGGTGGATTAATTACCATTTTATACACAACCCTTTTGACATGGGTATCAAAATGAAAGAGTTTGACGAGTGGAATACGATTTGTGTCTTCAGTGTAATCCAATATGACGAGCGCCCCAATATGGCGACTTATTTTTTTATTCTCAACAGGAATTTTATTTTATTTATTATAATGTCAAATATGAATATTGTTAAAGTTGGAATGATTCTGGCGCCCAATTGTTTTCTTGTGACTTGCAATAATTGTTTAAAAAATATATTTGCGAATCGCAACAAACAACCGCTAGCAGCAGCATTCCAACCGCCCCCTCATTTGTATGCCTTGCGCCACCCCCGCCGGCCTGTTATGTTTTGAACCATGTGTGTTTCTGGATGTGTATTATGATAGTATAGCGCGCATGGCGTAAACTATATATACATATATATTTGTGTGTAGGTAGTGACATTATGTTGGTTTGCGAATGAAACACAGGTCAAGTACGGTCACTGTATACCCTCCTAGCATAAGATGTACCGCAGCATGACAGGGCTTACAAAAATTTGCAATTCTCTTATTCGTACCAAGTCTAATCAGGAAAGGACACGAGCAAAAAAAATAAATTTATTTCCGCAAATAGGGATGTTGACTATTTTTGGGAAAGTGTTTTAAATCGTGCATAAGTACCTAATATTGCCACAAATATTTATTATTTTTATTTAAATACAACACAAGCCTTAAAAATCATGTATTTTAAATCCCGTTTCAAATTTCGGTCCAAAACGTCAATACTAGTCGCGTGACGTCACCTGTTCATACCAAAGGAGGCTCAAAAGTTTACACGGGAGCTACCATCCTATAGATGCGTATTCTGTGCTCATAAACGTTAGTAAACTGAGGTGATGAAAAGTTGTTTCGTAGTCGTTGCTATAGTTACATGTAATTTGACGTTTCCTATAAACAAATAATAATAAATTACACACTAAATATTACCCAAACAATGAAGTTTTTTGACAGCTGCTGAACATATGACGTCATGAGCTCTGATTGGTGTCTGTTGTCACGTGACTTGAGAGTGATTTTATTAGGTTTTATTTCTTAAATATTAATTCCTTAAAAATAAGGAAAAATATAGTGTTTTTTAGTATTTCTATCATAGAAACTACTACTTTTCGTTAAAATTATGTTTTTATTTGAATACAGTCAACATTCCTATTGTCGCATTTCATTAAAAACAAGTTGTTAAATCAGAGACTGGGGTTGAAAAATGATTTCTAATTAAAATTATTAAAATTAAAATTATTTCTTTAAAAATGTTTTTAGAGCAACGATTCATTTTTTAAGAGTCGATAAAATGACTATTTTTTTTCTTAAATACGGGATACTGTGTTTTATTTTAAAATAAATGAAAATAACGTTATGTTTGACGATTTGTGAAAAGCGATATTATTAATAATAGCTTTTTTTTGCAGGTAATTGGACAAAACAGACTTTTTAAAAGAAAATTTTACTTAATTTTATAAAAAATTATGTCTAACAAAAATAAAATATAGTTAATATTATTTTGAAATTTACTGTTTTGTTTTAGATCAAAAATTATATTTCATAAAAACCCAGCATACGTGTTCTTCGAAAAGAACACAAAGATTTTTTAAATTGTATTCAAAAATGTATTTTTTACGGAATATTGGTCGAAATACGGGTCAAGTTTATGTTTCAAAAATACGAAACGTGCTATCAAAAATACGGAACCATCAAGGAACTGATGATCTATGAATGCAACTCAACATGAACTGTGTTTACTATTCATTTCTGACAGAGGAACGTTTATAAATAAATAAAAACAATATGTTATAAATATAATATTAACATAGAAACAGTATATTGACAGTACATGTGTTTAAATGGAGGCGGAAATCCTGAATGGCATTAAATTTCTTTTGTCGCTTTAAAACGACGTATTATCTTACATAATACGTAATGCAATGTACCCTCCTATCCGCTTCTAGTTGCAAATTACAGTCGACAGGGGAAAAAAGGTCTGTTCGATCACGCACATGCATGCAATTATTTAGGAGGACAGTTGGGGTGCCGATTTTATTTTAACATAAATATTAAAATCGGGTGTTAACTAAAGTTATTTCACATATTTAGTACTAATTTTTTATGAAACTTAAATTGAATTTTTTAGCAGATTTCATAGAAATATGACTTGTCTTCATGACGCGGCTTTCGAAAAAGTTCGCCGTTTTTCTGTCTAGGACTGTCGAGTGGGTTCTAAGAATATCTTTAGTTCAAATGTTTAATTATATGACGCTAAAAATTGTAAAAAATCTCTGTGATAGGAGGTTGATATTTATAAATTGTAATAGACCGATTATAAATGAACAAAATTAGGTTATTTTAAGTTATTTAAATTAAAATCAATTACATAACCTTTGACATTTTTGAACATCTGTGCAATTGGGTCAAGGTTATCAGATAGATATGTGACCTAGTTCCGTTGGATAGCAGTAGGAGATGACGTCAATTTTTTGGTTGATAAAAATACTGAACTGTCTCCTGACGTAATTCATTACCGAGGTAACCTGTGTATTTAATAACCTTGGGTTCCTATAAACTACAGTATCGACCTGGGTTCCCAAAACAAGAAATATACTGAATCAACTAGATTGATTACAAATCGATATTAAAATAATACTGGGCGAATAATTTGCACTAAAATTTGTTTCTAATTTCTCACGCTCTTTATAAATTTCTTCTTTTTGTTGTATTACATTACGAAGGTCAGTGACGGTTCAAGAAAATATTTTTCTAAAACTTTCATATAGAGGCGCAAGTATCGAAAACGTTGAGCTGAAGCGCCGCCATACGAAAAGTATTTATACGTGAATTTTGATTAAAAATTAAACAAAAAAAAATTTACCGACCGTCAATCATGTTGACGTTGTTTCAAAGTTAGAACCGTCAGATGGCAGCATTGCTGTATTGTATCTTAATGTATATCTATATATATAATTTTAATAATTAATAAATTTATAAAAACAAAAGCAATAATAAATTTTTTAGTTGTTGATGTCGGTAGAGCAAGCAATTATCTATAAAATTATATAAAATTTATGTGGAGCAATTGTGTGGTTTTTTCGAAAAAGGGAGGCAAACATCTTAACCTTAACGTATTAATATATATGATTTTGTGATCACCCCGTTCTTATTTTGAAACAGCAATATAAAATACTTTTAAAATCTAATTTAAATTTGATATACTGCTATGTATATATTTATTGGTTTTCTTTTTGAAAAAGATTGCTTTAGTTAATAAAGTATTCAACTTGTTAGACGAAATAAGTTGTTGTGTTCAATCAGGGGTAGATTGAGTTTGGGGCCGTCAGGTGTATTCATGTAATTATATGGCGCAAACAAATAAATAATGTAACAGATAAAACTAGTTACATGGGCAGAAGCAAGCAGCGCACGGCCATATTTCACACGCGGCACACAACTGTATAAATCGTACACTTAAATTAGGCCTGTCGAACCTACAAGATTCGGGTTTTAATAAATCTAGTGCCGCAACAAAGTCTTTTCAAAATTTCAGTACGTTTTCAACATCAGCTATCAGAGGGCCAGGCGGTGCTACGAAGAAGGCCTGCCACGAAGAAGGCTCCATATATCCCAAACTGCCCCAGACTACATGGCGAAAAAACTATTTAACAGGCTGCCAGAGTCAATACGGGTTTTACCTATAAAAATTTTTAAAAATAAGCTCAACAGTTTCTTTTAAAAAACTGTTTTTATAGCATAGGTGAATTTCTGACGTTTTGTAATCACAATTTTGACTTGTTATCGTTCAAATAAAAACTATTCTATTCTATTCTATTCTATACACCGGGGCCCCCTAGCTTGGTTACTCATAGTACTTCCTCAAACCTAAGTTTTTGCGAGTTCATTAGCGGCATGTCGCTATTCGTGTTTAAAAAGTGAAACATGTGGACTAGTTTTTAACAAAAATATAAAACTCACCATAGAATCACAACTATTTTGGTAGTAGACATTTTGACTCACCTGGAACAAAAAATAAATATTAGAATAATAAAAACATATATCAGAAGTTAGATCAATAATACCAAATCTGCAATAAAAATATTGAAGGATCATAGCTTAATCAGTGGCGTAGCAAACGGAGGGCTAGGCGAAGCAGTGCCCCGGGGCCCCCAAATTCAGGGGACTCCTCGGCCTCCTGATGAAAAATTGTCTGAGGACTTAGGATCAATTTTTTAAGTCAATACTAAATTTTTATTTTTATCACGTCGTTTCAGAATTTATTTTTTCTTTCATCAGGTGACTGTCATAAATTATTTTTTATGTATTAACTGTTTTATTTAGTTGTTTTGTCGTTTCCATTTTTTATTTTTTAGTTTACGGTTTTTTAGTCTATAATTTTTAGCCAAATAGTTTATAAAAACTAATTAAAATATGCAATCTCTATTTATTTGTGTATCAAAATTTTTAACACTCAAATAAATAGAGATTGTATATTTGAATTAGTTTTTATAAACTATTTGGCTAAAAATTATAGACTAAAAAACCGTAGACTAAAAAATGGAAACGACAAAACAACCAAATAAAACAGTTAATACATAAAAAATAATTTATGACAGACACCTGATGAAAGAATAAATAATTTCTGAGACGTCGTGATAAAAATAAAAATTTAGTATTGAGTTAAAAAATTGATCCTAAGTCCTCAGACAATTTTTCATCTATTTAATTAGTCAGGATCGGAACAATCTTTGAAAAATTCTAAATATTACTTCCATAATCTAGAAATGTTACACAGTTCTATATTGTTTACTGCAGTAGATATATATGAGTGCATTTAAATTCTACACAAGTACAAGTTTCTACAGTAATTTTACATACAGAATGACTCTGCTGTGATCAAAGGATAGACGAATGATAATAAATATATACAAGCTTGCTCATTCAATATTTGCTCCTATTTTAATTGCACAGTGGATATACTAAGATGTTCATATTTTCCTATTCATCTTTTGTTTATTCACAGAAAATAGAAAACAATACAGCAAAGAGTAACGACAAAGCAGAGATCAAGAGATTCATGTTCTGTAGTGCTGAGAAATTAGAGATGGGAAAAATGGGTCTTTTTAGTGATCTGCATCTTTGCATCTGGATCCCGGATGTGAGCCGGCTCACTGAACCGGTTCAAAAAGATCCGACCTCTGAATATATTACTGCAGTCTGCCACTGAGTTACTTAGTTCAGTCAATCATATCACGACCTGTATAGAATCAGGAATGCATAGCCAAACATGTGATGCATGAGTCATTTGAGCTGACAGATGCATCAAAGCGAGAACTGATACGTAAGTGTAAAATGTGCTTCTGTGTATTAAGTGTTTCACTGAGTTATGCGGACCCGTTGATCCATGGGCTCAAAAAAAGTGAGTCGGCTCTCACGGATCTTCTGTCGGAGTCGGCTCTTTGAACCGGTTCAGATCTGAGTTACCCAACTCTATGAGAAATAAATAGAAAACTAAATTGCGCGTATAGTCTTATAGTTTACTGACTATACAGTTCGTCCGACGAAGGCCAAACAATATGAACCCTGCTCGCTAAAAAGTGATGTTTTTTACACTAAATACTAACGCCACGATTACAGACCACAATATTTTTGGTCCGATGAATCTAATCCCGTGCGCAAAAATGTTTAATGTTTATACTCTGTTTTATTTTAATGAGGGTTTGTGACAATTTTACTAATCTCTGAAAGTTTAAGAAACGCTGTTGTAGTAAAAGTAGATGGTACTTTTAGTACAATTTTGGTATCAATTGTGATTAATAATTAATTATTAATCACATTTGATATTTTCGAACTCGGAAATCTGTTTACAAATTCCTAGTAAAGGTTTTTTTATTATTTCCATTTTAATTTCTTTTTATAAGTTACTCTTTAAACCGGGTTTTTTGAATCATTATGTATAATCAAGAAGCTTGTGTTGCTTAAATAACATTACAGTATACCCGAAGAATTAATGATGTGAGAAGATCTACTATAGGCATCTACTGTTAAGAATGCAGATCTGTCACAAATATGCAAAATTAACGTAGCAAAATTCTGTGAGCCTTAAATTAAAACCGCCGCAAGTAATTGTCAAAAAATGATATTTCAGTATAGCCGTTGCTAATTAAAAAAAATATTGTACAACGTGAAATCAGTTACATAAATAACAAGCACATAAAATTTCAGGTTTTGTTTCAATAAAACGTTTTTTTCTAAAAATAGCAAATTGTAAAAAAATCACTTGATCTGACAAAAAATAATTAAATAATAAATGATGCAATGAAAATCAAATACAATGTTTAAGTAAATCTTTTTAGCTAAGCTTAGTTTTTAACATAAGAAAAGCTTACAACATGTATTTTAATAAGGCAACTGCTAATTAAAAGAACTATCAGAAAAAAATAATATAAAACTAGAAATACGAAAAATAACGAAATATTACTGTTAATTATATTGAAAAGTATTTCCAAATCGAAACCAATATTTCGTTGTAGTGATAGATTTTTGAAAACAACGAAAGCACTGGACGTTCGAACTTTTTTCTGGCCAAACCTTTCCACCTACAAAAAAATTTGCATGAACAAGATTTATCGAAAAATGTTTCTCGAATTTCTTTTTTAGAAATTTTTGCAAAAACGCATATTACGGATAATTTTCTGCCTCTAAAAACTTAACAGAGGGAGTGAAGGGTGCCTTGACGATATTAAAAAGGCGTGTGCCTTTAATTTTGATCTTACTCATCGTAAAAATTAATGCTCCTCATTTTTTCATAACTTAATAATTACAAGGAGAATTTTGATGTTATAACTAATGTTGCAGATTTACAATTATGGCTAACATATATGCCTATGCCATAAATGTTTATAGTTGCACTTATAACTACACGCATGTTTACAAAAAAAAAACAGATCCAATTAACAATAAAGTATTCGACCTCAAGTATGACCTCAACATAATACATCATCATTAAAATCTCATTAAATCAGTAAAATGTTTGTAATAGCGCCTTTGGTTGTAGCACATCATAACATTAACGGAACTGCTCTACAAGCATTTACGCGAACACATATTAGATATTAATTGTTCATAAATTATCTGTTTTTATAAACATTAAAATCATTTCTAAATTACTTCATTCCAAGAATCTCAAAAACAAACATGCACTGTTTTTTTGTCAAAGACCACCAAACTGGTCAAAAAAGAAAGTGTCTAATTTAACCAGGATTTATCAAGCTTTCGAAAAGGTATTCTAATCCCTTAATAATGTTAAGCTCTACCCATCAATGCTGGATTTGATAATTTAAGGTCTAACTATTAGTTTTTCAATGAAAAATAAATATTACTTATTTGCATATTTTTTTAAATTTTAAATTGAAAAATTGATTGAAAGTTTTTACTGAAAATGTATTAAAAGTATCGATAACCCAGTGAACATGTATATTTTTTATTATATATATATTGAATTGAATTTTCCATTAGGTCGTGAGAACCCCTAGTTTGTGGAGGCCTGGGTTCAAGTGCTCTTATGTAAATTCGGCACTACATTTCATATTTGGTGGACATTTTTGTAATACACATTTTAAGAATTTCCTCAATGATGAAAATCAATGGTGAAAATCAAATTGAAATTGACTCAGTGGCTCTCAATTTTATCGAGAACATACAAATACAATATTAATTTGAAGGGAATTCTACGAAAGCATTTTTTCCGATATTTTTTTAGCTTCATAAAAAATAACCAAGGGGGGAAGAGTATATTTTTGCGAAATGGTTTTGTGTGTTTGAATAAGCGTACCAATTGTACACTCTAAAGTTCTGTAGCGAAATCCTTAAAACTTAACAAATCCTTAGTAATTTTTTTCTACTCTAATTATAATTCCTACGTTAGAATTAACAGAGCAGACATTTCTGTTCATAACAACATAATATTATATGTAATTTAGAATCAACTTATGTTTTCAGCCGAATCACAGAGGGCGTATAAAGCAAGTAAGAAGATTAGAGACATATTATTTACATTAAATAACATAATTTTAAACAAAAACAGATATAATTATAACATTTCACAAATGGGGTGTTACGCAGATAAATTCCTTTGATTTCGCTTTTCCCAATGAAACCAAAGTAAAATACATATGTATTTATAAATTATAATCATCACAGACGTAGGTTGAGACCAAATTAAAAATCTGACTAGAAATTCTCAGCAGAAAAACAATAACTAGTACATTTTTTTAAAGATTTTTTTAAAATTAAGATTATTTTTTGTTCGTTCAGCTAATCTCTCATATTGTACATTATGCTTTCGGGAAATTACTGTTTTTATTACCTGTGATTAAGTACTAAGATTTTTAACCGAGCTGGGTAGAGTAGTAATGACAGCACTAGACTCGCATTCGGGAAGTCCGGGTTCGAATCTCAGCGGGGGCAGATGTGGCTGGGACTTTTTCCTACTGCCTCTCGCCGAGAAACGGCCATCTTGATTGAGGTTTTCCATGGTTTCCCTCAATTAATTCCAGATAAATATCGAGATGGTTCCTTATTTGAGCCATGGCCGATTACCTATTAAACTCCTAGTTCAAAAATTGCCTACCTTATCCTAATTTCCTATAATTCTTCCATTCGCCCATTGCTATTAGTTAAGTTTAAGTTTTAGAAATGTAGAAAATAACGGGAAGTGGTAAAATGGAAAATAGTAATGGTGCGAATGGCGTCTGTTATGACATAAAGTCGAGAAACGGACGTTAAACGCATTATTATTATTATTATTATTAATATTATTATTAAGTATTAAGATTTACAAAATTTGGTTTGCTATTTAAAAATGCCAGAAAAACATATTTTGTCTCATAGAAGTTTTATTTCTCCACAGCTCCAAGGGATATTTGATATGAATTTCAACTGGATCCCTCCACGCGTTTATGAGAAAAAGGGTCTTACAGACAGACAGACGGACAACGAAGTGATCTTATAAATATTTCTTTTTTCCTTTTGAGATACGTAACCTTAAAAAGGATTTAAATCACACTTGCTAACAGTAAATTATTTTTGTATTACATATAATTGGATTAATTGTATGATAAACGAATTAAACAGTAAAACAAATGACTGTTAATCTATATCTGTAGGATGGTGTAAGTGCGATAATGGATGCCATCAGACAAGTCTGACTGACATAAAATATATTCTCGCTTGTCAGCGGTCATGGACTGTCACCTTAACGCGTTTAAATCTGCTTAAATTTTAAAACAGCTAATCTACTTAACAAATGCAGCTCTTATCTGCTTGAAGAATTTCAATGGAGCAAAACATGTACCTTATCGTTGACCACTAATAGTTTGTTAAAAAATATATAATGAATAAACAACGAAATACCATAGTCGGTCCAATCGCAAAAGATGATTGTCTGATTTAACTTTTTTCTGGTTGACTTTGTATCCCTACTCGGTAATAGAGTGACTAAAGTAAGAGTGTGGTCAACAAGTCACGTGACTTGGCCAAAACACCTATTGGCTGCGCCATATTGAGCCTTTTTTAAACACAGTATATAGCTGTTACAAAACCGAGGACTTTATTTCCAAAAAAACAAAAACTAAAATTGAATTTTGTACTCAAACTTCAGTAGTCTGTTAAAATATTCGTTAATTTTATTTATTTACTAGCAAACCCGTGCGAATACTGTTCGCCGTTAGGGGTTAGTTACGTAATATAATAGGGTGGAAAAAAGTTCTTCTATTCTATTCAGATACTTCAGCCCCACTACGTCACTTAATATTACCAGCAACAAAATAAAAGATTGTCACCAGATGACGACATTGATTTTTTCTGAATGTTATTTTCTGTAATTAAAATTTTTAAACTGTAATTTTTTAACGAAAACATTAAATTTAAGATATTAACTTATTTTTAGTCATTAGAGAGAACAATAATCTCTAAAATGGCGTATGAAACATTAATTTTGATACAATATTAAGGGAGATATTTCATCCCGACAAAAAATACATTTGAGGAATAATAACGATTGTAAAATTGATTTTTTTACGAATAATACGTCACGCGATTATTAAATATTCCCAGCATTTTGTTAAACATTATTTTTGCAAATCTAAACTGGGAAACGGAAAATGCATAAAACCGGTATCTAAAATTAAAATAAAAAGTATGACAAGCTCTATAATTAGACTAAAATAAAAATATTTGTCGAAAGACTATATTTATGCAGTCAACTACGGTCAATGGACTGACTGTCCCCTGATTATGCATTAATGACAACGACTACTTCGCTCTGGTATCCAACTAACCAGACCGGTCAATGTTTTGCTAATGGCGCTAATTTGTATTCAATCATAATTCCTTATTTCATACACTACTTGCATTTCACAACGTGTATACAGGGTTTAACAGTAATTAATGGAACGTTCTTTTTTCAACTTCATGTCACTTTCCTGTCATTTTTAAATTTTTAAAAACAGCGTTTTAAATATTGTGATTTACACACAAACAAGTAAATGACCAGAAGCAATATTACAAGAGAAAATTTTAATCAACATCTTAAACAAAAATTATATAATATACACAAAATTGAAGAAAATAATTCCTGTTTTTACAAATTTTTATTCAGTTTCACATGTTTACCTCTCAGTCGGTTTGTTTGGGTCAAATCTTGCAATCAAAATTTTGACTAGTTCTAATTAAGCTAAAGCAGCGTTTACCAAACTTTTTTGACCGCGGCCCGGAACGAGGTTTTAAAATTTTTCACGATTCACCTTATAAAAAAAAAAAATATTTTTTTACAAAACAAATTTTATTTTTTAATAGAAATCAAGTTATTTGTTTGGTTATTTTATACACAGAAATTAATAATTTTTTTTTGCGACCCGACAAAATTTTTCTACGACCCCCATTTTGGGAAACGTTGTGCTGGAGTTTTTAAATTTTGCACAAGCGTATACGCCTAGTGAAAATGCAATACAGTATATAAACTCAATATTCCAGACGCCTCAAGATGGCGGATTACCATTTTCGTCCAATTTGAGAAATGCATCGGTTAAAACGTAAAACTAACAGTTATGAAAATATAATATTAGAAATAAAACTTTTAAAAGACAAGCTTTTATTGCAGGGTGCTAAAAAGATTTTTTTTTAACAAGTTAGGTTGATAATAATAAAAGCATGCGCTGTGATTAGAGTTTACAATCCACAATAATTTATGAATTATAAATTACAAAAAATGATTATTTTTCTTTTTAGTACACTACAATAAAAACTAGTATCAAAACACATTTTTTCTAATATATTTAATTTTACCATTATCATTATGATTGTATTAATACTCTGATTATTTTATTTTAACATAAGTAAGTGTACTTTTTATTAAAATTTGTTCATCGCTGTTTATCCCTGTATATGGCGTCTAGTTTAATACATTCTTCTTTTTCAATATACTTTTGTGCAACAATTTATTTCTTTTGCTCAAGTATTGAATACACTATGAATTAGATAGAAAACTATATTGCAAAAACACGAAACGGTAACGACTTGTGCAGTTTCTAGAATGAATGGACTGACTGGTATAATTGTTAAAAAAAAAAACCGAACGGGGAAAAACAACCAACTGGAAATAACTCGGTTCTCTTGAATGAACGGGTCGGCGGCTGGGGGAAATTTTAAGTTTTTTTTCACTTATATATGATGTAACAGAATATTCTAGGATAACATAATTCAAAACAATCAACCTAGGGACTTGTACAAAGGATTCCACTATTAAAAATAAACTGCAAATATGTCAATTTAATTCTATATTAAAATTTTGTATTTTCATAATTTAAACTAAAAATCTAATAACTCTTCTTTGAAACACTTTATAAATTTAACCAAAGACACGACTTTTAAAATATCCCTGTCTTGTATACGGACAAAATAGAGGTTAAAACTTACTACAAAAACATTTGACTGCTCTGTTAGTCTTTTTTTTCATTGAACGACAATCTTCAGAGAGTGCATAAAAAGATGAATAACAGTCTGTTTCCGTAGAAAAATAAAAATAGTAAAAACTAAACATTTTATATATGTATGCAGATAAAAAAACGTAAACCATATGGCATTAACATACGCATCTGTAGCGGCACATCTCTATACATAAATGTATATTTAATTTATGTTTATGTATAAAAAATGGATTATGTGAAATTCTATATCTCAAACGCCCCCCGTACATTAGCCAGAACCACGATAACCCCAAAGACTCCCTTCTGTTAGTTGTGGCGAGCTCGTGAGAAAAACTTTATATACGAGTGGTTCTAAACATTCAAGTTCAACGTTAGGGTTCCGTACCTCAAAAGGAAAAAACGAAACCCTTATTGGATCACTCGTGTGTCTGTCGGTCCCACTGTCAAAGCCAATTTGCGCCGAACCACTGGACCGATTGAGTTGAAATTTGGTACACATATGTAAGTCGGTGACCATAAGAAGGACGTGTAACGTAAATAAATAAATTTTGAACATGGGGGTCATTTTTGGGGAAAAAATTAGAAACTTAATAAACGATTGACCATTCCTCCGAAAATACTGCGCCTAAAATTTTGAAAAAAATAGGGAATGTCGGGTCTCACCTATTGTTTACAGGAAAACCTAAACGAAAATCTTAAGTCCTAAAGTACTCATGGAAAACGGAATAGTACAGAGCCCTCTTCTCGCGAGTTCGACTCTTTTTTTATGTAAAAGTTAAAAACGAAGAATGTAGTAAACTGAAGACAATAATAGTTGCGAGTCAAGGTTAGAGGTTGCTTCGATCCGTTAGATAGCAGTGGGGAGGTGACCTCATATGGTGGACTTGTCAATTGATTGCGTGGCAGCGGCTGTTGTTTATAAAGTTTAATGCCAAAAAAATCAAATATGTATTGTCATTATAGATTGATATAAAAATATGAACGGTCCGCTAGCTGATTGTTAAGATGTAAATTACTAACGTAACATAATGTCAAAAGACAGAATAATATTATATTTAAAAAAAATTGACGACTTTTGGTTCAACCTTAAATTTTATTTAAATTGCCTACTGAACTGCCTACACACTAAGCATTCAAATTTATGTAAAACAATGTTTGTCAATTTTAATAACTTTATTCCAAACATATGCACACATTTAAAAATTCTTTAACGAAATTTTTGCGCTTAACATTTTAAACTAGGCTATATTCTTTAAAAATGCTGAAAATATTATTGCGATATCTTTAAATTCAGCGGAGATATTCAATTTTCTATACAAGACTGGTAGACAATTTTGGTAAAACCATATTTTTTGAGGATCACGTTGACGTATTGAAAAATACATAAGAGTTCTACTAAAGTATTTTTGATATCTACACTGCTAAGTGACGTCACATAACTAACAACACAGGTTTGGGTGTAAGTTTTTCCTAATCGTTAATGTTTCAGCGAATTGTTTAATGTTTCTTAACAAAACTATAACTTTAATTGGGTACAAAAGACAATAAGCATAAGACACCGATAATATAGTTTATTTTGCTAGTTACAAGTTGGTACCAGAGTGAAGGTACGTATAGTTAATGCCAACACAAACTATGGTAATGATATTATTACCACCGAGTTAGAATTGTAACAACAAAACTTAATTTGTGCCGCACACAAATCGCCTGCGGGACTAACCCGACCTGCTTGCAAAACAATCTGTATTTCTCTATTCGCGACTGCTATAGTCAGTGGTTCTAAAAAAGTTATTCGTAAAATTCTATTTTCTTTCGTAACTGTACCAGGAAATATAAGTAATGTTTTTAATTAACGTAGTTTTTAGTGTATTTGCCATATGGCAACATACACTATTGGCGTCGGTCGGATGGCGGGACCTAGGGGTCGGACCAAAATTTCTCGACGTTTCATAACCTCCTAAACACTTTGCCACCATTTTTAAAAATGTTTATATATATATATATATATATATATATATATATATATATATATATATTTATATATATATATAGGTATATATGTGTACGGGCAATAACTTTCGAAGGAGTTAATTCATTTTAATGAAATTTGGCACACATGTTGGAATCCATCACCGCACGAAGCCTATTTAAAATAGGTCCAATCGGGTCATTTTAAGGGTGGTTTTTAGGGGTTGAAAAAAGTTTTTGGGCCCAAAAATACCTAAAAAATTCTCAGAATCGTTTCAAAATTGAAATTTAACCCTTTAATAGCAATTAAAAAGTCCTCCTAAAATTTTAATAAAATCGGCCTGACAGGACCGCATTTTCAAATTTTCTGAAAACACTAGTTTGCAGATAGTGAATTATTTGCTGAAAGGTGTATATAATTTAGTATAGAGGTTCGATTGATAATAATATTGCAACTGAGAAAAAAATATTCTTTTAAGGGGTGTATTAAGGAGTCAAATTTTTTATTTTGCCCAAAAAACCAACTTAAGTTCGCATAATAAAGCCACACTGCCTATATTAGCAAATACACTATATTGTCGGCAGGGTTTTGGCACTGCGACCCGAGTTTTTTTGACGTTGTAAACGTTAACAACACTCAGTA
This sequence comes from Venustoraphidia nigricollis, assembly GCA_034508555.1. Taxonomy (NCBI): domain Eukaryota; kingdom Metazoa; phylum Arthropoda; class Insecta; order Raphidioptera; family Raphidiidae; genus Venustoraphidia; species Venustoraphidia nigricollis. Next base: position 484,377 of record JAVRKA010000083.1, read on the forward strand.
TTCGCGCAGAAATAAATATAGAATACTTATTTAAAATTCTGAGTAACATCTTCATTAGCTTTAGCTATATATCCTATTTAGAAGATATTTAACAAAAATCATTTTCGATATAAAATTTCTCCATTGTATATTTTTGTAAGCATAAATAACTAATAAGTAATAAATGATTCAATGATTGCAATGATAAGTTTTAAAACTATGGTATTAAAGATAGATTGCACATTTATGAGTAAAAATAACAAAATTTAAGTATAAAAAAACTTACAAATAATTCTTGACATTATAAAATGTGTCATACCTGAAAAATAAAAAAAAAGCATTAGGATTAAGAAAATAGTCATTTCGTTAAATATGAAACATCAAAAAACAATTGTGAAAATGTTTGTGTCTACAAGATTATAAATTAAATAAATGTGTAATAATTAATATTGTGATTAAAAAAGACCAATATTTACTAAATAATTAAAAAAAAAACAGGAACATGTAACTTTTTAATTATTTTATTGTCGATTTTTTTTTAATAAAAAAAACACTGTAAACAATGTTCATATATTTTCCGCACTTTAGGGGAAATAAGGGAAAATATTTCAATTCAAACTTCGAAGCAATTAAAATTTTGTGTATATAGTGCAACCCTTTTTGTCAATAAAAAGTTGCAAATCGGTGTATTTTTATTAAAAAAAGTTACTTTGTTTGAAATACGTTATTCGCTATAGATGTTGACAGTCTATTTTAAAGTTTTCATTATTCATTTTAAAAACTGAAAACTTTTCAATACAATTTAAAGTTCATTTCATAAATAGAAAACTACTTTTTCCAGTCAGAGAATAATACAAATATTCGAGTAAAATAAAGTCACTAATACAGTGAAATTTTTTCAATATGAATATTTTTAATGATTTCCAAAACTACGTTTTTATTTATTTGTGATTTATTTACATAAGTTGTCACCCTATTAGTTACGAAAGAAATAAACATTTTGAAAAACGACATACTTCTAAATTCTAAAATCCAAAAATTTTACGACTTTGTACCTGTGTAGTTCGGTGCAAATTTTTTTTATTTTAACGATCTTGTGTGAAGAGGAGGAAGCCGGGAAAAAAGAAGATTTTATGACCACCCTATTAATTAATGAAAACGACACATCTCTAGCACACTAGATCGGTCAAGCACGGCTAGACAGAAATTTCAGGCGATCGACTGACGGTCGTTGCTGGTTGTAGGTGCTGATCTGATCTGCGCTACTCTATAAAAATAAGCTTAACGAACAGGCTTTCCTGGTCCGTTCTGTGCTGGTTCATGCCGTTATAATGTGCGTGGTTTTTTAAACGCAGAAGTACGAACAGTTTACTTGAATACCGAAAATCGACGGACAAACAACAACTAATCTCACAGTTTTCAATTAAGTAACTACTGTTTGGTAAACTAAAATGTCTAATAACAAACAGTCGGATAAGTGGTACTTTACTATAATAAAAATCACAATTGCTTATAAAAATGAACAGAAAAATTCCAATTACATTAAAAGAATAAAAAAAACTTTATAACCTATTTTCAACAACAGAGTAGGTATAAATTTCAGGCTTCATTGATTTTTATTCCACGATTTTCCTAAAAGAATTAAACGAATTTTCTTTGCTAACAAGGAGACAAAAATAAAATAGTAAAAAAACTATATTCAAGATTCAGTTTAATATTATTGAGAACTTTAAGTTTTTCCTCGAACTTGTTTTAATTAAATTTTAAATTTAAATTTCAACGGATAGAACTTTTAAACACATAAGTTTAAAGTGAAGTTTAAGAAAACTGAAGCTTTCATAATCATTAAACTTGCATATCATTTTTAATAAACAGTGTATACACTATAAATTGCAAATAAACAGTATTAAATCCGTTTTCAAACATACTTCAAACTAGTTGACCGAACACTTAAAAATAACATAATAACAGAATCTTTAGTTTGGGCGAAGTCTAACTAATGGTTGTTCTACTCAAACATCTGAGATAAGAAATTGATAAGCAGACGCGTGATAAATAGTGCCCCCCTTTATATCCCTTAAACGATATGTCAAAACAATAATAATATTCAGATTTGGCTTATGAACTGTCAATGACACATGGGTTAACGTAACCATTAAGTTTGGACAGTTTTTTTTCAATCAGAACAACCCTACACCATTAAAACCATGTTAAGGATGTCAAAAACTTGATGGTAAGTTTTTTTAGAGGTTTCTAGTATGCATTCGAGATGCAATATTTCGAGTGAAAATAATCGATCTATTCGATTATTATATTATCTCGAGAATGATTTTCAAATCAACGAGTTACGACTTATAATACAATCTCCAGTAATACATTATTATACTACGTCCTTTCTTTACTCTTTGAAACACTGCACTATGTACGTCTTTTATTTACCTCTGCATGCAGGTGGCTCTCTCAAGTCTCATAATCGAAAACCAGAGCCAAATTGATTTGTTATAATAATATATCGAATGTACAAGCAGCTCGATTGAGTTGTTTTCACTCGCGTAGCATTTAACTACTCGAGGATATTAAATGCTTTGCACAACATTAAATACGATTATGAAGCACTGTACTTGACAATCGAAGCCCAGAGCCAAATTCATTCGAGAGTTCAAACATTCACAGATTCAACCAGAGTACCAATTCACACGTTATTATGATATATCATGCGAAGGAATCATTTCCAATGAATCATTCGATTATTTTCATGTCTAATACGCATGCGTAACACAGGTAAGAGAAGAAAAATGTCAGTATATTATTCTCAAATACGTGCCTTTCTCATAAACATAATCATACATACTTTCATGCACATGCCATAGCGCATTTATATCAGCATAAAAGATGACATTCATTTCTCAAAAAGTTTAGTAGTAAATCTTGTCTAGATTTACTCTTTTTAGTTCCGAAGGATTGCGGTCACCGAAACATGTGGTAAAAATACATCCGCTGATTCTATAAAACTTTAGGAATGGTCTGATTGTGAGAACCCTCAATGTCACAGATTATATGCGCTCGACAACTAAGGTCAATTATCAGAAAAGCGCTTTAAATTTAGTCTGTATACGAGTATGTTGGCATTGTATATTCACGATATTCAAATATCGTGACAATATTTTTAGTCTAGCTGCTTTACAAACATGTATGGTGCATGTAAAGTGATCCTTTACACTCTAGTGCGGTAAAATCAATAGTAATTTGCTGTAATCTACTGTGTACTTGTGTATTTTATTTGGATTTAGACGATGTTTAGAATGAAGTTTGCTACACAAGTGAAATGGCAAGAATTTTATAGCGGACTAGCTGCACGCGATTGAGATGCGCTGGTGACAGCACTAGTGGAGCCTTCGGTTCCACCGTATCACGGTCTAGATGGCGAGTTACAACAAAGTGGATAGCATTAAAACCTCTACAAAAAAATACACATACGTGCCAACTTTCATGGTGATCGGTCAAACGGTTCTGAAGTCTATCAATCGCAAACATAGCAACATCCATATAAATATGAAGACTCGTGTGACTGTTAAAACTCGCTCTCGCTCGTTTTAAGATAATGCCACTACTCGTCAGTAATATACCTAAATATAACTAAAGAGTTCGTCTTCGAATTTGTGTTTTCAGTACTCTATTTACTAAATAATGAATACGATATACAATAATATCTAAGTAAATATCAGGAATAAGGTAGTTGACAGAATTTTCTCAATTATTCATAAAGAGTCATTTACGTGGATTATTTAGGTCGGCAATGCGAAGTCGTCACGATATAATATCAGCTGATATATATCCTCGAACCCTGTCAAGGATTATTCCTTGTTTATCTTAATAACAAGGATTAATCCTTGACAGGGTTCGAGGATATATAATATCAGTTGGTATTATTTCATTTGATATATATAATAGCATGGCATTGAATGAAATTGTATGTATGTTATCTATGGACTCCAAAACAGCTACACCGATTTTGATGAAATTTTCAGGCAATATTTAGATTAGCCCTGCGATTTTTTTTGTAATAATTTTGATTTTTCTTCGATTTTCGAATATTCACAATTAAAAGCGATTGAATTCGCGCAAATTCAATACACATTGAGCTTTTTATGATAATGATTCTCATCTTTTATATCCTATATATATTACATTTACAGCCGGGCGAAACCGGACTGGGCCGCTAGTCATAATTATAATGACAACGATTGTTTTTACAAAATCGTTGTGAAGCAACGTTATGGAGATGCAACAAAAAACTACTTACAGCCTTCTTTTCAAGATGGCAACCACATAGGGATATCCTGCGTCCCGAAAACTCAGGTTTAAACTTACCAATTTTCACTTACGAACCCCCTCCAAAATGAGCGAGACTTACAGTAGTTGCAAATGATGCATAACACTGTACTTATCTTTCCATAGATGCAGCAAAATTCAATTACTGAAGCAACTAGATTCCTTTTACTTTTTTCTACTAGCTTAATTTCTTAAAATTCTATAACAATTTAATGTATACCCTGTACTTTATGATAACCCCATAATTTACTTAAAATTCTAGCCTCCGTTATAATTTTAAAATTGCATTCTGTACAGTACATGCATTTATTCTAATCTTTGAAATTAAAAATAAAACAAACTACTTTACATTATCTACTTTTAATCTATTTTTAATAAAAAGAAGTAGAACTACGATCGTTTATAACGCTTTAATACAAATGTCAAAAGTACCAAGAAAAGTTTTTTATGAAAAACAAATTATAGCTTTTTATTTATTTACATTGGAAATTATATATAGGTATGATTTGCACAAATCGTACTTAAACTTTGTTAGCTTCCAAGTTTATTAAAATACGGAAACGTAATCAACTGTTTCTAATTTCCATGAAGCATTCGGATTTTGATTTGAAACGATATTATTTTTTAACCAAAATATTAATATATTTCGGCAAGATGACAAATCGTTTGTAAATTGTATACAATTATCCAATCAAAATTAGAAAATTTAAACTGTTAATGACACTTCAAACAAAATGCCTCTAGCTTCCCTCAAATCGATTTATTTTAATTTTTGTGGGCATGCATTCTACCTGTGTGCGTTAACATTTCCCAAAAACAACAATATGGATTAAAAAAAGTTTGTACAGCAATCTACCTTTTAAGTATTCAGTGAATTTTACTAAAAATCAGTTTGCTCGCTTGTTGATTTTGTATGAATAATGGTTTTATTAGCACAGAAGCCCTACCTTAACGTAAGCTAAGCTTGATATAAAGTAATCTAATCTTTGGAGATAAACCCTCTATGCCCGTATTACAGTTCATTAAAATCGGATTAGGGGTTTAAAAGTTGTGGTAGAACAGACGGACATAAAAAAAATCTGAATGTAATCAATTATGACTTGGTACCATACAAAATGGCTAAAAATAATTTACATGCAAAACGTTCCGTTACTAGTATCGTTGGGTTAAAAATTAAAATAGAATGGGGTGGTCTCTAGACCCAATAAATGCACCACATCTTGAAAGGATTTTTGAGCTTCCCTTTTTTATTGGATCTAGTCAACAAATAATCTGGATCTTCTTATGAGTTCCAGAAGATTGGCTACTAGATTGTCCTGTGGAACTATTCCATCTTCATTAATGTATCCAAAGATGATCGTTGGGTTTCTATCGCATGCGAAATCTACGGAAGTGTTTCATCACATTTTCTGGTTGTAACATAGTTATAAACGGGGCCAACCATTTATAGTGAATATATAATAAATACATGTTAATATAATTCAGAGCTGTCAGTTAAAATAAAAAAGACCGGTTATCACGTCGATGTCAGGTCTTTGTTGGAGCAGCTAATTCAAACGACCAAGGATAATATTTGAAAATATCTCTGATTCGAATCAGTTTATATGTCGACATAATTCGCTGCAGCGCTAATGCGGACTATTTACATACCAATGCACTTATGCAGAATATAATAAACAATAATAATGGACTTCAGTGCAACCGTCAATTCATATTTAAAACTATACTGTCTCTAGAGTAGAAATGCAAACATGCATCGTCAATGAACCATAAATTATTATATTGTTGTGTACAGACGAGGATATATCTTGGTCTCTTTCAATTTTCAAACTACTTTAAATTGTTTCTGAAGTTATAGTTCTCTTGTCGCGTTGAGACTAAACTTTTAGCAGGCACAGCTAACGAAAATTCGATAGTGTGAAGTTTGCTGCGCTAACGAAAATCCGTTGGCCCAAGAAACCCAGACTGAAATAACAGGCGGACGAAATCATTGTCATCTGGAAACTATCTATATATTATATAAAAGACGAACCGAGCTGGGTAGACTAGTGGTGACAGCACTAGACTCGCATTCGGGAGGTCCGGGTTCGAATCCCGGCGGGGGCAGATGTGGCTGGGACTTTTTCCTACTGCCTCTCGCCGAGAAACGGTAATTCCTGTACCAGCCATCTTGATTGAGGTTTTCCATGGTTTCCCTCAATTAATTCCAGATAAATATCGAGATGGTTCCTTATTTGAGGCTATGGCCGATTACCTATCAAACCCTTAGTTCAAAAATTACCTACCTTATCCTAATTTCCTATAATCCTTCATTCGCCCATTGCTATTACATAAGTTGAAGTTTTAAAATGTAGAAAAATAACGGGAAGTGTGGTAGATGTGGTAGATGTGGTAATGGTGCGAATGGCGTCTGTTATGACATAAAGTCGAGAAACGGACGTTAAACGCATTATTATTATTATTATTATTATTATTATTATTATTATTTAAAAGACGATATAATAATAATAATAATAAATATATACTTTATTCTTTAAATACTGCGAATACAGTGTAGAATGAGTCCGGATAAAACTTACATTAGAATTATTAACATTATTTTATTATTGATAAACACATTAAAAGTCAGTATTAAAAAAAAAACAATTTGGCGTGTTTAAAAATTCATCGAGGCAGTAGAAGTTGTTCTGTAGAAGAAAGTTTTTTAAACGTTTTTTAAATTTTTGGTAAGGTAAATTTTTAATATGTTGTGGCAATTTGTTGTATATTTTCAATATAATGTTTAAGGGCACTTTGTTTACTTTAACACGAGATGTGACATAATCATTTTTCGTCCGTGTTTCATACCCATAGGTACGAATATATGTATGCATGTTCTCTATGGAGTCCAAAACGGCTGCACCGATTTTGATGAAATAGTTAGGCAATCTTCAGATTAGCCCAGCGGGTGATTCTTACAAGTTTGGTAGCGATCGGGTCAAGAGATTTTTTTTTATTTTTTGGCAATTTTGATTTTTTTTCTATTTTTGAACATTCACAATTAAAAGCGATTGAATTAGCGAAAATTCAATACACGTTGAGAATTTTATGATAATGATTCTCATCTTTTATGGCTATTAAACAATTAGTGCTATTCGTGCGAAGCCGGACTGGGTTGCTAGTATAATACTTGACAACTATAACCTTTGACTACAACCAAGAGTCGTTTTAAGTGTCAGACAGCGGATAAAAGTAAAAATTAAAATAAAATTCTAAAAGCTTGTCTTGAGTTTCAACTCTGAACAGAAAAATGTTACTTGGACTGAGAGAAAGTTGAAAATAACCCACCGTAACGTCGCATTAAGGCGACGTCTTTGTATTATTTCAAATAATCTACATATATGATTGGTAATGAATATTTAAGAAATGACAGGGCCATTTCTGGATATCTCTGAGACATCAGTGTAATTAATGTACATTATTTATGAAGAATAAACAATCGAGCGCTTTATTATTATTATGTACAATCCGCAATTATGAAGGTGGACTTTTAAAATATTATTGCAGGAATTATGCCAATGCGAACCGTAGCGGTTCTTGTTTCTTTATTTCTGCTAGTTTTCCAAATCAATAATGATTTTAATATCCACGTACATAGCCTATATTTATTTAAAAAATAATGAAATTTCCAAGATGTGTTTCTCTTGAATAAACAAAAATTTTTAATACAAAATCATTGGGACAAAAAAATTTAACGCTAGCCCCTTCATTGGGATTTGATTCACTGTAATTTCATATCGGTGGGGAGAAGTGGGGATCCAAAACGACTGAAAACAAAAAAACCTTATAACCTAGGCTCTAGTCTATATAAAAAAGATCTTATCCGTGGTTTAAATTCAATGAAAGGTTTTCGTAATAGACTAATGAATATTGTTATCCTAGAGAATTATTTCAGTTAACTTTGAGTTTTGGTTTTCGAAATCGTTTAGGCATTACATCGATATTTCAGTAGTCCACATCCTGTACTATTTGTATATAGAATCGGTTTGAAAGTCGTAATTCAGTAATATCTGAGCCTGACACAGTGAATATGTTTATATTATTAACCTTCTTTTAATGTCCCAAATGTGTCGGGTGTGTGTTACAATAGGCGGTTCAAACACGACATTTATACAGCGCGTTACAACTCCCTCAAAAATAATATTATCGAATTCGCGGATTTTTTTTAAGTGAAAAGTTTTTCCTGAGCAGTGAACGTAAGTGAACCGTCACGCTCGGGTCGGTGACGCTGAATCATGTATATTCGGCTCCAGTCGTCGTCAGCCACGTTTTGCATGTAATCAGTATAGTATTTTTTCTTTATATCCGGTAGAAAGTACGTACTTTCGGCTTCGATTTTAAGGTAGAACACCTAAGATTTATGTACTGCTGGAATTACTCCATTTGAAAAAGCGAACCGAAATATTTTTCTCGTGCAGAGTGATACGAAAGTACGTACTTTTGACCGGATATAAAGAAAAATAATTTACACCATACGACCAGAAAGTTGAAATTTCTGCCCTTACGGTGTAATATACTATTAAATAAGCAAAATGGGCCAGTCATTACAACAGTCTCCCGATAATACAATTCACAACAATGGGCCATGTATATACAGTGTATAAAATTATTGATTTATCATTAGGGCGCGTTCGATTGAGGACGCAAGCTCAATTATTCATTTTGATGATTCGTACGACAACGATGGTAACTGCTATGTCATATACATAAGAATACTGACTGTAGCTCGTGAGCTTCTGTGCTTAGTGTTCATGAATCTTATTTCTTTTTATCTCTTTCTCTCTCTTGCACTATCATTCGACTTATCTATCCTACTTTGTCTATTTTACGTTGGGATGTTTTGTTTATGGATGCAATACAATCAGTGTCCCCTCGAGATTCGCTTATTCTATAGAATGTCCTGCGAATATAAAATCATGGACTTCCACAAACTCGAAATATTTACAAAGAAATTTTCTTCTTTATTGACTGTTTTGTATATTTATTTTTTTTTAGAAATTGGGTGCAGTGGACTAGAATTTTCGTTAATTTTAATAACTATAGATCAGGAATTTAGTTCAATACGCTATTTTCAATATACTTGGGACGAGTTGCTAGTTTTTCTAAAAACAAAACAGATATAGGCGCCGATTGCTGGATTCGAACCATCTATCTCTTGCGAACAAGACAGCTGCTTTACCTCGCAGCCACCTTAGTTTAATGTTATACAGATACAGTACGGTACACATATATTACAACGTTTGATTATATTTTCAACCTCATTAATCGATTTTACCCTACCATGCCAATAGAAGTTTCACTTCAAAAAAATTTGAGAGAAAGTTTCCTCGAAAATGTTTATCATTCAAAAGAAAAAAACGAGCATTTTTCCGTGAATTTAAAGAGACTTTTCGAAATAGATTTTGTTTTCGGATACCTTTTATTTTATTTTTAAACAAGATATTATTATGATGTGCATGTCGTTTTGTAGGACATCATGTACATTGTACAATCTATGTGTGACAAAAACATTTTCACAACAAAAAGTTAAAATGTCAGATATTTTATTTATAAATGATTTATTGATTACTGTCACTGAATTTTTAATTTATGTGGTGGCCTCTTTTTATAAAACTTGTCAAAATATTACAATAAGGCATTCAAATGTAATGTGACATTCACTTTCGATAAAAATATTATTATCAATATCATTTAAAAACATTGAACGCTTATGAAAACATCATAATTTAATACACACAAACATAGAAAAGCGCGCATAGTTCCAAAATACTGGAACCGTCAGAGCAAAATTTGCAGGTTGATTGGGTTTTGTTTGGGGTTTCAGTTTCCAAAAGACTGTAGTCGGTTGTTCTACAAACTAGCCGTTTTTCACTTCGATTTACACCGATCAAGTTCCTTTTAATCCTTCTGCTTTTGTAGTTTCCCCTAAATTACTTTGTAAATATCTGAAGTCCTGAGTATCCTTAACTTTTCATTTATAACTTGCGTCGACACCATTAAATTTATGCTACTGATTAGTAAGAGTCATACTTGGATCTTCCTGGACACATTTAATGTAACGCCGTTACCTGTGGTAAAGTAAGCCGAACCTTTTACACCCGAGATTATACAATCGTGAGTTTTGACTTTGAAAAATTCTACACCGTACCCGAAACTACTTTTGTCAACGCAACTGACGTCGACTGATCGTGAGTCTATCTGAGAGTGCAACAAAATATACTTTATTAACATAGAAACAATGTTTTGGACATTAAGGAATCACATTTTTCTCTCGGGTGTAAGAGGCTAAACCAGGTCCAGGAATAACTGTGAACGCTAACTGAAATTAGCCCAGTAGTTTTTTAAATTTATTGTAAAAATTAAACGTATTCATTGCATATTAGCCTCGCGTGAACTCCGTGTGTAATGTTGTCACCATTTAGAAAGTGGACGTTTAGATAAGTTCATCATCATAACTTGTAGTTTATAATCCAAAAAATATGTGGTTCAACGCGGTATAAAATTGTTTAACTAATCCAGTTGTCACATCTCTTTTTCTAGTATTATCTATGGTTGATCTGAGTTTAAAGTTTTTTTAATGAAACATTCTTCGAGTTACAACTCAAAGATATAATCTTATTTGGTAAATTTATGGACGGACATCTTGAACAGAGATCTGAAATATTTCTGATCATATTTACAGTTCGTAAACATAATGTTTTTACCCGAATGCAGAGTCTTGTAATTTTTTTATAAGAGAAGCGTTTTATTAATTCAAGTAAAAAATTCGATACGATCGCGTAACCAGCCGTATTCCCATTTAGTCAATATACAGTGTGTTTCTTGATTATTGCCTCGAAAATTTCGGAGAACGGTTAAATAGGTTAATGAATGATAAATAAATTCATATAAAAATGCCAAACAAACGTCTAGTTCTTCAGTTATAGGATGTTGAAGTACCAAATTTGTTTTTTTTTATTATAAATTCCGTTCATTTGAAATTTGGAGTGACTACTATGATTCGTTTAATGGAGCGGCGAAGCAATGAAATAATATTTAGCATATCTTTTCCACGCATTAAACGGTGCCGCTAATATTACATTGTGAATTATAAGTGTATTAGTCACTGTTCACTATTTTCTAACCGTTCTATATAGATATGTGAGCAATGATCTCAGAAACCATTGAATTGATTTTAAAAATTCTTTGTCATGTAAATTTGAAGACATTAATGTGAAAACTAAAGTGAACTTATTGAAGACAGAACTAATTATAAGCTATTTTTAGGATGTCAGATAAGTAATGTGCACCGACTACAAATTTGAGAACTGGTTTTTACCGATTATTTCAGAAAAAACTGATATTTTTAGGCTACTTTTTAAAGAAAGAACCGAACTTTAAACATTTTTACTTGACCTGATAACAAACTAAAACTTTTTGAGAAACGCGAGACATAACCATACACACGCAAGAGAACGACAGAGCTGAGTAAAGTTTGTCAACAGTGTTGCCTGACAGCTGCAAACGGTGCAGTGATTCCCCGATCAAAGTATATAAACTTGGTCTGACTTTGGTGTTCGGATACACGAATAATCAAACACAAGTGAGTTCAAAAGTAATCGGTTTTAGTAAACAAAAACCGGTATTTACAAAAACCCGTTTTTTTAGGTTCACATCACTAATGTCAAAATTTAAAATTTAACGATGAATTTCTGGAATAGATCCGAACATTACATAATACACGACAATGAAGTATATAAGCTTGGTAGCAACGTAAGTCATACGCAGTGGTACCAACACAAATCATATACGCATAGGCACAGTATTATACAGAAGCATAAAATGTAAATTCCTAAATAATGAGAATAATATGTAGATGAATTTAATTTAAAATGTCTTCTAATATTTACAATTCATATTGGACTAATTTATATTACTGCTGTGTCGCCGACAATACAGAATGTCCTGTGAAATGTGTCTTTCCATTTTTTATGTCAAAATGCGAACATAACATTCTACTTTTACATGTTGAAAAGAATTGAATGTTTATAAAAAATTTAAATGAAAAAAAGGTAAAATTCATTTTCAGTTTTCAATATTTTTTTTTCTCAGGTTTCCCAATTTTTTAATAAGACTTTTTTTAATCAAAGAAATGTTAGTAGATTAAAATTTGTATGCGGTGATTAAGCATTTTGCTTCACAAAATTTGAATTATTATTTCGAAATTTCAAAAAATACGTTTTTCGATTCCAAAAATTGTATTAACAAACGTGGTATTTGTCGATATTTCTGTACAGCACAACACGAAATTTCAAATTATGGAAAGCGTATTTAATTTTTTAAAATTGCCTTGTAGATTGTAAATTATAGACGCTAAACAGCTGAGGTCATCAGCGTTCTCCTTTAGAGTTGACTATATGTGTTTCGATAATAATACTCTTTTGATCAAAGTTTATGGCGCTATTCTGTATAATCAATGTAAGAATTTACAGTGCTGTTAATTTTTTGTCATTTTCTAATAAATTTAGCATCACATAAGTTGTCAGACAGAAATTTAACATTATACTGTAAATTCTTAACCATACCAAATAGCACTATGTCTCTAAAAAATAAGATTGAAATTTAAAACTTGAGTCGGTATTTGGCGGAGATTTCAAATTACGAGTCTAATTAACATTTTAAAATTACCCTTTAAATTGAAAATTATAGACGCTAAACAGTAGCGTTCTTCTTTAGCGTTAACTATATGTATTTGGGTAATAATACTCTGTTGATCAAAACAATTTATTAGTAGATATTTTACATACGCTTGTAGCTACGTACTAGCTGAATTAATTTAGTATAATAGCTTTTGTCTGCTATAATTTGTAAATTTGAGTGCTGTAAATCACTATATTATGAGGGATTAAAATGTTGAATTGTGTGCACCGTAGAGTAACTGATTAACTCATTCCGCCGCGAAAGTGGAAAGATTCTGGTTTAAATCCAGACACTACGTGTTGGAATAATACATTTTTCTAATATAGTGCTACAACAATGAATGTTTCTTAACAATTATAGCAGACAAAAGCTATTATACTAAATTACTAAATGTAAAAATGCTGTTAATTTTTTGTCACTTTCTATTAAATCTCACATCACATACTGTAACTTCTTGATCATACGAAATGTCTCTAAAAAATTTAAGATTGAAATTTTAAACTTAAGTCTATGTTTAGTGTGTGTCGGTGTTTGGCGGTGTGCAAATATGCATTCATTAGAGACACAGGTATTATTATAACAAAGGTATAAGTGAAGTGCCTACATATATTACGTAGCCTCAGTCGCTACAGTCCCATTTGGGTCAGTCCTACATCACACGTATAATAATATAGTGGGGCTGATGATATATCAGTAGGGATAGAAGTTATTTATTATGGGATATATCCGACTGATCAGGCTGCGAGGATTCCCGGATATCGTTTATAATAGACTGCTCGGTTACGGGATTTCTACCTAAATCATAGATGTCTGATTTAAATTCATTTGAATTTAAGTTCGTGTTTTCAACAACTCAAGGTACAAACTCTGCGACACACAACTCAGAAGCCTTTGCTGTTATAGCAGAACTATATTTTCAACCTTTCGAGACCGATCAAGTCGTATATTTCCAAATTCTTCTTCATCCTCACTTCATAGATCATAGATCAATCAGAAAATATAGAGTTGTTAACAACTTTTGACAATTAAGGTAGTTGTCGTGGTACAATATTGTCAAAATGTTATAGATTATACGCGCCACAAAAGTATACTAGCTTGTAGCTAAGTGATCCATAATTTGTACGCAACACCGCACCCGTGGTAACGTAACCCCACAGTATTCGTATGCATGTATAATTTTCTATAAATTGTTGAACTTTAAACCGTTATTTATAAATAATTAGACGGTCAAAAAATGTTTCTTATTTTTTTTAAACTCATAACAAATGCATTGAAAGACTGTCAGTTTTCGAAAAGTTTCTGACAGTTAGTTCTTTTTTTATAAATAAGAAACTGGTTCAGAACTACAGAGATCGTATACAATCAATGTTAATTATCCAATTTTTAATTGAATTTATCTCGGATTATATACGGTCGATCGACTTCAAATTTTCAGGGTAATTGTATTATCATGTCCTTAATAAGTATACAAAAATTAAGAACTTTCGGACGGTGTGCCTTAACCACCACAACTACCTTAAATAACCTCAATACTCATACTTTTTAAATTATGGATTCAACAGTATTTTATTTAATCAATGCATCTTTAACAAAAATGTGAATATCAATTATCGAGATCACGCCAAAGAAGTATAACTTCTGCCACGCGGAAATAAGTAAACGCACCATTTTTCGTTAATGCAGACCAATTCTGTAGACCACCATTATTTATTGTGGAATAAGATTAGTGCTGGACGTCTCAAATCGATAGAGAAACGGGTCAAGGGTTTTAACAGAATTGAACTGTGTATATATCCTTTTATATCGACAGTACAAATGCAGATATGTTAACCAATATAACACACATTACCAAGAACTTCGTTTCTTACGTTCCGGATAGGTCCGGCTTTAATTGACTGATTCCCATTTACTTGATTACTTATTATTCATCAGATGGATGAAAGACAAAACACTTAAGAGTATTTAAAGACGCAGATCTGACGACAGATCTTCTCCGAGTCTCTGTTTCTATAGGACTAAAAAAATCACCCGATCTGTACCGAACTATAAACCGCATAATTTGTATGTTAAACCAATCAAATGCGTTGCAGTTTGTTTTTGTCATATAGCAACAAAGAACGCAAGAAATATAGCATGCTTGTCGGTCTGTAAGCTTGCAACAGTTTATTTTCTCCGAATCTACTGAACAAAAAAAGTTGAAATTTGGTACATATAGGTATAGAGTTAGATGACTAAATCATGAAAAAAATGAAATCCGATTTTGGGGGTCAAAAAAAATTTAAGTGCACCATGTGATGTCTCAAATGAAGAAGCTCATTATGAGATATACCGATATATTATATTTATAATTTTAAAATTTATAGTTTAAAGTATATTAAGGTAGTTGTCGTGGTACAATATTGTCAAAAAGTTATAGATTATACGCGCCACAAAAGTATACTAGCTCGTAGCTAAGTGATCCATAATTTAAACGCAAGACTGTACCCGTGGAAACGTAACCCATACAGTATTCATATGCATGTATACTTTTCTATAAATTGTTGAACTATAAACCGTTATTTATAAATAATTAGACGGTCAAAAATGTTTTCTTATTTTTTTTAAACTCATAACAAATGCATTGAAAGACTGTCAGTTTTCGAAAAGTTTCTGACAGTTAGTTCTTTTTTTATAAATAAGAAACTGGTTCAGAACTACAGAGATCGTATACAATCAATGTTAATTATCCAATTTATAATTGAATTTATCTCGGATTATAAACGGTCGATCGATTTCAAATTTTCAGGGTAATTGTATTATCATGTCCTTAATAAGTATACAAAAATTAAGAATTTTCTGACGGTGTGCCTTAACCACAACAACTACCTTAAAGAGAGTATACCAAAATCAAGCCTGTCCCTCCTATCTCCTAAGCTACTGAGTTTAAAATTTCGAAAAACTAGAGAATATAGGGCGTTACTTATAGTTTACAGGAAACCCTAAACTAAAATCTTGTCTTAAAGTTGTCACGGAAAACGGAATG
The DNA here is from genome assembly GCA_034508555.1 of Venustoraphidia nigricollis. Classification (NCBI taxonomy): domain Eukaryota; kingdom Metazoa; phylum Arthropoda; class Insecta; order Raphidioptera; family Raphidiidae; genus Venustoraphidia; species Venustoraphidia nigricollis. Next base: position 500,428 of record JAVRKA010000083.1, read on the forward strand.
GTACGGAACCCCCTCCACGCGAGAATTCGGCTCGCACTGAACCGGTATGGTCTGTATTTTCATATGTAAATATTTTTTTTTATAAAAATCGATAGAACAATTTACACGAATAAAAGATATGAAAAATGTCTTTTATCCGATTTAAGAGAGTCCGGCTCTATACATTGCATAAGCCGGGACATACCCGTAGACTTGTATGTATTGTATCCAACACACATTGATTATCCCGTTTCCAATACCGGCGTGTCTTGGGACTTTGGGGTCCGGACGCCATAAGATACATTGTACGAAGCAGAACGACCGGGAGAGACGACGCATCTCCGAGAATTCTGCCTACTGGAGAATGCTGCCTATATCTAGAAAGTTAGAAGTGCACATTACGACGATGTGCACTCAGTGTATTAACCCTTCGATAAATAAATTACCAGCCGTTTATTTTCCACTTCAATGGAAAGAAAAAGCACTGTCTTTGGCCGCATTTACGAATTTAAATTTTATAATACAGTTGCTGGCAACTATCCAAAATTAAAAACTTTTAGCGTTGACATTCTTCTCAAATCTTTAAAAGACTGTTGCTGATTTGCACAAAGCGTTGTAAAAAAAATTATTTAACAATGACCTTAGATTGTGATCATATAATTACAGTTTTAATACATGCAAGAGCGGTCTAATGTCGTTTTTAAACCCCGTGAACCTGGGTTTAGGCACCATATAACTACGTCAAAGCTATACTTGAACCAACACCACTTCCGCACATAGTTAAAGAGAGATATATCTACGAAAAGAGATGTATATACCAATTATCTATACCTTCACCGCGTGATTATAATGCCTAAAGAACCGGCGAGCGTGATTCAACTTCAGGCAGTCAATCAGCTGAAGTTGCGTAACGTATCTCCGTAGCGGAATTATTCTGTTTAAAAAAAATAATACTTTTGGAAATGTTTTTCTTGTAGGACAAGCTTCCGAAAAAAAATTTAAAAATTGTTTTCTCATCTATTTGTAACGTGACCCTAAAAATGCGGGATGTGCCCATTTGTTGTTTAAATAATTCGAACTTTAGAAAGCTAATTTGAGTACAAACATATTGAATATTAAACGATAATATTAAATGTATTTAGTTTTCGGTTTAGTTTACAAACGTTTCTACAATTGGATTTTTTGGTTAACATATACTGCTTATACGTCATTTAACCTTTTGAGTGCCAACATGATTTTTAGAGAAAATGCCACTTTTTGATTCAAATTTCAAAAACAATAAACTATTTTCAAAAATCGGCAACTATGAAATAGAGATCGTAGATATTAGTTCGTTCGGGAGCAAAAGCGCTTCTGGCCAGTCTATGGAGAAGCACAATCGTGCTCCTTAGCACTCAAAGGGTTCAACAACGGATTACCTAGTAAAAGTGTTTTTAGCACACGTTGTTAAAGTAAATGTATTCGAAGCTAAATTTCAATATTCAGTGTGACCGAGCTTTTATGTTAGATGCTGTATTGGACTTAAGGCTGTCGGAACGCTCTGAATTTAAGTCAAAAATAGTTTCAGCTGTCAACTGATTGTAGACTAATTCGTCAACATTCTGCAAATTCTTTCTCTATTAGGAAGATAAAGGACAAATCTAGGTCTCTAATGGACTACTTTTGTAATTTATGTATGATTTACTAGAAAAAAGTTGGCATTAATAGTGCTAAAAAAACGCACGTTTTCAATGTCACACTATGACCTTATTCGTAATTATTTCACAAACCTAAAGTGACTCTTCCTTTTTCGGAAAAATTTTTTAACTCTTCAAAATATTTCCAAAAATTTAGAGTAATAAACTGACAGCGGCATCTTTTTTAGTCTCGTAGTGTGGCACCAGCCAAAAATTTAAACGTGCGGATGATTTGAGCGAGACAGAGCTAAAGAAAGTCACACCCACAATATGTCTTTTGCCTACCTCGCCCCTTACCGCTGGGTCTCAGCACAAACAAAATTCAGAGCGTTCCGACAGCCTTAAAGGTTTGGAATGAAGACTTATATAAAAGAGAGTCAGCACATCTAACGAGGTGGCTGAACAGCGTTAACACGGTCTTTGTGTGGTTTTCGAGGCTCGCACAATGGAATATCTGATAATATAACTTCAGAGCGTGTACACATGACTATCAGCTCAGCAGGATAAAAGCTTTTGTCTAAAACGATATAAATTGAATTTTAAAATTAAATTGAAAAAGGGGCACACCGGAGATGTCGGGGCGCAGTTAATGCTTTACATATTTAGATGCTGTAGAAAGTGTTTCGTTATTGTAATACATTATTTCCAAATGCTTTTACTTTCACAATTTTCTTCGCTGGCCAATTAACATTAATGGAAAATGCATTCGCTGCTAAGATTCCTCATCCTCAATATTTCGTTTTAGATACAATTTTAAAATATGTATTTCACGGATTCAGTATTCTGATCACGGACGTAAATGAACGGACTTCGATTTTGGGGGCCAAATTAGAAAATTATAAAAATATTTTTTTCAATATCAAATAAAATGGCTCGTTATGAGAAATATAATTTTTTATGTTTTTCAAATGCATAGTTTAAAAGATATAAAAGAAAATATTTGAATAATTAAAAACCCGGGTCGCAGTGCCAAAACCCTGCCGACAATATAGTGTATTTGCTTATACAGGCAGTGTGGCTTTATTATACGAACTTAAGTTGGTTTTTGGGCAAAATTAAGAATTTGACTCCTTAATACACCCCTTAAAATAATATTTTTTTTAATTGCAACATTATTATTAATCGAACCTCTATACCAAATTATATACACCTTTCAGTAAATAATTCACTATCTGCAAACTAATGTTTTCATAAAATTTGTTAATCCGGTCCTGTCGGGCCGATTTTAATAAAACTTTAGGGACGCTTTTTAATTACTACCAGAGCGTTAAATTTCAAATTTTAAGCGATTCGGAGAATTTTTTCGGTATTTTGGGGCCCAAAAACATTTTTCAACCCCCAAAAACTACCCTTAAAATAGCCCGATTAGGCTTTCAACACGTGGGCCAAATTTAGTTGAAATCAATTAACTCTTTCGAAAGTTATTGCCCGCACACATATATATATAAACATTTTTAAAAATGGTGCCAAAGTGTTTAGGAGCTTATGAAACGTCGAGAAATTTTGGTCCGACCCCTAGGTCCCGCCATCCGACCGACGCCAATAGTGTATGTTGCCATATGGCAAATACACTAATAAATGAAATGAACTTGAAAAATTGTAGTCTCATTGAACTAGTGTCATCAATTAAGTAATGTGAAAAATAATACAATTTATCCTATAGTAATACAAATGCCACATAAAATATTTATAATGTATTGTTTGCTTATACGTACCATAATTATATTTGAAAAAACAAGGCTTTTGTAGTCCATTATGGTGACATAAATTCAATGTAGATATATTTTTATTAAAAGAAAAAAAGTTAATCACTGTATTATACCTGTCAATTTTTAATTCGAAAAAAAAACATATTCAGTATTGTTTGAATTAACATTAAAAGAAACACAATATTATTAAAAATAACACAAACAATTTTTATTTTGTATTTTGATAAATTGAAAAGGACCAAAAAATTTGGTAGAAACGTTTTATAAATAAAAAAATATTTCGAACAGTAATCGCAAGTAGTTTCGTTTTATTATTATTTTTTTTTTTATTTTTGTCAATTAAGTAACACTACAGAAACACACAAATTAACACTGACAACTAGTATCACACTGGAAATTTTTAGTAATGGAGATCACACAAAATTATTTGAAGAATTATGCAACGTCTAATGATTGCATTACTGTTTAAACTTGACCAGTGTCGTAGTTATGTGAACTGGCGTAGACTGATATTGTGGAGATTGTAAACGGATGCAGGGGCGTTCTGTGTTGAGACTAGATAGAGCACATCGATTGTGTTGCTGAATTGAAATATATTTTATTTAATAACTGAATTTCTGTTTATTGGTTACATCATTTTATTTTTAACATACATGAAATAAGAAGTTGATGACTCTACACTGTTTATAACAAACTAGCGGCCCAGTCCGGCTTCGCCCGGGTGTAAATGTAATATATAGGATATAAAAGATGAGAATCATTATCATTAAATTCTCAACGTGTATTGAATTTGCGCGAATTCAATCGCTTTTATTTGTGAATGTTCAAAAATTGAAGAAAAATCTTATTTTCCAAAAAGAAATTTTAAAAATTCTGTTGATCCGATCGCTACCAAATTTCAGAAGATCATCCACTGGGCTAATCTAAAGACTGTCTGAAAATTTCATCAAAAATGGTCCACCAGTTTGGAGACCATAGATTACATATACATCGCCTTTTATCTATATAGATTATTAAAATGTAAAAGTGGTTATTGTGGCATAACGATAATAGTTGGACATATAGTATCGCAAAGTTTTTTGTAGTTATTGATATGTTCTTTAATATTGTAGCACATACTTTTGTTCTATCATCAATAGTTTCCGCAGCGCATGCGACGAAAGATGTTTTATGGCATTTTTTTACACCTTGGGTTACGTTACTAAAGTTTTGGTAAGGATCCCTAATATTTTCTAACAATAAATATAGCCTATGTTACTCAGGGTGAATGTAGCTTTCTAATGGTGAAAGAATTTTTTAAATCGGCACAGTAGTTTTTGAGTTTATTCATTACAAACATACACACACACAATACAAATCTTTCCTCTTTATAATATTAGTGTAGATTAGATATTAGTATTAAAACAAAAACTACACGCCACTGATATTATATTGTCGCACAGACAACGTCGTGTTTTGGCCTATTTCAATTTTATTAAAACAGATCATTGCACAACTTTCTTCTTAGATAAATTTATCAATCATTCTATATTTTTCATGTAATATTAAAAATGCATTTTTGATTTGTAAGAAAAAAGTACTGACACGCGTACAAAGATTAACAGAATGAGGTGGTTTCTTGGTTTAAATGCACCACATCCTGAAAGGATTCTTGTGCTTCCCCTTTGACTGGATCTAGTCATCAAACAATCTAGATCTTATGAGCTCCAGAAGATTGGCTACTAGATTGACCTGTGGATGTATCCAAAGAATTTACATTAAATTCTGCGTTATTGCAGCATAATATTATGTGAAAATTTATTATTTCTTGTTAAAAAAATGTTAATTTTTTCTATTTTAACTGTTAAACGGAATGTTAAATGCAATAAAAGACATTGAAACTTGTAGAAGTCATGCTTCATATAGGAAAAATATTGACCGTAAGTACATAACGTTTTATCGTAATAATAATATATTCATAGATAAAATAAACAAAATTATTTATTACACATTGTCCTAACCAAGCATTTAACAAATACATTATTTAAATATTTAAAACATACTTCAAACAAAAACTGTTAAAATTAACATATTAAATGCAAATATTTTTATTAATGTTTTTTAAAACGCTATAATATTCTGAAGATGCAAATTTGTAATAAAATTATTGCTCGAGAGACTTCGAAGTTTCCTACGCGAATATCATATTACTCTACCTAAATGCTTCACCAAATGTGCATTTTATGACACACATAGATAAACTGCAGATGCGTCAGCTTTTAACGCTAAATTACTTCCCTGAGTGTTTATTAGCGCATACTACCAAGTTTGTTAACAAACAATGATAAAACATTATTAAAAAAATGTTTCTAAAGTAAAACGTTGGTTATTGTTGAAAAAAAAAATTTGGTTTTCCCAAATGCTAAATTATTTATAAAAAAAAAAATGACCGAGCTGGGTAGAGTAGTGGTGACAGCAATAGACTCGCATTGGGGAGGTCCGGGTTCGAATCCCGGCGGGGGCAGATGTGGCTTGGATTTTTTCCTACTGCCTCTCGCCGAGAAACGGTAATTTCTGTACCGGCCATCTTGATTGAGGTTTTCCATGGTTTCCCTCAATTAATTCCAGATAAATATCGAGATGGTTCCTTATTTGAGACCATGGCCGATTACCTATCAAACTCCTAGTTCAAAAGTTGCCTACCTTATCCTAATTTCCTATAAGTCCTACATTCGCCCATTGCTATTACGTAAGTTGAAGTTTTAAAAATGTAGAAAAATAACGGGAAGTGGCAAATGGAAAATAGTAATGGTGCGAATGGCGTCTGTTATGACATAAAATCGAGAAACGGACGTTAAACGCATTATTATTATTATTATTAAAAAAAATGTTTCTAAAGTAAAACGTTGGTTATTGTTAAAAAAAAAATTGGTTTTCCCAAATGCTAAATTATTTATAAAATTATTTTCATTGTTTTTAACAATTAATTATTCTTAATCTAAGCCATATTTGAAAAAAATACACTATGTTAAATTTCCAGACAAAATTTAAAATTTTCACATTACACTGAATCGAAATGTTGCATCAATGAAAAAGTTCATACTTCTTAGTCAATGATATCTTTTCATATACCTACATCCAATAAAATTGGCTTTTATTAAAATTAAGTTTTCTGTTTCTCAGTCAATTTATTAAAACACTAGCCGCTACCCATGACTATGCACGCAATTGAGATGAAACGCGACAGCGACTCAATTGGCCGCATTACGATCTAGTGGTGAGTTAGTACAAAATAGCATAAAAACCTTCTCCATGTAAACAAGAGATTGTTTTCATGGACAAATAATTTTCAAACACATTTTTCGTGAACCCCGTTATTTTAGACTGACTGCATACTTTGCAGTGGGACTTTGGACAACTTTTAAAAGTTGAATTGGTCGTCTTTTCTACTTAAAATAAGTGGTAAGAAAAAAGTGTAAAAGAAATAGCGATAAGCACGAAACATAGATAGAAACGTATGTACATAAAATATTAATAATAAACGTTAGTGGCTACGTTAGCCTGCGTCATGTTTACTGCGAGCCTCTAGCAAGGCCTTAAAGACGAACGATGCGACAAAATATTTATTTTATTGCCTTATTTGATGCTAACGTGAAAATATAACATCATGCTATCTGAACCAGAGAAAAATATCCTATATTAGAGAGGCAACTAAAATAAATAAAAAAAAAACATCAAAAATCGTTTATAATATAAAAACTGTATAATAAAATTTCAGCTTTTTATATCTGGATGCTATGTACGTATGTGTCATTAAATATTTGTCTATTTTTGCGTTAATCTGTGAACTTGATAAAACACAAACGGCTCAACGGATCGAAATCAAATTTTGATACAATCATTAACATGTAAATAGGAAGAATCTTATTATTTTTAGGGAAAATCGGCCTATTCGCAGAAGAAAAAAATGTAATTTTTTATATTAGAATGATATCATTTTAACGGTTTATTAATCTATTAACTTTTTAAGTTAGTTTAGTAAAAAATGTTTCATAAAGGTTTTAAAAATAAATAAAAGTTTGACTATTATTTTGTTCTGAAGATCTGTCAAAAAGAAATTAGTTTGGTAGCTGACAAGCACGCTTCGGTTAATTTTTACATCTAACACCATGCAAATTAAAAGACAAGATAATATTTATTACTATGAGGTTGACTCTAATTAAAAGAAGTTAATTAGAGTGGTTGTGATCCTTGACGATTGTTGGATAAGTTTGTATATAAAATCCGTGGCACAGGATCGATAAAACACAATACAGAAGTTAAAATTGCATTCTCACTAACGTTTCGGTGTGCTTTACACCATCTTCAGAGTTCTAAAAATTATTTGTATATAAATGATGTTAGTGTTATAAATATAAACAGGTTACAAAACTTACCGAAATTTATATCATTTATATACAAATAATTTTTAGAACTCTGAAGAAGAACGTTAGTGAGAATGCAATTTTAACTTCAGTATTGTGTTTTATTGATCCTGTGCCACGGATTTTATCCAAACTTATCCAACAAATTATTACTATATTATATATATATATATCAATAAACTGGGAATCCTAAAAAACTGATGGTCTATTAAAGCCAATTCAGACTAGCCGTTCTCGGTTACGATTCACCGGTCCGGTTTGGAGCTCGACCAATCAGGGCGTAGTCGTTCCCGATTGCGGTTCGGTTCGAGCGTTTAGGTTCAGCTCTAATTTCAACCGGACCGTTCGCAACCGTAGCCAATGAGAACGCTTGCTGGAGTCACGTGACTAGCCACTATTGTAAACACAACTCCACTTGTTTTTGTTGATGTTTAACTACACGTCAAACGTCAAATCATATTTCGAAATTGCGCATGCGCACCGAGAATAATCGTAGAACCGAATCGGGATAGTGTGAGCAGCCTAGATTAATTGAAAACCGAACCGGACCGGTGAATCGTAACCGAGAACGGCTAGTCTGAATTGGCTTTTAGGGGAGCACAATAGACCTTAGAGGTCACAGTGTCTACCATTTGGCCCCTACGTTTAATTCTAATTACTAGCCGGTACTCGCGTTACCGTACGCTTTAACAGAAATTTTATTTTATTTATTACAAAGCATATATGTCAAATTTGAAGTTGGTATAGTTCTGTCGCCCAATTGGCTGGAATTTCGTATACCCATTTGTGCAATAGAGCAGACCGTTCCAGCAAGACAGTAAAGTGCCACACACACAAACACATAATGCGGTGAAGTAAGTCCATTCGTCGTCCCCTCGAAGGGCGGCTCTGCCCTCAGCAGTACCTACTGGGATAATATAGTGCGCAATGGTTACACTACACACACGAACAGTTAACATTATATTTATTGCAACAATTTCCGTTATATCGGGAAAATAAATTAGGCGCGAACTGCCGGATTCTGACAACTCAGTTTCGCCGTACCACAATTCTTCGATGGTAAGACAATTCGTCGCGCGTTTATAGTAGTTAGACAATTAGTCTTAATTTTTTCTTGACTAAACATTACAATCAAAAGAACCAAAAAAACGTACGAGTCAAAAACATAACCTCGCTTCTTTTAGTCAGGAGTTAAAAATTTCTTTTAAACAATTTATGCTATGACAATATAATCGCAGCATGATTTGTTCCATTCTTGGACAATTCGTTAAGCGAACACAGACTTAGGACATTTTTTTTCTAAAGTAGTTTCGTATTAACATTTTTTATAATCTTCTTTTTGATTCTTACATAAATTATGGAGTGTTCAAAATGTATATTTACTATTACGCAGCGTGTTAGTTCATAACAAGACCATTTTTGAATGCATCAAAGTATTAAACAAAAAGCGGTGTACTTTTAAAATTAAGGTTTTTAAACAATTCGTTTTCGGAAAATTAACTCCTTTATATATTGCTAGCTGTTACCCGCGGCCCTGCCCGCGATTGAGCAATAACAGTAGTGGAGCCGTATTCGCGAGTTACAAAATGGATATCATAAAAACCTTCTCCATGAAAAATACAACTTTCATGTTGATCGGGCAAACGGTATCGAAATCTATTAATCAGCTATACCAAATTACCAACATCCATTTTTATTTATTTATTTATTTATTTATTCAAATAAGTTTCTACAGGCATAGCCCAATTACAGAAAATGTGTTGCTAAATTTCTGATACGTTTCTAAATTCACTGTATGTGCAGTTAAAAATGTCAATATTACTGCAATTTTCATTTATAAATTTACACATTCTATAAACAGGTGAATTTGTGAACTGATACGTTCTCGGTGCAGGTAAATAAAACGATTGGTGCTTTCGGCTATTAAATTTAGGGATATGGAAAGGCAATAGGTTAAGAAAATCTTGGTTATCAATTTGATTATGCAATAATTTGAATAAGAATAGACAGAGAGCAAAATTTCTGCGACCTTTAAGCGATGTACAAGAGTGAATTTGTAGCAGGTCATTATAATATAGATATAATTCGATAAAATAAAAATTTAAAAGATTCTTTATATAAAAGAAGATTTTCTACTTTTATGAAAATATACCTGTACATTTTTGCAACAACCGTATGAACCTATTTATAATTTAAACAAATCTGGCGTCATAGAATAGTAATCAAGTATTCTAATGAAAAACTATTGACACCTATGGTCTCAGTTGTCGAGCGTCTATACTTACTAATCTAATGAAAAATCTCGATTTTCGGCTCAAAGAAGGAAAACGCTCATTGAATGAAAAAAAAACAGCTCATAACGCGTTGTGAGCTGTTTTTTCGCTCAAAGAGCGTTTTCGCTGCTTGAGCCTAACACACGTATAGAACTGTAGCTTTTACAAGATCATTCTGCAAAGGGTGGTACACTAATGTTAAAACTTTTCATTTAAAATTCTGGTATCAACAGTTTAGACTCCAGAGATTAATTGTCAAGGCGCAGGACAGTTCATGTGATGTACAAACTAACTCTCTAGGGACAAATTGTCCATCTTTCCTCTTTCTGAAATGTACTACGAAGTGTAACTGCCGCATGTCGGGCTACGTGTTAACTTCACATCCGTTTGTCGTACATAGCCAACTACTACCAACTACACGCATGCACGAATACGGGTTGCGACACAAAACGTTCATCGAAATGAAACGGGAGGTGCCGAAGTGTAGACTACAAAAAAAAGTATAAAAAAACATAAACCTTTTCAAGACCACCTAACTTTTTTCTGATTGATCTATGACTGCCACGAAGTGAAGTTAAAAAGACATGAGACGGTTAGTTCCGACGGGTTGCAAAATACGTGTGTTCTACTGTTTAGTTATATTCTGTTATCATTTTTAAAGTCTTTAATCGAGGTTCGAATCCAGCCTTTTATCATAGATGTTTTGTAATGTCGATTTAGTTGATATTGTATTTTTTCGTAATTATATAGTTCAATAAACAAGTTGCGACTAATTATAGGTGCAGAAACCAAAAACCAGTATACATATTACAAAAAAGTCTTTAATGACTGCTGATATTTAAAATTGAGTGTGTTGCATCTTTTGAAATATGTACCTGATTCTACGGTGGTTTGCAGGAAGGATTGTCAAAAAACTTGATCTGACCAAACAAATTTCTTCATAAGTAAAGCATCCTTAAATCGATTTTGTTTGAGAAATAATTGATCTATTGAAACGAAATTTGTCTTTAAACTGTGCACACATGTATTTAACATAGTTTTTTTGCACAATTCCTTCGAAGCAGCATTTTTCTACGCATTTGGTTTATGTAGATCAATAATTTGTTTTTGTGTGAGTACAATCTAATGTTTTACACAACAGGGAGTTTGAATACGATCTGTATATATAAAAACTGTAATTATATTATCACAATCTACGGTAGGGTTGCCAACTCGATCCGCAGTCTGACCCGGAGATCCTATTCCGGGGGGGGGGGTGTTAGAAAAATAGAATCAGTATCACTTTTTGTTGTGTATTTTATGTATTTTAATTATGATGAACTGACAGAATAACATTCAGTAGTTCTGCAGTTGATATCACCGTTTATATTTCGTGATAAAACATTGGAAGGAATCTAAAATATAATAAAATTTCACGGAAAAAAGAGCCAAAACTCGTTTGGCCTCAGACCCGGAGAAATTTGCCTTTGACCCGGAAACCCGGGGATCATTCTCGAAACCCGGAGTGTTGGCAACCGTAATCTACGGTAATTGTCAAATAATTTTTTTTGACAAATTTTTCTAACATGAGTGCTACGTTGGTAGCAAATATGTTATATATTTTGTGACACCCAATACGCAAGTGAATTACGCATAGCAGTTGAAACAAAACTGTTAACGCATGTGTGGGACGGTGTTAAGTGATGCGTTTTAATTTGAAACAATAACCCCAGCGTCTCTATGTAGCTCCACATATTTAAATGCAGAGATCGTGCAGGAGAGGGAATAGAGTATATTAAGAAGAGAATCGTAGGCGCTGTCCTGTTTAAATCACAACATTATGACAGGGATAATTGGTGTCGGTGTTGTTACATGTGTAGGATTTACATATGTAGCTATAATTGCTTAATTGTTTGGTTCCACTTGTCCGACGCCATAAATAAACCAAGACATGACTTATTGTATACATTATTGTTTTAATGTTCTGGTGTAAGAAACCCACAAGGAATCAGAGTTAAATGTCTGTCAGATCATCATTTTTTCTATGCAAGAAAATTGTTCACGCAATTTGAAATAAACTATTTTGTCAATTAAATAATTATTCATCTTTAAAGTTCAATTCCAGATATATGTTATAATAGAAAACAGTATCACGGGTAATTACCCGTGATACTGTTTTCTATTATTAAATAATTATGTTAAGGTGATTCTTAGATTGTAAAATATGCTCTCGGGAAATTTCGAACTGTGGTCGCTAAATTCGCTTTTTTTACTGTTTTTATTAGCTGTGATTAAGCATTCAGCTTCATATAATTTGGTTTGTTACTTAAAAATTCCAAAAAACATATTTTTGCTCAAAAAATATCAAGAACTGTGATATTCGTCAATATTTCTTTACAGCACATCACGAGATTTTAAACTACGGGAAGGGAAATTAACATTTTGAAGTTTTTTTTCTTTGCAAACTTATGTTAAAAGTACTGACAAATTTGATTTGCGCAATATTTTTTTTTTAATTTAATTTTTTACTGTACAAAACTATGTGTAAAACTTATGCTATTATTCTCGTGTTTATTTCATTTTAAATCGTTTATTTAAATCAAATAAAATCATATGGAAAAAATGGTACATATTTCTAGTTTATGATTCGAAGTGTCGTTAATTCGAAGTTTCGTGTCGGTTCTTTCAATTTCGAAATAACTGTATATAGATTTTAAATGTCTAATTATATAATTTCCTTTTAGTTCATTTTCTTTAACCTGCTAATAGTAGCTACTGATTTTTTTAATTTCCGGCGCAGTGTTTTCTAATTAAAAAATAGCATTTTAGAATGCTTGACTGATTGAAAATTATACTAAATTGATAATTACTTATTAGGTATCTAAACAATTAGTTTACGTAATAGTGCCAATTAACAACCCGAAGATAAGATCTTTACTTTACAACGTTCATTTTGTCACCTACGCAATAGTAAGAAATATATTTTTAAATTACTTAAAACAACTTTCAGATCTTTGCATATGTTTAACGATAAAATGTAATACTTAAATATATATACAGATAGATAAAATCATTATTTTCATTTATAGCATAAAACTTTTTGTAAAATCATGTACTGAAGTATAAAATAAATAGAAGAAACCAGGATACCTGTATAATAAGTTATTCGAAGACGGCTGTATGAAATTTCCCTATTTGACCCTTTTGGTCGGGCTGTAACGTTTGATTGTATATTAGAATAATGACCAAATTATAATCACAAAATAAGAACATATTATTATAATGTCGGTAACCAGATTTTATAGATGCATTTTCATCTACGCGACGCTAATCTAAACTTAATATAAACAGAACATCCGTTATTGCAACATTTATTTAAAAAAAAATCAAATATAAAAAAAAATGTTTTATTATTTCGTATTTATAATTTAATTATGTTTTTAGCTATCTGCAAACATATTTTTTTCAAATATAAAATGTATAAAAAATTACGAATTCATATTTCGAAAATATGTATTAGAGACAGTTCCAGTTCGGAAAACTTAATATGTATGATGTATTTTCCGGAAAACACGCACACAAACACATAGCAAACTTTGGCTGCTTTCACTGAGGCGTCACAATTTCCCGCGCGTTTTCCTACACAGATCCTCAATTGTTCAAATTACTAGCAGACTGTGAAGAGAATATGAATGCAATCAATGCAAGACTGGGTTAAATGAATAATAAAGACTTCGGTGCTGCCAACATTACATTTCAAATAAAGGAGAAAAAATATCAGTGCGTTTTTATATAACCGAAAACTATGAGAAAAGAAAAAATATATAAACTACTACTATTGAATTTTAAGTAAGTCCGATTTCAAAATATTGGTGTTTTTTCTCAGAATAATTTCTTTATAATCTTATCACATCAATTAAAAATCCGGGTCGTGGTGCCTAAACCCTGCCGACAATATAGTGTTTGTGCTAATACATGTGAAGTTTTGTTTGTTTTTGGACAAAATAAAAAAAAATAATCTCTTAATATGTCCCTTAAAAAAATATTTTTTTCCTTAATTTCAATATTGTGTCCCTGTTTTATCAATTCATCATAATTATGCATAATTAAGCAAATATCATTCCCCTACCGCAAATAAATGTATTTATAAATAGTCCGGTCTTGTCGAGCTGTGTTATTAAAAATTTAGGAGCACCTTTTAATTGATACTAAAAGGTTAAATTTGAATTAATTTCGAGAATATTTTGGATATTTTTGAGCACCAAAACAATTTTCAACCCCTAAAATTGCCCGATTCTGCTCAAAAATAGTGCCAAGATGCTTAGAATGACGTGAAACCACGATAAATTTTGCTTCGACCCCTAGGTTCCACCATTCTACTGACGCTAATAGTGTATGTGCCACATATTTCAAATATACTATAACAAAAGGAATGACTCTTGTGATTCAAAAGGACCCGTGGACTCCCTGAAATGGCACGGACCAATGTCCAGCGTCATAATGAAAGTCTATATAATATGTGTTTTACTGATAAATCTATAATTTACCCGATTAAAAAACAAGTGAAATAATGACTCACCTTTTTTATCTCTGGAATAATCAATCCGATCGAAACTATGACCACAACAAAATCACAGTGTCAAAAAACAAGCACGATGTTGTAAACACAAAACACACACAATATTTTAAAAATCTTTTAGACACTAATGCACTGATTAAAAATTCATGAAAGTTATTACAAAATAATGTGCATATCACTGGTACCAAATTAAGCAACAACAAAAGAACAATCAGTTACAAAACATGGCTGGAAGGCAAAAATTAGTTTTGCGAAACTCATTTAAAAGCCATAAATATTCCTTTCGAATCAATCATTTACAAATCATAACACAGTGTTTATTATAAAAACTGATATACCATCCACAAAAGCGTTTTAAATAATTTAATTACATTTCACATGCTATAAATGCAAATTATGCATTAAAACGTATTGTTTCTGTGGCGTTAGCGCGTGAGGTTGGGGGAGGGGCTATCTGATGGTCGAAAACACGAACACCTGTGGAGATACAAACACACGAATGCAATACTAACAAGTACTAAAAGCTTTAAAAGCTTTCCTCTTGTTATTTACAGTCCAACCTGTGAATGGACAATTCTACGATGTCCGAACATTTTGCAAAGACAATGCGACAGGTGTTTAAATGTTGCAACGTGAGAATGCAATAATATAGTGAAAGCTTCGAAAGCTCGAGTCTATTTGCACTTCAGATCGTTGTGTCAGAAAGTTTAGATAAACGAAACACAAGTTTCAAGTGTTTAAATACCGCAATTAGAACGTGATATTGTTCCAAATTTTATTTTATTTGCATTTAAAGTGAAAGTCCATAATGTTCGAACACTTATTTTAAACACGAATGCACTCGGAAATACATGAAAAGCTTCAGTTTGTTGTTTGCACTTCAAGGTATTGTCCGAAAGCTTAAGTACACGACACAGAACTTTGTGATAATGTTGTAAACTCTCGAAATCTTTTCTGTAATTTGCACTTGAATTTATTGTCCGTAGCTTCCGAAAGTTTAGGTATACAACCTTGTAACTTATAATGTTCAAAAGCTTTGCTAATATAAAAGCTTGCAGACTGCAGTTTTTATTTGAAAGTCAAAAGCACCAAATAGAAGTTTTGAATTTGATGTTACGAAAAATTCTATAGATTTTCGAAGTTTATAATATTGTGAACAAGTTAAATAATTCGTTATAATCTTCTAAAGCTACTGGGTTATTTGTAAAATATATATGCGAAACAGAAAGCTGTAAGTGGTGTTAATGTTCAAACTTCGAAACTTCTTAAAATTTTAAATGAATGGTACGATTGTAAACAAGTAAATGTGGAACTTGGAAAGCTTTTACAATTTATATAAAGCACAATAAATTATATGTATGAATATTTAAATCCAACAATAAGAATTCTCAGAATGTTTTCATTTTTGCACATATTAAATTTAAGTTAGCGGAATTTTTTAATAGAAATTTAATTACTGGGCCTCAATCTTGTTTACATAAGGCGATGATAAATCAAAAAACACGAGAATGCTGATGCACTGTTTATTTTCAAAATACCAAATATTTATAAGTTAGTGAACTGTTCCAAACTACGTTCTTTTGTTCTGAAGTAAACCATTTGTTTTAGAAGAATTTTCACAGAATTTTTTATGTAAATTATTGTTCCCCAAACACTTTAAAATATAATCAGCAGACAAACTTTCCTAAAATGTAAAGTTTTAGCCCCTTAAGTATATACCTTGACGTTGAAATTTTCGCAAACAAAAGTAATATTGTGGAGATTATTTTATTTGATAAGCACGCAAACTTTTGATTAAAAATATCACTGTGTCAATAAAATAATTTGAACTATTTTATTGGATTTATACACGCTGCAATTAAAAATTCTTTCATTTGCATTGCAAATTGGAAGCGTTTATACTTGAGACAATTAAATCACACGCCTCAAACAAAACTATTACGTTTATTTTTTTCACACATCTTTTTTTCATTCGTTTAGATTTTTCAATTGTAAATTCATGCATACTAATCTTTGATTAAAGGCACGATTGAAAATTATTTTTCACTTTTCATAAAAAAACTTATTCACTTTTCATAAAAATCTGTACCAATACACTTTTGAAAACTGTCTCAAACTAAAAAATGTTTTTTTCACAATTGCAACTGCAATTAAAAAAAAATCACCGAGTTGTCAAAATAACAGTTCAGAAATTAATTACTGAATATATTCACACAATTTTTATAATTTCCATAAGGCACCTTAAGTTGACAATTCAAAATCACTTCAGTCTTTAATCGTTTTTATAAAATCCGCTCTCTAATTAATCTTGAATTGTATAAATTAAACCAAACAGCACTTGGTAATTAACGATCAGTCTTAAAGCGTAGTGTTCACAGTCACAACCCTTATCCGGTGTAACGGTACTCCAGTATTTTTTTTAATTAATTAAAACACTTCACACGGTCTGTTTGTACGCGGTTCAATGGATGTGCGACCGCGTGATGCTGAGGAATAACTAATGAAGAGCAAAGAGCGCGGGGTTCGAACACCCGATCTTCAACATCTGTCTCTGTTCAACACATCAACCGACCAGCAGTCATCCGCAACAGCCTTGGATCAACAGAACCCAAGGCAGTAACAAAAAACAACACCACATAACTCTCTAACACACACATGCATGAAACCCAGGTTCATATGCGATCACCGGAGTGACTAGTGAACTGTGCACAGAAGAATGACCATCGATAAATGATTCATTTGTGAACGAGGATTGTTCTTCTCAATTCGATTTTTTGATCCAAGAAATAAGAATGACAGGTTCATTATTTTGGTCTTAATTTTCTGATCTTTTAACTAGGCCATCCAAGTTCCAACTCTTGATAAAGTTAAGTCTTAAAATAAATCATTCATGACCAGTGATATTCTCTTTGTAATTGCTAATAGTTTTGGAAGAGCTTCCTTTACTGATTTCGAATGACGTAAGTTATTTCTTTAGAGAATCTTAAGAAATTGGCAGTTTCAGTATTTTTGTTTTAATCCAAGATTGTCGACTTTTGTTAAGGCACATAGTGACATCCTTAAAATATTGATTTAGTTCTATGCAAAACCAACGTTTCTATTGGATTATACGACAATCTTAGGAAATATCACTGATCGCATAATTGACCTAACTGAAGGAAATTACTGTCAGAGTGCCTTTTAAAGTAGATTTATTTCACTATACTATATTTATACTAAACATTTTGTGAATTTTGTCTTCTGATTAATGAAGCTCTAAAATCAGACTTCTTTTATTTAATTTCACTTAACATTTTATTCCATTATGAGTTGATTTCCAGTTTAACCAATTATATTTGCAGAAGATTGTTATGTTAGAGACGCAAAGTTCCAGAAGAAAGAAAAAAGTACGACTTGAATATCCACTTTTCCTTTTGAAGTACTTAATTCTTTAATACAACAGTCTTGATAAAACGACATATTTCTTTAATAAATCTTTAATGAGAGAGGATCATTCATTGGCAATGATTCGATTCTGGTCAACTGAGAAAGAATCACGTTGACCAGTATCACATAGATGAGGGCATAGGGGACGCAAGGGACGTCAGTGGCGCACTCCACACGGTGGTAGAGTGGGGTAGAGCAGTCGGTCGGTCGCGCGAGCACCAGATCATGTAATAATGAGACCCGCGCGGGGCACAGGGGTGAAGGGTCCAGAGCAGCATACTACAGAAGAGGCGAGTGACCAAGAGGCTGCTGTTCTCTGTATTGGTTTGGTGCTAGGCGAGGGGACTCGGTGATTGCTGCTGCCGTGTTGTTGCTCGTTTGAGATCAAGACCTCGGGTTGGTATTCATAATGCTGCCATGTATTTTTCGAACTAGTATTCTAAAGGTCTTTTTGTGGTAAAGAACAATACAATAATTTAGCATTACAACAGGACTGCCATTAAACTTATAATGGTCAGACGGTTTGAGTAAAACGTTTTTTATCACAAAACAAAGATTGCAAAACTTCTTGGTTCCGGGCTTGTATGCTGTGGTCCATTGGTATTTCTACCTGACGTTTCGTCTACAGCTGCGGTAGACATTATCAAAGGCGATGTGGTAGCAGGCACACTTGCTTGTGAGCAGCCGAGAAGGATACTTCGTCCGCTACCGCAGTTGTAGACGAAACGTCAGGTAGAAATACCAATGGATCACGGCGTACAAGCCCGGAAACCAAGAAGTTTTGCAACAACGCCAGCCGTGAAAGCCTACACAATTCGATAAAACAAAGATTCTTCTTAGAACTCGGACACAATTTATTTGTGTCATAAAAATAGTATTAGTTAAATTTTGGATTAAAAATGTATAGTGCCTTTTTTATGTTGATTATATCATATTAAAGATGTACTAAATATATACAGAGCGACCTTTTGTAACGGATGTGAGTTCCTACCGACCGTCGGACCCGGATTTCACAAGTCAAACATGGCGCTTCCTCTTTGTCATAATGAATACTACTTTCCCTGAAAATTTCAATTGATAATTGTCTGCGCTTCATGTGACACTATATTTCTATGTTTCAAAACTAGTTAGAGAAATTCTATGCAGAGAAATATAATATATTAATAATTTTGAAACATCTTTGGCTTCACATTCATAAGATTACATTTTATAGTAAACATAGTAAAAATGATTTACTATATTCATATCCATATTACTAAATGATTGTTAATATTCATAGGTATTTGGATTGACAAGACTTGTATTATTTAAAAATAATTCTTTAATATTTTCGTACAACGTTTCGTCTCTCTCGAGACTTCTTCAGGTACTCAATAACGAATTATTTAAATTCAAAATTTACCATAAATTCAAGTCGCAATCTAAGAGAATTTATACACGACTGTGTGATAAACAAAAAAAAAACAAAAAAAAAATATAAATTCTCTTAGATTGCGACTTGAATTTATGTTAAATTTTGAATTTAAATAATTCGTTATTGAGTACCTGAAGAAGTCTCGAGAGAGACGAACGTTGTACGAAAATATTAAAGAATTATTTTTAAATAATACAAGTCTTGTCAATCCAAATACCTATGAATATTAACAATCACATAGTAAAAATGTTTGCAAGTTTATTTAACTTCTTTGATTGGTTTTTATTTTTCTGGCCTCTATACCAAAATATAATGATTACTATACTCGTATGCTGATACTCAAAAGAAATCTACAATTCTGTATGAACTCTGAACCATATTTTTTGCCCATTCCATATCTAATAAGTGTTCAGCGAAAAAAATCGGCAATAAAAAAGGTTGCCAAATTTAGAACATTTGGTTTGTGAATCCATGAGATTAACTAAATTATAATAATGACATTTTTTTTCTAATGCGTCAAAAAAACTTAAATGCCACCTTCCCAATAATGCATAAATATCATAATTTATTAGGACTACCAATTGCCAATGTTATCTACGCCGAATAGTCAGATTTTAAATTTGTTGTTATTTTCATAGTACTAAACATCAAGTTCACTGTTCAATTGATATTTTTATCAGTTCTCGTATAAGAATTTAGGAACTCTGTGTCCGTATTATATAAACTATACAAATGTCATATAAAGAATTAACTCGACAATTCTCAAGCCGATATCAATTTTTGAAAGGTCGGAAAATGGTTAGATCAGCATATAGAAAGCTCCAGTAACAAATCAGCATTCAATTTAGCTGACATTTCAATTTCCTCAGTCGTTTTCCAACTATAATAACTGGGTTTGTTAGTCCTGGAAGCAAGGCATCGATATCTAATGCACATGTTATGAATACCGGACCATCTCAGGTGGTTGGTATGTCTGTATATATCGATGGATACAAGAAGAACGCCGGGCGGTCATGGAGCCACACGACCGGTCCGCCGTTGGGAGAGGAGAGAGAGAGAGAGAAGACCTACAAGATGTGGAGAGACAAGTGTGACCTGGACAAGGCTGTAGCCTCAAAAGAACGACGACGAACAACTTGAAATTTAAATTATGCCTTAGAGTCTAAGGCATAATTTAATCCTCTAAACCTTAGACTCATATGATTACGGGTAGATATTGATGGTTCCTTGATTTACAAGTTACCATAGATATATTCTAAGTTATTTAAAGAGACCGAATAGTTTACCTAGAATCGAGATAAACTCATAAAGTATAACTTTCATAAATAGTACAAATACTTTTTAATAACAAGTAATTAAAAAACAGTTGAAAATTCTACAAATAATAATTTCACGTGTTTTTCAATTACTTGTTATTATTAATCATGTTCTACCACGTGCCGAGTGAAAAATCAGCGCAAAATACTTTTTACATTAAAATGATTGAAATTGAAGACCAGTAGAAATGAACGTTAAATTAACAAAGATATTACATTACGTTGGTCTTTTTAAAATTTAATAGAGACCCACCAATTGCCTGTCAAACTTCTAGTTCAAAAATTGCCTACCTTGTCCTAATTTCCTCTAATTCCTCCATTCGTCCATTGCTATTAATTAATTTGAAAACGTAGAAAATAACGAGAAGCGGTAGATGAAAAATAGTAATGGTGCGAATGGCGTCTGTT
Source organism: Venustoraphidia nigricollis (assembly GCA_034508555.1). NCBI lineage: Eukaryota > Metazoa > Arthropoda > Insecta > Raphidioptera > Raphidiidae > Venustoraphidia > Venustoraphidia nigricollis. The sequence goes on from JAVRKA010000083.1 coordinate 521,590, forward strand.
ATGACATAAAGTCGAGAAATGGACATTAAACGCATTATTATTATTATAGACTCACCACCTCCCGACGTGATATGACTAGTACCAATTTTTATTTTCGATTCATTACTATTTTAGTAATTGAAAACCTAATTGACACTTTAGTTCTTGGAGGAGTGAGAGTTTGTAATAGACATGTCCTGGAAACCTTATTAAAAACGAAATATCTATAAATTCAGCTATGTTCAGCTCTGTTGTCTTTAAGAAATAACTCTGAAGTTATTAGTTAATCTCATCAGAAAATATTTATGTGTTTAAATATTGTCGATCGACTTATTTACGTCCCTGTTACGGGTACCTGTCCTGCGCCCGGCGTTCCCCCGTCCCCTGAGCAAGGTGCCGCGCCCCGCTCCGCCTCGTCCCGGTCGGTCGTGACGAGATGCAGAGATTCTCAACACGGCCTCCGAGTTGCACCTGTCTTCTACATATACAAGAACACGAAATAATAATAATAAATGTTACACACACTATACAGACTAATCGCTACAATCTATACATTTATACATAAACTGAACTAAAGGAGATAAAATGTTCTTACGCTACGAAACAACAAGACATGATCCAAAAGATCTATCTCGTGAAAAGGCGTTGCTTCATCGTAATGGGCTCTTTGAGTGCAATGGTTTTGGCTGTGAGATTTACGAGGAACTAAGAAAACGTTTCAGAAAAAAAATATTAGAAAAAAACTTTTCAAAGACAAGCTCTTATTGCAGTGTACTAAAAACCACAAAAATATTTTTTAATAATAATAAAACCGTGGGTTATAATCACAGTTCACGCTTTTATAATTATAAACCTAAATAATTAAAAATTATGTTTATTCTTTTTAGTAAATAAACAGTTTACTTTCCTAATATTTTATTTTCAAATTTTTAGTTACGTCTTAACCTATGCATTTCTCAGTGAAAAAGTACTCCGCCATCTTGGGCCGTCTACCATATTAGATTTAGAATAACTCCACACAGTTTACTATATTCTAGTTGCCATAACCTTTCATTTGGTACGAATATAGAGAGGGTTGTACAGAAATAGATTATCCGCCATTTTGTGTCGACCGCCATTTTGAACTTCGAATGAAAGCACGAAGCTCATTGTATTTCACACCTTTCATTTGACACTCATGTAGAGGCGATTTTGAAGATAGTAATCCGTCATTTTGTGGTGGCATCTATATTGGATCTACCATAATATTCAATATATTGCCTTTAGAACCAAAGGTTTGTGCAAAATTTAAGCATAATCGGATATCGGGAACTGTTCGAAAAATTAACGCAAGATTTGTCCCTGACAAACAAAAACACGTTAAATATAAGCTTGTATTAGAACAAACCGTGGCTTGCAAGAACAATTTTTTAAAAGGGCGTTGTAATTTCTAATAAATACTCCTCTGTTAAAAGGGATGCCTGTTTCAGTTTAAGCCTTAGAGTCCACTGTCTTATAATAATAATTATTATCGACCGCTAAGTTCTAGAGAAATGGCTAGGTATATCACGTCCTCCTCTTTATACAGCCGTTCCAAGAATCTCCATTAATTAAGCAAAGTGAATCTGACTTTTTTCACTAAAGTTCGCTATCAATAAGATTCGTGTAAATTCCTAATTATTGCTTTCTGTTGATATTTATTTGATAAAGGTTACGGTTTTAAATTCGAAGAAACAAGTTCGTCTTAACCACAATACAACAATTAATTTAAAAAAAAGTTGAGTACATAAAATACTAAAAACGAGCTTGATTGATATATTAATCGTATACATCGTTGTGGTGCGTTCGTAAAGCAAAATATTTTTTGTGTTTTTATTTTATTTTGTTAAGAGTTTTAAATGTAAAAAAAGACATTACTGCCGATCGCTTTTCTATTATGTAAATGTAACGAACGAGTCCCGAGTTCACATTCAAAATTTACGTTGGCGAATGAATTTTGGTTGACTTTTTGCTAACGACGCTCCTGTGGTAGGTGCCTCAAGATATGCGACAACTGAATCACTAATGTAATCCACACGCCCACTCTAGATTTAAAGTGTAACTAACTATATTTTGGTAAAAGTCGCATGAAGACCAAGGGCGAATTTATCAGAAGAGCCAAGGATATTAAGTCTTTCAGTTTATTACAGAAACAAAGTTAACACGTTGACTGCCAACTACGAGGCACTTACTCATGTTTCTTATTATTCAAAATACAGTCAAAGCCCTCTAAGTGCACGCTCTCTAAATGCACACGCTCTCTTACTGCACACGAACTCGCCCTCTAAGTGCACGTTCCCCAGCCCACACTTCGAATAATCTGCGACCAATCACGTGCGACCGTAAGCGCGCTTATGTCAACACATATCATATGATTGTAAACACAGTTTGAGTTTGAACTCATTTTTAAATTCTGCGCAATGTTTCGCGCAGAGAGAGAGAACATCTGTTTGAATAAAGATAGCTATAGGAGTTAGAAGAGTGGGGATGAAAAAGATCGTAGGGGAAGTGTGCACTTAAAGGATGGACCTCGTTCCGAGCTGTGCACTTAGAGGGCTTTGACTGTAAACTAGAAATATGCACAATTCTTCCCATATGACTTTTAGTCAAGTTTTTACAGTTTATGTGATCTATAGAAGTGATTTAAAATCAGGTAAAAACGAGAATATTAGCATAAGTTTTAAACAAATTTTTATCCAGAGAAAATCAAATTTGAAAAAAGTTATCACGCAAGCCAAATTTGCAAGTATTTTAAATACAATTTCGTAAAGAAAAAACTTCAAAATGTTAATTTGACTTCCTACAATTTTTATGATTTAATATTTAGGGCAACAATATTTGTTTTTTGCAATTTTTAAGCAGCAAGCTAAATTTTATGAAGCTTAATGCTTAATTACGCAGCTAATAAAAACAGTAGTAAAATGAATTTTGCAACCGCAGATCGAAATTTCCCGAGAGTATATTTTACAACCTGAGGGATCAGTGATTTTTTGATTATATTTCTTACAAATATAATTGCGAACCTTTTAGTCTCACCAACGTCTCGTATTTTTAAATAGATATCGCTGCGGTCTTTTTTCGTAGCATCAAGAAAATTTTAGGTAAAATATAGATTTAGTGCAGAACCTTAAATCCAACATAAACCCTTTTACTTAGTGATCAGTGATCATCAATATATTTGGGTTTATCCGTTATTTTTAAAACACTTCAGTTCTGTCCTTTTTTTGGGTAAACTTTAGTTTACTACGTACTGTAGAATCAATCGTAATTAGATTACAGAAAAAAGGATGCTCCATACCTTTAACAACCTTTGTACATTATAATATCCATTTGCATCGCGCACTACGAGTACACTCAACTTTTATCTTAGAATTCAACTGAAAGGGAATAATATTATTTCGTTCTAAAGTAGGAAACTTTGCAGGTTTATTCATCTAAAAACCTTTTTTTTCAGATTTGGAACTTTATACGATGATAACAAATAACAATGTTGACATTATTTGAAATTGAAAAATTGTGGAAAATCATAATTGACGGATATAGATAAATAGATTATAGATTATAGACGCTCAACATCTAAGTGTCTGTAATCTACAATCATCTATCAACAATTTTCCACTATTCTTCAGTTTCAAATACATAATATTGTTATACCTTATATAAATATTGTATCTAAATGAAATATAAGTCAGTGGTGTAACAATAAGATGGCAAGACGAGCAAAATGCCACGAGCCCCCGGTTAGAGAGGGCCGTGAGCATAAGCGGATCCTAACATTTAGTAAAATTTATAAGTTATGTATATAATTATGTTACTTACTAAAATACATTGCGCAGAAACTGCAATGCCAGTTAGTCATCAATAGAATCAATAACTAAAATTGGATTCCTGTCAAAACAAACATTTAGCGAGAGAATCTGTGAGCAAAATTGACAACCAGAACTGATTTCCATTGTTTAATAAAGTTGAAAACTAATTAAATATTGCAAAATAAAAAAATATACATCAATTGTAAACCAAATTTCGAAGCTCTTTATGTTAAAATATGCTGAGAGTTAATTCGAAATTCGTATGCTTTCTGTTCCAAATTTCTAAGGTATGAAAAACGTCAGAATTATGGTATCATAATTAAATTATCTTTTAAATAATTCCAAGAAGACAAAAAGATATAAAACTTAGATACGAATTCCAGAATTAATAAAATTACTATATTTTCTGCTTTCATCAAATGACAATTTGTTGGTAAAAACAAGCCATTAACGAATAAATAAAAATATTTTTGTTTTAAAATAATGAGCAGAAAATAACAAAATTACTGCTTTCATATTAAACTTTCTCAACCAAGCGTAATTACATTTAATTGGTAATTAACTATTTTTAGTAATTATGTCTGTATTTAGGTATATTTTATTTTGAAATTTCTTAGTACGTCGGCCCCCGATGAAGTTTGGCGATCATATTTTTATTTTAACTTTATTTATACCCTACTAACATTTGAAAACCTAACTATATGTAGGATTATAGGAAATTAGGGTAAGGTAGGCAACTTAGTGCGAATAGGAGTTTGACAGGTAATCGGCCATGGCCTTAAATAATCTAGATCTAATTGAGGGAAACCATGGATAACCTCAACAAGATGGCCGGTACAAGAACTGCCGTTTATCGGTGAGAGGCTATTAATATATTGGATGCACTGCAAGCAGGGCACGAAACAGTAATTTACCAATTCTTCTCAAATTTTTAGGCATGAAATAGTCTGACATTTTTTGGTACTACAAAAAAAAACACGTTTAATGTGAGAACAATTGATTAAGGTTTAACTACCTACGTATTGTATTGAGAAATCAAGCAATTTTATACTAACTAAATTTGTCAGTTCTTGGTACTATTTAAACAAGTTCATATAGATACCACAATATATTAAAACTGAAAATGGAATGGCATTTTGTTGAACGAATCAACTCAGAACGGATGGACGCCTTCCAATTCACTTCTAATTGAAGATTGAATACAACAAAAAATTTACAAACAAAAAGTTATATAGAAGACTTGAACAGTTCGTCTCTTCGGCTGTTCTCTGTTGAGGCAGTGTTTGTTGGTGTCGGCTATACAACATAGAACAAGAGCAGCGATGTTTATTAAAGACAAATGTACACCGACTACAGGTGATCATTAACTAGTGATCAAAATCACACTGAACTAATACGGTGCATTCAAATTAGCTCCTAAAGCGTGTAAGCTTTCACGGTTGGCGTTGTTGTACAACTTCTTTGTTTCCGGGCTTGTACGCCGTGGTCCATTGGTATTTCTACCTGACGTTTCGTCTACAACTGCGGTAGGCATTATCAAAGGCGATGTGGTAGTGGGCGAAGTGTCCTTCTAGACTGCTCACAGGTGTAGACGAAACGTTAGGTAAAAATACCAATGGACCATGTGGATATAAATATCTTTATTTGGAATGCCCGAAAAGACTGTCTAAAATATTGTGGATGTCCCGTTGGTCAGATCCTCAATATCGCCAACATCATTTAGGGACTTTAATTGCTTTCTTGTTGCGTCGTGAGCGGATGGCTTAACACTTAAAAATATGAAATCTGAACTCTAATTTTTAATTACTAGATAACTTTAGATATATTTCTTTCCAAGACACCAGTAAGACATTTTCGTCCAGCCATGAGTATGAAGATGATAATGATGCTAAGATGGAAGAGTAAAAGAATAAAAAAGACGGTCTTAACAAAGCAAAGAGAAATCACATATATAATATAATGTGTGATGTGTTAGTCGAAGTGGTGTTCCTTCTACAACAACAGAGACAAAACGTGATCTCTCTAGGAGGCTGTATGTGCAGGTTGTTTGTTAGTGTGTAGTATTGACCTCTCGATTAACAGGTAGTCGAGAGAACCGGGCAGCTGGCAGGCGAATCGCGACTGAACGCGGTGGAACGTTCTCAGGTGCATTAACTAGACAGAGACGAAAACATATGTACGTGTGTCGTGCGGTATACGGTTGTGACTTTGATTCAATGCGGATTCATCTTCGAATGGATTGTTCCTAAAATTGATTCTTAAAACAATCCAAATGAAGAATTACGAGAAAGAGAGGTTGTAGATTATAGACGCATAACACCTGAGATCATCAGCGTCAATGACGAGAAAGAAATTGGGTACATTTCCGAATATTGGTCACTCCCGATCGGGATGAAACTTTGGACATTTGTTGATCTTGATGGAACAGGAAAAACCCCCAAGGGATTTTTGACGCAAATGCACTATAACATTTTTATGGGGGCTTAAAATTTTGGGTACCGGCCACCCCCGATCGGGATGAAGCTTTGGACATTTGTTGACCTTGGTGGGACATGAAAAACACCCAAGAGATTTTCGGCGCAAATGCACGATAACATTTTTATGGAGGTTTAGGGTTTTTATCGTTTTTAGTTATTTATTCCTACAGACCGTCGTGAAAGGATACAAGTTTTGAATGAAACCTGAAAGTAGTGGAGTCTTCGGCTCCACCGTATTTAATGAATTACAACTATGTGGATAGCATAAAAAATACATATATGTGTTAACTTTTATGGTGATTGGTCAAATGGTGTTGATCTCAAACAGATATACCAACATCCAATTTTATATATATTAAATATAATTCAGTTAAATATAGGTACGCGCTGAACTGGATGGCACAACATTATTCATTATATTAATAAGAAGCTGTAGAAGTTTAAATACAGACTTGCACTGACGTAATCCAAAATATATAACGATATAAGCTGGCTTCACAAAGTTTAATTGTAAGCCATACGCATTTGAGTTGAAGACAACAATTTGGTACAATATCCAAATAGCAACAATAAAATAAGTGAGTATCAAAGGAAAGATTAAGCTGATTATTCTGATGCGTTTAAATTTATAATATCGGTATAGTAAAATACCATTAAATTCATAAGAGAAGCATAACCCTTACATCAAAGACAAAAAAAAAGAACTTAAGCAGATCTGACATAAAAAAACCACCAAAAACATTTCATGTGAAGTTGATTGCCAAGATTCACAACTTCATTATGCTTTCACTGTTAAAAAGTTAAAAGATCTCTAGTAGTCAAGCCTCTAGCTGAGTTCCGTCATAGTCTACGGGGTTTGTCCAAAGTTCCAAGTATATACTTAGGACTTTGAGAAAAATCATGCCAGCGGCTTGAATTTTATGAGCAATAGGGATATTGACTATTTTTGGGAAAGTGTTTTAAATCGTGCATAAGTACCTAATATAGCCACAAATATTTATTATTTTTATTTAAATACAACTCGACCCTTAAAAATCATGTATTTTAAATCCCGTTTCAAATTTCGGTTCAAAACGCCAATATTAGTCGCGTGACATCACCTGTTCATACCAAAGGAGGCTCAAAAGTTTACACAGGAGCTATCATTCTATAGATGCGGTCACAAAGTAGGAGGCTGTGCTCATAAGCGCTAGTAAATTAATGAGGTTATGAAAAGTGTTTTCGTAATTCTTGCTATAAAACATGAATTCTAAGTTTTCGAACTATAAGCCTTAATAAATACACTTTCTATGACGTTAAAACTCCTTGCAATGTTTTTTAAAGAAATTTTCGAATAAATTACACACTCAATATTAACCAAACAATGAAGTTTTTTGACAGCGGTCTGTTGTCACGTGACTTGAGAGTGATTTTATTAGGTTTTATTTATTAAATATTAATTAAATTCCTTAAAAATAAGGAAAAATATAGTGTTTTTTAGTATTTATATCATAGAAACTACCACTTAACGTTAAAATTATAATTTTATTTGAATACAGTCAACATCCCTATTACAGATAGATGACAGACTACCTTTTTTGACTTCAGGGGGGACTTAAAAATGCACAAATTCACCAAAAACTTCAAACCGATTTTTTGCACTATCGCAAAAAATTAGACAGTATATTTTATTTCAGTGGTAGATGAAATTTTCGGAAAATGGAGAATATTGACATAATGACTTTGGAACTGCCGCCATTGTCTGCTACTGTTTTTTTGTCAATGACAATAGTTAATAATAATAGACTCTGTTATTATTAATCCTGTTCTACCAAGTGCCGAGTGAAAAATCAGTGCAAATTATAAACAATAATTATTTTAAAATATATAAGTGGCAACTATTACACTATGACGTTGAACTTGGTCAAATTTCCACATCTTTCATGCCTGAGGGATTTCTACAGGAACCATTGGTCAAATTAACGAGTCTCCATTTTATGTACAGCAGATATAAAAGAGTAAAAAAAAATATAGGGTCTTACAAAATACCGTAAGTCTGCCGGCCACTGGCTCCTAGACTATATGTTTTGAAGTGGTTGGCACAACGGTGTATAGGATTGACTGTAGTTAATCCTGATCAAGTCATACACCGAGTAGAGAGTATTAAACGCATGGAATTAATGATCAGCTAACCCTGAACATTAAAGTAATATTACGCTGGTTTGATTTCTTCTTTATGACTGGATGAAATTGTGTTTACAATGCATGCTGTTTTCAAGTGCATCTGTTGCATTATTGCGTATACGAATTAATGTATCTTCGTGACGTGCTGATGGATGACACTGAATTAAGTGTTCATGGGTTGTGTGTTCCTTGATTGAGATTAACACATTTTATACACCAAAAAAATCCGAAGCAAGGAATATAGCTACGATATGCTACAGCAATTTAATTAAAGTGCAAATAAGCATAAATCTCAAACAAAAATTCTACAAAAAGATTTGTTTTTATACTCATGCCTGTTTCCAATGCAGGAGTCAACATTAGGTTAATAAAATGTCATAACTCGTTTAAAGATTGATTACTATCAATATTGTCACAGACGCTCCTGACTTTATTATGGTTTTCGTTATTTTTATCATTTTTAACTTCTATAGGCAAATTATTGTAATGGCTATTAATATGTAATTCGAAATCTCGTTACGTACTGTAAAGAGATGTTGAGAAATATCATGTTTTAGAATTCAATTTTTACTACAAAAATATGTTTTTTTGAAAATTTTAGGCAGGAATTAAAATTTTGTTAAGCTTAATGTTTAATCACAACTAATGAAAACAGTAATAAAATGTATTTTGCGACCACAGTTCAAAATTTCCCCAGAGCATATTTTACAATCTGAGGGATATGAGGGATTAAGTATCTACACTAATATTATAAAGAGGAAAGATTTGTATTTTTGTGTTATGTTTGTAATGAATAAACTCAAAAACTACTGTGCCGATTTAAAAAATTCTTTCACCATTAGAAAGCTACATTCACCCTGAGTAACATATATATTTATTGCTAGAAAATATTATGGATCCTTACTAAAACTTTAGTAACATAACCCAAGGTGTAAAAAAATGACATAAAAACATCTTTCGTCGCCTGCGCTGCGGAAACTATTGATGATAGAACAAAAGTATGTTCTACAATATTAAAGAACATATCAATAACTACAAAAAAACTTCGCGATACTATATGTCCAACTATTATCGTTATAATTTGCACTGATTTTTCACTCGGCACGTGGTAGAACATGATTAATAATAACAAGTAATTAAAAAACACTTGAAAATTCTACAAATAATTCTTTATTTCTCGACGATCGTTTCGGACATTAAGTCCATCCTCAGGAGTACAAAAACTTATACTCCTGAGGATAGACTTAATGTCCGAAACAATCGTCGAGAAATAAAGGATTATTTGTAGAATTTTCAAGTGTTTTTTAATTACTTGTTATTATTATCGTTATGTCACAATAACCACTTTTTACATTTTAATAATCTATATAGATAAAAGACGATGCATATGTAATCTATGGACTCCAAACGGGTAGACCATTTTTGATGAAATTTTCAGACAATCTTTAGATTAGCCCAGCGGGTGATCTTTTGAAGTTTGGTAGCAATCGGATTAACAGAATATTTTAAATTTCTTTTTGGGAAATACGATTTTTCTTCGATTTTTGAACATTCACAAATAAAAGCGATTGAAATCGCGTACATTCAATACACGTTGAGAATTTAATGATAATGATTTTCATCTTTTATATCCTATATATTACAGTGACACCCGGGCGAAGCCGGACTGGGCCGCTAGTCATAAATATAGACATAATATAAATATAGACATAAATACGCACTGAACTACTTAAATAATATGTATATAGTTTTATATGTAAATCTGATATGATATCAAAATTCAATGGCATTTGAATCTGTATTTTTTTTGTGGTATAAAGTTAGAGTGAAAGCTTGTACCTCAATTTGGATATTATGAATATTGAGATAATTTGCCACAGCTGGCGTCAGAAACATGCAAATCCGCAGAATTCTCGCGACGACAACTTTTTATCGTGACATTTTTATGAGATGAATAAGTAAACGCATTTTGATTATTATTTGACGTGTAAAATGTGCAGCTGTCAAATATTCAAGAAAACATTTTTTGCAGTAATAAACGAAACTGTCTGTTAAAATTTAGAGAAAAAGTTAACGACATAATTTATTTATTACCTGACCTGATTCTGTAAACAAAAGGTGTTTCAAAATTTCAAAGTAATAAATTTGAAATGCTTATCGAAATACAGAAGGAAATTCAATAATAAATCTCAGGTATTTGGATTAACAATACAAAACAATCGTGTTATTGTTAATCTTGCTACGTTTCGACTACTTTATTTAGTCTTCGTCAGGCTCATAACTAAAAACCCGGGTCGCAGTGCCAAAACCCTGCCGACAATATAGTGTATTTGCTAACATAGGCAGTGTGGCTTTATTATGCGAACTTAAGTTGGTTTTTGGGCAAAATAAAAAAATTGACTCCTTAATACACCCTTTAAAAGAACATTTTTTTTCTCAATTGCAATATTATTATCAATCGAACCTCTATACCAAATTATAGACACCTTTCAGTAAATAATTCACTATCTGCAAACAAGTTTTTTCATAAAATTTGTAAATCCGGTCCTGTCGGGTCGATTTTTTTAAAATTTTAGGGACACTTTTTAATTACTATCAGAGTGTTAAATTTCAACCCCTAAAAACTACCCTTAAAATATCCTGATTTGGCCCATTTTAAATAGGCTTCTTGCGGTGATGGATTTCAACCCGTGGACCAAATTTAGTTGAAATCAATTAACTCCTTCGAAAGTTATAGCCCGCACACATATATATATATACGTATATATATATATATAAATATATATATATATATACATATATATATAAACATTTTTGAAAATGGTGCCAAAGTGTTTAGGAGGTTATGAAACGTCGAGAAATTTTGGTCCGACCGCTAGGTCCCGCCATCCGACCGACGCCAATAGTGTATGTTGCCATATGGCAAATACACTAATAAATGAAATAATCAATCAAATGATTTATGTTTAAAAATTTATAATATTGAACACGCATTGTATTTAAAATTAATTAAATATTGTTCAAAAAGATTGGTAACGTTTCAAATTTAGTTATTTTTACATGTATTATTAATCCAAATACCTGTGATTTATTATTAGTGTATTTGCCATATGGCAACATACACTATTGGCGTTGGTCGGATGGCGGGACCTAGGGGTCGGACCAAAATTGCTCGACGTTTCATAACCTTCTAAACACTTTGGCACCATTTTTAAAAATGTTTATATATATATGTAGGTATATATATATATATATTTATATATATATATATATATATATATATATATATATATATATATATATATATATATATATATATATATGTGTGCGGGCAATAACTTTCCAAAGAGTTAATTGATTTCAACTAAATTTGGCACACGCGTTGAAATCCATCACCGCAAGAAGCCTATTTAAAATGGGCCTAATCGGGCCATTTTAAGGGTAGTTTTTAGGGGTTGAAAAATGTTTTTGGGCCCTAAAATACCGAAAAAATTCTTCGAATCGTTTCAAAATTGAAATTTAACCATCTGATAGTAATTAAAATGTGTCTCTAAAATTTTAATAAAATCGGCCCGACAGGACCGGATTTATAAATTTTATGAAAACGTTATTTTGCAGATAGTGAATTATTTACTGAAAGGTGTATATAATTTGGTATAGAGGTTCGATTGATAATAATATTGCAATTAAGAAAAAAAGTGTTATTTTAAGGGGTGTATTAAGTAGTCAATTTTTTTGAACTTAAGTTCACATAATAAAGCCACACTGCCTGTATTAGTAAATACACTATATTGTCGGCAGGGTTTTGGCACTGCGACCCGGGTTTTTGAATTATAATAATAATTTTGGATGCGATATAATGTCTAACAGAAGAAAATATTGATTTTTTATAAATTCAATGTGTAGGGGTCCGGTTAGACGCTAAAAAAGTGAAATACGTGGACCATTTTTTAACAAAAATATAAAACTCACCGTAGGATCAGAACTATTCTGGTAGTATAGTAAACTTTTTGACTCACCTGGAACAAATAAAAAATAATTAGAATAATTAAAACATATATCAGAAGTTAGAGCAATAATACCAAATCTCTATCTAATAATACTGAAGTATCATAGCTTAATAATAATTATAAATAGGTTCTCTCCAAAAAATTTATTTAAAACTTATCGCGCTTTATTTTTGGTTCGTTATCTTACAGTAGAATTTGTAAAATTAGAAACAATTTTATCTAAATTCGTATAAAAAGTGCGTTATTACATGCGAGAACATTGCTGTACTTTATGTAAATTATGTAGAAAAAATGTGAATACTTTATTTATAAAATAAGGTATAAAAATACAATATTCAGCTTCGGGAACTGCGTGATATTTTTTCGGAAATTTACGTCGCATGTTTATACAATTATTCCGACAGACAGTGCGTAATTTTAAAAGAAATGTTACAAAAACCTTGTTCTCATTTCCATAAAAACAAAAATAAGAACAAGAAAAAACAGAGACCAGGAAGAAAAGCGTCGGCAAAGCAAGACGTTTTCTGGAAAATAAACATGTACCTTACGTAAGCACTACCTAACACTACATATTCACTTCGCTAAATTTTCCTTCACAATAACTTTCTACTTTGCCAACGTAAACGTGTCATACTATTTGGACTATGATTTAAAAATCTACATTATTAAAAAATTGTAACTAAAATACATAAAACTATTTTTAGTCGACTTCAAACGAAAAAAAAGGTTGACAATTCGATCCGTATTTTTATTTTAATTTATTTGAAAAATTTCGACGCCATTCTGTTCAGAATGTTATCGGATTGGTATAATAATAGTTTTTATTGCAATTGGTTTATCCGTGTTTAAATAATTTTTACATATGTATCCTACCCAATATCTCAAGAATTTGTGAACCAATTTTGATGATTCATGACTTAGTTAATAGGACATACCTTCAGGGTGATCCCACATTAAAAATAGTTCCTTTAAAAATTAAAAGATATATCAGTAAATATTTGAAAACGTATATTGTAAAAAAAACTATCAAATGATTTTACATAAAATAATTTTATGGGCAAATCTGTTTGAAGATACTAATATCTGTTTATTTTTTTAAACAACCAGGTACTTAAAATAAGTATCCTATTATAGTCGGACACAATTCTAACATTTTACAGTTTTTGAGACTGAACTGATTCAGTTTTCTGTACATTATAATATGATAAAAAAAAGTACGATATACACATGTTTGAATTACACCGACTGGTTACTATTAAATGTATTTTTGCTAATTTTCTGATGGTATATAAATCAGTATACATTAAAATGAAATTGTCAGCCGTTAATGCGTTAATAATATAATGTTTGATAATTTCATTTTAATGTCAATAGTAATCAGTCGATCTCTTAAAATGAAATTGTCAAACATATTATTAATGCACCCGTTAATAATATAATAAACATCATAACAGCAGTTAACATCCCGTTAATAATATCAATAATTAGATTAAGAGGAAGAAGGAAGAGCCTCAAGAAGTAATACACAACGAAACGTTGCAATTAATATTTGCTAATAAGCATTTTCATTTATGATCCTTCATCATCGTAATTATTGATAATAATGAACATTATATTATTAATAGATGCAATCGAATTGAAATATTTATTAATATATTTACATTGGAAATTGTTGCGTCCATATTTGTTTCAAACATATACAATTAAGTTAGCAGGAAAGTGGATAAATTGATGTAAATCAATAAACCAATTATTAATTTAGCGACGTTTCGGTCATTTATTTGATCTTCATCAGGCATCTATAAAGTACAGCACATGTTAAAATTAAGTACACAACCAAATATACAAAAGTTTACAAACACAGCATATTTACCTTAATAATAATACGTCGCTAAATTAAAAAAACCCGGGTCGCAGTGCCAAAATCCTGCCGACAATATAGTGTATTTGCTTATACAGGCAGTGTGGCTTTATTTTGCAAGCTTAAGTTGGTTTTTGGGCAAAATAAAAAATTTTACTCCTTAATACACCCCTTAAAATAACATTTTTTTTCTTAATTGCAATATTATTATAAATCGAACGTCTATACCAAAGTATATACAACTTTCAGTAAATAATTCACTATTTGTAAACTAGTGTTTTCATAAAATTTGTAAATCCGGTCCTGTCGGGCCGATTTTATTAAAATTTTAGGGACACCTTTTAATTACTACTAAAGGGTTAAATGTCAATTTTGAAACGATTCTGAGAATTTTTTCGGGTTTTTGGGGCCCAAAAACATTTTTCAAGCCCTAAAAACTACCCTTAAATTGCCCCGATTACGCCCATTTAAAATAGGCTTCTTGCGGTGATGGATTTCAACACGTAGACCAAATTTCGTTAAAATCAATTAACTCTTTCGAAAGTTATTGCCCGCACATATATATATATATATATATATATATATATATATATATATATATATATATATATATATACATATATATATAAACATTTTCAAAAATAGTGCCAAAGTGTTTAGGAGGCTATGAAACGTCGAGAAATTTTGGTCCGACCCCTAGGTCCCGCCATCTGACCAACGCCAATAGTGTATGTTGCCTTATGGCAAATACACTAATAATCAGTTTATTGATTTACATCAATTTGTCCACTTTCCTGCTAACTTAATTGTATATGTTTATTAAATATAGTTTTAAGAAAACGCGATAAATTATGACTTACGGTTAACAAAGCGGCAAGGTAACGGTACGGTATTGTGAACCGAGATTCTATGTAAGTATAATAATATTTATGTAGTCTTTTCTCCGCCCAACTTGACACACAAAATACTAAAGTTAAGAGTTAAGTTGATGTTGTGAAGTTGCAAAGTTATGTAAACACAAATACGACTATATTAGGTACACACAGTCACAATTACTGAAATCAACAAACTAGGTACGCTTTCGTCTTTCTTAACGCTTTGTCGACCATAGCAGGAATATTAAGAAGACCTAGAGTACTCGTTCCAATCGTTCATTCACGCTATTCAGTATATATTTCAATTTTTTTCGTCCTTCAATATCCGGTCCGTCAAAAATTACGATCTGTAGAGCTCGGACGTACGTACGTACATACCAGTGTTGCCAATTTTTTTTTTTGCCAAGTCGAAATTTTGGAACTTTTTGAGTGAAAAAGGCGGGATTCTTTCGTCGAAAGCGGGGCATAGTAAAAAAACGTATATAATCAGAAGTTTTTAAATATTTATCTTTTTATTTGAGTTCAAATTGCGTTTACGTGACAATAGATAGCAAAAATAGCCATAGAAAATGTATTTTAATAAAAATATGATATTTTAAATCAGATTTACCCTATCGTTAAATAGTTGAGTCTTATTCGTCTTCTGAATAAAAAAAATAAAACAAATAGAAATCGAAATTAAAAAAGGATTTATTCATTAGAAAAATATGGCGTTTCAAACTATAGTCTGAGTGAGTGTTACAAATTGCAACTTACAATAAGAGAATAATTATTTACGCACTGTCGAGTTATCCCCGAAAAGTGGGACTGAGCCTGTCCAGCGCGGGGCATTTAATTTTGATTTAAAAATCGGGACGTCCCGCCAAAATCGGTACGTCTGGCAACGCTGGAACATACAGACCAACCAGCAACTGTTGTTTGCTAGTTTCAATTACAATTTTAGCAGTAGTCATGAATCAGAATCAATTTATAACTGGTTTGGTTTTATAGAATAGAATCTCCCGTTTTCAAAAAAACAGTGTAGCGGATGTGCAATACAAGAATTGTAGACGGATATCGTTGGTTACCGTCTAGCTTTAGTTTTCGTTAACAAGATAATTTCTGTTAATAGTTTTAAGCCATCTGTAAAAATTGCGTCCAAAAATTCTTACACACTTTCTGCTGTGTTGAAATTTAGAATATTTATAGTGTACTTAAATTAAGAAAAAAAAATCAAAATTTCCATTTTATTAACCTAAAGGTTGTGAAGTAGGCGATATTTTGAAACGTGATTATTTTATTTTTAAAACTTAAGAGAAACAGCCTTTGAAACTCGGAAGATGTTACGAAGTGTACCGAAACGTCAGTAAATAAATGCAATTTTAAACTCAGTATTGCTTCTCAATTGATCCTTTGCCACGGATTTTTATCCAAACTTTCTCAAATAAGAGAGAAAATTATATTCTCAATTTTATTAATCTTGATTGGCATATCAGATATGACTTCATCGTCAATCATTTAAAGTTTTTGGTGTACTTTCCAGTGTAGAAAGCTGACTTAAAAGCGCTAAAAAAATTATCAAATTTTCATTCAACCAACACATTTATTCAGTCTGAAATACTTCGTATAAATATATAAAAAAGGGATGAAAAAAGCCTTCTCGACACTTTCGGTAATGTTGTCTCCCCAACATAACGTCGTGAAGTACCTAAGCAAGCAGCTTGCCATGGCCTGCATGTATAAGAAGTTATGTAAATAAAATGACAGATAATAAGACGGATTTGTCTCCATCGAGTTGTAAGGCCGTCACCTGCTACAAGTTAAGTACCATCATCATCATCGCGACCGGCGCGCCAATATTACCTAATCTTATACAATTCTCTCTTCATAATCACTGAACGGTACTAGGGTCGCTCAACCGAGAAGATTTTTTGGTTACCCCCCGATTTGGATCAAATTTTTGTTACGTATTTACTTTGATCAGTGATGAAAATTCCCAATGATATTTTTGGCGAAAATTATTCATAATTTCTCAATGATAATTAACACAAACAATTAAAGGATAAAAAAAATCCAAAATTTTATCGATTTTTCAAATGACTGTATCTTCGTTAAAAATGATCGTATCGGAGTAAAAAAAAAGAAATTTGAAGCTTGAAGTCTCTAGTTTTGAGATCTTTTAAGGAAAACATTTTTCTAATTACAGGTATTATGCAATCTTAAGAGATACCATGACAAAAAAAAATCGATTTTTTTAATAATTCTTTTTTTGGGTCCACGGACTTGGAGAAATTTTTCCCGACTAAGCCACTGCATGGACTGGATAACTTGTTCATTCAGCTTCAATTTACATTTTTTTTACCTTGATACGACCACTTCTTGCTGAGATATCGGACTTTGAATGCAAAAAGATCGTTATGTCTCTTTGATCATCGATATCTCAGCAACCAATTATCGCACGGAAAATCGAAGGTGGGTTTCAAAGACTTGAATAAATTCTCTATAAGAAATGAATATCGTTTTTTTGAAAAAAAAATAGATCCATTCGTGACATCAATTTGAAAAAGCGAGAAAAAAAGGGCTTTTGGTGGTTTTTTGGAAAATCATGCGTTAAGGTAGTTGTCATGGTACAATATTGTCAAAAAGTTATAGATTATACGCGCCACAAAAGTATACTAGCTTGTAGCTAAGTGATCCATAATTTGTACGCAAAACTGTACCCGTGGAAACGTAACCCATACAGTATTCATATGCATGTATACTTTTCTATAAATTGTTGAACTTTAAACCGTTATTTATAAATAATTAGACGGTCAAAAAATTTTTCTTATTTTTTTAAACTCATAACAAATGCATTGAAAGACTGTCAGTTTTTTGGAAAGTTTCTGACAGTTATTTTTTTTTATAAATAAGAAACTGGTTCAGAACTACAGAGATCGTATACAATCAATGTTAATTATCCAATTTTTAATTGAATTTATCTCGGATTATACACGGTCGATCGACTTCAAATTTTCAGGGTAATTGTATTATCATGTCCTTAATAAGTATACAAAAATTAAAAATTTTTTGACGGTGTGCCTTAACCACGACAACTACCTTAAATTAAAAATATTGATAAAACTAATGATTTAAAGTGTGCCTCAGCTACGCCACTGGAACGAGTAATTTATGTTGGCTTGAAGAGAAATTGAAATAAATAAAATTGAACTGCACTTCGTAAGTATAATATACAGCGTTAGTGATAGAGTGATAACTGATAAATATGAACTCGTAGTGATTCCCGTGAACACCTGTGATTGAAATGTTAAATATGATGAATCGGTGTTACATTAAATATTGACGATCGATCAATTGTTGCCGCGCTAACAGAAGAAGGAGATGCTTTAGTTTCATAGAAGGTTTTCGATTACGTTCATAAACTCTGTTGTGATTTCTGTTTCGAGATTCAATCATAAATGCTTTAATGATTTAAGTGACACAGTTAAAGTAAAACTTCTTAGGCGGCATTGTATCGAAGATTTTCAGAGTAAAATGCTGGACAGAATCTGGCTAGATGAAACGAAATTCGTTAAAATTACGTGACTTTTTAGAGTAACAAACATTGGTCACGCAAATTAGTATAACAATCTTAATTAAAGCAATTTTGTAATTTTGATCCATATATTTTATATACATTATGAAGTTTTGTATATACTATGTTATTATAAATGTTGTCTTTAAAATAAAAAAAAATAAAACAATTACAAAAAAAAAAACATTTTAGCAATAATGTAAGAAGGGTGCTCTAAAAAATAAAAAAATACAATATGACTCATTCCTCCATAAACTCATTATTGTAAAATATTATTGCTTGTAGAAGATAGAAGAAGATTTATTTATAATACAAAATATTTGCATCAACACGACCGCACTTATATAACAAAAACATTATTTTTGTAATTAACTTTTTTTGAAAATTTAAATCCCTTCTTTTATCCCATCTACATTGCGATATATGCCACAAGTTATTTGTTTTCGATATTATATCTCAGATTATCTGTTTCCGATATTCTCTTTTTTTTTGGTTAATAAAAAATGTTATTATCGTCATAAATTTCGAATAAAAGCAATGTTATGTTATAATTTTTAATATCTGTTAACAATTTATTATGCCTTTATAATTCGATTTTGGTTAGGAAACATATTGTGTTAGTACTTACATCAATTTTGGTTTTCTCGTTGTGGTAATACTGGTCTTTAATATACAAGTATAGGTAATATATCGCTTTAACTTGTAATACCGTAATTAAGAGGAACATATTTCGATAATTTTTTTCACAGAGCAGACATTTTTGAAGGTGATTCGAAAACGTAAATTCACCAAAATGCCAAAATGAAAGTTTTACATGAGTTCCTCTATATCATACTTGTTTGAAAGAACGCAAAAAGAACTTGTGGAATTATAATTTAAAGTTGCATACAGAAAATATTTTGTCTTTAGAAACGCGGTGAACTTACTGAAGTAAAATTTCTTTAGGCACAATATGAGGGGTAACTCATATCTTTTCTACCGGAAGTAACATTTTCTCACCGAAGTAGCATTCAGTTTATGCAAAGGAATATCAACATATTGGTAAGTTAGACATTTTATAAGGTAACTGTTGAAGCTTTTAGATGGCTGCACAGTTGTAAAATTTCTAGTTTACCGACATAATTTGTGCCAAGTGTTATTTATTCATTTTGTCACGTACAAAATGTTCCATTAGAATGTAAATTAATTTAAAATAGATCAAAGAATATCCGTTCAAAATGGCATCAATTGCTCTAGAAATATGTGTTAAGATACACAAGAATATACATTGTGCAAATATAACTGGCTATACGCTTGTGCATTATTTATATGAATAACGTGCAACTGGCCAAAAATATTCCAATCTTATATTTTATTGTGAGTTTATCCACGTGCTTATAAAGTGTTATTGTTAATTTTAATATGCAAGTGAATATTTTCCAAAAAAAGGAATGATAAAAAGGTTTAATTCAATCGCGGGAAAAGGTTACACTCGCTCTGTTTTTTTGATAATAAACGTTTATTAAAGCTGCTTTTAAATGTTCAAAATTAAATTAAAATATGTATACCTAAAAACAAGTTTTGTTGATATAAAATTTTTATTACGCAAACAACATCATTTCTTCGTACAAATCAATTAAGTGCATTGTTTTTATTGCTATTTTATAATATGCAAATTAGTAAATAACTGCATCGATGTTTACAGCTTCATATATATAACATTAATCTTTAATTTTGATTAAAAATGGCGTATTTCAGAAATTTTATGGATTCTTTTGAATTTTAATTGCAACGTAAAACCATAAATAGCACCGACTTTGAAAATTTTATTGTATATTAAAATGTTCTTTATATTTTATTTATATACTAACATTTATTATTAACTTCACTCGCGTTAATGTCAGTAACGTTACGCTCCAGTGATTTAATCAAAATTTGGGTACAAACAAACAAAAATTACGGAAACGTTGTGTCACAAATCTCGAAAAATCTAAACGAAATTACCGACAGAGGTTCCATACAGTAAAATATTGCAAGATGGCTGAGAAAGCTTGAAAAAAAAAACGAAAATGCAAGAATTAATTCTTTGTCGATATTACTTTATTACCTAAAACTTTATGACTGTTTTTTTTTAATTAAAAGTAAAATAAAAATTTTATTTTTGATTTATTGAAAAATAACAATCTTTCGTTATATCGTGTGTATTTCGATTTATATAGTATAATATATATCAGAGTCAGCGTTGCCAGGCGTCCCGATTTTGGCGGGACGTCCCGATTTTTAAATTAAAATTAAATGTCCCGCGCGGGACAGGCTCAGTCCCGCTTTTCGGGGATAACTCGACCGTGCGTAAATAATTATTCTCTTATTGTAAGTTGGAATTTGTATAACACTCACTCCTCAGACTATTGTTTGAAACGTCATATTTTTCTAATGAATAAAACTTTTTTGATTTCTGTTTTTTTTTTATTTTTTTTATTCAGAAGACGAATAAGACTCAACTATTTAACGATAGGGTAAATCTGATTTAAAATATCATATTTTTATTAAAATACATTTTCTATAGCTATTTTTGCAATCTATTGTCACGTAAACGTAATTTGAACTCAAATAAAAAGATAAATATTTAAAAACTTCTGATTATATACGTTTTTTTACTATGTCCCGCTTTCGACGAAAGAATCCCGCTTTTTTCACTCAAAAAGTTCCAAAATCCTGACTTGGCTAAAAAAAAATCTGGCAACACTTATCAGAGTTGACAATACGTTGCAATTTAAATTATACACAGTATTATGAATAATGTTAGTATGTTTCTTTTTCCTCTTTTTGAGGAAATATAACAATAATTTCAACTCTTATTGTGGCAGAACTAAATTTCCATTTCTATACAGTCATGGAATGACTTAACTATATGTATACTCGTAATAATTACATGATTTCATATAAAAACAAATGTAAATTTAGCAAGGCAGTGGAAGATTTCCCAAGCGGTTTTTTCGACGAAAAAATAATGGCTATTTTAATTATTTTCTATTCATTTTTCACGTTATGATTCCCAGTAGATGTCAGGAATATTTTTAGCAAGCAGAAAATATGGTAGAATGGAACAAAAAACAGAAACGTGCGGAGGTCTAAGGGAAATGCTTTCACCAACCGAAGTTATATTAAGTTTACAA
Source organism: Venustoraphidia nigricollis (assembly GCA_034508555.1). Taxonomy (NCBI): domain Eukaryota; kingdom Metazoa; phylum Arthropoda; class Insecta; order Raphidioptera; family Raphidiidae; genus Venustoraphidia; species Venustoraphidia nigricollis. The sequence continues at coordinate 543,490 of JAVRKA010000083.1, forward strand.
AAATTATTTTAAGAAATTTCAAATTACTCAAAAATAATTTATCAAAGCAGGTAGAGTCGTACTTTTTTATAGAAAATTATATACAGATCTGCTATACTAATATTATAAAGAGGTAAAATTTGTAAGTTTGGATGTAGGAGGTAATCTTTGAAAGTACTCATCCGAATTCAAAAATATTTTCACCAATATTTAGAATAGATCTTTAGGATAGACATAGAATATATATTGTCGCCCAGTGGGTGAAAATGCACCCGAAGTCCAATAAGTGAAAATGTACCCTACGCTCAATGGGTGAAAATGCACTTGACGCCCAATAGGGATGTTGACTGTATTCAAATAAAAACATAATTTTAACGAAAAGTAGTAGTTTCTATGATAGAAATACTAAAAAACACTATATTTTTCCTTATTTTTAAGGAATTTAATTCATATTTAATAAATAAAACCTAATAAAATCACTCTCAAGTCACGTGACAACAGACACTAATCAGAGCACATGACGTCATATGTTCAGCCGCTGTCAAAAAACTTCATTGTTTGGTTAATATTTAGTGTGTAATTTATTATTATTTGTTTATAGGAAACGTCAAATTACATGTAACTATACCAACGCCTACGAAACAACTTTTCATCACCTCAGTTTAGGTACTAACGTTTATGAGCACAGAATACATCTATAGGATGGTAGCTCCCGTGTAAACTTTTGAGCCTCCTTTGGTATGAACAGGTGACGTCACGCGACTAGTATTGGCGTTTTGGACCGAAATTTGAAACGGGACTTAAAATACATGATTTTTAAGGCTTGAGTTGTATTTAAATAAAAATAATAAATATTTGTGGCAATATTAGGTACTTATGCACGATTTAAAACACTTTCCCAAAAATAGTCAACAAAGTGAAAATGCACCCGACGACAATTTATATATATGTATAATATCATTTATTGGCAACATTTATACTCTGAATATTTTATTTGCTTTTAACGTATGCTACATGTCACTGATGAATTATTATTAAATAGGAAGTGCATTTTTGTTAAGGAAATGGAATTTAAATAAAAAAAAAAATAATATTAAAAAGAAGCGTCTGTCAGACTAAATTTTCTTCATCTTTTCCCATCATTATATCCATTTTTTACTGAATGCAGCGAAAGCTTTTATAAAATTAATCAAAATTTTGTATAAAAAGTACTTTTAGATATTGACATTCAATTCATTGCATTGTAATATTTGATATTATTCTGTCCTTTCATGTAAAATTCTATACAATGGAAACAAATTTATTACAAGAAGTTTATGATTAACTTCAACCGAAGTTGAACGAACAGACAAATTTACTTCCCGATAATTATAATAAATGGTTTGACGAAATGGATTTTATGTATCGATTGCAATTTTATTATATAGATGTAGACTAATACGGTAGCTACAAGGTGCCTGAAAAAATAGCCAAAAATTTTTTACATTCGGTAAATTAAAAAAAAAACCGGGTCTCAGTGCCAAAACCCTGCCGACAATATAGTGTATTTGCTAATACGGGCAGTGTGGCTTTATTATGCGAACATAAGTTGGTTTTTGGGCAAAATAAAAAAATTGACTACTTAATACACCTCTTAAAATATTTTTTTTTCTTAATTGCAATATTATTATCAATCAAACCTCTATACCAAATTATATACACCTTTTAGTAAATAATTCACTATCTGCAAAATAGCGTTTTCATAAAATTTGTAAATCCGGTCCTGTCCGGTCGATTTTATTAAAATTTTAGGGACACATTTTAATTACTAACAGAGGGTTAAATTTAAATTTTGAAACGATTCGCAGAATTTTTTCGGTATTTTAGGGCCCAAAAACCTTTGTTAACCCCTAAAAACTACCCTTAAAGGCCCGTTTAGGCCCATTTTAAATAGGCTTCTTGCGGTGATGGATTTCAACACGTGGGCCAAATATGGCAAATACACTAATAATCACTTTATTGCAGGAAGCGCACTGAATTTACTCGATGCAGCTCGGAATTACACCGAACAATCTAAGGTTGTTAACCCATGTTAATATTTATATCTGATTTGTACATATTTTAATCATTCACATATGTACTTGTATAGCCCACGTGAACAATATTTTGTTATTTATTACCGAAATTATGAAATATTTTTAATTTTCATTTTTGTGGGTAATAAAAGCATTATAACTTTTAAAGTCAGAAAAATTAAAATCGCTATAAAAATATAATTTTTCGAAATAATCGTAAAAATACACTCTGAATTTTCGATCGTATAAAATTTTTGCACAGAATTTTTCAAACACTCAGTATAATTACTACCCTCCATTATATATTAATGCCCGGCGTTGAAATTATTTATTCTGACAACTTAATAAAGTTCATAAATTCCTATGCGTTCACAAAAGGCAGCCAGATTACAAAAGAACGTATTTCGATTACTTTGTCAATACAAACCAAGCCAGTTTGCAAATTACAACCAGCAGATTGTATTCTACTTTTGCAGTTAGTATATTTAATTCTATACATTAATGTATCTCATAAAAGTTATAATTGCATTATTCTAATATCTAACTTTCAATTTATTGTTTGTTGAGAAATCAAGAAATACTTTTTGGTGTCAATATTTTTTCTTAACAACAAAGTTCCTTTAGTATCGAAACCTTAAATTTGTCGCAAAACAATACGCAGAATGTAAATATTTAAAGCAGATATATATAGCACACTCTAATTAAATAAGCTTAAAGAATAAATAATCGGATTATAAATATTTCAACGTCAGACGTCTTAGACAATGAAGACCTTGAAAATCAGCTGATGTGTCAGTTGCTGCCTTTGTAAAAGCTTATCAACCTATAAAATGCTTGCCAAAAACTTAAAAAAAATAGAACCTCCTTCAAGAGGTCCCTAAAAACCTGAAAATAAAAAGTTCGGCTCCACCGTATTACTATGTTACTTTGTGGAGACATCGGCTCCACCGTGTTGAACTCGACAGCGAACGCGGTTGTGGAGCCTTCGGTTCCACCGCATCAACAACGATAGAGTGTTGAACTCGGCAGCGACAACTGTAGTGGAGCGCAAAACTATCCTATCTCTCAAGTTGGACCAAACAACTCATTTACAAAATCCAATTAAAATCGTTTGAGTGGTTTCGGAGATTAACGTGGCTGAACATGGTGACACGGGATTTTTATATACAGGGTGTCTCAATCGACATTGGCTAGCATGGGTAATTTTGTTATTAGTGGAGATAGAAAGTCAGTTAAATGGGCAAAGTAGTGCAGAAAATTGTGCTCATTAACGTCCCGTCGAAAAAACAAATGAATTTTGACACCCTATGAATTTATTCAGAAAATAGTGAAAATTGCCATTTATGAAAACTGGCCATAACTTTTTTATTTATGAAGATATTTGAAAATGTCATTAACTATTCTTTGATACCTTTTTAAGGTCTTTTCAGTGGCGTAGATTTAATTTTTTTATTTCCACTACATAATGAGATATTGACAGGAACTTTGGTTTTTCTTATGGTCGGCATTTTTGATTTTCAGATATTCGAATTCTGCTTATTTTTCTGAATAATTTGACATAGCATATCCTATATCTGAACCAATCAGAAGCTACAAAACTGACCAAAATAGCTTTTTGACGTTATCCATACCGATCAAAGTGTGCCGTGTAAAACAAAATTTTTTGAAACAAATACATATCGACAGGTTAACAATCTGTTGAGCGATTGCTACAGTTTTGCTAATTTATTTTGTTTGATTTACTCTCTAAAATGGTTCAAGCATTGTCAAATTTGGAGAAACAGTCTATTTTTGCACATATATTCAGCGTAACAAAAATACCACGTGGGCTCAAGCAGAATACTTGAACCTTTATCCAGAAAGGCGACAGCCTTATTCAATAACTTTTAGGAACTTAAATAGAAATTTTAAGGTATACGGTTCATTTTCAAAGAAAAAAGGTAACATTCAACACTGTGAAGAAGAATTACTTTTAGCAAACTTTAAAATTAATGGAGTGAGTAGACCTTACTATTCGAACTTTGACGAAAATATGATCTACTAACGATCAGAATTACTCTTCTTAGCCGTTTTTAATATACGCATGACGTAGTCGAATCTATCTATAAAAGAATGTGCGGCATGCAATCAAGATTTTCTTGAAGTGTCCATCCAGATTCGTTAATCGATCATTTTGAGTCCGGCCAAATAAACATCGCTGTGTTGGATCGAACCATGCCGCCGAGAAGCCGCCTCTATTGTCTGACCTACGTCCGTCTTGAAATCACTTCGTTTTCAATTACTATCTACATAAAGTTACTCGCGTTTTCAAATGTGTACAGAAATTAATTTAAAAAACCATTCGTTTCGGTTATATACTGATCTTATACAGTTGAAATCCTATTTAAAGTAAATTATACCTATTATAATAATCTATTTGATCTATTAATATAAAATAAAAAATAAATAAATAAAACACAATAAACTTTGATTTAATCAAGACGAAATTTAAATACGTCTGATCACAACGAGGTTGAAAATTGCATTATACTTGTTTGATTTTTAAGCGTTGCTAAAAGAAATTCAATACCAAAAATCACGCACTAAAAATTATAAAATAGTTAAATTAATTTTTATTTTTTATTCAATACGTAATGGGTGATAGATGTCATCGGTTTTAAAAATATGAACGAGTGCTGGTTTGAAAAAAAATTATAATGAGCCTCACCCTCATAAGCTCACGTAAGAAGTTAAACTTCTTTAGTTTTTAATATTATTTCCAAGTTTAATTTTTTTTATGTGAAACTAATTAATAATATTTACACATTATTAGCAACACTAAACTTCTCTCTTTGTCAGTTTCATGTAATTTAGGAGACAAACTAACTTCCCCTTTATTTGCCAGTTCTACTTCCCCTCGATTTCTTACTTTTTTCAAACAGATACGTCGCTAAAGAAGTTAAATTAAAAAAAAAATATTTTTACACCAGCGTTTAAAAATAGCAGCTTTTCATTACTGTATAGAGGTCGTAAAATGATCCATTAAATATTACAGTGCGTAAAGTAAAATTCAATGGTAATTTAGTATTAATAACAAATAAAATTAACGACCATTTTAAATTTATAGTAGCGTTTTGTGTAAGAAACATTTATTATTATTTATACCTATTTTAACTGTTCAGTTTATAGGTATTGTGCCGTAATTACTACTTATACAATAGTTAATTTGAATTGAATTATTTCGGTATCTGTATAATATGCGATATAAACATTTTATATTACATTTATACACGTCGCGTATTTACTATTCTTGGTATTACTGCCAAATTACAAATAGTTAATATTTTCATCTGGTTTTGAAGTATATTCAGCATAAATTGATTTAATATCCATTTTGTTATTTAGAGTACTTAAGTATCATATACACGGTTTGAAACAAGGTTAAAAACCAAGGTCACCTTGAAGAGAAGCAAGTAGGACGTTGCTGGTTACATGGTTTAAAACCAATCCCAAACTTCAGTCATGGTTGCCTGATTGGGCAATTTATCGCCAATTAGTATCTTCTACCAATCTCAGGCATTTATTAGAAAAAACACTAAGTAAAGAATTCATTTCAATCATACTTTAGGGTTGATTATGATTTTAAGAATATCGCTATTAAAAATAGTTATCTATTTGAAATGAGTAATCAATTTAATTCTATTTAGACAAGAGTAATTCTATACCAAAGAACTAAATATATACTTTTACTATTTCGGTAGTATAGCGTATGATTAACGTTAAGTTACATTTATTTCGGACACTGCTGAAGTCATTCACATTTCGACCTAAACTTCTACTATTTACAATAATTATAGAAATTACAGAACATAGGTAGCAACATTTATGTTATAAGTTTATTTTATAATGTCTGGATTACCACAACAGCCGTTTTTATTTAGTAAACAATTTTCAAAATACCCGCTGAATATATAAAACTATATCCTATTTTTACTCGACTGCCACCAAGGGTTATGTTCGAAAATCAAGCATTAATAATACTGGAAATGCGGTAATTTATTATAAATTTTAAAAACTGTAATAAAGGGGAAAAACGTACACAAAAAATGGGTACGTCGTAGTAAACTGATAGGAATTTTAAAATTGTAATTTTCAACATTAAATAAAGCAAGTCAATATTTTCTGTACGTCACAACAGTAATATCTTTCAAACCAAAATAAGAAAAATAAAACTTAAAAATAAAATAAAACTGAATGTTTATTACGAGTTTACTCACAGCAGCCAGTTACAGTTTTACGAAATGTCCATAAAGTTGTTATTTCTGTTGTAAATTTCAAAGAAGATGCTTACAATCAAGATCATTATTTTTAATCCTGTCTAAAATGGGAACTATTTTTATTAATATTGTTTGATTATTAAAAACAATTACACGTCTAGGGTGATCATAGTACGACAGGTTTAAAGAGGCGGCTTCAAAAGCAAATATACACCCTTTATCTTTATGAATGATTGCGATGTAACAGGATATCATAAATCTACAAAGAGTGATACTTGTGAGAGAAACTTGATGTGAATTTATTGGGATTTGACGTAAAATAATAAGACATCTGGAGACAGAAATTTAAACCATGAACACATTGCATTTTCCATATAATATGAAAAATGGGAGATTTGGCAATTCCAATATCTGTTTGTAATAGGATACCATAAATCTACAAAGAGTGAGACTCACAGAGAAACCTGATGTAAATCTATTGGGGTTTGGCGTAAAATAATAACACATCTGGTGACAGAAGTTTAAACCATGAACACATTACATTTTCCATATATCAAAAATGGTAGATTTGGCATTACATTTGGTTTAAACTCTGCTCAAATGTCAAATTCCAATACCCGTTTGCATCTATCATGTTGTTGCTATGCACACTGTATACCATCACTGTAAACCTATCTAGTATCTAGTGATTCACAATTTCAGTAATGTGTTCGTTCAATTTATAAAATCTCATCAGACTAGCCATTGCAAGTAAAGCAAGTCTATATTTTTCAAATCCGAACGACACAACAGAGCTTGTGAAGGAAAATAAAAAGAATAAAACATACAAATCAAATAAAGAGTATCTTGTCCAGTGTACCGACTTCTATTGTACTAGTTTATAAACGACAAGAGAGGATTTTCTGTTCACAGATTGAACCGAAACTCTGTTAGAACTCTAATCGTGATATCACAATAAAATCCGAATCAAAGTTTCATAAATCTCACCAAGTAAAGTCAAAAGATTAGATATGTTCTCATTTAAACCAAAATCAATTCATTGGTTATGGGATAAAAGTAGTTTACTCACAAATCCATCACTTCAAAGAATTAGCATCTCAAAACGTTCTGAAGGCATGAAACATGCTTTTTCAAAGTACTTTTACTTTTACAAAGTTGTTCGGTAATAATTAAGGAATAATAATCTTTTCTTTACACCCGGTCGCAAGTACATACTTTCGGCTACGATTTTTAAATTATGAATGTTCAAAAATCAAAATTGCCAAAAAAATCTGTCGATCCGATTGCTACCAAACTTCACAGAATCACCCGCTGGGCTAATCTAAATATTTCCTGGAAATTTCATCAAAGTGGATCCAGTAGTTACATATATACATCGCCTTTTATATACATATATACATAGGAATAGAGGTTTGACTTTATTAGTGTATACACTATTGGCGTTGGTCGGATGGCGGGACCTAGGGGTCGGACCAAAATTCTCGACGTTTCATAACCTTCTAAACACTTTGGCACCATTTTTAAAAATGTTTATATATATATGTATATATATTTATATATACATATATATATATATATATATATATATATATATATATATATATATATATATATATATAATATATATATATATATATATATATATATGTGTGTGTGTGTGTGTGTGCGCTATAACTTTCGAAGGAGTTAATTGATTTTTACGAAATTTTGCCCACATGTTGGAATCCACCACCTCAAGAACCCTATTTAAAATGGGCCCAATCGGACTATTTTAAGGGTAGTTTTTAGGGGTTGAAAAAAGTTTTTGGGTCCAAAAATGCCTAAAAAATTCTCAGAATCGTTTCAAAATTGAAATTTAACCCTTTAATAGCAATTAAAAAGTGCTTCTAAAATTTTAATAAAATCGGCCCGACAGGACCGGATTTACAAATTTTATGAAAACACGAGTTTGCAGATAGTGAATTATTTGCTGAAAGGTGTATATAATTTAGTATAGTGGTTCGATTGATAATAATATTGCAACTGAGAAAAAAATGTTCTTTTAAGGGATGTATTAAGGAGTCAAATTTTTTATTTTGCCTAAAAAACCAACTTAAGTTCGCATAATAAAGCCACACTGCCTATATTAGCAAATACACTATATTGTCGGCAGGGTTTTGGCACTGCGACCCGGGTTTTTAGTGTATTTGCCATATGGCAACATACACTATTGGCGTCGGTCGGATGGCGGGACCTAGGGGTCGGACCAAAATTTCTCGACGTTTCATAACCTCCTAAACACTTTGGCACCATTTTTAAAAATGTTTATATATATATGTATATATATATATATATATATATATATATATATATATATATATATGTGTGCGGGCAATAACTTTCGAAAGAGTTAATTGATTTTAACGAAATTTGGCCTACGTGTTGAAATCCATCACCGCAAGAAGCCTATTTAAAATGGGCGTAATCCAGTCATTTTAAGGGTAGTTTTTAGGGGTTGAAAATTGTTTTTGGGCTCCAAAACACCGAAAAAATCCTCCGAATCGTTTTAAAATTGAAATTTAACCCTCTGGTAGTAATTAAAATCTGTCCCTAAAATTTCAATAAAATCGGCCCGACAGGACCGGATTTACAAATTTTATGAAAACACTATTTTGCAGATAGGGAATTTTTTACTGAAAGGTGTATATAATTTGGTATATAGGTTCGACTGATAATAATAGTGCAATTAAGAAAAAAAAATGTCAATTTAAGGGGTGTATTAAGGAGTAAAACTTTTTATTTTGCCCAAAAACCAACTTAAATTCGCATAATAAAGCCACACTGCCTGTATATCAAATACACTATATTGTCGGCAGGGTTTTGGCACTGCGACCCGGGTTTTTTTTAATAATTGTGATGAAATGAAGACTTATAAATCTGCTGTATAAACTCAAAATAAAAGTCTCAAGCTTGTGCAATCTTCGCGAAAGAGTACATCAGCGGTAAAACACTGGCAAATACAGTGATATGGTCCCATTATATAGTATAAAGCTTAAATGGCCTTTATCTTTGTAACTTATCTCTCTGAAATTAATGTCTCAGACTTTGCGTATCAGCCATGCCATAGCTTAAATTAAGGTATAATTCAACGGCTCGAAATTAAATTAAAATCTATATATATGAACAAGTTTCGGAGCACGGGTAGCCGACTTCAAAAGTTTATTGCTATTTTTTATTAGGCCACCAGATCTTACTTGCTCAAACGGACCAATTAACTGTATCATATTTTCAATTTATTATTACCATATAAATTAAATGGAACTCGGTTTTTTTTGGCAAAAAAATCTTTCTAGTACAAATTAATATTGACTATTGATAGTATTTATTCTGTTATAAAACAAGATAGTGAACAAATTTAATGTGTTTTACTGAATTTTAATTGGGACATAAAAAGCTAAAATACTGGGATAACAAACGGAATTAATATTGATAATACATTAATAGTTTTCATTATTTTTTTGTCGGTTCATTATCAAAAACGATTTTGTAATTGCCATTACCCAGTTATAATGGTCGTATTTCTCTCAATACGTACTTTTTAACGACATTAGGAACATTTTGAAGTGAAACTTCTTTAGCGACGTATCTATTTGAAATTTTCTGTTACGTCAAAGGGAAAACGATTCGCTGTAGCGTTAAAGGGGAAATGATTCAACGGATAAATGGATGACACATCAATGAAACAACCTCATAACTCTAAAGAAGTTTCACTTCCCCTTAAGCTTATGTAGGTGAGGCTCACAGGTTTATTATTTTTAAAATAAAATCTGCATGTTTTCATTTCAGGGATTTGGTTCATATTTCCTGGTGAGTTAGAAAATTCAATTTTGGCATGGAGTTTTCTGGGAATCCGATAATGATGTAAAAAAGCCTTAACTTGAAACATTTGAAAAAGAAGATGAGATCCAATTTACTTTATGATGTTAAATGATTTATTTCGTCCCATCCCCACCACTCAAATTCGGGTTTCTTCTCTCTAGTCTTCTTAATTTGGATTAAGAAGAAATAAAGAAAAGGAATCCCTGTTAAGTCAGCGTTTTCTTCCCGAACATTCTCGTAGGCGTCGACATAAAAATTCTACTCTAGATTAAATATGCGCGTTTGTAAGTAGTTATGTCCTAAAACGGTTAGTAGAAAAAATAAACTTGGTCACTGGTCCATTTTTAGACTGACAAGCACAACAAACAGATCTATTATAGAGATTTATTCACTTTTTGTAGTATTACGTAAGACGTTTTGGGTTTGGCTGCATCACCGCTAAGAACAGTGGCGGATTTACCAGAAGGCTGAGTAGGCTGAAGCCTAGGGCGGCAGATTTTAGGGGCGGCAAATTTGACCCAAAATTTTTTGTCTTACAGAAAAATAAACACTATTATATACCTAGAGGAGACGAGTTTCGAGAATTTAACAAAAATTTAAATATTTTAGTACTGTACTGAATACTCTAACGTCGATATGAAAAATTACTAAACGCTCTGTAAAATATACTTTTGTGATCTTGAATTTTTAAAATATTCAATAGCGTTTCAATATTACATTTTAAATTTTGTAATTTTTACTCATTTTTTTATTAATCATTACTATAATTTTTTTTCTCCATGTACCTAAATGTTAGGTTCACTCACAAAATTCATTTGACGTGTAATATGTTTCAACACTTAAATATTTCACTAGACTCGCATTCGGGAGGTCCGGGTTCGATTCCCGGCGGGGGCAGATGTGGCTGGGACTTTTTCCTACTGCCTTTCGCCGAGAAACGGTAATTCCTGTACCGGCCATCTTGATTGAGGTTTTCCATGGTTTCCCTCAATTAATTCCAGATAAATATCGAGGTGGTTCCTTATTTGAGGCCATGGCCGATTACCTATCAAACTCCTAGTTCAAAAATTACCTACCTTATCCTAATTTCCTGTAATTCCTTCATTCGCCCATTGCTATTATATAAGTTGAAATTTAAGAAATGTAAAAAAAATCGGGAAGTGGTAAAATGAAAAATAGTAATGGTGCGAATGGCGTCTGTTATGACATAAAGTCGAGGAACGGACGTTAAACGCATTATTATTATTATCACTTAAATATTTCTTTTTGTGCAACGTATTTGCGTAGTCATTTTTGGGTCCCTGGCATACCTTACCCCGCCTTTTAATTAGTACATAATTGAGCTTTTTTTAGCTCGGAAGTATACCCAAAAACTATTTCTCGTGTTATCTTCACTAAATCGTAAGTTGTAAAATTAATCTAGAAACTAATACAATGATATTCATCTGGTGCATATAGCCTGTGTTGCTGAGCACTTAATAAAAAAAAAAATATATATATATATAGGTATAATGATCCCCTAGTTCACAATCATAAAGACGATAGAGCACAAATCTTAAAGTTGCAATTTCATTAAGAATAAATAAATAAATAAATAAATGTAATTAATATGATTGCGAACTAGAATATCGAATTTCAGAGGTCAGTAGGGGCGGCAAAAATTTAATAGCCTACCGGCGGCAAATTTGTAAATCCGCCACTGGCTAAGAATCCTCCTTGAATTACATTTTGTGAATATCTTGAAAGATGATTTAAAGTACTTCAACAGTTTGCACGCTGTATTTCTTTAATAATAACAGTGGGTCATTAAATCGTAGCTTCTTCAACAGACCTGTTAGCTTAAAGCAGTTCTTCGTTCGCGGCATTCCACTACATACAGTGAAATAACGTGTAATTATATATCGGACCGGTCCAGTTTCTAGAATATATACGAACGTCGAATAAACTCTACACCGTGCAGCATCAGTACGACTGAGCTGTCGGTTTGTGTTTTGTTTTTATTGCCGACACTACGACGTGCACTTGTTAGTGTATTTGCCATAAGGCAACATACACTATTGGCGTTGGTCGGATGGCGGGACCTAGGGGTCGGACCAAAATTTCTCGACGTTTCATAACCTCCTAAACACTTTGGCACCATTTTTGAAAATGTTTATATATATATGTATATATATATATATATATATATATTTATATACGTATATATATATATATATATATATATATGTGCGGGCAATAACTTTCGAAAGAGTTAATTGATTTTAATGAAATTTGGTCCACGTGTTGAAATCCATCACCGCAAGAAGCCTATTTAAAATGGGCGTAATTGGGGCATTTTAAGGGTAGTTTTTAGGGGTTGAAAAATGTTTTTGGGCCCCAAAATACCGAAAAAATTCTCAGAATCGTTTCAAAATTGACATTTAACCCTTTAGTAGTAATTAAAAGGTGTCCCTGAAATTTAAATAAAATCGGCCCGACAGGACCGGACTTACAAATTTTATGAAAACACTAGTTTACAAATAGTGAATTATGTACTGAAAGTTCTATATAATTTGGTATAGAGGTTCGATTTATAATAATATTGCAATTAAGAAAAAAAATGATATTTTAAGGGGTGTATTAAGGAGTAAAATTTTTTATTTTGCCCAAAAACCAACTTAAGCTCGCAAAATAAAGCCACACTGCCTGTATAAGCAAATACACTATATTGTCGGCAGGGTTTTGGCACTGCGACCCGGGTTTTTTTTTCTTTGAGTTACATGCAACATACTTATAAGTGTGTGTATAGTGTCTACGTCGGGAGATCTGGACTGGAAGATGGTGAAAAGTTTTATTCTCAAATTAGAAAATAGTTAACTTAAAAGTTTGTTTTTTTATAGGATTAAATCAACATTCCGATACATTCGAGTTCTCGTTTTATTCCTGTAGTAGAAAATATGTGAAGTACTCTGATTTAAATAAACAGAATTAACTTTGGGTAAAGCTCAGCACTGACTATTTTTGCTGCAAACCTTTAAAAACGAGAATTGTCTCGTTAGATTATTTTTTACCTAAATAAATGCGTCGCGATGATCTTTACTGTTTGTAACAAAAAAATATAATATAAAACCAAAACCGGACATTATTCTTAGATGTTTATAACAATTCTAGATTAATCATCAGAAATAGAAACATTTAAATATAAGTAAAACGTTGGGATATTAAAATGAAACAATATCGTAAACATATATTATTCTGTCATTTATATATAGAAATTATGTAAAATCGTTAAATTGTACATAAATCATAAAATCATAAAATTTATATAAACCATATATTACCATTTTTTTTTTATTTCCTTGCGTTTTCCTATATACAGTGAACATCCTATTATACGACATATATTTATAAACAGAAATGTTGGATAATACGAAAATAGTATACATGTAAAATTACTTTGTTTAGTATTTTTAATGCATTACATTTTTGCTACATTGAAATAAACACTGTTTCTTTTTTCATTTGTTATTTTTTATATAAAAAAATGGAAGTCACTTCACGACTGCATGACACGAATTATTAGCGTAAAGGAACAAAGTGAGAGTCGAATAATAAGGATCGTATTCATAATAATAGGGAAACCGACAAATATTTCTGTAACACACTATATATTACCAACGATGAGGCGATACGTATATTATGTTACGTTTACAAAAAAGAGGAAACAACTGGTTGATTTACAATTATTATCACTTTTGCGATAGATTGTACCTAGCGAAGTACATTAATACATGTATTTAAACCTATCAATAACAATACTTCGTTGTGCATAAATTTGTGTGTTGACTGCACGTCCAGCATCATTATGTTATAGTACAGCGTTGCCAGACGTCCCGATTCTGGCGAGACGTCCCGATATTTAGCCCAAAATTATATGTCCCGTGCGGGACAGAATCAGTTCCGCTTTTCGGGGATTATTCGACTTTTTTTTACTGCCTCTCACCGAGAAACGATAATTCCTGTACCGGCCATTTTGTAAAAGTTTTCCATGGCTTCCTTCAATTAATTCCAGATAAATATCAACACGCTTTCTTATTCAAGGCCATGACAAACTCCTATGCGGACAAAGTTGACTATCTTATCCTAATTTCCTATAATCCCACATCTAATTAGACTTGCTTGCAAGGTATAAAAAAATAGTTTGAACAAACAACTGAAATATAATATATGTATAACAATTTCTTTCTGCGACTGACTGTACCCTGAAGGTGCATAATAATAGGTACAGTGAAATATTAATCTAATGGAATATTTATGTATCAAACGAGAAGAGTATGAACTGTTACTGTACTATTTTAATTTGCAATTAATTGAGTTAATTGATAACATATTTAATCGATTCATAGCTCCGTTTTGTGTTTTTTTAAAAATGTCTATATAAACCATAAAACAAGTGAACGTTCCACATTTTTTTTATAAGTTATGGTCAATATTCATTCAATACTCTAACACAAGTATTCCCGAGAGGAAAAAAAAATATTATAAAGCTGTAACGGTACATATTTTGTCTGTAATTTTGTGTCGTTCTATACGTAATTAAATGACAATTTTTATTATTTTGTCAGTCCCTCCGTTTATACCAGTTCAATCTTGTTTGTACCAACATTGATTACGTTTGACATAATGACTATCTATTGGTACCCAAACTTAAAGTAGGTATAGGCTTTTATTTATTTGACTTGAGATAAGGTTTCTGTTAAAAATCACATTAATACAAGTGAAATCATCTAGTTGCCATTTACTGAAATAATCAAACAATATTTCAGTCGCATTCGCTGTTAGATAGACTACCAATTTGTCTATAACTGCGATATGAAAATTTAAAATTTGCTTGGCATTGTACTCTTTTAACTACCAGCTGCTCTCTTTATTGTTTCAAATAAAACCAATATAACAAGAATTTTCAAAACTGTCAATTTTATCATCCTTTATTATTTCCTAAACTAATAATCCTTCAGAAAAATGGTTCTTTTTTGTATAGGGAATGTTATATAGATTAATATTGCACAAAAATTGTTTTTCACTAGAACTCTCAATTTTTGAAATATTTAAGGAAAACGCCATTTAAATGTATCCTCCACCCCTAGCTCACCAATCATCCTCGGAGATTTTTGGTTTCTTATTCAGGGTACTCCCATCCATATCTCTGCAAAATTTTAAGCCACATTTTTTTAAATAATTTTCTTTGATTGCCTGAACTACTGTATTATGATTACTTAACAGAATAAAGATGCATTATTATTACAATTTTAAGATAGTTTGCAGCAAGATAACATAAATAAATCATGTAACAAAGGTTTCTGTTCAAACAGTCTCAGTTACGCAGCGAATGCCTAGGGTTGCAAGATGTATATAAGATTCGTTGACCAGTGATCCGATTATGGTAGACTTCACTGTAGTTAATACTGAAGGTGTATAATCCTGACTTCTCGGTTACGAGCTGTTTGCTATATATTATATTATTTTCGTAAAACAAAAATAAAAACTGTACTAAAACTGGTTGGGTTTTATATTAACTTAGACGTTTACATCACATGCTTTATATGTGTATGTGACGTAATCTGTCCCAGAAAACAAGATCTGTGCTCGACTAACGAGACAACGCAAAGATTAAGCTGGCTGGATCCCTCAGATTGCAAAATGTGCTCTCAGGAAATTTCGGATTGTAGTTGCAAAAATCATTTTATCACACATCAATAACCTCGAATCAACGATGTAATGCGTTACCAAAAAAAGCGTTTATTAATAAGAATTATATGACAATAATGAGTTTATGAAACTGTTCTGTGATACGTGTTGAGTGGTAGAACTGTATCTTTTCCAGAAACACTCGAACACAGTTTGTTAAAAATACCTTTAACTTTAATTTTGAATATCATCTAATAGCGTAGTATGTTTGACAAAAAATTGGTCGAGTCGTGATATTATTAACAGACAATACTTTCAAAGAAACTTATTATATTCACGGTCTTAATTTCGTAGTTACTAAGAGCCATTACGCACTGTCGACTAGTCGACGGCGACTGTGAGTTACTATAGTTTAAATAACTGTTTACGCACTTAGTCGTCGGTCGCCCGGGCGACTCGAAGGCGACGAACGACTTGCCGCGACGTGGCGATGCACAGGCGACTGCTGGACTTGGAATACTGTCGCTCGGCAAGTCTCCCGGCCGAGTTGCCTATGTTTTGCTCGCCGAGAGACTGAGTCGCCGGCGACTAGTCGACAGTGCGTAATGGCTCTAAAGGACTAAAGAACATTTTGTAATACATAATTAATTTCTAAATCTATAACTAGAGATAATAGTTAGCCTTCGGATTATGGTAACAAAGAAAAATTCAACTGTAAAAATACAATTTTTCCAACGTTCTTCACAATTAGAATACAATAATTAATAATAAATAATAATAATAATGCGTTTAACGTCCGTTTCTCGACTTTATGTCATAACAGACGCCATTCGCACCATTACTATTTTTCATTTTAACACTTCCCGTTTTTTCTACATTTCTTAAACTTCAACTTATATAATAGCAATGGGCGAATGAAGGAATTACAGGAAATTAGGATAAGGTAGGTAATTTTTGAACTAGGAGTTTGATAGGTAATCGGCCATGGCCTCAAATAAGGAACCACCTCGATATTTATCTGGAATTAATTGAGGGAAACCATGGAAACCCTCAATCAAGATGGCCGGTACAGGAATTACCGTTTCTCGGCGAAAGGCAGTAGGAAAAAGAAGTCCCAGCCACATCTGCCCTCGCCGGGAATCGAACCCGGACCTCCCGAATGCGAGTCTAGTGCTGTACCACTACTCTACCTAGCTCGGTACAATTAGAATACAATAATTTGGCTGTGTAGCGAATGACGAAAAAAGCACGTTAGTTGATAACTACTGTAATTATTTGCAGAAATAAAAATAGACCGCAGTCAGAAAAAAGAAATATCTGTGTTACATATATTACTTCTTTTTTTTTCGAGAGGGATACTACGTATTTTTTATACGATCCGAATTGTACACTACGTTGCCATGTTAATTACTGAGCAGTACTTTTTTTAGTTATTTATTGCTACACTGTGTTTAAAATAAAGATTTTTTTATTTTTATTTTACAATGGTTCCTCCAATAAATTGCAAATTACAGTAAAAGCAATAAGATCAAAATTATTGTTTTTTTTAATTTTTATTATAACATTTTTCAAAGAAATGTATACTGAAAGAAAGATATAAAGAAGTAGACAATAGATTGTACTCCACAAAACAAAAAACCCGGGTCGCAGTGCCTAAACCCTGCCGACAATATAGTGTATTTGCTTGTATAGGGCCGTGAGGTTTTATACTTTTATTATGTGAAATTAAGTTTGTTTTTGGGCAAAATAAAAAATTTAACCCCTTAATACACCCCTTAAAATAACATTTTTTTTCTTAATTGTAATATTATTATCAATCTAACGTCTACACCGAATTAAATACACTCTTCAATAAATAAGTCACTATCTGCAAATTAGTGTTTTCAATAAATGTGTACTCAAAATTCCACTTACCTAATAA
The DNA here is from genome assembly GCA_034508555.1 of Venustoraphidia nigricollis. Classification (NCBI taxonomy): domain Eukaryota; kingdom Metazoa; phylum Arthropoda; class Insecta; order Raphidioptera; family Raphidiidae; genus Venustoraphidia; species Venustoraphidia nigricollis. Next base: position 561,225 of record JAVRKA010000083.1, read on the forward strand.
GTAACCACGTGCATATAGCCTAAGTCGCTGCGCACGACCATAAATTAAAAAAATAAATGTGTAAGTCCGGTCCTGTTAAGCCGATTTTATTAAAATTTTAGGGGCACTTTTTAATTGCTACTAACGGGTTAAATGTCAATTTTGAAACGATTCTGAGAATTGTTTCGGTATTTTGGGGCCCAAAAACATTTTTCAACCCCTAAAAACTACCCTTAAAATGGCCCGATAACGCCCATTTTAAATAGGCTTCTTGCGGTGATGGATTTCAACACGTAGGCCAAATTTCGTTAAAATCAATTAACTCCTTCGAAAGTTATTGCCCGCAAACACACATATATATATATATATATATATATATATATATATATATATATATATATATATATATATATATATATATATGTATATATACGTATATAAATATACATATATATATAAACATTTTTAAAAATGGTGCCAAAGTGTTTAGGAGGTTATGAAACGTCGAGAAATTTTGGTCCGACCCCTAGGTCCCGCCATCCGACCGATGCCAATAGTGTATGTTGCCATATGGCAAATACACTAATAATCGATCTATATAGAGAAAGATCGCTTTTCAAGCTAAATTTTGATCAAAATGTTGTTTTGAAGTGGAAATTGTACTTAAAAACTATGTTAAATAGATATATACACAGTTTAAGAAAATTTTCGTTCTTCTTATAGAAAAATATGAGTATAGTCACAATTTAATGTTACTGTGAAATTATATTTTTTGACAATCCTTTCTGCAACCCAGAAAGAGACTAAGATTTTTGAGATAAACACTGTAATTTGAATAACTTTATGAGCTTTAGTTCGTTAGCGCTCGACCAAAAACGATGTCGTGATCGATGTGCCTCATTCATTATGATTAAACAGCTTCACGATTTTTAGTGTATTTGCCATATGACAACATACACTATTGGCGTCGGCCGGATGGCGGGACCTAGGGGTCGGACCAAAATTTATCGACGTTTCATAACTTCTTAAACACTTTGGCGCCATTTTTTAAAATGTGTATATATATATATATATATATATATATATATATATGGCCTAATCGGACCATTTTAAGGGTAGTTTTTAGGGGTTAACAAAGGTTTTTGGGCCCTAAAATACCGAAAAAATTCTGCGAATCGTTTCAAAATTTAAATTTAATCCTCTGTTAGTAATTAAAATGTGTCCCTAAAATTTTAATAAAATCGACCGGACAGGACCGGATTTACAAATTTTATGAAAACGCTATTTTGCAGATAGTGAATTATTTACTAAAAGGTGTATATAATTTGGTATAGAGGTTTGATTGATAATAATATTGCAATTAAGAAAAAAAAATATTTTAAGAAGTGTATTAAGTAGTCAATTTTTTTATTTTGTCCAAAAACCAACTTATGTTCGCATAATAAAGCCACACTGCCCGTATTGGCAAATACACTATATTGTCGGCAGGGTTTTGGCACTGAGACCCGGTTTTTTTTTTAATTTACCGAATGTAAAAAATTTCTGGCTGTTTTTTCAAGCTACCGTATTAGTCTACATCTAAGGGTTGAAAAAGGTTTTTCAGCCTTAAAATACCGAAAAAACTCTCCGAATCGTTTCAAACTTGAAATGTAACCCTCTGATAGTAATTAAATAGTGTCCCTAAAATTTTAAAAAAATCGGCCCGACAGGACCAGATTTACAAATTTTATGAAAACGTTAGTTTCCAAATAGTGAATTATTTACTGAAAGGTGTATATAATTTGGTATAGAGGTTCGATTGATAATAATATTTCAATTAAAAAAAAAAATGTTATTTTAAGGGGTGTATTACGGAGTCAAATTTTTTATTTAGCCCAAAAACCAACTTGAGTTCGCAAAATGAAGCCACACTGTCTGTATTAGCAAATACACTATATTGTCGGCAGGGTTTTGGCACTGCGACCCGGGTTTTTTTACTTATTTTGATTTCATAATCTTGTTTTAGATGAACCACTTTGTACAACCTAGAGAACATAAAACTAATAAAACTTAAAAAAGTTGGTTTTATAATTTTTGTAGTATGCAGTAGTTCATACAAATAGAAGTACTCAGAAGTGCCTTTTTATGTTTGAATTAAAATAAAAAAATGTAATTAACGTAATTTACTTTTTCATTTTCACTGCTGCTGTAAAAACTATAGTTGGTAAATAATATGAAGTTTTTCCAACAATCCTTATTTGTCTTCTAAATAAGTTTCAGTAATTCAGTAAATATGAGAATAGATACAGTTAATTAAATATAATTTAATTTCTTTTCATCATAGATAAAACAAAAGCTAGTCTCGCTTATTAGTGAATTTGCCATATGGCAACATACACTATTGGCGTCGGTCGGATGGCGGGACCTAGGGGTCGGACCAAAATTTCTCGACGTTTCATAACCTCCTAAACACTTTGCCACCATTTTTAAAAATGTTTATATATATATGTATATGTATATATATATATATATATATGTATATTTATATATATATATATATATATATATATATATATATAAATATATATATATATATATATACATATATATATATAGGTATATATGTGTACGGGCAATAACTTTCGAAGGAGTTAATTTATTTTAACGAAATTTGGCACACATGTTGGAATCCATCACCGCACGAAGCCTATTTAAAATGGGCCCAATCGGGCCATTTTAAGGGTAGTTTTTAGGGGTTGAAAAATGTTTTTGGAGCCCAAAATACCGAAAAAATTCTCAGAATCGTTTCAAAATTGACATTTAACCCTTTAGTAGTAATTAAAAAGTGTCCCTAAAATTTTAATAAAATCGGCCCGACAGGACCGGACTTACAAATTTTATGAAAACACTAGTTTGCAGATAGTGAATTATTTACTGAAAGTTGCATATAATTTGGTATAGAGGTTCGATTGATAATAATATTGCAATTAAGAAAAAAAATTTTAGTTTAAGGGGTGTATTAAGGAGTCAAATTTTTTATTTTGCCTAAAAATCAACTTAAGTTCGCATAATAAAGCCACTCTGCCTGTATAAGCAAATACACTATATTGTCGGCAGGGTTTTGGCACTGCGACCCGGGTTTTTTTTTTACATTCGAACGATTAAAAAAAATGTTACTGAATAAATATTCATATATGCCACATTTAATAATTTATTTATTTTTTTTGTATCAAAGGCTTGGTTTATTTTAATTAATACAACTAAATCCAGACTAAGTTTCGTTACATAATAAAAGGACCTCACGCAGATCCGCCGATGGTACTTTGGATAAAAAATAACGACTTTCTAAACTGACTTTAATGATAAATAAAATGGATTGCAGTGTCTTTCAATGTCTTTGTTCGATCATTAGTATGCGACTTTAAAGCAAAAAAGTAAACCGGAACCACGCTATCTATTTTCGAGACGAATCAATAATCTTATAAACGATTGATTTCAATAAATTGATTAGGCTAGCCGTACGATAAATGAGACTAAATAATCAAATCGGATTTAGTATGACTGAACGGTTTTATGAACTTCACCAATTAAAAATAGTGCAATAGCAGTTCTCAACAGAAACACAAAATACAGATAATTTATAGAAAATCACTAAATCGGTTTTAGATCTTTGCATGTATGTTCTGGTGTTGTGATGCACAACATAACTTTCTTTTAACTTCCAAACGCTACGCTTAAGAAATAGACAACCAGAATTAAATTTTAAATTAGCTGTAACCATCCGGGTTATTTTTTTTAACATATAAGTATATAAAATAATGATGTTTAGGTAGGTATCTCATTTTTCAATATTTATAACAGGAAAAGGTCATTTCTAATTGTTATTTTTACAATTATTTATAATTAAAATTAATGTACCATATCTATAAACAAGTTTTTATGAAGCCTTTATGAAAAGATTTAAGATATTTACAGATATAGCTAAGTAATTGTACAAGTACAAAATAATAATTAAGCAAAATCTTTGAATAGAAATTTGAAACTTCGCCGAAGAAAATTAGTTCTCCGAATATAATTTTTATGTATAATAAAATTGTATCAGTAATTTTTTTGATGCAATTTATAATTTCACGGGTGTCAATAGTCTTACATCGCTATACACTGTATCCAATAGTGGTGGGCGTTGATTCAACGAGCTAGTTAAATTAACTGTCAACGAACTATCTCTGTTTTAAAAATTAACTAGTTGACAATTCAATTACTTAATAAAATAAAACGCAAAGAACTCCCTCAACCAACTTTCTCCATGATTTTAACAAGCAAATCGAAACCAATACTATACACGAACCACAGAAATAGTTGTTAATTCAGTATCTGGTTCAATCCAGACATACGTCAAAACACACGAAGTAAAAAATGTTTATTCATACAAATAGATAACTAGCAACCTGATGTATTTGTTATTTTAAAAAAGACGATATACAAACAGCTTTTCGCAACGGTCCCGCCTAGCATTCTTTAGAGTTAATTTAAACTAGTTACCGAAATCAATTGGTTTTTCAACTAGTTGACGTAGCACAGTTTTTCGCAACGGCAGTGCTTATAGCGCTAGTTAACTAGTTAACGAAATCGACTGTTTTTTCAGGACGCTAAAATAGTCAACAGCCCACCACTAATATCCAATTAATTCTTCCACTGTATCTAAATATAATATAGTAATTATCTTTGGTTTACTGAACGCCAATCGTAACCAAAGTCCTTCTTATTTAAACAGCCTGTATAATGTATCAGGTACAAGTATTAAAATTAAGGCAATGCGTCTTTCCGTCTGTGATAGCAGAGTTGTGAATTTTAATGGCTATTTAAATATTTTAAATGCAGACAGATCGAAACTAACGTGTGATGCATGTGTCTACAGTCTTCGTGTTCAAGAATCTACCTTCGTTTAAATTAAAACAATATTCTACGCAACAGAGCTCTTGACTCAGGAAAAATCGGATCGATTTTTTATTTTACGTTGTATACTGATGTTTTATGTATTACCAGTTTTTAAGCCTGTTTTTATCAGATCCAAGATCGAAGTCTAAGAACCCAAGATGTGTTAAATCTTAGAATTGAAAAGCTGGTTAGACTCTGTACTATAAGTTTACAAAATAATTCTACTTATGGAATATGTTTTTTTTTGACAACTCGCCATTTTTGCCACCGAGAAGAAAATGTTTTGTCCTGCGTGTGTAAAGCTTCCTAAGTCAACGAAGGCCTTCTGGAGGACATTAGAGAATTACATACAAAGAATTACATCTAGGCAAGGTAAACTGCACATAAAAATAATAAAGTCTTGCTCACGTTTAGATGACGAAATGGTTTTATTGGCTTTGTTTTTGAAAAAAAAAACTTCTCCATTATTCTGACGAAAAGAAACGAAACGTGACGAGACTGTCCTTTTTATTTATTAACGAGGCCAAATAAAAACTGTCCGTTTTCGTTAGCAACAAGATTGAGACGATATATTCGATTGGAATCGTGGGCCCTACTAAAGTTTAAAAAAGAGACGACATTGAAGAAAAAAATTGATTCTATAAAAGTAAGAGATGGGATAATTTTAGATCATGATCTTATTTCAAGAACCTACTTTACCGTTATGAAAGTGTTAAAGCCATCGAAGGAAATGTACAATAACAATTATTATTGGTAATAATGATTTGTGATTCGTAATTATTGATTGGCCAAACAAACGGACTTGTGTAACATTTGAATATAGCCCGTATTAATAGTCTATACTTGAGAACGCACTTGAGACTGACTTGAATACAAAATATATTTTATCATAAAAAAATTGAGATTTTTACCTTGGAATCAAGTTTGCTTTAGAAGTTTTATCTATGTTTCCAGTTGTTAACTTTCTCTATTTTTCTAACTACGAAATCTTGTTAATTAAGTTTCTGTATTTCTCCATTCTAAATATAACCAACCTAACAAAGAAAAGGATGGTGTTTTTTTCTCGGTTTGCTTCTGGGTCTCATTTATTAATCTCAAATCTTTGATATTTTGTTTTTGTTTTCCGATACTTTTATTTTTTGATGGCTTTTCCTGTAATTTTATTGTTCACCTCCTTAGATAGCTACATCGATATTTAGTAAGTCAGTTGAGACATAAGATGATGAATTAATTAATTAATATATGATGAATAGTTATATTATATTCCTCTGAGTATCCTCAAAACGTAATAAAAACTCATGTTGATAACCGAAAAATTGACTAAATTTCAGCTATATTTTGATCCTTAAATTACGATGGAGCCTTTGAGAAGATTTAAAGATGTACATGGCAAAAACCATTGCTTGTAAAATTAGTTAGTTGAAGAACACTGAATATCAACTGTCCGCAATTAGAAAACACAAAATTTGGCATCAAACTTGTACCAGGAAATCCTTTTGCAGACGCAGAAATAAAAAAAAAATTTTATTTGGTCGGAAAAATTAAAAAAAAATTGGATCTCAACAACAGCGCCATCTACCGGGTTTAACTATAGCTAAGAACCACACAGGTGACTCCATGAGTACAAAAAAAATCAGCAAAATCGGCCAAGCCGTTTAGGAGGAGAAAAACACACGCACACCGGAATTTTATATATTGATAAAAATAACACAAGTTGCTTGATTAAGAAGCTTATTGTATTATACTCGCCACGGTTCTAAAAGGTTCTGAAATTAGTCACAAACAGCACCGCAAATGCATATTTTGGTTGTTTTGTGGGAAAGGAAGACTCCTACCACCTCCCAGTTACCGGCACAGTAAGGGCACTCGTCGGTGATTGGTTAACGTTCGTTGTCTTGTGAATTGTCGCCATTATTGTTTCTTTGATTGTTCAAGATGATAATTTGTCTGCTGAGAACCCCCAAAGTCCCACACCAAGTACGAGCAGGATTCATCACTTTAGTGCAAGGAATTAGACCTTTAGATTAAAGAAGAATTAAAAAATTAAAAATAATAACATAGCGCGAGTTCGTAGTTTTTCAACCGACTATATCTGCGCAAGCCTGCATTTGCATCTAACTTCCGAGTCTTTCAGATCCATGGAACTTACTATTAGTTGCGGACTATTAATGCGGGCGATAGGTAATCATTATTGTAGAGGTGCGCAATATTTACATCCGAACTAAATCATGTCATCGGCTCACAGTAGTCAAACAAACAGGTATGGCGGAATGTCGTCGTTTGTCTTTATGATTACACAAAAACGCAATCTGATCGGAAGATAGAGATGGAGACCAAAGTAGAGAGAATGATTAAGACGAATCAAATTGGCTAGGATTTTGTAGAAGAACGGCCAGATATATACAGTCCGTCAGGTGAGCAATTGGAGCGAAACAAGGTGTAATTAAAGGTATTCTGCTATCGAGATATTGATTTATGTTTTATATAGATACACTTGTGCACGTTACGTTGGTATTAAGGAAACAGGGTTGTAAATAGTCAGCTGTTGTCACCAATGAAGTCGACGCATACTTTTTTTTTATAAAATCATCAGTGAGCTCATAGCAAACCTCGAAAATTGTAGAAGTAATACAAGATAACGACACCACCGGAACGCTACATTCTTTCAGAGCCTTTGATAGAAGCTGATGACCTCAGTTGTTGACCGTCTATAATCTACAATTACTCTTTCTCTCGAAGTCTCTGCATATCGTTCCAAAATAAAATTTCTCTCAAGACATACTAAGACTCAATTGTGATTGAAATTCACAGCCGTCTAAATAGCCAATAGCTCTTATTTTTTTAACACTGTAGGCCGCTGCATAGCATACGAAATTGCTTTTGGCGCTGGATTAGCTGCTTTGATCATAATTCGTTCTTCTGTGGCTGGTCGTTCTGTTAAGTGGTTTTGTATGTCCTGTGTGCTGGTGTTTAGGTTTTACGTATTTATTCTTTCAGTTGACATTCTGTGCATGTTTGTGTATTGGGTTTCCTGAGCATGCATAGATACAAACTCAATGTTCTGTCTATAATTTGGGTTTCTTCGAAGATAATCTTGTGGTTGTCCAGCATCCATGTGTGCTCAGCTATTGCAGATTTCCCAGTGTACAATTTCTTTTGGATTCTGCCTTTACGCTTCGTTTTTCTTGTTCCAATATACACTGATACACAGGAACGCAGTATCTTCAAGGTGGTACTTGACAGATCTTAGGCACTCCTGAATCTTTTTTGTTGACTTGTACATTGATTTGATGTTGTACTTCTCCAGAAGTTTGCTGATGCACTTCCTTCGCTACCACATCTCTTTTGATAATAGTTCTAGACGACACGTCAGATGGAAATATCAATCAAGCATGGCCTACAAGAAGATTTGGAACAACGACACAGGAACGCGATGTTGCTAGTGAATCTCTTGTATCTTTGACAGATAATAGGCACTCTTGAGTCTTTTTTGTTGACTTGTAGATTGTTTTGATGTTGTACTTCTCCAGAAGTTTGCTAATGCATTTCGTTCGCTTTTTTAATGTTTACCGTAGTTCTAGACGAAACGTCAGATACAAATATCAATCAAGCCTACAAGAAGATTTGGAACAACGGCCGTGAAAGCCAACACACTTAAATAATAATCTTATTTTGGATCGTTACTATTACACACGGTATAGAAAATAAGTTTAGCTACGACCCAGCCCATGAGCGGATATTTTTAATTAAACTGAATGGGTCTGAACAACGACGGCAGCCAATGTAACATGGCATGCCATAGCTCTGTGTAGTAGCTGTGGCGTTATAATAACGTATATCCCGTTCGCTTCGATAGACAGATATTATACACAATTATGTACAATGCACGACACAACTGACTACAAACATTTCATTAACTGCGAGTGTACACCTTATACTCATTGTCACGCGAGTAGTCAGTGATGCCATGTTACGGATTTTTGAAGTTATACTTCTTTTGGTGCGCTGAGAGTACAATTTTAGCAAGCAACGGAAGTTACGCGCGCACAGATAACGAAAAATGAAGTTGGCCGCGCTAATGAAAATTCAACAGTATGAAGTTGGTCATAAAAGGCTCGGACTGAAATGAACGAAATCAATGCACTTTTGTCATCTGGAAACTATATAATATACTAAACGACTATAACCGTTGATTACAACCAACTTTTAGTGTCATCCAGTCGAATTTATAATGTCGATGAATATAAAAGTAAAAACTAAAATAAAATTTTGAAAGTGTTTTAAAATATTTGAGATTAACTTTTTGTTAGTATTATTCTTAAATCTTTTAAAGATTTTATTTCAGTTAATTATTTGCATGTATACAAAAAATTAGTTTTTAATCAGGCCAAACAACTATAACTTTAAACGCGCACCCATTTTTTTCCTCGCGCTACGGACATTTATATAAAAATAGATTTAGGGATTTTGTCTACAAAATCGGACAGGGGTGGTGAACATGCACGAAAAGTCGAACGTTATGAAAATGAGTGATAATATTTTGTCTCATAATTTGAAAACTAAGCAGACAAAGAACGTCCATATCTGAGATGACTTTCGGACTGAGTATTTTTTTAGGCATACATCTAGTTACTTTTCATACACTCATCTGGCAACACTGCTTTTAACTGTAGTTGGCAGAATTGACGAGTATTGAACAATGCGACATTATTCAGTTTTTTTTTTAACTAAGTATATTAAAATATTAAAAGCTATTTCAGAGACGTAATAATGATTATTACATGCGATTATATCAATCCGTTCACGTCGATAAAAAGTACACTCAAACATATTTTATTGTTATGTAAATGTAATTAACTTTTTGCTGAAATGTGTGAGGCAGTTTTCATTGCATTAAGAAATCGCGAAATATCCGACCTAACCTGAGATCGGAGGAAATGACTAATTTCTTTCAACTGTAATTTGATACAAAAACCTTTTCCATGTTACGAATTAAATATTAATTGGCATTAATTGAGTGATACAGATCTTCAAGATACCAATAAAAAGTCTAAATTTTAACCGCAGAGTATATAAAATCTATATTATAATGATGATTAGCTTAAAATTTATAGTCAACAAAATGACACTGTATTATTGAACGGTATTCGTGTAGAAAATAATGTTTACTGTTCATTTATTCCAGAAGACTTTAACGAGTTAAAATGTTTAGTTTGCAATGTTGTCTTGGCTACTCTATCGATACAAAAACCTTGCACACTAGAATTTCGATGAAAATTAAAATTTATATGCTGTATTTTTCGAACTTAATAGAGCAAACAAAAGGAAAGAAAAATTCTTTAATTTTGGAATCAGCTCTGATTTGACAGAAGATTAATAAAATTTTTATTACTTATATAATATGTTATGTAATTTATTATTTTAACATAAAAAGGTTGACCACATATGCTTTTTAATCTATACTCTATTACTCTATAATATAGAAACAGGCAGAGCAAGATAGATAGATAGAATATTTATTTCAAAAATACACAAATCGTATACGAAAACCTCACAAAATCAAAAGCATATAAAAACATTTTTGAGTTACACATTAAAATCATTGCAGGTAATCATTTATATGATAAAATTCCCTATCTATTAGCATTTTTCTAGATGTGACTTGAATTTTGAGCTGCTGTTTTTATTTTTTTGAAGATGAGAAAAACAAAGACAATGAACTATTTTGTAAGAATCTGTCTAACTCTAGATTGTGAGTATTACTATTAGGTGAATTTATTAATATTCATCAGGTTTAAAATGCAAAAAACAGAATAATTAAGAACCACGAATCGAAGTTTGAATTAATTATGTTAAGGCCCGAGGGTTCACGCACGGCACTGTTCATAATGAGGCAATATTAGTTAATATAATTATAAATTAAATCTAATATTATATTTAAAAAATTGAAAGTCTGCAGCACAGAATTTAGATAAAATCAAATTAAAATATATAATCGCGTTATTTATGTTTTTATTAAGTGTACTGAAAGCTGGTTTGACGATAGTCGATATTAAATGCCTTGAAGGCGTGTTCCTTGGATGATTATATGTAAAATTAATTGGGTCTGTCCACCGAATATTTGCCAATTTTCGTTTTACAATATCATTACCAGAGGCGGCTTTATTCACATCCGCCCAAAGTGTTATATACAATATGTAAATACTCAGTTTTTTAAATTAAAATTTGAATAGCTGGTACATTTTTTTTTTATTCGAAAAAAGCTAAATTTTAAAGTGTGGCATCGAATTACTGTATTTGTAGAGTGACGTGTTAATATTTCCTGTAAAACTATTAAGTTCTGCAAAAATCTGTACTCTTGGCCAAATATACCAGATTTGTGCCACACAGGCTATTGATTACAATTATGAGGCATCCTCTCTTCGGGCTCCCAAAACTTTTTTACACGCTCTCTATCGTTCTTTTTTATTCGATGATAAAATTAAAGCTAACAGAAAACAATATCACGGGTAATTGAAATAAAAATAAATCAATTTAAACACTCATTGATCGCAACGTTAGTCACACCATTGTTTCTTTTTAGTAAATTATTTAATCCATAATGTTTATTATTTTTATTATATGTATGTTAATTTTTGTAAATTTTTTCAGAAGCTTGAAAAAGTCTTAATTAAATAAAGACGAAACGCTGCAATCAATGAGTGTTTAAATTGATTTATTTTTATTCGAATTTCCCGTGATATTGTTTTCTATTATAACATATATCTGGAATTGAACTTTAATGATGAATTAAAGCTAACGATTCACTCTTGAAGCGCACAGCTCATATTTTAAACTTATGCCCCCCTGAATATTAAATAATTTTATGTCAACTCTGTTGGAAAAACGCATTTTTTATGTCAAAAATTTGTAACCGAAACGGACTCATAAATTCAAAAATAACATCAAGACAGTACAAGTAACGTCTTTTTTGAAGTTATACATATTTCAATCTTACACATTCGAGACTATATCTGTTTATAATATTTAATATGGAGCAGTAGCCAGACGATAAAAAACGAAATTAATTTATCAGATTTTGCAGATAATATTATTAATACTTGATTATCTTTATATTAGATAAACACTATAATAAAAATTCGTTCACTAAAATAATTGACGTATTATTAAAACTCAATCAATATCCTTTAGCTTAAGGAGATACGTTCATTGATCAAAGTCACAAGAAAGAAATTAATTAAAAGATAGAAAGTCTTTACCTTAAGTTATGGAAATCCTGAAAGCTCAAATGTGCGTTGATCGTATAGGCCAATTACTCCGATGCATTTCTTGAAATAATTCTGTAACAAAAAGAAACATTTGAATATTAAACTTCTGTCGCATCACTAAACAGCGTCTTTTCAAAGTTTTAATCAATATTATTAAAGTGATTGATCTCTCAGATTGTGAATGAATATGCTCTTAGAAAATTTCGAACTGGGGTCGCAAAATTCATTTTATTAATGTTTTCATTAGCTGTGATTAAGCATTAAACTTTACAAAAATGGCTTCGTGCCTAAAAATTTCAAAAAATGTCCTAAACATTGTATAAAAAAATGTGATACCTATTCGTAAATATTCCTTTACAGTACGTCACGCTATTTTATGAATACAGTGTAAACTCTTTATAACATTATTCTTTATAACGATAAACTCTCTATAACATAGAAAAGATCACAATTTGGTTGGTTTACCTTAAAACCCATACATTGATACACTCTTTATAGCGCAGCAGCCATTCTCTATAACGAAGAAATGTGTTCATATTTAGACACAGAAAATCGTCATTGTCGGTGTTATTGTTTATGTTATCTTATCAGGTTACAAAAGACGCCGACTAAACCTTTGAGGCCCCGAAACGTAAGGCAAAGTTAACTGACTATATGTATTAATTTTATCAAAAACATACATATTAAAGATTATTGTTAATTTGGTTGTTTTTCTTTCTTCACTCCATATAACGCTAATTCTCTATAACGATAAAAAATGCTCGGTCCCTTGAGTTTCGTTATAAAGAGTTTACACTGTATTTTTATACCAAACAATCAATTTAAAAATTTTATCAAGTAGATATACAACTGTGAATTATTTTTCAGAGTTTGCGATTTCGCGATAAATTTCTTTTCAATTTTTGTAAGAAGTCTTGTATTCGATTCTGAACTTAGACTGCAAATACCTAACCGTAATTCTCACACGTATGCTAAATTATCACCCGATAGATAAATGAGGATATTCTAGGACATTTTCTGGAGAATCAGGAATTTTCTCCGAACAACTATTTATTTTTTTCATTCTGGTACAATATTCCATCGACGGTATTTTATCAATATTTCTATACCAAACAATTAATTTTAAAATTTCATCAAGTAACTTTAATTTGATATAGGTATAAAATATTCAGAACGAAAATGATAACTATATAAAACGTTGATGTTAAGTTCAAACAATATTAATATTTCAGTAGGCAAACTTAAAAAATAGATTGTTATTGTTTCTTAATGACAACAAAAAGAACAGGTGTCATTGAAATCTTTTGTGTAAAAATGAGAAGTCTTTTAACAATTCCATTGTCAAAAATAAAACTGTTCAATTATTTATAAGAATTTAGGTCTGGTAGGTCAATAAAAAGCCCTTTCATTATGTATAATTCTTTTAACGATTCGACACAAAAACCATCCAAACCTTCGTCTGCCCGTGGGATATACAATTTAAAAGCAAAAAGGGGTTCAAATCTACCTGTCAAAATGATGACCTGCTTCAGATCTAACCCACGTCTAAATTGAACCAATTGTAAGATTTTGCTAAAAAAAAACATAAAGATGATTCAACGCCTTTAGTTTTGTTCAGCAGGTAAAAATTACTGGATGTTCAGCTTCGCCCGGGTAGCAATTTATAAAATTAATCACTCACTTCGCTCGAATTTATTATGAACTGTCCGGGACATATTGTTATTATTTATATTTTACATATTTTGTATTTTTGTTTTCTCTTATTTAGTCTGTATTTGCATATAACTAATACTATTAATTGATTTTTCTTGCAACTTTTGATATTAAAATAAAAAACCCGGGTCGCAGTGCCAAAACCCTGCCGACAATATAGTGTATTTGCTGATACAGGCAGTGTGACTTTATTATGCGAACTTAAGTTGGTTTTTGGGTAAAAAAAAAATTTTACTCCTTAATACAGCCCTTAAAATAACATTTTTTTTCTTAATTGTAGTATTATTATCAATCGAACCTCTATACCAAATTATATGCAACTTTCAGTAAATAATTCACTATCTGCAAACTAGTGTTTTCATAAAATTTGTAAGTCCGGTCCTGTCGGGCCGATTTTATTAAAATTTTAGGGACACTTTTTAATTACTACCGGAGGGTTAAATTTCAATTTTGAAACGATTCGGAGAATTTTTTCGGTACTTTGGGCCCCAAAAACTTTTTTCAACCCCTAAAAACTACCCTTAAAATGGCCTGATTGGGCCCATTTTAAATAGGCTTCGTGCGGTGATAGATTCCAACATGTGGGCCAAATTTCGTTAAAATAAATTAACTTCTTCGAAAGTTATAGCCCGCACACATATATACCTATATATATATATATATATATATATATATATATATATATATATATATAAATATATATATATATATATATATATACATATATATATAAACATTTTTAAAAATGGTGGCAAAGTGTTTAGGAGGTTATGAAACGTCGAGAAATTTTGGTCCGACCCCTAGGTCCCGCCATCCGACCGACGCCAATAGTATATGTTGCCATATGGCAAATACACTAATAAATAAATAAATTATTGGGTATTATTATATTTCCCACCGCTTTTAATATAAACTTGATTGAAACCCAACTTGGAATCAATCCAGTTTGCAGTTAGACGAGGCTAACGAATTGTAAAAATCATATTCAAATATGTTCAGTAGTTCTCGAGGTTAGTCGGTACAGACAGATAGACAAACATTTCTTTTCATAGAATATATAATGTATAAGTAGTCGTATGTAATTATTACTTTGATGGTGGCAACTTAGTTAATGAGCTACGCGTCGATAAAATTTGTTGGGTTGATGTTAATTAATATTCAATATCTATTGTGCGTCTCATAGAATATTCAAATGTGCATTAATAAATTATCAACTTCAATTAAAACTCTTTTTTTCCACGATTTGTTTTTTTTTTTTGTTTAATTTTTCCTCTAAAATAAACTAGTTTTAGTATAAGTACGTATATGAAAAGTTTAGTTTAAAAGACAAAATTGCAGTGATTTCAGGAATACTGAATAAAACAATATATACCTGATAATACATTAATTGATAGCTGGAACTCTTTTAATATATTTTAGTTTTATTAAATAATAATAATTATTATTATTATTAATTATTAAAACTTATAGGTAATAATATCCTAGGACCAGACGTAAGCGTAGGGGAAGGTACTCTAAAATGGGATACTTAAGGTTTTACAAGTTCTGAAAAAAAATTACAGACAGTGAATTACTGCAAATTTAATACGTGACAGTTTTGACATAACTTTATTTAAAAAAAATACAAAAATGATATAAAGACTACAAATTAAAAAAAATGTTTTTCTTTGTCACATGGTTATTTCCCATTTTAGCAACACTGTGTGTTTAAAACGGGATTCATTATGTCGCTAAAATGGGATTGCGTTTAGTGTACGTAATTATAAACAAAGATCACAGTCGAAGTGTTCATCATCACTGTTTGCCGCACTACATGCTTCATGAACCAATTTTTGGCAAGAATTGCACTGAATCCATGATTCTCCTGCCTTACTTTTAAAAAAATCGATGTCGCAATAAAAGCATACGGGATTTTCTTCACTATCAGTATGGTAATTATTTCTATTTTCTTCTTCATTTTTGCACCATTTGTCTTTGCGCTCGTCTTCTTTACCGCTTTTTTCTTTTACCACTTGCTCCTTGCGGCGTTTTAGCAATATACTCCATATCCCATTTTATCAACATACTCCATATCCCATTTTATCAACGTATCTATATTATGTCAAAAACAGCATGCACTATTATAATGTACAAAATTGGCGCGGAAATTTTATATACAAAGTGACACATTTTGACACTAAAACTGGTAAAAATATAGCCGTCATAATCTCATTACTCAATTAGGCAAAATGCTTACCTTATCATACCAGTATTCTTATAACAAAACTGTTGAAAACTTAAAAACTTGCTTAAATTTGACACTTGTAACACTATCGTACTGAAAGTACTACAGATGAATGCTTATCAAGCGAGGTGTATTTCGTGAATTTTACAAAAGAGGGCATTGGGTATATTTAAAAATAATTAGGGTATCCCATTTTACCTAAGTATCCCATTTTAAAGTACCTTCCCCTATATACATTTTAAGGACATAATGTAGCCTTTCGATTGAGGCACGGATAGTTCTTTGCCGTGTCTCACAAAATGATAGTCATTAAAGTAGATGAAACATTGTACATTTTAAATTAGGGGTTACTGCGCATCGGTCCAGGGTGAGAAGTATTCCAACTCATGAACACTGATGCTGCTAGGCACTACCATTCATATCTGCATAATACACATTACACAAGTCTAAATACATACCGAATGTCCTCAATAAATGATTCAAACTGTGACCTACTTTTCCCATTACACTAATAGTTAGCAATTTTGGTTAATATTACCAGCAAATTCGCTTGTCATACTATAATAATAATAACTTTAATAATATTGACTCTACCAACAGTAATAGATATGTTAACAAAATAAAATTACTTGCAATACTGTTCAATATTTTTATTTATATAAAGACGTTTCAACCAACAGTTTTGGTCCTTTTCAATTTTCAAATATAAAATTAAATTACAATTGTTTAAAATTTTTTTTAAACAATTGTAATTTAATTTTATATTTCAACTTCAGATATGTTATCTGTGTATTTTTTTGGGAACCTAAACTTAAAGTATAGACTAGGTTGTTCATATCAAGACTAATTTAATTTCATATGAAGGTTTCCATATATTATGTCCATAAAAAAACAAACAGAATAATAAAACAGACATTTCGCGGTACACACACTTTGTTTTTTTAATTTTATATTTCATATAGCTATAAGGGGATAAAATATTATTATTTCACTGAAACTCATATAACCTCAATATTCCGAATTCATAGTACGGTGTCAGCACTGTTTACGGTACAGAATAATTGCTAGTCTAGACAAAATAAACGATGTTTAGTCGAATTATGAAATCGTTACTTGCGATATGACTTTAGGTAAAATTACAGGCAGTTTGTTAAAGACTGAGATATACTGAATTCAATATAAAGTTTGAAAAAATACATGAAACATTTTATTTAAAATATCATAACTGTCCTTGATTGAATGTCGGGCGCCATATCAAATCAAGAACCTAAGACTAGACCATAGCACACGGAGTGTGCAGATCAAGTTCTTGCAAAGCACCATTTCGGGCCCTTTTCAATCACTCTCTATTTTCGAGGCTCGTAACGTTACAGAACTGATTTACTGATTTTTTTCACGGGGGTTAAGGTTAACATAAAGAAGCAGCATTCCAAATTTTATACGTCTAGGTGGAATAGTTTCCAGGATACGATTATTAAAAAATCTCGAATTCGGGCATCACTGACTGGATAGATCTGCATATTTCACTACCGTTTAGCCGCTGCTAGGAGCATCGTCCCGAAGACATGTAAAGGCCCCAGTACACAGTGGTCTGTAGTGGGCCATTGTAGACCATCGCCATTGTGTACAGGGGGCAATGGTCTTTCGTGGCGGAAAATTGTGAATCGTGGTGCGCAATCCATTTGTTGTCGGTTTTTTTGACACACTTCAAAGGAATCGTGGCGTGGCGTGGCCTGTGGTGTTCACACAGTCGCCCATTGTTTAGACAGGTACCTACTTTTTTTGTTGCGTGCTATACTATTTAAATTTTTAATCGCCCAAACTTTCAGTATCCTGGAGCAAGGAAGAGACTTTTAGGTTTATAATACTATAATACTTGTAAACAGTATATAAATAAATAGCCGCGGCCGTAATTACTTCCACGTCCATCGCAAGTGCTTCGCCAGGCAGAAATGAGCCATGGGCCATTGTGTGAACACCAAGTGATAGTGGCCTACAGTTGCACATTGCAAAGCATGGCCCACTACAGACCACTGTGTACTGGGGCCTTAAGAAGGACAATCTGTACATACATCTGTTCATCATATGCAAGGGATTAGTGATCTTCATACAAGGATGAGCTGTCTCTTTTATCTCTTCGAAGAGGTATTAAAGTAATCGATTTATATGTTTCTGTTTATAAAGATAATTATCATACGCTCGATAAATATGTATGTGAAAAGGGTGCATTAGTTTAGAGCTGCTGTCTAAGCTGTGCTTCAGAACGTCTTTGTGTTGCTCTCATACTAATTTAAACATATTTGTAGTCAAAAGGAAAATCATGCACATACGCATCTATCTTCTAAAGTCTAAACTAATAAAATTAGAGCTAGAAAGAGACGTTTTTCAAAAATATGTTTTCTGAAGTTGGAGGACCTCAAAACGAAAAAACCCGGGTCGCAGTGCCAAAACCCTGCCGACAATATAGTGTATTTGCTAATATAGGCAGTGTGGCTTTGTTATGCGAACTTAAGTTGGTTTTTTGGGCAAAATAAAAATTTGGCTCCTTAATACACCCCTTAAAAGAACATTTTTTTCTCAGTTGCAATATTATTATCAATCGAACCTCTATACCAAATTATATACAACTTTCAGAAAATAATTCACTATCTGTAAACTAGTATTTTCATAAAATTTGTAAGTCCGGTCCTGTCGGCCCAATTTTATTAAAATTTTAGGAACACTTTTTAATTACTACTAAAAGGTTAAATATCAATTTTGAAACGATTCTGAGAATTTTTTCGGTATTTTGGGGCCCAAAAACATTTTTCAACCCCTAAAAACTACCCTTAAAATGGCCCGATTACGCCCATTTTAAATAGGCTTCTTGCGGTGATGGATTTCAATTAACTCTTTCGAAAGTTATTGCCCGCACACATATATATATACGTATATATATATACGTATATATATACGTATATAGATATATACGTATATATATATACGTATATATATACGTATATAGATATATACGTATATATATATATACGTATATATATATATACGTATATATATATATATATATAAATATATATATATATATATATACATATATATATAAACATTTTTAAAAATGGTGCCAAAGTGTTTAGGAGCTTATGAAACGTCGAGAAAATTTGGTCCGACCCCTAGGTCCCGCCATCCGACCGACGCCACTAGTGTATGTTGCCATATGGCAAATACACTAATAATAAATCTTTCTACAATCGAAAAAGTAAATTTACATTCATACATACGGCTCCGACTGCATTTTTTTATGAAGGAAGGGGGGTCGAGCATGTGTGCGACAGACCATATATGTCACGAAGAAGTAGCAATAACGCGTGATTCTGAACAAAGAATAACAATCCCAGAAAACATTGTATAAATAAAGTTGATCATTTGATCGCTATCTTTTAGTTTAAACTTCCGGCGGTACAGAATTTATATGTTTTTAAAACGTTTACAAGGAGCCATGAATAAATAAATAATAATTTCATTTTAATATTCTCAAATTATTATGCAAGTCACAAAAAAATCTTCGTCTGTTTATAAAAGCCGGAGTTAAATTAATATTAATCGAAGTTAATTTCAATAAAATAAATCATTGGTACCAAGTTTTTTGCAAGTGTCATTGATGACATATCTTGCTATCGACAACAGCTTGCTGAACGAAACAGAAAAAGGCAAATGACATTTGATGACTTCTTCACAAAAAACAAAATATATCAAGTGAGGAACCTTCCTCGTCACAAACATAATTTTTGCCATAAGGCAACATACACTATTGGCGTTGGTCGGATGGCGGGACCTAGGGGTCGGACCAAAATTTCTCGACGTTTCATAACCTCCTAAACACTTTGGCACCATTTTTGAAAATGTTATATATATATATATATATATATATATATATATATATATATATATATATATATATATATATATATATATATATGTGTGTGCGGGCAATAACTTTCGAAAGAGTTAATTGATTTTAACGAAATTTGGTCCATCACCGCAAGAAGCCTATTTAAAATGGGCGTAATCGGGGCATTTTAAGGGTAGTTTTTAGGGGTTGAAAAATGTTTTTGGGCCCCAAAATACCGAAAAAATTCTCCGAATCGTTTCAAAATTGATATTTAACCCTTTAGTAGTAATTAAAAGGTGTCCCTAAAATTTAAATAAAATCGGCCCGACAGGACCGGACTTACAAATTTTATGAAAACACTAGTTTACAAATAGTGAATTATTTACTGAAAGTTGTATATAATTTGGTATAGAGGTTCGATTTATAATAATATTGCAATTAAGAAAAAAAATGTTATTTTAAGAGGTGTATTAAGGAGCAAAATTTTTTATTTTGCCCAAAAACCAACTTAAGCTCGCAAAATAAAGCCACACTTCCTGTATAAGCAAATACACTATATTGTCGGCAGGGTTTTGGCACTGCGACCCGGGTTTTTTGATTATTATAAATGTTTTATGAACAAAAATCGATATTAGCAATTAATAAATCTATAAATAAAAAGTATTTAACAATAACGTTACAAAATTAAACACAAAAAAAACTAACAAATTTTCTTATTCTCGGATCTGTTTCATTTATGCCGACTATCAACGTATTAAGATGACTTCGTTTAGCGCTGGAACTTATTGGAACGTACCTTCCGCGTTAAGCAGGGTCTTGCTGTAAGCTATTTCGTTTTGATAATTTTGTTTGAATACAATCAAATTATTTATGAATGATAATAAATTATATTTTTATATTTAATTTACAGTTGAAAGATTGCCGGAACTACAGATCATTTTATGTGTTAAAAATAAATAAAAATATGTATAAATTCGTCGTGCAAAATTTATTACGTAGCCGGTTTTTGTAAGTAAAATGAACAACTCAATTTCGACAAATAAGTGAATTGTTACGGCAATCACCTGGACCACACTAAAAATGATCGAAATATGTATTAAATCGATATCCAACGATCATTTTAGTCAATCATTTTCTTTGTTAGCAAACCTGAACATATTTCATGCATTTTTAATATTAAAATTGCGTATTATTCCATAACGTCAATTATTCACGGATTTAACAAGAAAAAAGAGAAGAAAATAACTGAAGCGTAAAATATTCTAGTGGAAAATTTACAAATGTACACAGAGAAAAACCGCATATATGTTAAATTCTAGGTGCACATATTGTAATTAAAAACGAGTTATGCAGCAAGAGGATGGGGAGTTCCTTTGTAACATAGATGAACAAAAAATACAGCGATGCAGAGACACAACTGGGGATAGTTTAGTTTTCTCTAATGCAATGTCAATAAAACTAAAAAAAAAAGTTTTTTAAACTCGAGCTTATCGAAATTTGCATATGTGCAAAATAATATTCTTTCGAGCGTTCCATAAAACTAACTACAGTATTCGCCAAAATAAACAATACCAAAATTTAGATTGCTGTGGAATTACTTAAGTAGTATGAAATCGTCACATTTGGCTTAGTTGTCAATAACTGTAATATTAATCATACACAATTAAGTTAGCAGGAAAGTGGACAAAATGATGTTAATCAATAAACCAATTATTTTGTCCACTTTCCTGCTAACTTAATTGTGTATGTTTAAAAAAATATGGACGCAACAATTTCTAATGTAATATTAATATTGCTGTGGTGTTAAAATCATCTTGATAATGTGTTTCGCGACTGAGGAAATTATAGAAGAACATTATTTTAACTCAGTGTGCTGTTTCTGCATATGGGATTGGTCCTTATTTTGTTGAGGACAGAGACAAAAATCCAGTTACTGTTAACCAAGACCGTTATAGAGAGAACATTATTGTCATCTTTTGTGAGAGATTTAATAAACTTCTGTCGCGCACGAAATTTGCTAGAACCCAAGCAATGGTTTCAACAGGATATAGCTCAACTAGTCATGTACCTTAACCTTACTTTCTGAAAACAGAATAATTTCTCGTGTACCCTTCGAGTGCTTGATCTGATATCACATACTGAAATAGTCAGTATTTCAGTCAGGGAATTCACCAATAAATGTTAAAGAACTACGACAAAAACTAGTGCCTATTTTTGGCAACTACAGCAATCTTCTTTATAAACATGCTCGATAATCTAAAAAATCGTTATGAAGCTTGTTTGTGCAGTAATTGTGAACATTTGAATTATATTAATTAAAAAACAGATACAATTTTCATTTTCGGTGCTATTGTTTATTTTGGAGAGTACATTTTCATCATTTTTTGGGTTCTGAACCTGAATGATGGAACTCTATTGTTATCACTATTCTGTCAGTTCATCATGAAGAAGTCGATTTTAAGTATAAAAAAACGTCTTCGTAAGTAGTTCCTATATAAAAAGTTATTGGTAAAAAACTGGATATTTTTATTAACGTACCTTTTCGCACCATTGCATTGTAGTAAAAGCTATTACAACACAATGTATTATTTATAAACACAACACAACAAACAATAACAAATCAATTTTTTTTATAATTTTTAAGACAATTCAACACAATTACAATAAAAATTTATTCACGAATGTTCACAAAAGTAACTATAATGAGTTATTTTTATTCCAGTACCTACATGTAATATCTGTCCAGCGTAGTTACATAACAGGTCAACGAGTAAAGACTCGATTTCACGATAGTACCTGTCACAGCAACTAATTATATCATGAAAACTATCCTTGTGCGGACAACGAGCTATAATTTTATGTATTCAATTAGGCATAATTCGAAAATATCAGAAAAGTTTTTATTCTGTTAATATTAAAAAATACAAGAAAGAAAAATGTAAGAATAATTTACGTTATTTGTTTGCGAAAGAGATATAATGTGCGTTGTGTAAAATTGTCAAATTTTGACAAGTGGGATGGCCCAACTAAGAAAAATAGGTACTTTACCAGTACTAGTACATTTTGAAATTATAATTACTTTGGAGTTGATAACAAATCCTTTACAATTAGGAGTATAATAAATTACTTTTCCTGTTTCAACCGAATATTATTCTACACTTATTGCATGCATTGTGTAAGTATGTTGAAGTAAAACAGACACAAAAAGTCGTTAACTAATATTCAGTTAAACAAATCAGAAGCCATAAAAATGTTAGTCTGCAGAGCATTAATTTGAATTCATGTGAACTAGTATCTACAGATTGATTCCAAAATTATTGGCATTCACATCAACTATAAATGTGTTATGGAGAAACTGTATCAAAAAGAAGTACAGGTCATCTTAATACGCAGACAATAGGCACAACTGAAAGGGAACCGAGAATAAGAAAATTTGTTAGTTTTTTTAAATTTTGTAACATTTATTAAATACTTTTTTATCACATTAATTACATATTTATTAATTCCTAATATCGATTTTTGTTTATAAAAAAACTATGAAAATCAATTAGTTCGAGTACCTACGAAGTTATGTTTGTGATAAGAAAGGTTCTTCATTTGACATATTTTGTTTTCTGTGAAGAAGTCACCTAATGTAGTTTGCCTCTTTCTGCTTCGTTCAGCAAACTGTTGTCGATACCAAGATGTTGCATCAATGACACTTCGTCTTGCCTTTGAACTTCTATCAACATTTGAATCATTTTGTATACACTGATCCATAATTTATATTATAGTGACTAATTTTTTTTTAGAAACCGCGTAATATTGAAACAGCGTAAAGCGAGATCTTACTACATCTTTTTAGGTACTTGTTATTAGTTTGATTTGTATAACGATAACTTGTTAATCGACCGTTGGTATCTGATGACGTCAGCTGTTTAACGTCTCTAATTTAAAAATTTCTCTCTCTCCTCTCTCTTCTTCTTCTTCGTGTCTCTTCTCTTTGTCTCTCTCCCGACGTTGGTGCGAGTGGATGTCAATGAATGAAATATATTTTGTGACCGCCTTTACGTGACGAACGCTGTGCGTATTAATGGACGTAGTGGAACGAGGGCCACCTACGGCGTCGACACGGTATGCAGCAAGTCAGCTGTGGCTATCGGCTCGCACGTTTAAAATAAGGTAAAACGCACGGACGGAGGTCTTTTTTTCGAAAGTGACATTTATGTGCCAGTGGTAAATCAACCACATCCCCTTAATAAGAATTTTTGAACTTTAACTTCTTTAGCGACGTATCTGTTTGAAAAAGTAAGAAATCGAGGGGAAGTAGAATGAAACAAATAAAGGGGAAGTTAGTTTGTCCCCTAAATTACATGAAACTGACAAGGATAGAAGTTTATAGTGTGTTGAATTTTGATTCGCAAAATAGTAAGACAAGGATGCACGGCTTGAAACTGAGCTTTAAAATTACGAACAAGTGAAGTACAAAATAATTTCTGTAACTTAACGTACAAACGGTAGGAACTCATCTATTCCATGTAAATTCAGAAAGAAAAATATTAAATATCATATAAAAATGATTTTTCGGGAAAAAGGACTTTATTTATAAGTAAAACACTTAATATTTTATTTTCAGCTTTCGGGAAAATAAAATATTAAGTGTTTTACTTATAAATAAAGTCCTTTTTCCCGAAAAATCATTTTTATATTAATTACCAAGGACAAAAAAGAAATAAAGTCAATTAAATATCATATTCTCTATTTTCAGATATCAGAACATTTTTTGGATTAAGCATTTTTTAAATACAAATATATGCTGAAACGTCACATAATGTGAGGTTATGATGTACAGACAATTCATATAAAAAATGTTTTTTTGTAGATTATAATATGTAAATAAAACTATGGTATGAATGTGACGATCTGTCCATGTGAGAATTTTAACATGACATAAACATCAAAGTGTCATCTTAAAATGTGTAATAATTTCATCGTAATTATAATATTAAAAACTAAAGAGGTGAAACTTCTTTAAGTGAGCTTATGAGGGTGAGGCTCATTATAATTTTTTTTAAGAATCAGAAAACTGATTACGATTTTTTAGTTATTTTAAAATCTTATATACGAAAAGCCAATATTTAAGGGACAAAAATGTGGAAAAAGTTTGTATCTGGATCAAAAGTGGATTATAAGATTGCACCCTAACCATGAAGTAAAGCTAAATAGTAAATAAAATAAAGCTCAATTTTAAATTTCTTTAAAATGTAATAGCTTATAGTTCAAATTATAACATCGAAAGTTAAGAGTGGTTTTAAACACAAAATAAACCACAACATAACAAAACAAAAGTTAGTAGCACAATAAGAAAACAAGCGAACAATGCCAAAAAGAAAGGCGATGGAGGAGACAATTTATTGAAGAAAACAGTTTGACCTTTGGAACCGTCGCGTGGCGAGCAACAAAAGCTAAAAGGGTACGCAAAGGGCATACCTGTATAACCTTACAAACACAATACACAGAGGCGCGCGCGTCGATAAGCTCACAGTCATAGGTTCTGTTCTGTCAAACTTGTACCTGAGCGTCCGCCAGTCTGAATCAAGGTCACTCGTCATCATTTATTATGCTCGAGGGCTACCTGTACGTAAAGAAACATTCACACTAAATTACGTCTTCTTCATTGTTGGGTCACTACATCATTTTTTGTTGTCCAATTTTTATTAATTCGCAAAAACTTACTAGAAAAACATTTTTACGACCTATCTAACTCAATGACTATTCAGGGAGTTAATGTAAAATCTATTAAACTCAACTGGTTGATAATCAGGATTCAGGAAGGTGCTTGGGTTTCTAACAAATCACGTCTCTTGGGCTTCTGATAAGTCACGCTTTTCTGAGAAAATACCTGCATGCGATGAGGATATAATCCAGACTATGCAGATTTTGTAAAGTGGAGTATAAAACAGTCATTTATATCATGCTCGAAAGTGTCCTACTGCCTCTCGCCGAGAAACGGTAATTCCTGTACTGACCATTTTGTTGAGGTTTTTCATAGTTTCCCTCAATTAATTCCAGATAAATATCGAAATGATTCCTTATTCGAAGCCATGGCCAATTACCTATCAAACTTCTAGTTCAAAAAGTATCCTATAATTCCTTCATTCGATCATTGCTATTACTTAAGTTGATGTTTTAAAAATGTAGACAAAAACGGGAAGTGGTAGATGGAAAATAATAATAGTGCGAATTACAGATGGGAAAAACGGGTCATTTTAGATCTTTGCATCTGGATCTCGTATGTGAGCCGGCTCACTGAACCGGTTCAAAAAGAGCCGAGTTCCGAATATGTTACTGCAGTCTGCCACTGAGTTACCTAGTCAATCATATCACGACCTGTATAGAATCAAGAATGTATAGCCAAACATGTGATGCATGAGTCATTTGAGCTGACAGATGCATCAAAGCAAAAACTGATACGTAAGTGTAAAATGTACTTCTGTGTGTTAAGTGTTTCACTGAGTTATGCGGATCCGTTGATCCGTCGGCTCAAAAAAAAAGTGAGTCGGCTCTCACGGATCTTCTGTCGGAGTCGGCTCTTTGAACCGGTTCAGATCTGAGTTACTCAACCCTAGTGCGAATGGAGTCTGTCATGAAATAAAGTCGAGAAGCGGACGTTAAACGCATTATTATTATTATATCCTGTTTGAAAACACTGGCCTACCGGAGATTACCAAACCTTTAAAATATAAAAATCTACCCGTTTTCTAGGAATTTTTATCAGTTGATACTCCTGAGTATTATTTTACAGTAATGTGCAAGAGAGAAACGATTTTCAGAGAGAGAAACAAGCCTAATGAGCCCACATAATATTTCCACTATGGATGTTAATACTAGATATCATTAAAGTACGAAAGAGAAAATATTATTACAATTTATTCGTTTAGTTCGATCTGAACCCGACTTAACTAGAATGCGTGGCAGTAGTTTACACAGGTGCTGAGTGAACAGCGCCCTGTGCAACCAGAGATGAGAGAAATACCATTACCAGTCGTCTTTATAAGGAGGCTGGGCCGAATAATAGTGCCTCGTTACTTTCTGATTGTGTTTACATCACTCAAACTATACTCACACGTTGTCTTATAACGCGTTCATGGTGAGGAGAAGTCGAACTTAAGGCTGTCGGAACGCTCTGAATTTTGTTTGTGCTGAGACCCAGCGGTAAGGGGCGAGGTAGGCAAAAGACATATTGTGGGTGTGACCTTCTTTAGCTCTGTCTCGCTCACATCATCCGCACGTTTCAGTTTTTGGCTGGTGCCAACTACGAGGCTAAAAAATCTTATTGCAAAGGTGCCGTTGTCAATTGATTACTCTAATTTTTGGAAATATTTTGAAGATTTAAAAAACTTTTCCGAAAAAGGAAGAGTCACTTTAGGTTTGTGATGGAACAGTTTTGTGAAATAAGTACCAATAAGGTCGTAGTGTGACATTGAAAACGTGTGTTTTTTTAACACAATTAATGCCGACTTTTTTCTAGTAAATCGTACATAAATTACAAAAGTAGTCCATTAGAGACATAGATTTGTCCTTTATCTTCCTTATAGAGAAAGAATTTTTGCAGAATGTTGACGAATAAGTTTACAATCAGTTGACAGCCGAAGCTCTATTTTTGGCTTAAATTCAGAGCGTTCCGACAGCCTTAAAGACAGTTCGAGCAAATAAATATTTAAGCAATCGGGTTTTATTTTCGATTCTTTGACGCCTCTGCGATACTGAGGCATCAAACGCACGATTCTTGTGGTTATGCAGTGATCCTAAATATTGCATGTTACATTTTGAGTCAAAATTATGATTTAAATTTTTAGTCTCTGTCGCTTAACTGATGAGAAAAGTTTTCGATGTATAAAAAATAAAAGCAATACTACTTCACATAATATTAGAAGAATACAACATATATTTAAATGAAATATAATAATAATAATAATTGAGAATAATAGCTATTGTCTGCTATAATTGTTAAGAAACATTCATTGTTGTAGTACTATATTAGAAAAATTTATTATTCCAACACGTCACCGTCTCAATTAATTCAGCAAGTACGTAGCTATAAGCGTACGAAAAATATCTACTAATAATAATAATAATGCGTTTAACGTCCGTTTCTCGTCTTTATGTCATAACAGACGCCATTCGCACCATTACTATTTTCCATTTACCACTTCCCGTTATTTTCTACATTTTTTTAAAACTTCAACTTATGTAATAGCAATGGGCGAATGAAGGAATTATAGGAAATTCGGATAAGGTAGGTAATTTTTGAACTAGGAGTTTGATAGGTAATCGGCCATGGCCTCAAATAAGGAACCATCTCGATATTTATCTGGAATTAATTGAGGGAAACCATGAAAAACCTCAATAAAGATGCCCGGTACAGGAATTACCGTTTGTCGGCGAGAGACAGTAGGAAAAAGTCCCAGTCACATCTGCCCCCGCCGTAATTCGAACCCGGTACCTCCCGAATGCAAGTCTAGTGCTGTCACCACTACTCTACCCAGCTCGGTTATTTAAGTGAAATATTAGAAGATAACTTTTTAAAGACAAAGTTTTATTGCAGTCTACTAAAAAGGATAATTAATTGGACTACCCTAATATTCAATATACTATATTGTATTGTCTCCAGAACTACAAGTATCTGCAAAATTTCAGCATGATCAGATATCGGGAAATGGTCGAAGAATCTGTCGCTAGATTTGTCTCTGACAGACAGAAAAGCAAGTTAAATAAATGCTTGTAAAAATGCCTTCTGGTATTTGGATTCTGTTAGAAGAAGTGAAAGATATTAAAATTTGTTATGTACTATATTCTTCAATTACTATAAAAGGCATCCTTTTATAAATGTGGATCATTTAGAAAGGTAATAACAAATATATGGTAGCTATGGAGCAATAAACAAATTGAGAGTAATAAAAGAGCAGACACATATATGAGTAATTATTGTAAATTAAACTCATAAATGCTTTTCTTAGACAACGAATTCCTCAATAAAATGAAGTAATAAGTATAGATCTATTTCTTCAACAATTTGAAGGTTCCTAAGACCAATAAAAATAGTGTGGTGATAGGCATAATTATTTTTAAAAGCAATTAGGCAATGCAATATTAATATATCTGCTATTGGTTAATGATTTAATTCAATCATAACGATATATTTATTACAGTTCAACTTCAAAATTCAGATTCATTCAAACACTTGAAACCAATGTTCACATGGTAATAATGCAAGTAGAGATGGGATATTTCGAGCAGCGCTAAACGAGATCATCTTAATACATAGATAATAGCCATAAGTGAAACATAACTGACAATAAGAAAATTTATTCGTTTTTTTTTGTTTTTTGATAAATTTTTTATTACATTATATTATATCATATTATATTGCTAATATCGATTTTTGTTCATAAAGCATTTATGAAAATCAAATAAAAGTTCGAGTAAGAAGTTATGTTTGTGATGAGAAAGGTTCCTCATTTGAAATATTTTGTTTTTTGTGAAGAAGTCATCTAATGTCGTTTGCCTCTTTCTGTTCCGGTCCATAAACTGTTGTTGATAGCAAGATATTTCATTTTGCCTTTGAACTTCTATCAAGATTTGAATCCTTTTGTATAAACTGATTCATAATTTACGTTACAGTGGCAAAACGTTTTTTTTTTTTAATCGTGTAATACTGAAACAGCGTTAAGCGGAGAACGTTAAGCAAGGTCTTATTGCACGTCTAATTTTGGAAGCAGCATAGCAAATCTCACGTAACGTCACAACGCGATATAATAAAAAGCTGCTTCCAAAAATAACAAGTTTTCAAATGCAGCGATTCTCACGAGAGTGACGTGACGTGGCAGCAGAGCGACGCGATAAAACACCATTTTAGAGAGAGATGAATGCCGCCTCATGTTCTGTTGCGTCTCGAGGCTTTGTGTAGCATTTCGTTGCGTCGAGTCGCCATGTGAAATTTGGCCTTTATGCAGCATTATCGATTTCAACTTCTCAATGAACAAGCTGGTTTCAAAGTCGTGCGAGTGATTTAATAATATTATTACGACAGTTAAAATTAATTTTCGGTCAACGCTTTGATTTTTAGTACCCTAATGAATCTTCGATTATTGGTCTGGTTTTAAAGAGCATTAGTTGATGCATACAATACAATTTTCGATTAATGTTTTAATGAAAAATAGTATGTAATTTTCCATTTGTACACCAGCCGACAGGTTAATAAAATTTTGGTTTACAAAAAACAATTTGATTTCATTTAGTTTTCAAGGGACACAGCTAGCTACTGTTATCAAACATTAAAAGCATTTAAAAATTGTAAACACATATTGCGTAGCCTATATTATATGTAAAGTGTTTTTCTAAAATTTGATTAACATGCAAATACATTTTATGCGTTTATAGATAATTAATCATCATTACTGATCCAAACTATTGACTGTGGTGTTTATTATACATCAGGGAATAGGCTAATACAGTAAGACCTTGCTTAACGCTGTTCCGCTGAACGCTGTTTCAGTATTACGCGTTTTCCAACGCAAATTACGGATCAATTTATACAAAATGATTCATACGTTGATAGAAGCTAAAAGGCACGACGAAGTGTCATTGATGCCATATCTTGCTATCGATAACAGCTTGCTGAACGAAACAGAAAAAGGCAAACGACATTCGATGACTTCTTCACAAAAAACAAAATATGTCAAATGAGGAACGTTCCTTATTACAAGCGTAATTTCTTACTCGAACTTTTATTTGATGTTTATCAATGTTTCATGAACAAAAATCGATATTAGCAATTAATACATCTATAATAATTAATGTGATAAAAAAGTATTTAACAATAAATGTTACAAAATTAAACAAAAAAAAAAACTAATAAATTTTCTTATTCTCGGTTTTGTATCACTTATATCTATTATCTATATTTTATGATGACCTCGTTTAGCGCTGTTTCGTATAGCGCAGGAGCTTATTGGAACGTATTTCCCGCATTAAGCGGGGTCTTACTGTATATCACACTTCTATATTAACGTGAACTAAACAGTCTATCTATTGATAAAGAAGAAAACAAGCAA
The DNA here is from genome assembly GCA_034508555.1 of Venustoraphidia nigricollis. Lineage (NCBI taxonomy): Eukaryota > Metazoa > Arthropoda > Insecta > Raphidioptera > Raphidiidae > Venustoraphidia > Venustoraphidia nigricollis. The sequence goes on from JAVRKA010000083.1 coordinate 592,308, forward strand.
ATCAAAACGTGAGACAGTATTTATTTTTTATATGTAGTTGTCACTAGTCAAGAATCTGTTTGGGAGCTGAAAAAAACATTTCGATATATTTAATAAATGTTTTGTTTGTTTGTATGTATTTCAAATTCCATTTGAAAATCTAATTGTGAAGTTTGAAACACCAAACATTTACATTATAAAATATTTGAACGTTTTTATGGCAGTCTTGATAAAAAATTAATTAGCTTGTATTTACGATGAGATTCATGTGATTCTGGCAGCTGATGGCTTTGTGTTAGAAAACAAAATATTTTGTATAACTTATCTACAGATTACAACATATTGTACATAAGGGGCAATAAAAAACATGTGCCTAATTGACATAATAATGTTAAAAACGATGTGAAGGGACAGAACTCTCTTCAATTTAGGAACATTCTCTGACTGAAATTTTATTATAAATGCATTCCAACAATTTAAAGTAAATAATTAGATTATAATTAGACAATAATTCAACATATTGAATAATTGTGACATATCTTAGAATCTTCGAAAAAGAAGCAAATGCGTCGGTGCCAAAGAGGCAGCGGTATGCGGAAAATGTCGACGGCATAACAATAATAATAAAAGCATTAACTTTTGCTATTGTAACTGGTGTAGTGGTTAGCGCCCACGTTGTAAACGTGTAGTGTAGTTTGTTGAACTGCACTGGGCTATCATTGTACGACTGTAACTCTGGCACACAACCGTCTCAAAAAATGCATACATAATAGTCTGGGTATCCAGTTAACCCATTTAATCACTAGTCTCTACTTTTTTATGTAATTTTATTTTTGTAGGTCAAGTTGTAAATCAGCTTATAACTGAAAGCTGGCCTTTTGTTCTTAATCAATAAATTATTATTATTATATATGATCCATATACAAAAATCGAAGAAAAATCAAAATTGTCAAAAAACGCAAAATACATTCTGTTGATCCGATCGCTACCAAACTTCACAGGATCAACCCGCTGGGCTAATCTGAAGATTGCCTGACAATTTCATCAAAGTCGGTCAAGCCGTTTTGGAGTTTATATATATAGAGATAAGTTCTATAAAACTGGCAACATTAAACCGGCGTAAATGAACCTCATTTCAATCAAATCGTCAATGAACCAGGGTGAATTTTACCCGGTTATCGATTTCAATATATTTCGTTTGAAATAGTTTTTTTTTATCTTATGAGTTTAATATAGGATATTGTTATAGTATACGTAATAATAAAAAACATTTTTAATATTATAACTATTTATTTATGAAGAAACTTCAAATTTGACTGATGAACTCCTCTTCTTCAACATCCGACTCCGATGGACAGCGTTCGTTCGAAGAACATTCTTCCAAATGGCGTATTATCATTTCGTCTTCCATCACGAACAAAATAAGAATAATCAAGTTTTATTTTTTACGTGCATTCCAAAAAACATGAGAAAATATAAAAATGTCGTTAAAAATGTTTATCACGCGGACTATGAACCCGGGTAAAATATGCCCAAGTGCACTTTGCACTCTCCTATCATTAGCGACGTCATGCGCAACACTGATTCGCATTAAACAATCGACGTATTATTTCCAAGATGGCAGCTACCGAGACGCAGGAGGTGGGATACCATCAATTGTGACATTAGTGGGTGCTAAAAACCCTGGTTCATTCACGCTGGGTGAAGTAGATCTTTAGCTTACTACACCGTTTTGTTAGTATTGACTGCACAATTTGGAGCCAAACAACAAGCAGGCGGTTATTTCCGTGTGAAGTGTATTTGAGTTTATATTACGGTTATCTATGTGTGAGCCATGTGTTTGCCGTTAAGTTGCACTGAAATTGTTATAGTCACTGGCAGCTATGCAAGTGATTCGCAATTATACAGCCGTCATGTTTAATCACCTAAGAACCGGTCAAAGGTTGCGTGAACTGCGGGCTGATTCTATAAATTATAAAGTTAGTTTGTGTTAGCCTCCTTTGATCAGTTTTATTTGATAAAGTTATTTTTACTTCATTATTAACATCAGTCTTCTTTCGAATCATAAAATTGTTGCTGCTAGTTACAAAGTTTGGCTAGAAAAAGTAAAACGATTAATTTATTTTGAACATTTTTACTAATCGATGTTTGAAAGTTAATCAGTTCTAAAAATGATTTGTCGGGAAAAAGGACTTTTTAAGTAAACACTTATTTGTTATTTATAGCGACGTTTCGTCCCTTGCTTGCAAGGGACGAAACGTCGCTATAAATAACAAATAAGTGTTTACTTAAAAAGTCCTTTTTCCCGACAAATCATTTTTATATTAATTACCAAAGACAAAAAAGAAATAAAGTCAGTTAATCAGTTCTTTTTTAGGGTCTAAAACTTTTTTTATTTGTCTTGAATTAGAATACTTCTTACTTGTTAGTAAAAACAGACTTCAGACCAAGTAAACAAAAAAATTATTTTCGAGTTTGCGACATAAATTCTAGGATTATCTTATTATTACAGACGATTAACTAAAATCAGAAACCACTAAACCGATTTTATAGAAAATTTAATCAGACCTAAGGTTCGACAAATACAACAAAAAAATCGCATGACTCAAGGAGAACAATTTTACCTCATCAACGGTATCAACGAATCGTAGAATATCAAAACGTGAAGATTTGCTTAAATTCCGAAAAAAAAAACATTTCTGACTAATTCTATTTCTACTATAGCGTACTAGAGAGAATAGAAATAAAACTCGTGTAGTTTTATCAACACTACATTAAGGCAGACTGCATGATGTTATCGCTTACAGAATCACGTAAGAAATGTTTCTCTTAAAATAAAAATTACCGCGAGCGAAGCTGCAAATAAAGGTTAGTTAAAATATAGAATTATTTTAATGGGCTAAGAATGATTATCTGATAAAACTAGAACTTATTTAGTATGTATTTGCAGCTTTGAAATTTAATACCTGAATGTAGTGACCACAAAAATATTTTATTCGGAAATCTTTTAGAAACAATTTCTGTGATTCGCGGTATTTCTGACTAACAAAATTATATAAGTTGGTCATAAAAGGCCACACATCAGAGGTATCAACGGAAAAAATATAAAATGTCATTGGAAATTAAGATCAAAGAAATCTCATCCAATTCTAAGAATTAATTCAAGGCCTCACGTCTCATTTGCGATAACAATGTAATACAAACTCGATTCACAATAAATAATAATTACATAATTATATTTTTAATTAAGTGGACACATAGGATGTGCGGACTTTGACAGAGATGGATTAGAGTCAAAAGATTTGGGTTTAGTTTTATATAAATGTGGGGCCGCGTGAATTATTTTTAAACATCAACTTTAATAGCAATGGACGAATGAAGGAATTATAGGAAAATAAGATAAAGTAGGCAACAAGGAGAGCATAGGAGGTAATCGACCATGATCTTGAATAAGGAACTATCTCAATATTTATCTGGAATTAATTGAGGGAAACCACCGGTAACCTCAACAAGTTGGTTAGTACAAGAACTACCGTTTTTCGGCGTGAGGTACCAACATCTGCTTCCACCGGGATTCGAACCTAGTACCTCCCGAAAGCGAATTTAGTGCACTACAACCAGTTTCTTATTATTGGTAGATTATAGATGCTCGACAACTAAGGCCATTAAAGTCTAATTAAATTAAATTAAATACCACAAAATATTTTCATGAGCTTGATCCAAGGACCAGTACGCTATCTTCCTCAACCAATTTCTATAGATACGGGGTCCGCATGTTTAATTAATATGCTAGAATGTTTTTAATATAGAATACTGATATAGATAAACGGGTTCGAATAGTTTGTTAATGCAAAATAATTTTCAGAAATATCCATTTTTCATCATTAAGTCATAAATAGATGATAAGAGAATATTATAAGGATTCGTGGGTAGACGAACACGGAAGTAGGAGACAGGAATACTTCCGTTGCACTTAGACCTAAAGACTTTACCGGGTTACCCCTTAGTCCAGCCATGGAATGATATTTGTACAGATTCATTTTAGCTTTAATAAATTCAGTTACATCTTTGTTTGTACCTTACATCAGCACGCATACCATTTCCGAGGTCACATTGTGGTTACACAAGAAACAAAACACCTGCCGTTTTAACATAATGAATAGAGCAGATATGGACTTAATCGACTATTGATCTATCCGTTTTTTGTATTTATAGCTTATTTATTTTCATGTTCTTTTAATCAAAGTCCAAATCACGACCTTCTGGGCAACAATACCTCTGCCTTTCTTGTGGAGCTAATTTGTGATTCGATTTTGAAAACAATAATCAATTCATCTTTAAAGTTCAATTCCAGATATATGTTATAATAGAAAACAGTATCACGGGTAATTGGAATATGAAAATAAATCAATTTAAACACTCATTGATTGCAACGTTTCGTCTTTTCTTTGATTAAGACTTTTTCAAGCTCTCAATATGCTTACATGATAGTAAAACTATGATATAATATGCAATTTGTAATTATAAAAAACAATTATGAAAATTGAAAATTGTAGAAAATAATATAAAATAATATAAAAGACGAAACGTTGTAATCAATGAGTGTTTAAATTGATTTATTTTTATATTCCAATTACCCGTGATACTGTTTTCTATTACAATAATCAATGTGGCAATAACACGTGGTTCCTCATTAGAATGATTATTTTAAAATCTTTTATACATTCATCATTAAATACAGTGCAATGTTTTAATCTCACGTTGGTGAAAATTGCTTACTGAATTCTTTCACTTTGAATCTTTATCTGAAACAGGCTGACTTGATAAGCGTTTATTTTCAAAACTTCATAAATATGACCACAATAATTGAACGAACATAAAAATTACTGATGTTCTAGTATCCAAAAAATATTGGATGAAATTACCCGAAAATAAATGTATATATATAACTGCGGATTATTGTCTTCCTATGCTCTCAAGGGATGTGTAAATATTCAGATGCTAATTACTTATTATAACCTCAAAATATTTTGACAGATTACCGAGTAGATTGAAATTGCAGATTATGAACGCTCGACAACTGAAATCAAAAGCGCGAGGAATTTAAAAATAATATACTTGATAGTGGAGCTTTGTTTTACTTTCATTAGATATGACTTCCGTCATCTTTAACCGAATCACTAGAGAATATTTTTAGCGGGATGGGGTTAGAGTAAAGATGTTTACACATCACAAAACTGCAAGATTATATTATAAAGCTTTGTTATGGGTGTGGCTCATTGAATGAGTAGAACAATGTGTTCCTTGCCAGCCTATTCAATGGCTAAGAACAAACAGCTGTTGAACCAGAAGGTCGTTATTCCTACGCATCCATCCTACGTTGCAAAAAAGACATCAAAATTACACACTGTATTAATTATAGGTATAGCCTAACAATTGAATATCGTAGAAACAAACTAGACATGATTAAAAATAATTAATTAATTATGCTTGTCGTTTTTACTATGAACAACTAACAGCACGCAACAAATATGAGACACTATAAAATGCGATATATTTTCATAAATACAGAATGACGAAGCTCCTAAATTTTCAAAACTGAATTAACTACATATCTTTTAGGATTTCAGATCTACAAGTTTTAAATGGGTTAAAATTAACTTTTGACAATTTTGAGTTTTTAGTGTATTTGCCATATGGCAACATACACTATTGGCGTCGGTCGGATGGCGGGACCTAGGGGTCGGACCAAAATTTCTCGACGTTTCATAACCTCCTAAACACTTTGGCACCATTTTTAAAAATGTTTATATATATATGTATATATATATTTATATACGTATATATATATATATATATATATATATATATATATATATATATATATATATATATATATATATATATATGTGTGTGTGTGTGTACGCGCGATAACTTTCGAAAGAGTTAATTGATTTCAACGAAATTTGGGCCACGTGTTGAAACCCATCACCGCAAGAAGCCTATTTAAAATGGGCGTAATCGGGCTATTTTAAGGGTAGTTTTTAGGTGTTGAAAACTGTTTTTGAGCCCCAAAATACCGAAAAAATTCTCCGAATCGTTTCAAAATTGAAATTTAACCCTTTGGTAGTGATTAAAAAGTGTCCCCACAATTTTAATAAAATCGGCCCGACAGGACCGGATTTACAAATTTTATGAAAACACTAGTTTGCAGATAGTGACTTATTTATTGAAGGGTGTATTTAATTCGGTGCAGACGTTAGATTGATAATAATATTACAATTAAGAAAAAAAAATGTTATTTTAAGGGGTGTATTAAGGGGTTAAATTTTTTATTTTGTCCAAAAACAAACTTAATTTCACATAATAAAAGTATAAAACCACACGGCCCTATACAAGCAAATACACTATATTGTCGGCAGGGTTTTGGCACTGCGACCCGGGGTTTTTTTTTTCACTATCACCGAAAAATTACAATTTTATCGACAAAATAGTTATTTTTATATACAAAATTCCGGTGTGCATGTGTTCGTAAATCTCCTAAACGGCTTAACCGATTTTAATTTTGTTTGTACGTACGGGGTCACTTGGATAGTTCTTAGCTATAGTTGGACCCGGTAGGTGTCGAGATCCAGATTTTTTTTTTAATTTTCCACCAAAATATTTTGTTTGGATTTTTCACATAAAAAAAACATATAATTCCAAATTTTCAGCCGCCCAGCATCCTTCAATATTTTTTAAATCAATATTTTTTACTAGTTAGATCTGTGGCAGGATAACGTCTGGGTTCGCTAGTTATATATGTCGAATTAAAATAAGCTTAGCTAAATTATTTTTAACCTCTAATTAAAAATTAATTTATGTTGTTTCCCGACAAACGACAGTAATGTGGCAATTTATTGAATGAAATAATAGTGTCACTACTAAAACGAAATACTCTATTTTTTACAGATTTAAAAATTGAAGTGTGCTGTATTTTCACAAATAAAAGTTGAGATAAAAGAAATTCACTACTGTGCTTTCATTTGGTCTAAATGCTAAAAAAATTAAAAATATACGAGTTCCGCTACATTAACGAGAAAAGGAAATGAGTTAATATTATATAACGCAGTATATTTTCCATAATTTGTGTTTCTTCTTTTTCAACATTCCCAAAAACACATCCGAAACACATTAACTATTGAAAAAACAGAAAATCAGGATCTCTTTTTTCGTGACCTGGAAATGGCCATACACAATATGTCCACTGTTATCAAACGTCATTAATTTTTTTAAGTTGAATTAAGAGATCATAATTTGAAAGATATTAATCAGTTGATTACACACAATTTTTTTTTCTCTTCAGGACAGTACATAAATCAAACAATACATTAGAAAGACGTCTCACTTTATTTTCTTAGCCGTAGCTAAAGGTTTAGTGACGTAAATCCAAAAGACCGAAACTATACGAAAAAATCCATGTTTAAAATCTTGCATGTTTTGTAACTATCTTGCGTCTAAACCATAAAAAATGCACGAAATTTGGTATATGACATCTGGTCTCCAAACGTGGCCACGGTCACAGGACGGAAAGTACGCATTTCTAAGAAAGGCAGCAAGCCGACCCTCAAACGGCAGACACTGAAAATAGGATACGAGGATAGAAGGCACCTAGAGGGTAGTTCGACGTGAGCATCGGTAGAGACAAGACATTCTTTGGGTCGCTGTCCTGTTGACTGTGGACTCGTTATCGCACCCACGGATTATTGTCATAGTGTACGGTAGTTGGTTTCTAGTGGAGCTTGATAGGGTAGTATCTATTGCTAGTGTGCGATACTGGCTGTGTATTATTGTTATTATAAATGGAACGATGACCAAACGAATAAAAACACGTATTTGGCCCCTACTCCGACACATATATGGAGATAGATAACCCAATAATGGACGGGTAGCGTAAATCACCGAATATCGATTTTGGGGGTTAATTTTGGAAGCCAAATTAGAAAACTGAATAAAAGATATTGTTTCAAGTGCATCATGTGACATATCAAATGAAAGGGTTCGTTATTTTTATTATAATTTTAAAATGCATAGCTTAAAAGTTATTTTAAAAAATACGAAAATCGAACATCTCTGAAACTACGGTATCTGAAACTTTGAAGTAAATAGGGAATATAGAGCCTTACTTATAGTTTACAGGAAAACCTAAACAAAAATCCTAAGTGTCCTAAGTTCTCACGGAAAACGAAATGGCATGGAACTCTCTCCATGAGCGTTCGGCCCGTACTTGACCGGTTTTTTAAATTATAATACGTCAACTTCTGGGGTGTCTTTGCTGCGTGTATATTATAATATATATAATATAATATAATTCTTTATTATCCATGACAAGAAAAATTGTGTGGAATCGTCATATACACATTAAATACAATCATTAAGCTTAAAATCATTAAAAATCATTAAAATTGGCAGATTAAAATTCCTCCGGAGAGTATATTAGTCTACGAACAAATACTATAAATATAACTGCCAATAATTTACTTTAGACGTAAATGACTTCTGAACGCTACATATTTGTAACACGGTTCATTTATAAAAATAATATTTTTCTAGTGAATCTTAGCAACAAGAAACATTATTTGGCATTTCCGTTAGCGCTTTGTCTCTGTCACTACGTGCTTAATTTAACAGAAAAAAAAATATATAGAATGCAATATAAATTATATAGCTCAGTTTCTATAGCGCGCTGTTGAACATCTTTGGAAAGAGATAGAGGCAATTGATAGAAGCTAACTAAACAATAGAAATGTGTATACCTATTTTCAGAGCGCAGCTGCATCTTATTAGAAATTTATCTTTAAAAAACATACACAATAGATATCGTGTAAGAAGAAAAAGTGTCAAAATGCTTTTAGAGGATTATAATTAATTTAAGGAATAAAAAGACTTTTAATTTAAATTTGTTGTCATAATAATACCTCTAATAGTAAAATTTGAAAGATGTTTAAAAAAACACAACACTGAACGGTATTTTATAAAGAGAAATTTTATTTAACTGGAAATAAATTAACTGTTTTACAACTAGCTTTTGTTTTGCAGAAGTATTAAAAAAACGTAATATTTTTCTATTCAAAAAGTTTTCAAATTAAAATTGCGTTAAACTCGATTATACACGAACTGCTGGAAGTTACATAAAAAAAATTTAAGGCTTATCTTTGAGACAGTCTCCGTATTTTTTATATTCGCCATCTTGTTTTTAATTTTAAACACAAAATTTTAAACTATTTAATCATAGTATATGAAAGGTATTTAGGAATATTTTCTATTGTTTTTTCCATTGAAACTACATACCCTATTAAAGGTGATATCAGACGTTTCATATTTTGTTCATTTCTGTCTTTCATTCAGCATCTTTCATTCGAAGTGAAACATCTGAACACAAAATGAAACAATAATGAAAAATGAATTCATTAATGACCCAACAACGCTAGATATCGGCATTCGGCATCATTCATTCGCATTCCGACTGAACGAAAAATGGAACGTCTAAACACAAGAAAGTACATTCATTCGGGTTCGATTATTTTGTGTCGTGTCTTGTAGCGGACGGACTTAGGACTATGACACCGCATAGTGAATATATTACGTCTGTATGAGACAAAATCGTATTCAAGTGGAACGACTGTTTTTGGAGAATTTAAAAAATTATCAAAGTCTTTGGAACCACAAACTCGACGACAGAACAATACGGACAAAATCTATAAAATCTCTAATTAATGATTTAAACTTAGACTTTACTTCTTTTTTGTCAATTCGTCGATCAACTGATCACAAATCAAACGAATTCCTAGGCGCCCAGCTTCATTCGACGATGTCTTCGAGGAAAAAACTGGATGAACGTTCATTTATGTCATTCTGTCTGTGCCTTGTGAACGCGGAATGAAACAAAAATGAACATTCATTCGGAATGAACGGCCTAATATCACCTTTATGTTTTTTCTGTTTAAAATCTACCCAAGATTTTTTTATTACCTTTCGCCTAATTGTGATTGCCAAATTCTTTGAAAGCTTTCCCAACGATATTTTGTGCAGCACTGGTTTAATGTACGGACGGTTACTACATAATGCCTGATAGTATTACATATGTAGAGGTATTTTGAAATGAGATTATCGATAAAAACGGAATTACAGACGGTTTATTTTGTCATTTTGTGTGTCATTTGTTTATGTTTGTGTTGCTACCAACCAAATGATGTCAATCAATTACATCGTCATTATGTCATTAATTAGGGAAACGTGCACCGCTCTACTCCGGACGCATTTTTTATTTCACGTAAATATTTTTGTTTGTAAACGATTCACAGCGACACAAATTACGTCACACACGAAAAAAATCATTAATTAAAATTATGCAAAAGCACCCTCGTTTTAACATAATTGGTGGAATGCAAATTTTTGTTTTGAAAAATATTTCGGACAATTTATTATTTTTTATTAGTTGACTTGCAAGAGTCTTTTCAAAAGAACGCCATTTAAGTAAAAAAAATTGTAAACGTTTGTTAGAATTGTCAATTTTTGTTTGCAAAATTTTTGTCATCGGCACTATGGTGCTGATATTTTATTCTCTACAACTGTTTAGTGCAGAGTACAGAAAACTAAAAATCAGCAGTAATATAACTTTACTGATGGTTTTTCCAAATGTACTTATCAGAGCAAATAAACAATATATACTTTGTTTCCATAAAAAAACAAATACGTACCTATCTATAGATATTATTTTTTTATCGATAAAATAATTAAATAGTCTTAATAATATAGACATGTGAGACGCCACTGATAAATTAATAATACGAAGAAATAAATGGCGGTGTAAGGCAAGTATTAGTTTAAATTTACTTTCAAATTTTTTTTAGACTCACCGCTTGTCATCCGAAGAGACTATATAAAAATGTCAGCTCACCTGAAACAAGGAGAAAAATTATTAAAATTGATTAGTGAAACCAAAATTTAGTATAATCCTAAATTACAGATACTTTTAAATTCAAAAAACGTCTAGGTACGCGATTACGACGCCACCACGACAGTCGTTTTCTTCAGGAAGGCACGGATTGGTGAAAGAACTGTTAAAGAAATTAGTAAATAGAATATTGTTAAATTAACAAATTAAATACTGTGTCGTTTATTTATCTTTAACTCAAACATTTTATTAAAAACTGAACCACCTTAAAAAATCTACGAAAAAGACAAAAATAATGGAATTTTCATAAAAGTTCATCAATAAATTTAAAGATGAATTATTGCTTATAAGTTCCATAATAGTATTTTATAAGTTTATTCACATTTTAATTAGTGACGATAAATAAAATAAACATATTTTAGAATTATTAATGATTAGTTTATTGATACGAATCTATTTCAAGAAATTGGTCAAAAATAGTTTGAAAAAAATTCCATTGAAAATAAGCGCCGTTTATTAACCGGTCAATTGACTAAAATTGGAATTATTTAAAAAACAAGACACTAAAATAAAATCTATAACACTTGTTTCCAGCAAAAAAAAACTTATCTAATAAAAGCAATCTTTCTACATTGATAGCATAAAAATAACGGAGATGCAAATCGCACTGAATGTTTGGTAAAATATGTGACAGATAGTTCATAAAATGTAGCCGAGGGCACTGAAGAACAAGGCCTTAAACATGTCGCCAGTTTAAGAAACGGTTTATGAACGCCATCTGCAGTATTTTGATTTCCAGAACTGAGTGCAAAAATCTCGCAGCATCCAACAACATCGCGTATATTTATTTATAACAGGTTTACGTTATATGCATGTTTAACGGATCTTTTGTATATATTATATATTATGTTAAGTTATTATGTATCTGCAACCAAAAGGCGAAACTGTTTATGGAGAATTTTTTGCAATTTTTTTAAAAAAAATTTGTACAGAGCTCGTTTCGATAACACATAACGATACCTATTTAAAAACAGAATATCGATTCAAAACACAGTTGATATCAAAACTTGTTCTTTCGTCGAGACCTTCGTTTTGGAAAATTACAGACGATATTTCAGAAGTAAGAAGACGTAGAGGAGATCAAGATAACATGAAATGGCCATCGATGCAAAACTACAGTCTGTATTTTCGGTGTTTTCGAAAATGTTATCTCGTCTCGTGGTAAACTCAAATTGCGTGTAACATTTTGGCATATCGGTCCATCTTTACATAAATAATAAATCTCAGATACGATTCAAAACTCCTTTATAACCCAACACTTAAAATTCGCAGCAACAGAGTCGAGAACGCCGAATAAAATCTCAATTATAACAATTTTAACTAAGCAGTTGACTAAGAATTAATTTAACCCTTTTTGTTGGTCTCCTGCAACACCATTTGTACATGAATATTAAGGTTTTATTGGAACGAAGTTCCTTATCGCGGGTTAGCGAGGGGACGTAGCCAAGAAAAAATGTAACATGTCACGAAAAACCGTAAGACAAAAATGTCACGAAAAACCGTAAGACGTATAATGTATACTGGTATACGGTGATACCGGGTGTTTTTAGATTATACCGGGTGTTTTTAGATTATATTGGGTGTTTTTAGATTATACCGGGTGTTTTTAGATTATATAAAACGCGTTACGAAAAACGTCTTATACGAAAGGCACTTCGTTTCAAACGCGTGTCCCGCGACACGTTCCAAGTTTTTTTGATGCTGCGAATTGACAACTTAACGCTCAAAACACTTTTTAAATATTACCTTATAAAAATTTTGACAATAATATAATTTTAAAAGTAATATGCACTTACGAAAACCAAAGCAACTCCATAAAGTTCCACACCCATTGACTTGTATCGGATTGGCTTAGAACAATCAGCAGTTTTGGGATACATGAGTTCCCACGCACTAGTCGGCCCGGATCGACTCAGCTACATCCAGTGTGTGCCAAGCCGATCCAATTGAATTCAGTGGATGTGAACCTTAAGCTTTATTCAATACTGGTCTTAGCATAACTTCTATACAAAATACGGTTGAAAGTACATCAAGAGTTCTTTTAATACAGATAATCAAAATAGCGAAGTTTTAAAAACTAATGAAAGCATGTTATCGTATGTAAATCGTTTTCGTGACACACTATTAGAAGCACAAAAGTATAGGATGATGAACCAGTCCCGCAATGAATACACAGATTGCTGTACAAATAACAATGTCTCTGTATTTAAACAGGTGACATATTCTAGCTTGAATCAGTGCTTGTTAATATTTAGACAAGAGTTCCAAAATATCACTTCTAAAAAAAGTGAATAAATGCTCGTGGGATAACAATACGTTCTGATTTACAATCGAAAGCTCGATGAAAGGAAGAACATATCATTTGCCGATTAATTATGTTATTAATGAATATAAGCAAATAGGTCTAATTCCGGACATTATTTTCGAAAAAACAAATCAAAATTAATTCATAGTGAAGAAAAATATATTTTCTACTGTTTAAGATAAGAAACTATTAAAAATCGATGTGTGTATGTTTCCTATGGACTCCAAAACGGCTGAACCGATTTGGATGATATTTTCAGGCAATCTCCAGATTAGCCCACCGGGTGATCCTATGAAACGATCGGATTAACAGATTTTTTTTTGTTTTTTGGCAGTTTTGATGTATCGTCGATTTTTGAACATTCACAATTAAAATCGATCGAATTCGCGCTAATTCAATACACGTTGAGAATTTTATGATAATGATTCTCATCTTTTATGACTATAGATAATAAAATAATAATTAGTGTTGCCCGTGCGAAACCGCTAATAACTTATAATTACTAAAAACGCACCTTTAAAATTTATCGTAATAGATTGATTTAACTATTTTTTTCTGTCATTTTAGAAGTTTCCACTCAGTAATCTTTATAAAAAACGTAGATTTATTATCGTGATGATGGTATCCATTTTGGATTGTTTATTATGAATTCGTGTTGTTATATAGACATGATAATCTTCAAAACCTTTGATCGATCTTTGGCTTAATATTGACTGACTGTTTCTGAAAAATAAGAAGGGTCCTATTTCAATTAACTACTTAGATTAACAGTGTATTATTACAGTAATTAGTTTTCTATAAGAGATTTGATCATGCGATGTCTGTAAGACGATGCAGACTTTTAATGAACTGGAGGAAAATACAAAACAAATGCTTAACGAATGATGCGCAAACTTTTAGTGCAAACTTATGCAGAATGCACATGCCCGAAACCAGCACAAAACATTAAGGTTCCAGTTCTTCAATATATTCTCTTTTTCATCCTCATAACTCTATCTTACGAGCAATGAAATCTTTAATTTCTATATAAAGTTTTATACGGTTTTTGTTGATAATACTTACAAAAAAAAACTAGAAATATGTATCATTCGTCTCATATGACGTTTAGTCAAATTTTTACAGTTTATTTGGCCTAAAAATCGATTTAAAATCAGATACAACGAGAAAATTAGCATAAGTTTAACACAAAATTTTGTACAGAAAATAATTACAACTGAAAAATTACTGAGCAAATGTTTGTTAGTCTTTTTGCATAAATTTGTGAAAAAAAAGAATTTGGCTTTCCGAAATTTGAAATCTCGTAACGTGCTATAAAGAAATATTGAGGATTATCACGTTTTTTTATTCTATTTTTAGAACAAAATGTATATTTTATGAAATTTTTAAGCAGCAAGCCAAATTTTGTGAAGCATTTTGTTTAATCACAGTTAATAAAAACAGTAATAAAATGAATCACAGTTCGGAATTTCCCGAGAGCATATTTTTCAATCTGAGAGATGAGACCTAAAAAAGCTTTCCAAGTCTCAGTTATAATTTTAATCGCTTTTAAAACTCTTTGCAAAGAGCGCAATAACTAGAGCTGCGTTCAAGAGGAGAGAAAAATTATTTCACTAATGCCCTTACTTATTATTCACGATTGTAAATAATTAAACCAAGATTTACGAAAATATTTCAATTTAAGGGGGTATTCTTATGTGAACGCATAAATTTTATCTCTTTTTAGGGAATTTTTTTTTAGACGACAATAACATTCAATCATTTTAATTTTTTTATATGTTTTTGTTTGTATCTTAAACTGTATAAAAAATTTTTTTTTTCTCTTATTTTACATTTTTTTATATATTTTTTTCAAAATTAAATTAGACACTAAAAAAAAAGCAGGTCACTGGTAATGGTAATAGCGGCTGTTCATGTTGTCTGAAATAAAAAAATCGAATGGATCATTGTTCAGTAGGGATGTCGCTATCGTCCCTACTAAAATTAATCAATTTCATTAAAAAAAAAAAAAATGGCGGATTGTAGAAAAAAAGTTTGTGTTTTTTGTTAATTTTTTTGTTAAAAATCGTTTAAAAAAAATAAGAAAATATTTTCGAAAATAAGCAATTTTGGTACGGACGATAACCATTAATGAGTAGAAGAACATATATAAATTTCAAAGCAATCGGTTGAATACTTTTTTTTTTAGGACCATGACAGTTTTAGAAAATAATGTTTCCAGATAAATGCGTTTAAAGTTTCAAGAGCCAAGTCGCTTATACGGCTCGTCAGCGACTATGAGTTGTAATTTATTTAAAACTAGGAATTTCGGTCTCTATTTTTAGCAGCATATTTTCGATAGGTTTTACTATTGAAATATGAAAAAAAAATCGATTTTTCGAAGTGGTCACCTAAGAATATCCCCTTAATTCTATCACAAGAGAGGCCCATTGTGTTTGGACCCGCGGTAGAATATCACTGGTACATACACGGAGAGCGTATAATCACGGTACAACACACATCATTAGTGATATTCGAAACTGTAGATAATTATTTTTGTCGGTTTGAACGTCGTTAATGGCAACAAAAAACCGAAAAGACACAACACATAACTGAACTATTCATATTTATGTATATACCTGTTTACAATACAACATAATAACATAACTAATAATAATATTAATAGATAACCAGGTAAAACTGTGAATGTCCAAATCTGTCCTTGCGAAATGTACCTCTCTTAATATCCAATAATGATGGGAAATGAGTAACACTTTTTAGTGTATTTGCCATATGGCAACATACACTATTGGCGTCGGTCGGATGGCGGGACCTAGGAGTCGGACCAAAATTTCTCGACGTTTCATAGCCTCCTAAACACTTTGGCACCATTTTTAGACGGGCTATAACTTTCGAAAGAGTTAATTGATTTTAACGAAATTTTGTCCACATATTGAAATCCATCATTGCAAGAACTCTATTTAAAATGAGCCCAATCGGGCCATTTTAAGGGTAGTTTTTAGGGGTTGAAAAAAGTTTTTGGGTCAAAAAATACCGAAAAAATTTTAAGAATCGTTTTAAAAGTGAAATTTAACGTTTTAGTAAAGATTAAAATATGCTGGTAAAATTTTAATAAAATCGCCTCGACAGGACCGGACTTACAAATTTTATGAAAACACTAGTTTGCAGATAGTGCGTTATTTACTGAGCTGTGTATTTGATTTGGTGTAGAGGTTCGATTGATAATAATTGCAATTAAGAAAAAAATGTTTTTGAGGGGTGTATTAAGGAGTTAAATTTTTTATTTTGCCCAAAAATTAACTCCAGTTCGCATAATAAAGCCACACTGCCTGGATTAGCAAATACACTATATTGTCGGCAGGGTTTTGGCACTGCGACCCGGGTTTTTTATGATTCGTCTTGTTTAGTGAAACAATTACAGTAGAACTTATGTATTTTCAACCTGTCGGGACTAATCAACTCCTTTATTTTCAATTCTCCGTCATCCTTACTTCGTAGCAGTCATCTAGGTCACTCAGAAAAAATCTTTTTCAATTTTGAAACATATTTTTTTATTGGTTGCAAATACGACTTGTAAAAGCAATTGAAAATGCATGGTGCTGAAATAGTATATTACACCATGTATTGTCAACTGAGTTTCAATTGAATTTGAGTTTTTGAGAATTTTTAGATCTTTGACTAAGAACTGTGTTAATCTTTTTTTCTAGTTTTAACATCTTAGATTTTAGATCTTAGATGCTCGACAAAATCAAACAAAATTTAGTATTAGCTTACATAATAATTAATATAAAATAGTTGACATAAAAAACTGCTCTGGTTTAGTTTCAGAATCAATAAAGGAAACCGTGGTACCACAACATTAAAACAAAAAGGGATTTACGTTAGTTTTGTTGAAACATTGCAGGGTTTGTGGACGTATTTGTCTTTTTTAGTCTATTATTTTACCGCATTTAAAGCAATACTGTATATTTATTGTCAACTAAACATGCAAAGCACAAGTAAATTGCATTTCATTTTAGCGTTTTGTTTTGTTTATGCGCGCTGAATAATTCTCAGGTAGAACAACGCGGACGTACAGAACTAACTAGATCCATGGGCTACTCGTCAAATAATACCCGACACAACACTAATTAAGTGCAAACATTAACCTCAAAAAAGGTTGTACATAAAGGTGTAATTAATAACTGCGTCGATCTGTGTAATAAACTTCACATTAATAAATTGAAAATTAAATTAAAACTACTAATTCTACCAACAGTATATTGAGATGTTTGACAACTGCCTTCAGTCGTCTTTAGGCTTTGTCTGCGTGAGGATGTTTTTGCGTCGAAAAACTACAAGTCCGATCGCGAAAATACAAAGTGCTTTGTGATTATCAGAAATCTCTTCAATAAATTCAATACCGAGTACCAGAATAATAACATTTGAACCTAAAAATTTGAAATGCTTCGACCTAAAAACCGCGATAGAACTCGAACCAAAAATTTTAAACCAAAAACCGACAAATCCTATCCAGAGTGTCAACAGGCCTGTCGTTTTAGTCTAAAATCAAAGCAATCGGGCGAGAACTTAGAAAATGACAACCAAATGGGTGCCATTTTCTATGTTCTCGCCCGATTTCTTTAATAGGCCTGTTGACGGTTTTCGGTCTGAAAATTTTGGTTCGAGTTTAATCACAATTTTTTGAGGCATTTAAAATTTTTAGGTTCAACTTAGAAAATGGCAACCATTTGGAGATTGATGATACCCGGTCAGCACCCAAGCGGCCTGCATCTCCGATACCTGATTCCATGTCTATCGGTAGTCTAGACATGGAATCAGATATCTACCAAAGCGTTTTTTAGCAATATTTGTGTATTTCACGAACGCCACTGTAAATACTAGATTTATTTTTCATGAAAGGCGAGTTTATGACGCCATAAGAACTCGGCATGGCGACGATGATGCGGTGACAGGTGTAAAGTTAACACATAAAAACTTCTTAATACAATTCAGTACTTTACCACTGCGCCGCACATCGGCAAAATATTAAATTAAGAATTCTTTCATTAAAATATTTTTATAGTTCTCTTAAATCATCTACATTCAGTGCAGTCTGGTTCGACTTCTGAGCTAAGAATATTGTGGGAAAAAAATTCATTGTACTTAAAATAATTTCAGAGAAAAAAAATCCCTATTATATTTGTAACTGACCACTAACGGTCCGCTAGTGTATTATATTAGTGGATTGAAAGCCCCTTTTAATACATATTTCTTAATTATGAAGATACTGAAATTTTCTGTAGAATTAATTAATATGGACGTTGAAATTTGATAATGCGGTGA
Organism: Venustoraphidia nigricollis; assembly: GCA_034508555.1. Lineage (NCBI taxonomy): Eukaryota > Metazoa > Arthropoda > Insecta > Raphidioptera > Raphidiidae > Venustoraphidia > Venustoraphidia nigricollis. The sequence goes on from JAVRKA010000083.1 coordinate 610,910, forward strand.
CTTGAATAATCCTGTATTCGATGTCGACCACATGTGTTGCCCACGTACGCACGCTCTATCATTAAATATAATTATAGGTTATATTACAGAAATACAAATAGTGACCGCATTAAAATGCGTGTTTGTTCTATTAAAATATAATCGTAATAATATACGACAGAGCATAGATAAAGGTACGCACTTTATACAGAGTGTTCTGAAAACTGGCGCATCTAATTAGCATAATGAAACCAGGAAAACGATCTCAGCGAATAAAAATAAAATCATGTCTGTGGGATTTTATTCTGTTTTAGTATTTGTTGTTATAGCGGCAACAGAAATACATTATCTGTGAAAATTTCAACTGTCTAACTATCACGGTTCATGAGATACAGCCTGGTGACAGACGGACGGACAGAGGAGTCTTAATAATAGGGTCCCGTTTTACCCTTTGGGTACGGAACCCTAAGAAGTAGGTGTGTGGACTTAGGTACGCGCGTATGGCGTGATTAAAAATTAAATTTTAATATACATGAAAATAATTTATTGAAATTAGTTTAAGAATAATACTTACAAAAAATTAACCTCAAAAGCGTTTTCAAAATTTTATTTTGGTTTTTACTTTTTTTCGTTGTATGACACTTAAAATGACTATTCGTTGTAATCAAAGGTTATAGTCGTCTAGTATATTATTATATAGTTTCCAAACGGCATTCATTTCGTCCATCTGTCATTTCAGTGCCTTCTTCATTACTTTCGAATTTTCGTTAGCGCGGGCAACTTCATACTGTCGAATTTTCGTTCGGTGTGCACGTGTAACTTCCGTTGCTTGCTAAAATTTTACTCTCAATGCACCAAAAGAAGTATAACTTAAAAAAAATTGTAAATGCGAAACGAAAAGATTGAATTAGTCTTCCACCGATTTGATGTTTTTTTATAGTGATGTCCAGTGGACCTTTTTACGGCCAGGGTTTGGACATTAAGATGATAATAACAAATAAATAGCACTTGAAAATTCTACAAAAAGAATTGTTAAATTATTTCTCGACTATCGTTTCGGACAATAAGTCCATCCTCAGGAGTAGAAAACACGTAATATATATGTTTTATATTCCTGAGGATGGACTTATTGTCCGAAACGATCGTCGAGAAATAATTGAATAATAATTTTTGTAGAATTTTAAAGTGTTTTTATTTATTTGTTATTATGAATAATGTTCTACCAAGTGTCGAGTGAAAAATTAAGATGATATTTAGGTAGTGAAGTTGAGTCTAAAAATATACGATTGAGAAATAAATATTCAACGTTACTTAACATCTAGTATATGTATGTCCAAATGCTTTCTGATTAGAAGAAAAATGAAAAATAAGACCGGATCTTGAATTTGACGTAAATTATACGTAAACTTCTGCAATGGTCATGTATCTTGTAATTATACGCATTTAATACGTACGCCAGAATTACATCTGCGTAATTATAAAAAACCGAGATCAGTAAATTACATAGCAATTCATATGTCACAATATTAACCGGTTTCAAAATCGGTACTTAGTTATTAAAATGTTTACAAAAAAACGTATTCAGTGGCGTAAAACTCGGAGCTGTGGTCGTAATATCTCTAGAATAATCTTTTTCTGTACACACAGGTCTTTAGTGTTCTTTTTGCTATCATTTTGACAACTTACTGTTACTTTCTTCACATGTTAATTCAGTCTAAATTTCTTTCATCAATTCAAAATATTTATTATTGTTATAATAGTACAAATCATTGCCGACATTTTATTGCATTTCAAGTATTGGTTGCGCCGCTGTTGATATCAAGTAACTTTAATTTGAACCAAAGGTCATGGTTCAACAATATTACATTGGTGTAAAACGAATAAACGGTAATTAGGTACTTAATAAATACGTTAAAATTAGAAAGAGTAATCTTAATATTTAGTAACAATTAACAAATCAAATTGCAACCTCGGTGAGCTTCGATGTATAAAAAAGATACGAAGCTACGAACTGACTGATATGTCAGGCTTCATTTTTTTTATATGAGTTTTAATAATTATAACTACCCGTTACCCGCGCGAATCTGCACGCGATTGAGATGAAAAACGACAGCGATAACAGTAGTGGAGCCTTCGGCTTTACCTGGTACCATCTAGTGACGAGTTACAACAAAGTGGATAGGGTATAAAAGCCTTATACAAAAATACATAGATGTTCCAACTTTCATGGTGATCGGTCAAACGGAGTCTATTAATCTCAAACAGACCAACATCCATTTTTTATATATATAAATTAGACAAAATCGCTTCAAAATCGGTCCACTCCTTTAAGAGTTATAATGCGACAAACATATGGGTCAGATAGCATCTCTATTTGTGTCTTCGATATTAGTTTGATACATGCATAAGAAAAACTTATCATATTTTCTGTATAATTAGTTCATTAGTGTATTTAATAAGCTTCAAGCAAAATACACTTCTAAGATGAACCAAAGCTTGGGAACAAGGGGTAGATAATAGTTACGAGTTCACAGTTAGAAAACTAATAACTAAGTTCATAACAAACAATGCAGTATAATAATTATATATTATTAATATGATTCATGATTTAACAGCTAATATTATAGTATACCTTTATTTATGGAGTTGTGAACAAAGTAGCTAAATAGCTATGAAGGAAGAAATTCGAATGTTAATTGTGCACACGTGATTTAAAGTAATATTTATAATATTATAAAATTCCAGACAAAATAATCTGAGCAAACAAATCAGTAACTCATAATATGTATCAATTTATTATAGAAATAAAACAATGATTATTATAATAATAGGGGTAGAGGACAGGGCCGTCGTTTTCAAAGTTTTTTTATTCAAATTTTTACATATATACGAACCTATGGATTCACCAAAATATGACCAAACAGGTTATAAATGGTCATGAAATCAAAGGTACTTTGTGTGATTTAATTAAAGAGGTTTTACTGTAATTATTGAGGTTTTTTTTTTGAAGGACCACCACTTTGAAAGGTAAAAATGAGGTGATATTTATGGACAAAATATAAAATCATTTTACGAAAATAACATATTACATTTTAACATCTTAATAGTGTACCTATTACATATTACAAAACTTTTTGGCTTCCTGGCTTGTAGGTCGTGGTCCATTGGTATTACTACCTGACGTTTCGTCTACAACTGCGGTAGACATTATCAAAGGTGATGTGGTACCGGAAGCCAAAAATTTTTTAAACAACACCGGTCTTGAAAGTCTACACACAACTGAGTATTCCATATTCCAAATCAATTCATAAATTAATCGACATTAACCCGTTTTCTCCCGAATTTTGTATAAATAGTATATATATTTTGTATAAATAGTATTTCATAACAGCAATTTTTTTAATTAAGTATGATGTTGTTTAAGTATGATGAATGCAGGTTGGCAAACTTTATGAACATTTCTATTAACATAATTACAATTTTTTTTAAGGTAGTTGTCGTGGTACAATATTGTCAAAAAGTCATAGATTATACGCGCCACAAAAGTATACTAGCTTGTAGCTAAGTGATCCATAATTTGTACGCAAAACTGCACCCGTGGAAACGTAACCCATACAGTATTCATATTATGTATGTATACTTTTCTACAAATTGTTGAACTTTAAATCGTTATTTATAAATAATTAGACGGTCAAAATTTTTTTTTTATTTTTTTTAAACTCACAACAAATGCATTGAAAGACTGTCAGTTTTTGGAAAGTTTCTGATAGTTAGTTCTTTTTTTATAAATAAGAAACTGGTTCAGAACTACAGAGATCGTATATAATCAATGTTAATTATCCAATTTTTAATTGAATTTATCTCGGATTATATACGGTCGATCGACTTCAAATTTTCAGGGTAATTGTATTATCATGTCCTTAATAAGTATACAAAAATTAAGAATTTTCTGACGGTGTGCCTTAACCACGACAACTACCTTAATCGATTGTTCCAATTTCGGAACACAGGAAAAATGGGTTAAGTTCATCGTTCGATTGATGTTTTCTAATGCACTAAAACTGAGTTGACTCACTCAGCCACGCTTTAGTATTGTGTTATCTTTTCAGCAACTTTCTGAAACTAATGAGATCAACTACAACAAAAAGTTTAATTAATAAAGATAAATGACCAAGGTTGTTGCCAGTCGAATTTTCAATCTTGATCAATTGCCAGAATTTCAATATTGACTACGGATCTGTCAATTTGGGCCCGTTTGCATGCAGGCATATTAGAGTTGTTGAGATTAGAGCCCTGAGCTGCAGCATGGTTTCCGTTTCTAGCTTATAAATCACCAGAAATTGAAGTCGGCCATTTAATATGCGTAGATAAAGATATCCGACACGAATATACTTTATATTATATACACATTATAATATTACATTATAGTATATAAACTATTGAATCACGTCATATGTGTGTGTGTTCCTACGTTGCTGCTCAATTGTTTTGGTCACGTCATGTCCAGTACTAACATATCAATGCCTGCAACTCGTCTTACTTAGGCAAAGTGCCTATTTCACCTTTGGGTTAATGATTTCTTCAAATCGATATTAAATGGATTTTGCCTATGGTTCTTTTTAAAAACATGTGTGAAACGAACATATTTTTAACGACTCAATTAAATTTAATGTTTCTTAAATGTTGAAAATTAAATCGCAACGAATGGAACTACCGTAGCCTTCGATCTATATTATATATAATTTTGTTTTTATGATAGTGTAGTGTTAGGAATCTTATATATTTAAACGAACAATTCTTGTATATAAATTTATAAATTTGGCGTTCTCGAACGACTCCACCGGTTTGGATGAAATTCACTGAAAAGGGATATTGGGGGACAAAAAATCGATCATCGGAAAAGATTATTTTCCCAACGTGGAAGGAAAGTTTGGTTGAGGAACAGTTGAAAAAAAAGAAGCTTTACCGATTCTTCTTTTTTTCTTTTCTTCTTTTTTTTTCAACTGTTCCTCAACCAAACTTTCCTTCCACGTTAAAAATATATATTGGAACAAAAAATATTAAAGATTATTTTCCCACATATTTTATCATTTTAAAAATTAATTTTTTGACGTTTCAAAATACTGTAATATTTGGAAGTAAGCTTTGGAATTACAAATGAGCAATTGTGTCAAAATACTGACAGTTATACTAAGTAAAATGTAAATTGTTTTAATAAAAAAGAAGAAATATTAATTAGGAATCTCCGAGCAAAGTTCGGTCTCCCAAGTACAAGGTAATTAAAATTGCAATAGAGTGTCAGTTTTTACCATTTTTTGCCTCTTTCCAATGAGCCAATAAAAATATGGGGATCCATTTGAAAAAAAAAAAACAAACAAAGATGTCATTCGTATCTCGAATGTGGCACCATCTATCGAAAATTCATTTAGGTAACGTATCAACTCTTTTGATACTAAACAACTTTCATTTAAGAAATTTTTTCTATACTTCAACCCTTCTGAGAAAATTTAGAATAAAGTTTAAAATGGGAAACCCCGTATGAAATCTATATGATGGAAATCATATGATCATTTTTAATAAAGAAAATTATAATTTGAGAACTTTTTAACTTTACAGTGTTCATTTCAAAATAAAAAAAAAATGAAAGAACGACTAGTCAATCGCAATTGACCGGTTGACGTCTTCTAAATAAAAACAAAATATCATAATTATTATAATTCGACCTTGTATGTTAAGGTACGGTATAATAATTTGTTAAACAATTTCGATTTCTACGGAACTCTAAAAAAGTAAAATTCTGAACTTTAGTTCGATGTCTGGGAAAATTTCAAATTATAAAAATAAAAAGTTATTCGTGCAGTGATGATATAGTTACTCTAGAATCAGTTACACGCAAGTATAATATTAAACGGTATATTTGACGAACCTGATCATTTATTCATGAACGGTGTTTTCCAAAATCAACGATATTCCCAAATTATAATATTGTGTACATTGATTACTATAATAAGAACATGCAATTTAATTCAGTTTAAGGTATATACTGGGTTGCACAAAGCGGTATCAGAAAATCTAAGCTGCGATTATGATTTTAGGTTTAAATCTTAGAATCATAGTTTTAAGATGTCTGATTCCTCAGATCATTCCGATAAAAGTGACCGTTAAGGCTGTCGCAAAGCTCTGAATTGAAGCCACATTACGAGGCTAAAAAACGCTGTTGCAAGGATGCCGATGTCAGTTGATTACTCTAAATTTTGGAAATATTAAAAAACTTTTCCGAAAAAGGAAGAGTCACTTTAGGTTTATAATGGAACAATTTTGTGAAATAAGTACGAATAAGGTCGTAGTGTGACATTGAAAACGTGTGTTTTTTGGCACAATTCATGCCAAGTTTTTTCTATTAAATCGTATATAAATTACAAAAGTTGTCAATTAGAGACCTAGATTTGTCCTTTATCTTCCTTACAGAGAAAGATTTTTTGCAAAATGTTGACGAATAAGTCTACAATCAGCCGAAGCCCTATTTTTGGCTCAAATTCAGAGCGTTCCGACAGTCTTAACGAGATTTTCGCGAAAAATCGTTTACTCTGTCCCCGCGTTACATTTCTAGCGATACATGGATCGGTGGGAATTTTTGGGATATGGGTTAGAGCCACAAAAGAAAGCTTCCTACGAATACCTAGCTTTCCGGGAATTTTTCCGAAGTTTGGCCTTTTTTTGTGTATTCCTTGGACTATAAATCAATAAATGCAATTGGTCATTGACCTGATAAAACCACAACAATTATGTGGAAGGTAACTGTTTTTTGATAAACAGTCGTTAATTCAAAATTCGCACAGTGCAAAATCAATTAACCAGTTTCTGAGAAAAAGCACTTAAGAAGACGATAATGAATATAAATAATGTGTTGTTTTCATCAATACCGATCTGGTCATCACAGTGGCGTACATGCCACCTACGCTATGCGGGCCTATTGCATGAAATAATGACGTCTTGATTTTTCTTAAGTTTAATTTCTTTGTAAATTCATTGCCTGTTTGAACGACGGATTCACTAATTTTAGAAGTTACTTTGAAATTTCTCCTAGTTTTAGTTGGAATTGTGCACTTCAATAATACCTGATTAAATTAACTTACAAAGTTACCTCCCCAACAACGCATTAAAAAAATATGTTTTTATAATTTTGATGCTTTTGGCGCCGTAAGAGTAAAATTTTAGCAGGCATAGTTAACGAAAATTCGACAGTACGAAGTTGGTCACGCTAACGAAAATTCAATAGTACGAAGTTAGCGATAAGAAGCTCAGACAGAAATGACAGATGGACGGAATCAATGCACTTTTTGTCATCTGGAAACGATATAATATACTAGACGACCATAACCTTTGATTACAACCAAGTGTCATCCAGCAGAATTTCAAATATCGTCTTTTTGATTACTCATTGGATAGAATATAAACTTAAAAACCAAAATAAAATTTTGAAAGTGTTTTAACATGTTTGAGGATATTTTTTTGTAAGTATCAGTCTTAAACCACTGCCAACGATTGCCAAATGCCCTGAAATCACTGCCAACGACTACCATGTGCCTTTAAATTACTGCCAACAACTGTCAAATGTCCTCAAACCACTGCCAACGACTGTCAAATGTCCTCAAACCACTGCCAACGACTGTCAAATGTCCTCAAACCACTGCCAACGACTGTCAAATGTCCTCAAACCACTGCCAACGACTGTTAAATGTCCTCAAACAACTGCCAACCACTGAGAGCTGATTCAAAAGCCCAACCGTGGGCATGTACATTGCATTAGGTTTTTATGTTCATATATTACATGTATTCAGATCGCAGATCGCATAGAGATAGAGTTATAAATTAAGCAAAAACACGACATATATGACCTACATACATTATTCAATTATATCGATACTTGATATATAATTAGTCAATCCACTCTTTGTTTTGATATCATTGTGTATTCAATGCACTTTATAATTCAGATTAAACCTGATAAAGTTACAAAAGTTGTGTTGTTGCTCTGTAATTACTAATCAGATATTTCAAATAATGCACACGGGAATTTAAAACTGTCTGAAAAGCTGGGTTCGGAAATATCACAGTACTTTTTTATCTTTAGCCACTGGGGACAATGTGCTATTATTAAAGTTGAATTATTTCTAAAGCTGTCAAGGTGTATTAGTTTATGAATTTCATTTATTTTGACTCGTTAAATTAACACTCCTGACATAAATTTGATAGCTTATTATTTGAAGTTTAATATGCAAATTTAGTAAGCTTAGACTAAAATTAAATGATTAATTCCAGTATTTTACAGGGTTTCGTACATCCGATGAAAAACTGAATTTTAATAGGACCACTCTCGTCTCTGCCAGTCCGTCTATTTCAACTCATCTACTAGACAAAAAAAAGTTGAAATTTGGTACATATATAGACTTAGACAAGCCAATCACGGACATATACCGTAAATAAAGAAACTTACATTCTGAAGGTTAATTTTGGGGTGGAAATGTAGCTACATGATATTATAATTTTTATTTTTTTGCCCCATTTCGATGTACACGAGTTATAATAAATTTAAAAAAACCCGGGTTGCAGTGCCAAAACACTGCCGACAATATAGTGTATTTGCTAATACAGGCAGTGTTGTGGCTTTATTATGCGAACTTAAGTTGGTTTTTGGGCAAAATAAAAAATTTTACTCCGTAATACACCCCTTAAAATAACATTTTTTTTTCTTAATTGCAATATTATTATCAATCGAACCTATATACCAAATTATATGCACCTTTCAGTCAAAAATTCCCTATCTGAAAAATAGTGTTTTCACAAAATTTGTAAATCCGGTCCTGTCGGGCCGATTTTATTAAAATTTTAGGGACACATTTTAATTACTACCAGAGGGTTAAATTTCAATTTTGAAACGATTCGGAGAATTTTTTCGGTATTTTGGGGCCCAAAAACATTTTTCAACCCCTAAAAACTACCCTTAAAATGCCCCGATTAGGCCCATTTTAAATAGGCTTCTTGCGGTGATAGATTTCAACGCGTAGGCCAAATTTAGTTGAAATCAATTAACTTATTAAGTTAATGCCCGCACACACACACATATATATATATATATATATATATATATATATATATATACGTATATATATATATATATATATATATATATATATATATAAATATATATATATATATATATACATATATATATATATATATATATATATATATATATATATATATATATATATATATATATACATATATATATATAAACATTTTTAAAAATGGTGCCAAAGTGTTTAGGAGGTTATGAAACGTCGGGAAATTTTGGTCCGACCCCTAGGTCCCGCCATCCGACCGACGCCAATAGTGTATGTTGCCATATGGCAAATACACTAAAAAAAATAGCAATTTTATAGACTTTATAAGATCAATTTCATTATTATAGCTCTTACAGTTTAGGAGCTAGAAAGTTGTGCCTGGCGGCCAAAAACGTGACTAATTATAGTTATTATTGAGGTTTCCATCTTTCAGAAATGATCAATATGAAGTAAACAAGGTGTGGAATAGATAATTGTCGATTGATCGATGTGACAGTAAGAACAGGTACCGCAATAATAATGATTTGCACAAATCTAAATCAGGTTTCGTTCCACAACCGGACACTCATTTGTTTTATAAGAAACAACAGCGCAGCGTTGTTGTTCCAGAAGTGCTCTCATTTGGTGTATATGCTTTAACTACAATATTCAAACCTGCTCACGTTATGATATTCTTATGGTAATTTTTGAAAATCACTTCTTTTTTTATTTAACCTTGTTTAGTAATAATAATAGCCACTTACTCAAGTATACAGTTATTAATTGTATTGGGTTTTAGGCGAAGATCTAAGGTCAGTCGCTAAAACAGAATCAGTATATCAAGTGGGCGTTGCCTCCAGTTGTAACTACTGGCATATACAGTGTGTCTTAAGAAGTTTAGAATTTTGTTGAATTTGTATATTTTTGAATTTATTCATTTTAAAAAATCGCGCACACTAAACCAGCACTTACCTGCAGCCTACACGATTTCGCATACTATACCTGCACGTACCAGCAACTTTTAGTGGCAGGTTCCGTGCGAGGCAGACATTTTGCAGTTTTCAAAATGAATGTGGAAAACTTTTTAGTGTATTTGCCATATGACAACATACACTATTGGCGTCGGTCGGATGGCGGGACCTAGGGGTCGGACCAAAATTTCTCGACGTTTCATAACCTCCTAAACACATTGGCACCATTTTTAAAAATGTTTATATATATATATATATATATATATATATATATATGTACGCGCGATAACTTTCGAAAGAGTTAATTGATTTCAACGAAATTTGGACCACGTGTTGAAACCCATCACCGCAAGAAGCCTATTTAAAATGGGCCTAATCGGGCTATTTTAAGGGTAGTTTTTAGGGGTTGAAAACTGTTTTTGGGCCCCAAAATACCGAAAAAATTCTCCGAATCGTTTCAAAATTGAAATTTAACCCTCCGGTAGTGATTAAAAAGTGTCCCCACAATTTTAATAAAATCGGCCCGACAGGACCGGATTTACAAATTTTATGAAAACACTAGTTTGCAGATAGTGACTTATTTATTGAAGAGTGTATTTAATTCGGTGTAGACGTTAGATTGATAATAATATTACAATTAAGAAAAAAATGTTATTTTAAGGGGTGTATTAAGGGGTTAAATTTTTTATTTTGCCCAAAAACAAACTTAATTTCACATAATAAAAGTATAAAACCACACGGCCCTATACAAGCAAATACACTATGTTGTCGGCAGGGTTTTGGCACTGCGACCCGGGTTTTTTTATTTTGACGATGCTGTGTGAAGAGGAAGAAAACGAAGATGTCAGCAAATAAATAAGGTTTTTCACCCTATTAATGAAAACGACACGTTCTTAATACACTAGATCGGTTAGATAGAAATTGCAGACAACCGACTGATGGTCGTTGCTGGCTGTTGGTCTAATGTGCGCTACTCCGTTAAATAACATGAGTACCTTCACGAACAGGCTTTTCTGGTTCGTGCTGTATAATAAAAACAATTTCCTAATTAGTTATATAACTTTTCAACATGAATGTTTGTTTAACAGTTCATTATAATAAGTGAATTTGTATATTATGTGTATAAAGGATCCCTGTCTTATAATATGTTTCTAACATGCGTATTAGCTTCCAAATAAAATTAAAAAATTGTATTTTTAAGCTAAACGTTTAGTATTACCAAGATTGTAGTGATAAGACCAAATTTTCCAGCTATTGAGTCGTTAGCAAATTTAGTATGGAAAAAAATGTAGAATAAAAAATAAATATATAAAATATTTTGCTTAAAAAATATATTTGTATGTCATCGAACTGGTTTTATAAAACCATAAATTTATTTACGTATGTTTTATTGCATATGAATTTTGTTGGATCCAATTTGCAATAAACATCCAGTATTTATGTTGTGCACTTAAGTTTATGAAATAATTAAAAACTAACAAATAAGAGCTGCTTTAATCTATAACGTCTGTTTTTAATTTAGAAATGTGTCTTGTTACTCTTGTTTAGACCACATGATTAAAAATACATTAGTTTACAATCAAGAGCATAACTGGCAGCCGCCAAGATAAGTTTCATCTGTCAGATTAAGGAAACCCTGCCCAAAAATCTTTCCGTCTTTATCAATCACACTGATTTAAAAAGCGACGCTTCGAGGGCTTTGCCAGTGGAAATAATTAATTGTGCAAACCTCCTGCAAACGGAATCATTTCAATAGTGCAAAACGTTTAATTTTACAAGAGACAAACAATAATTATTCAAGAAATAATGACATATCTCTTTATTCAGTTTAGAGAATTTTACTTCATAAGTGACGGATGATACTAGAGATGGGAAAAACGGGTCTTTTTAGTGATCTGCATCTTTGAATCTGGATCCAGTATGTGAGCCGGCTCACTGAACCGGTTCAAAAAGAGCCGAGTCCTGAATATGTTACTGCAGTCTGCCACTGAGTTACTTAGTTCAGTCAATCATATCACGACCTGTATAGAATCAAGAATGCATAGCCAAACATGCGATGCATGAGTCATTTGAGCTGACAGATGCATCAAAGCGAGAACTGATACGTAAGTGTAAAATGTGCTTCTGTGTGTTAAGTGTTTCACAGAGTTATGCGGATCCGTTGATCCGTCGGCTCAAAAAAAAGTGAGTCGGCTCTCACGGATCTTCTGTCGGAGTTGGCTGTTTGAACCGGTTCAGATCTGAGTTACACAAGTCTAGATGATACTAATTTAGGTCAAAATTCAGATTTCAAAATTTTACAATATTTGAGTACAAAAAAGTAAAAGTATGTTTGTCTGTGAACAGGATACAGGTCGAACGGATGAGTGGATTGAAGGCAAATTTTGGGATATTTTTTATGCAATACGACTAAAAATATGTAAGATAAACGAAAATTCCAATTTCTGTTTAATACTTGACACTTTTTTTTAACGAGGAGCCGTTCAATAGGATTTTATTATTGTAAATTTGAAACTGTAGCTAAAAGTAGCAATTAAGATCAAGAATACACCTAGATCGTCAATCTAATATAATTCTTAGTCATGACATTATAAGCAATCAAAAATCACGAAAATATAATAAAAACACGATGTTCAAAATATACTTGGTTTAAAATCGAGGAACATACTGAAATTTTCGGCGATTTTCCACTGAAATAAATATGTACTGTTCGTGTTTTGACGTCACAACTCTATTGTTGTATTTAAAATTAAATTGTAAGGTAATTATATTTCTTTATTTCATAAATTACATTTGTTTATTATTCTGTATACGTTATTTAAAAATGGAAAAAAAACTTTCAGAAGATTATATCAGCTATTTATAAATTGTATAAAAGATTTTAATTTATTAAATTGAACTAACGTTTTCAATAATTTATTGCTTGATTTTCTATTAATGGGGAGCAGATAAAGAAAACAAATGAACACTTTGCATGACTCTGATGAACAGAAGCATTTGTAATTACAACTGTTGGTTAATAACGGCATTTGATGAGGTTCTTTTGTATATATTTTTATCTCTTACCAAACATTATTGATCTATTGAAAGAAATTAGTCTAGACTAAAAATGCCAACAATTATAGTTAATTTAATATTCGGAACTATGGCTAACAACTATACTCGATCCAGCGAACAATAGCATATTACATCGCAAGGGCAGAAAATTGAATTTACTGTACTGCGCGACACACGATGTCCTCGGCTTCGCCTCAGACATCGTGTAACGAATCTCAATTTTCTGGACGTGTGCTCTATCATATAATATTTTCCTTTACTCCCGGTGGAAAGTACATTCTGTCGTATCAGTGTGCACGAGAAAACTGTTTTCATAATAACTCTACGTTTACAATTAGCTAGTAAAAGAAAAAATTAATACCGATATTAAGCACTCCACGCTTTTTACAGTAAAGCTATTTTTGATGTCAAATTAGTTTGCATTTTTTAGTTCATAGAAACGTGTTTTTTTTTACTTTTTACTCTAATTTTGATTATAAGACTAAGAAACAATTCACATTTGACTATGAGGCAGGCAACTCAAAGTACGTCACTGTATAGCGTGTTAGCTTGATTGCTGTAATTTTTCAAGTTTTTTTATCCTGAAAGTCCTGATCAAGATAATGGGACAAACTTATTAAATTATTGTATTGTCATCCGGTCCTTGATAAGTGTGTAAAGCTTCAGTTTAATTTGATGTTTTGAAATATGTGAATTTCACGTTCAAAGATTCCATTACAAACAAACAAACATACAGGTGAAGCTAATAATAAAAGCATGTAAAAAATGGTTACCGCATTAGTTTTACTGATTCAAACATCCATGATATAGTAACAGCGCGCATTCAGAAACTTACCAATAAGTTAGTTAAAACGAATGCTCAACTAAGTTTGTTGATAATATCTAGTAGTTGGAAGCGCGTTGTTTAATATACATAATATGTGCCCACGTCTCGAAGTATAACGGTTAGTTTAATTGTATTAATAATTATTTATCCAGATTCGTACAAACGGCCCACGTAAACATACCTTTACATGGCTATATGCAGCTGGATGTTGCTGATTAAAGAAAGCTGGGTAAAAAACCTCGCAAAACTCATATAACTCTACCAGATTTACATGTTAGCTATTTTAATTAAGCAAGGCGCCATGCCCTACTACAGTGTAACAACCAAAACTGATAATTCCTTGTTACTTTTTATGATCAATAACTAAAACATTTTGTATGGTCTATTCGTAATCAGGTAATCGGTTTTTGGGTTATTTCGGAAGAAAGAGCGCCGCTCTGGATTTAACAAGGTATTCTAGAAAACTGAAAAAAATCAGGCAATTTTACTGGTCAGGAATTTTTATGGAATAAACCAAGGCCGCCCAGCGAGGGTTCTTTGCTAAGATTGAACAAATTTTGTTGACCAACTTAACATTGGTTTTAGTTTCGGAAATATTTTGAAAATAGAAAAAAATCAGCTGTCCTTTTGTTCTGAAGGTCGGTCATAACGAAATTATTTAGATAGTTGACAAGCATGCTTTGATTATTTTTTATATGTGAAACTACAATATGGAACGAATAGTAAAAGTCATATTTGTTACTAGCCGTTATCTGCGTCACCGTGCGCGTAATAGAAATTTTATTTTATTTATTATATGTCCGTTGAAACATCAACATCTTGTTGTTCCGTAAACATATATTTTATATTATTTCAATTTTATATTTTTATGGTAAATCCACCTATCATTATGTAACTGTGGTTTTGTTAAAATTATTGTAATTTTTAGAAATTCATTTACTTTTTGTTCAACTTGGAACATAAAACGATTTACTTTATATTCTAAATCTGTTTGTTTTATAAAAAAAAATTAAACAAAATTTATTTGCGTTTTATTCATTAACAATGTCAAATGTGAATATATTTAAAGTTAGAATGGTCCTGTCGCCTAATTGGCTAGATTTTTTTTCCGGGTTCAAGCGTGTGTTGACAAAAATGAAGAATGCAATTTGCTATTCATTATATAATGGAAATATGTAATAGGAATTCCACTGTAGACACATGGAAACACCTGAACTATAACACTGTGTATGTGTTGCAGGTAGGCTTATTGGAACGCATATAAAGATTGCACACACCTTAAGGTCAACGACATTGCCCGTCCGTCACCATGATATGAGCGCGATGTGTGTGACCTTAATGCTCCACACTTGCGATGTTCCGAGCAAACCGCGACGGACACTGTGTAATACCTCCACAAGTATTGTAGTATACACTCGTTGTAATAAGGCCGCGTTCACATCGTTCGCCTTTAATCACTATGATCGGTTTAAGCGCTTTACATACCACGATAGATTAGAATTACACTGGTATCTCGACATACGAGTGCCCTAGCATACGAGTTTTTTAAGATACCAGCTTTTCGAGGAGCACTCTCAGGAATAAGAATTTATTACTGTCGCAGCAGCATACGGAGGTTCTGCAAGAAATTGGTTTTATTGGAGCTAGGGATATCAGAATTGCCAAAAAGTATCGATATATATCGTATCGATATATTTTTCAAGTATCGATATCGGTACCGATATATTTGTTTTAAAAATATCGACATATCGGTACAATTTTAAAGAGAACATTGGCACTCGAAGAAATTTAGTATACATATTGGCTAGCTTAATATAATCTTAAATAGCAATTAACGGACATTATTTCTAATAAATCAGGTAATAAATAATTATCTGAAATCAAAAGCAACGATAAGATTTTTTTTTGTTTATTAATCAAACGTCTAATGCATTTAGGAGCAGATAATTTTAGAGATTAATTGAACAATTAGCCGGGGATGGCGAACCTATGGCACGCGCTCAAAAGTGACATTCGACAGAAAATTGTTGGTACAGCATAATTGAGGTGTAAATCGAAATGATTAAAAATATTCTAGATATTGTAGAAATGAAATGAAATATTGCATGTTTATTATTCCGAAAATATCAAAAAATCCGGTGAAAAAGAAACGTGTTTTACATGTGCTTTACTCACTGTTGTTGTTTTTGGAACGCACTTAAAATTATGTTCCAAAAACGTATGTAAAAATACATGTTTCTTTTTCAGTGGAGATTTCGATATTTTCGGAATAATTAAACGGCCATAGTCAGTCGCGGTAGTACATACAAGTGTTGCTACTGGAAAAAATATCGGTTTCTATACTCGAAATTTTGTATCGATATATCGAAATAATAAATATCGCTCAAAAATATTGATATATCATATAAAAAATATCGATATATCGATATTTTTTCGACATCCCTAATTCATTTAACTCAGCTCATGAATACTTGTGTTCTGAGCTTTTATCATAATTACTGTTGTATTTTATACTTCTGACTTACTCCATACATTTTATATCTAAGGAACAAATAAAAATTGTTATTATTATTGTTAGGTGGAAACTTCTTGACTTTTGTTGCACGGAAAATAAGGTCAACCTTGAATAATTAATTCATACCGCACCTCTATAATGGTGTGCAGAATGCAAATGTTCTTAACAAAATATCTTTTGTTTAATAGACTTTGCAACTGCAGTGCTACGGTTCGTGCAAAATCAGGTTAATACCGTCGATTTAGTATTAATTTTCTAAAGTATGATAAATACACTAATCGCCGTCACGTACAGTGTGCACGTATCCTTAATCACAACTATCTCTTGTATAATACAGTTTGTGACCTTTGCTGCTGTGTTGTGGTGCGCGCGAAATCAGGTTAATATCGATTTAACTTTAACAGTTTCCAGTGTATTACAATAGACAGTCATGTTTCTAGTCTAGCACATAGCTATTTTGGATTTCAGGTGAATTAGTTTTGATTCACACCACGTAACTATTAACAGATTATTATAATTAAGTTCAACCGTAGAATACCTTTATTAACTGACAGAATTTGTAGAAATGTTATAAAGGTAATATAACGAACTCAAACACTATTTATAGGTACTTATGATCTAATAATACTTGAGAAGAAAATTTTAAGGTGAATGGTCTCTCTGATTGTAAAATATACTCTCGAGAAATTTGCAAAAATTTGTGTATTTTTACTTTTGCTTTTAAATGGTTTATTTAGATCAACTAAACTTTAAAAACTTAGATATAAGTCATATGAGAAGAATGGTACATACTTTTAGTTTATTTTGAAGCATTGCCATGAAAGTTTGAATAAGATTTTTCGTAGAAATCAGAGATTTCAGAAACGTAACTGTATTTTACATGCACACACAAAAAAGGGGACTTATTGAACAGCTGGTGAACACTCATTTAAGTAAAATAATGTGATTTTTTATAAAAGGATCATTTCCAAGAAATTTTGTGTTCATTTTCCGATCTTTTTTATTTTTTTCTCTTTACATTTTTGTCTGCTTATATTAGTTACATTATTTACATATTAGTTATGTTTGCTTTTAGTTCGTATAAAATGCTGTCGTTTTGAAATGACAGTATATTTAGTAGTTATTTGTGCAATAATTCGATAATGTTGGCTTTACATAAAATAGTACTGAAAGTAATACTTGACAGAATTTGGGACATATTGGAAAACAAAATCGCACAATTTTCATAAATTGAATGCCCTTTTTTCGAAAGGACATGTGCCCAACTTTTAAACTACTATACCGGTGCTATTATAAAGTTGCCGCGACGGTACCCCACGAAAGTTCTTCAGAAGTTTCAGGAATATTTCAGGATTGCTTGTGTACACTTTTTTCTTCTGAAATTACTGCTACGATTACATTTTTTGTGAAATTGTAAATGTTGTTAATACAAAAAACTAAAAGGAACTTAGTGATATATTTGATGTTTATCTTTTCGTTTTATTGTTTCAATAATAGCATGTGATGTTTTTTAAACTCTACAAACTAAATATGTTGTCTATTTGAAAAATAATGATTTAATTACTTAGAACATTTTTTTTGTTTTTAGATTTTATTCGATTAATAAAAGCTATTTTAACATTTTTTAAGTGTTCATATACCTATAATTAATTAGGTAAATTATGATTATAAATTATTTAGTTGCGTGAGCTTTTCGAAAACATTCATCAATAGAGCTCTTTATATTCGTATTGCAATCATCTTCCCAAAATTTGGTTTCAATCAGCGTTGCCAAACGTCCCGATTTTGGCGGGACGTCCCGATTTTAAAATCAAAATTAAATGTCCCGCGCGGGACAGGCTCAGTCCCGCTTTTCGGGGATAACTCGACCGTGCGTAAATACTTATTCTCTTATTGTAAGTTGCAATTTGTAACACTCACTCCTCAGACTATTGTTTGAAACGCCATATTTTTCTAATGAATAAAACTTTTTTCATTTTGATTTCTATTTTTTTTTATTCAGAAGACGAATAAGACTCAACTATTTAACGATAGGGTAAATCTGATTTAAAATATCATATTTTTATTAAAATACATTTCCTATGGCTATTTTTGCTATCTATTGTCACGTAAACGTAATTTGAACTCAAATAAAAAGATAAATATTTAAAAACTTTTGATTATATACGTTTTTTTACTATGTCCCGCTTTCGACCGAAGAATCCCGCTTTTTTCACTCAAAAAGTTCCAAAATCCCGACTTGGCAAAAAAAATATCTGGCAACACTGGTTTCAATCCACTTATTCGTTTGTCCTGTATCGTGTTCACATACAAACGGACATCCCGACTTTTACCAAAAAATTGTGTTTTGGATTCAGGGGACCTCAAAACGAAAAAAATATTGTAAAATTTTAAAAAATATTTTTGGTCATTTCCTACTAGTAGAGTTGGAATGGTAAAAAACGTAGTTATTGATTTTGAAAACACCTTTATATTTAGATGACATTGTTTGGTAAAACTTTAATGTGCTCAATTATTATAAAATGCGCACGAAATGGACAACTTTTGTCTAGCAGTTAATGAACTTAACAGTAGTCCTATACCCATAAAAAAGTTGTAAATGCTTTGAAAACAAAATACGTGTAATTAGGAAGTTCAGTTTCGGCATTCTAAAGCTAATGACACGAAAAGACAATTCCATATACGATAATTACAATAATTCTGCATCGTGTGATTCACAGTTGTACAAAAGAGAAGCGATCGACATGGTCACGCGATTCACGGCCCGATGTAGTACAGGCTGCTGTCAAACGACAAAATATTGTTTATAAAGCTTGCATCGCATCAAACGAACTACTCGCATATTACTATAAACGTTCAGACTTTTAGCCCCAAAACTGTTAGACATTTTTGGGTAGGTATTTAAGGCACTGTGAAAATTTGTACAATACCTCTTTAGTAATATCCGAATACAAAAACGCAGACCTGGCTCAAGGGTAGTGGGGTTTAATTGACCCTCAAATTTTTAATCACCTGGCAAGTAGAATGTCCCATCGAAACGGTCTGTTTTTTTGAATATATCTATGTTTAGCTACCAATATTATTCTGTTTTAATTTCAACGTGCCTCAAATATGTTTTTTAAATTTTTCAAAAATATAATTTTGCAAACACCGTTTCAGACCTGATTAAGAAATCTGGCTTTTTTATTTTTCAACTCCTTAAATACTAAGTTTCAAGGTATTAAAATGTCTAAATGCCACAGGGGCTTTTTATTGCGAATTTTTTTTTTGTTAGTTTCAAAATTTGTTTTTGTATTCGGATATTACTAAAGAGGACTTTATTTCTTTTTTGTCCTTGGTAATTAATATAAAAATGATTTGTCATTTAAGTAAACACTTATTTGTTATTTAATAACAAATAAGTGTTTACTTAAAAAAGTCCTTTTTCCCGACAAATCATTTTTATTACTAAAGAGGTATTGTACTAATTTTCATAGTGCTTCAAGACCTACCCAAAAATGTCTAACAGCTCTTCTACTATTATTACTGAGGCACGCTGAGTTATAGAAAGCATTTAGCTTCATAAGATATGGTTTGCGGCTTAAAAGTTTCAAAAAACATATATCTTTGCTTTAAAATTGAATGAAAAAATGTAATAGTCGTCAATATTCCATTACAGCACGTTAGAAGATTTCGAATTACGGGAAAGCAAATTAACATTTTGAAGTATTTTCTTTACAAGCTTATGTTAAAAATACTGACAAATTTGACTCGGTCAATATTTTTTTTCATATTTAATTTTTTCTGCACAAAAATTTGTGTAAAACTTGTGTTAATGTTCTCGTTTTGTATCTGATTTTAAATCATTTATTTAGATCAGCAAAACACTGCTGAAGATGGGAGCTTAGCTCTCGAAATGTACATCCACTGAATAAATTTGTTGTGGTAAGAAGTAACTATTCTTTTATTTTTATTGTTCCAACCACAGTGCTCTTAATATTTATATTAATATTACAGATTGAATAAGAATTTTCATTGAAACTAGAGATTTCCGAAACGTGAGAAATGCATTTTACACACACACACAACCACTACTCATAAGATGCGGATGAAAAAGAGGCCATATTAAACTGCTGGTAAACAAGCACCATAACTTTGTATATACGTAGTCTTTATAAATAAAATCACGCGACTTGCTTTACAAGTCGGACAGACCATGTAAAGCAATCTTTAGTAACGTTATTCGTGTAAACACCATGCAGTGTGACACCAAACATTTGATTACTACTATTGATCCACGCATATACATATAGGCTGCAGAAGGAGTAAGAAAATACCTATCCGATGTGAACCTTGTCACGGAACCTGTTGAAGGGAACAATTACATGCTCGAACGACTGTCATTTTTTTTATTGTTGTTCGAACAGACAATTGAAGATTGATTTATTAATGCAACTTAGCACCGGTGAATCTTCGAACCAAGTCATTAAAACTTGTACATAAATAGAATTGGTGAAAGCTAATTTGTCTGTCAGAACCGTATTCATTATTTTGAAAGTGGATTTAGTTGTTCAGTTGGCGTTCAATAATCTTAGTTGTCGGGCGTCTATACTATAATCTAATCCATTCGGGAGGTACCGGGTTCGAATCCCGGCGGGGGCAGATGTGGCTGGGACTTTTTCCTACTGCCTCTCGCCGAGAAACGGTAATTCCTGTACCGGCCATCTTAATTGCGGTTTTCCATGGTTTCTCTCAATTAATTCCAGATAAATATCGAGATGGTTCCTTATTTGAGGCCATGGCCGATTACCTATTAAACTCCTAGTTCAAAAATTACCTGCCGTATCCTAATTTCCTATAATTCCTTCATTCGCCCATTGCTATTACATAAGTTGAAAGTGTAAAAAATGTAGAAAATAACGGAAAGTGGTAGATGAAAAAATAGTAATGGTGCGAATGGCGTCTGTTATGACATAAAGTCGAGAAACGGACGGTAGACGCATTATTATTATTATTATTACTATAATCTAATCCAGGGAGAATAGAAATGCGCTTACACAATAAAAAATAAGAATATGGTGAAGGATGCAACAATTTTTGCATCAAAGCACGCATTTATTACAAATTCGTAAGAATAGTGCGTCCGAGGTGACAAGCAATGCTGTCTCTTTCTGTTAAAGTTTAGTAGTTCATCCATATCCAACTGCAGACTTAATTAATCATGCAGAATTATTTTCAATCCCGGTTAAAAAAATTTGTTTGTAAAAATAATAATTAACAAATATTTTCGCTAACAGATATATTTTTTCGTAAAATGAAAATTCTAGTAATATTTATTTAAAAAATGTTCAAGATTTTTAAAAGTAACTTTAATGTACCGTCAACTTAGCTGAAAATCATCAATTTTATGAGTTTTAGGCTTAGATAAAAAAAAGTTAATAATCTAGAGAAACATTCAGTTTTCCTTTATTGAAGTTATGCTTCTTTTGCCACTTTGAGAGTAAAACTTTAGTAGGCAACGGAAGTTGCACGCGCACAACTAACTACAATTCGACAATGTGAAGTTGGACGCGCTAACGAAATTTCGAAGGTATGCAGTTGACCGCGCTAACGAAAATTGGAAAGTATGAAATTGGCCATAAGAAACCCCGACCGAAATGACAGATGGACGAAACTATATAATAATATACTAGTCGACTCTAACCTTTGATTACGATCTTATTTCAATAAATTATTTGCATGTATATTAAAAAAAACCGCCTAAGAGAAGTATGACAAAAATACACGCTCGAAAAAATCTATTCAATGAGCCAGTTCACCCCTGTATATGCGATCGATCGTTATTGTTCAAGTATTTTTTATTATTTAATTGAATTAAATTGCAATCCAGTCCTGTCAGATAACTAGTGATGATTTTAACAAAGAATTAATGACAGCTTACAGACAAGAAATGTAATTGTTTTCGATGACTATAGTGATTGAAAAGAGCTGGAAATGTCAAACTCTCCACAGACGTGAACCTTTATCAATTTATTATTAATAACATTTTTTTCAATCTTTTATTTAACTTGCCATGTTTGTCAGTCAGTATTGTCTGTCAGTTTGGGTCAAAAATAAAAATTTCGACTTGTGGTAATCAAGCTAGAGTTTTGAAATTTTGCACACATTTGTATAACTCCGATAATCCAGTATGGTGGACGCCACAAGATGGCGGATTACCTTTTTGTTCACAACCCCGTGTCATGAGTATTAAATGAAATAGTTTGATTTTCGTACGATTTGATTTTGATACGATAAACTGTGTGGCGTCATTGTAAATGCAACATGGCGGAAACCCCAAGATGGCGGATTACCTTTTTCTGCACAGCCTTTTTGATATGGATATCAAATGAAAGAGTTTGTCGAGTAGACTATGATAAGCTATGTGACGTCATTGTAAGCCCAAGATGGCGGACGACTCATATACGACCGATTTGAAATTTTGTACATATATGTATTCCCGATGACAATGCACGATACAATCGGGTTTAGAATTAAATAATCCATTATTTATTTAACGTATTATTTGTAAAAATTTTGAAGACTAAGAAGAAGTAATATTTTTCTATCCTACTGTCATTCACTACTAAGTAGACTTTTTTGTAACAATGAAAGGTGAAGAAATACCAGGGGTGTATTTAGAGGTACGGTAAGTATTTTTATTGGATAATATGCATGTAAGTATGCAGTTAGATGTCGCATATATCAGCCGCTAATAAAATGCAAATTTAAGGCAATATTTATGACATAATGTCACGATACAAAAATAATGGATCGTCTAAGAACACAACGATTATACCTGTGTTTATGCCATGGAAGTACTGTATATGTTGTTCCTAAACTAACCACGATGGTTTTAAAAGACGACAGACTAGTTCATTCTGAAGAATTCTGTGAAATTATTTCCAAATTAAAATAAATACCTACTTAATAACTAATAAACTTAAACTGCTCCGAACACATTGTAAATTTTTGCAAATTATTAATAACAACATATTAAATATATATCAGAGCAGGTTTAAAGTTATTGGTTATTGAGTCTTTAGCTGTATCTGGGATTGATTTAAAAGAAGACTATGTAGTTATCCATATCAAGTACAACATAAATGAAAGGCAGATCAAAAGTGTATTTTATATGTATGTATTTTTCGATAATGGGTATAATTTATTATTGTTTTATTAGTTCTTCGATTACAAACTCTCAATTACCAGTTTCTAATCTGGAAAGCTCGCGACCTTAAAAAAATTCCTTATCTATCTTTTTTAACCAGGCATAAAATGCAGTAACTATATTAATCCATAAATACAAAATTCTTGTACACTGGACATACGTCATGAAAGAATCTACGGAATCTTGAATTGTTTACAAATACACAAAGTTGTCTTGCAGAAGATAAGAACACATCAGCGGTCACAAGACAAAATAGTTTATGTCGATTTTTTCATGCTTACAGATTTTTTTTAATGAAATATGCAAAAAAAATTTTAGACAAGCAAAATTGAAACTTCATAATAAAAGGGTTTTTAGCAGTTCATAAGCAAGTGAGTTTCTGAAAACAAACTTTATACCTGTGACGTTCATGAAGAGTAACCATGACAGCAGGACACGGGCAAAACATCGTGCTGTCAATTATACCCCTGATGGTACCTTAGAATATGGTTTCCCAGACATAACTCTATCTCGATTATTTTTTAGGATATATAATATATTCATTGATGGAATTAATCGTACCACCATCTTGTACGAAATGTCATTCCATTTATGAGACATTTAACTTTTTAAAGCAGAACTTCTTTAGTGACATAATTTTTGCTTGAAATTTTCTGTAAAGTTAAAGAAGATATGATTCAAATACAATAATACATGCACTATCATTTTTAGTGTATTTGCCATATGGCAACATACACTATTGGCGTCGGTCGGATGGCGGGACCTAGGGGTCGGACCAAAATTTCTCGACGTTTCATAACCTCCTAAACACTTTGGCACCATTTTTAAAAATGTTTATATATATATGTATATATATATGTATATATATATATATATATTCATATATATATATATATTTATATATATATATAGGTATATATATATATGTGTGCGGGCTATAACTTTCGAAGGAGTTAATTAATTTTAACGAAATTTGGCACACACGTTGAAATCCATCACCGCACGAAGCCTATTTAAAATGGGCCCAATCGGATAATTTTAAGGGTGGCTTTTAGGGGTTGAAAAAAGTTTTTGGGCCCCAAAATACCGAAAAACATCTCAGAATCGTTTCAAAATTGAAATTTAACCTTTTAGTAGCAATTGAAAAGTGCTCCCAAAATTTTAATAAAATCGGCCCAACAGGACTGGACTTACAATTTTTTTTGAAAACACTAATTTGCGGATAATGATTTATTTACTGAAGGGTGTTTTTAATACAGTGTTGACGTTAGATTGATAATAATATTGCAATTAAGAAAAAAAAACAATATTTTATGGAGTGTATTAAGGGGTTATATTTTTTATTTTGCTCAAAACCACATTTAAGTTCACATAATAACACCACACTGCCTGTATTAGCAAATACACTACATTGTCGGCAGGGTTTGGGCACTGCGACCCGGGGTTTTTTTAATATATGTTTTATTTATCTACTGGTATAATCATCCATGATAGTATTAACATTAAGTATGATATTAATCTATGCATTGTACGACATTTTGCGTAAAATTTATTTCATTAATGTTGTAATATAATAGTAGCGTTTAAATATACGGTTGTAGTGAAAAGTGGATAATTGATATTTAAACATTTACTTAATTTCTTTTTACTATAAATCTGACATAAACAACTTTGTACTGTGTTCACATATTTTATTTTTATTTTATTGTTTTTTACAGTAGCAATAGTGAATTCCTGGTGTAATATTACGATAAATACTTGTAAAGAACTATTCCAAATAACACAAATGTAATAAAATATCGTCATGAAAAATGTATTAAGACGGAAATTTAATTTTCAAAATATTTTTGCTGAAATATTTACGAAATGATGTTTTTTAAATATTTACAACTGGCGTTACATAAAAATGTATTAAAAATTGTGATTTTTATTTTCGGACCCACTACAATAACTTCCCAATGTACTGGAAAGTTAAAAATATAAATCGAATGTATAACCACTTTTTTTGAAGTCGGCAGGATCTAAAAAGCATAAAAAATATAACATCTAAATTTTAAATACAGAAGAACTGTTGTTTAAAAGACGATTTTAGGAAAACCCATTTTTAGTAGATGTCTATATAAAAGATTTTAAGTCTAAATCTAAAGATCCGGAGTTTTAGTCATAGACCGATGATTAATCTTTCATCCCCTATTTCATCCGCTCCAACTTTTTTTTAGACAAAATGTAGATTGTATCTTTTCTCAGGATGCAGCTTATCTCCTTGCCAAATTTTATCGAAATCTGTTCAGCAGTTTAGGTCTGAAACGGTAACAGAAAGACAGACTTTCGTATTTGTAATATTAGAATGAATTTTGAATAATGTATATATCAGATCCTTTTGATGTTAATAATATTATAAATATTTTAGAGGAATTAGGATCAATGAAATTAAAAGGCAAATTATTAATTCACAACGTTTCGCATTAAATTAATACTTCATCAGGTGATCTTAATTAATTGTCTTAATAACTAGATTTAATTCGATTATCTTGTTATACTATTTTAAGATATCATAACAAATCAAAATTCTAAGTAGTTATATTACAATTCATATAGAGTAAATTTTTTTTTCTTTCAAACTAAATAATTATTTAGTTTGAAAAAAACATTTTACTCTGTATGAATTGTAATATAACTACTTAAAATTTTGATTTGTTATGATATCTTAAAATAGTATAAAAAGATAATCGAATTAAATCTAATTATTAAGACAATTAATTAAGATCACCTGATGAAGTATTAATTTAATACGAAACGTTGTGAAATAATAATTTGTCTTTTAATTTCATTGATCCTAATTCCTCTAAAATATTTATAATATTACTAGAATGAATGTTAGGGATATTAGAACATTCTTTTTATGTATTGTTATGCAACGATATATTACATTATAAGTGGCTCAAGGATTGTTTTGTTCTTCGTATCAACTTAGGTATTATAATACACATAATTATGCTTTTATCTAGTAGGCGTATCTTTAATATACAAAAAGCGCCAGCTATAATATGCCGGTCGTCCGTTCACCGATTAACCGATAGTAGCTCTACCAACCGACGCGACGTAGTACATACTATGTACTACATACACACCGTACTACCAACATGACATACTAGTGTACAGTGAAAATAGACTTTTAAGGTGACCTCAGATTGTCAAATATGCTCTCGGGAAATTTCGAACTGTGATCGCAAAATTCATTTCATTACTGTTTTTGTTAGCTGTCATCGAGCATTAAGCTCCACAAAATTTGGTTTGCTGCTTAAAAATTTCAAAAAAACATATATTTTTGCCTTAAGGGGGGGGTAAGGTATTAGATTTTTTTTTTTGCATTTTTTTTTTATTTTCGAAATTGAATCCGTAATATCTGAAAAATATTGTGTCAAAATTTCAAGTCAATTGAAGCAAAATTGACGAAGTTATGAGTATTTTTATATACCTGCCGGATTTTTGTACCTATACCCGAACCGACCCGAGCGCCCCGACCCGAGCGCGCTATTGTTAACACACGTATTGTGCTCTTCCCAAGGATGTTTTGGATGCAATCAAGCCTATCTACGAAGATCTGAGCAAAGATGCCCTCCTGGAGCGATGTGTCGGAGGCTTCACGCAGAACAACAATGAGAGTTTGAACCAACTTATTTGGAAAATCTCACCGAAGCACTTGAGTGGAACCTCTGTTGTCGTTGAAATTGCAGCTATGTGGCAGCCAGTGTCTTCAATGAAGGTTCGTTTGCTTTACTCACCTTCATGCAAGACATGGGAATCAGTAGTGGATCAAGCGCTCATGACTGGGCGCGATCCACTGACTCCATACGCATAAGCCGAGCAGAGCAGGAAGCTGAACGACAAACCAAAGAAGGCAGGATTCGTCGTAGGCAGGAGCAAAAAGATGCATTAGACATCATCGATGATAGCAACATCCTCTATGGACCTGGCATTGATGACTCAGTGTGAGGTATGTCGATAAAATTCGCTTATAAACGTTTTAACTGGATTTTTTTGTGTTTAAAACTTTAAAGCGTTTTTCCCACAACTCACGTTTTCAAAGTCGGTGCCCCTGATAACTCCAAAACTACTGCACCGATCCTTTTGAAATTTTAAACACTATTTCTGTACATTATTTACGAGGTAACGCTGTCGAGTTTTTTTTTTTTTTTGTTCATAATTTTGATTTCGCAATAACAAATTAGCCGATTTTTTCCCACAAAATTGTGTTTTTCATTTCAAAGTGTTCGAAAAAATGAAAAAAATTGGAAAAAAAAACTCGACAGCGTTACCTGGGGAAAACTATTATCTAACGAATAAACTTTGATTTTTTGATTTCAGATGATCCAGCACCAAGTTATGAGGGGCACCGCAATTCAACTTTTTTTCGAGACACGTCCGAACAATTGCTGCCATTGCCGTATTTTTTAATATTTCTTTGTAAAAATTTGATAAAACATTCTTCGAATGTCATACTTCAATGTACCATTGGTTGAGTAAAGAAATTTTAACTGCGTCGTCAGAAAAAAAATCACGAAAACATGGCTTTTTTCGTATGATTTGACCTTACCCCCCCCCCCTTAAGAACTGAACAAAAAACATGATATTCGTCAATATTTCTTTATAGCACGCCACGAGATTTCCAATTATGGGAAGGCAAATTAATATTTTGAAGTTTTTTCTTTACAAACTTGTGTTAAAAATATTGACAAAGGTTTGCTCAATACTTTTAGTCAAATTAATTTTTTTTCTGTACAAAATTTGTTAGTTTGTCAATTTTCTCGTTTTTTTCTGCTCTTATATCGTTTATTTAAATGAAATAAATTGAAAAAACTTGGCTATAATAAAATAAATAATATAATATAATAATAATACTTAATAATAATATAATATATAATACATATATTGAACAGGTGGTACTCAATATCGGCCGGGAATCAAAAACAGGCGAGTATTCTACTACTGAGCCTCTGATACTTACACCAAAACGATCTTTACATTGGATTACTAAAATTTAGCGTGACACCAAGCCAGAAAGACAAAATTACAGTTTCAATAAAAAGCATCGAAAACGTATGTAACAATATTATTTAAAAAGTATACAAAAAAAGTCATGTCATATTTTCTGAATTGACTTCATCTTTTCTGTGTAAGGTTCCATGAACTCTTAATCTGTAAACGCAAGTGTATTCCTTGTTTCCATGATTTGACCAAATTTTTAATTCGACAGTATTGTGAGGTTTATCAGATAAATATTGTACTGGAAAATATTGCAGTGCAGGACCAAATGCATCGTATTCAAATCGGCCATACATGAACCCAGCGGAATCATTTTCATTTTCTAAACCCCAAATAAAAAAATCTTTTGGTGCGGCAGAAATGTCACCAGTAGACGAAATTTTCTTAGAAATGTGTTCTAATGACACGCCTGTTATCATTACGTTACCGAGAAGTCTGACGATAACAGAACCGGTTGATCCCTGAAATGCCCAACACTCTCCTGGCAAAGTACTTGCTTGTATGATTGAGTTTGGTCCGTTCCCGCCGTAACATAGTGTTATCCCGAATATTGTCAACGTTGGAATATTTAAATAATGTTTGGTGTTTCTGGTTGATAAAATTCGACCGCCTGTAGATTCGAGTGCAAAATCAGCTCTTTCCGTTTTGTCGGCGTCATACAGCTCAAGTTCTTCTTTAACTATTTGTTGAATATTCGCAGTGTTTTTCCGTAGTTGAGTAATTTCTCCTGATACATACTGTTTGAATTGAATTGTAACGTCTGTAAGCTGCGGTAAAACTACACTAATTTTGTCCATTTTTTGCACTAAATTTTCTATATTTTGGTAATAAGAAACGTGATAAAAATATACTGCAAACACTGTAATACCTAAAAGTATATATGATGCTGTTAATTTACACCTTAGGCAAATCATATCGGAGTCGCTTTTATTAAGTTCACTCG
Source organism: Venustoraphidia nigricollis (assembly GCA_034508555.1). Lineage (NCBI taxonomy): Eukaryota > Metazoa > Arthropoda > Insecta > Raphidioptera > Raphidiidae > Venustoraphidia > Venustoraphidia nigricollis. Next base: position 640,543 of record JAVRKA010000083.1, read on the forward strand.
AATTCACACTTGACGATGATGTTTTGACAGATGCTGAAATGTTCTTTTCTTCAGTTTCAAATCTGTAGTTCTGATTTTTCAGAGATAATCGTGTGAAATAGTTGTGAGTTAACGGTCTTCTCAAATTTTCTTCAGCACAATCAGATCTTACTGGCATCATTACGAAATGTGAATCATTTCGGATGAAGGTAAATAAAAATTTATTTCAATTTTTGATGACGAAATGTATAACAGTATTTTTGTAAATATGTAGACTTTTATGTAAATAATTAATCAATAAACAAATATATTCTCTGTTACTAAGGTTACCATATTTTAATAGCAAACTGAGATAGGATGCATTTCTAAAGCTCGGTCTCTTAAGGTGCGCTTACACGGGCAACTAAAATTGCTCAATTCCGGGCAATATTGGTCAACTATGTACATCAGCAATTCACGGCGATGGCAACATGTAGCAAAGATACCGTCACACCATATCACGCGATATGGAGCAACTTTGAAAAACTAGGCAATACAAGGCAATCATTCATACACTATAGCAATTCAGTTGAACTGTCGCTGGCTATGGACGAAGTTTTACTGGCAGCGGCGTGTAGTGCTTTTATTATAATAAGTTTAAAACGAAAAAAAACAAAAAGGAATAGACAGATTTGGGTGCGAACGTATCTAGCAAGACGAAAGCCATCTTTATTGTGTGATGATATGGACAATTATTTATTCAAAAACTTTATTATTTTTTCATTATTCCAGGCCATTTTTATTAATCCACGCACAGCTGTACTGCACTGTACAATAGAAAGAAAGAAAATGAAACGACAGCGGCGCATCTCATCCCTGTCACCACACGAAAGTGAAACCATGGAGACGTATACGTATAGAAGGAAAATTGACTAAAATTTCCAAACCGTGTGGATATTCGGCAATTCATGTCGGCCACTTTGGGCAATAAGGAATATATGGAGCAATTAGAAGCAATATTGCCGAAATAATTGCCGCATTTTATTGAAATTGCTCCATTAATTGCTCCATTCTGTTGCCGGGCAATTATTGCTCAAAAAATTGCTCGTGTAAAGGTACCTTTAGGTACTGTACATTAATGCAGTAACGAACTACTAAGAAAACGGCAAAAAGAGACATATATATACACCGTGTTTATCGCCTTCTCTTTCCCGTCGGTTTGTATTCGCAGTAGTACATTATCACTCCATATCTACATCTCAATGGATCTAAGTCACGTTATGAGTAATCAATATAAAGTATATTAAGTGAAAAATTACCTCTGTGCCAAATTTTGTTGATGAAAGAATTTTCCTGTTCGCATTCTTTTTGGTGCTATTTTCACTGTACCGTACTATAACAAACCTGGAACACGCGAAGCGGCCCAGTCAGGCGGACAATAATTAACATTCACTTCACTAATGACTCATATCCCATTTCTAATTTAACGCCGCCGCTTCCCCCCTTTTCCCCCTAAGATAAAGCAACAGGGACACAACGCCAACATCGACTGAAGTATTACAGTTCTACTGGAAAAGCTGTGATGCCACTGAAAATTAATCATGTTCTGTTTTCAAAATGAAACCGAAAAGAATAGAATAGAATGTTTAGTCACTAGTTATTAATTCCGGCGTCCCCTCCCTGTGTCAAAATAAAGTGACAGCAGTTGAATGCTAGGCTAAAAGGTCATATATGCATATAGTTTTGTAACATTAAATCTGGCGGTTTGACTATGATGTTGAAACTCTAAAGCATACCCTAGAATCTAGATAATGCTCTATATAACCCTGAGAATTAAATTGAAGTCGATTTAGTGGTTTTCAAATAACATGCAAACATATAAGCAGACGCCAAAGCTCTAAATTCAAAGGTTAGGTTATTTTTTACAGCCAGTTGTATCATTCGTGTTTTGTATTTTGAAATGGAAAAGAGCAACATCAATCCGTAATTCGTTTTTTATACGAGTATATTACCGTAATCATAGATTGGGAAGGGTCTCCATAGACAGCATCCAACTTCAGTTTTATTTCTTCGCGTGTTTTTTAAAAAACGAATTACAGATCGATATTGCTCTTTTTCCATTTTGTAGAAAAAAATAAAAATAACCTAACCTCTGAATTTATCTACAACTCAGCATGAGGTCGTTTAAAAGTCTGCAGTACACGATGGTAAATTCAATTTCACTCATCAACGCCATCGTCAAATTGATCAACCCTCGTAATTCTGGAAGTTATTGATTTATGCTATTATAACAATCGCAATAATTTACGATCTAACAAAAAAGGAATGCTTTCTATTAAAAAATGTAATAATTTTATACCTTCAGAAAAAACTTAACTGTAGAAGCCTTTCGCTGTTACGCAAAGGAATCACTAGAAGATATGAATTGCAATCGTAAGCAATTTGTACCAGTTTTCTTCGCAACACGTGATTTATTGATACTGAACTAATGAAACGAAAGCACCTTGGAAAAGTAAGTATTTCCTATTTATATACGTGCACTGTAATAATAATAGGTATGCACAATGACTAATTACATATTATTTACTGATAGGAAAAAATCAAAAGCTTGTTTTTGTCTTTTCAGTTTCATTAACGATACTGAATTTATATATTACTAATAGTAAGTGTCAATGGATTGGCCTTATCCAGAACACGTTTTTATATCCCTGAAATTATTATAATATTGTATTATGTTAATATTTTATTTGAATAAATACTTTGTTAAGATCGCGATCAGAATAAACATTTAATAAAATAGTAAACGCAATTTAAAATACCTGGCTTATAAAACATTTAAATGTCTAACTATGAGCATTTTTTCGTAGGAGCTCGCCAAACAGAAATTTAAAGTAGAATGCACACATTTTTTACTTAATTAATCTAGAAGTATAAATTAAATTGGCTCTCATAAATTTTGAAGAGAATGTTTTACAGCCCTGCCGTAAATTCTCGATTAAGAATTTAATATTTATTAGGTTAACTACATCATTTGCTAACAAAATAATAGTTATAATTTCTTTTATAAAAAATTAGTAACCCACTGGACAATCTAGTTGCCAATCTTCTGGAGCTCATAAGAAGATCCAGATTATTTGTTGACTAGATCCAGTAAAAAGTTGAAGCACAACAATTCTTTGAGAATATGGTGCATTTAGACCAAAAGCCCACCCGTATTCATTTTAATGGTATGTTCACTATATCGAGACTTAAGGTAGTTGTCGTGGTACAATATTGTCAAAAAGTTATAGATTATACGCGACACAAAAGTATACTAGCTTGTAGCTAAGTGATCCATAATTTGTGTGCAAAACTGTACCCGTGGAAACGTAACCCATACAGTATTCATATGCATGGATACTTTTCTATAAATTGTTGAACTTTAAACCGTTATTTATAAATAATTAGACGGTCCAAAAAAATTTCTTATTTGTTTTTAAACTTATAACAAATGCATTGAAAGACTGTCAGTTTTTGGAAAGTTTCTGACAGTTAGTTCTTTTTTTATAAATAAGAAACTGGTTGAGAACTACAGAGATCGTAAACAATCAATGTTAATTATCTAATTTTTAATTGAATTTATCTCGGATTATATACGGTAGATCGACTTCAAATTTTCAGGGTAAAAGTATTATCATGCCCTTAATAAGTATACAAAAATTAAGAATTTTCTGACGGTGTACCTTAACCACGACAACTACCTTAACTGTATTTATTTCTTATGATAATAGTAAGAACTGAAATTAGCTACTTAGGTTTATGGCAGGAATTGTAAGTAAAACTAGAGTTCATATGGTTCTTAAAACTGTGTTCAAAGGATGTAACTAGGGATCGTCATAGTTAAAGAGTTATGACATAAGGGCGAGGTTAAGTATTGTACTACACATTTCATTATCGCGTGACAACCCTATATATTTAATATTTTTTCTCTCCATAAATTTTTATATTATTCAAATGGCATTTGTAGAGTTAATGCAGCGTTGGCCATTGAATAAAATAATAATACCTGCACGTTTGGTTAGCAATAAAATGTTAAATAATAAAAACAGATTTATGACAAGAAAAATTAAAATTGGCCAAGTGCGAGTCGGACTCGCACACGAAGGGTTTCGTACCATCGTACAATATTTATTAATTTTATTTTATATTTATTATTTGTTGTTATAGCGGCCATAGTAATACACATTAAGACGCAGAAAAGCCTGAACTAATATCTTTTAAGAGGTCCTGTTCGGTGTCGCTAGTATGCACTATTTTGATGTTTATTTTTGTAATCTAACTACAAATTTACGATTTTCGGATTTTTCCCTTTACTTGCGTTATAAGAAATTATTTCTTGCCAAATTCCATAATTCTAGGTCAACGGGAAGTACTCTATATATTTTGATTCCCATGCAACTGTCAAAATACGCGGCCTAAACAACCGTATTTCATTGCGTTGACTTAGATGTTTGTGTTTTTTCACAACACCAAGAGATTGCAAACCTGAGTATATGATATTAATTTCAACTTCTCCAACGACTTCCTGACAGACAGACGGATAACGGAAGTGATCCTATAAGAGTTCCTTTTTTTCCTTTTGAGATACGGAACCCTAAAAATGAGACTTTAATTTTGTTTTCGCTTTTAAAATATACAACTATTTCATTATAAGTTTATATCAATTTACAGTCAATGTTATTAGTGTATTTGCCATATGGCAACATACACTATTGGCGTCGGTCGGATGGCGGGACCTAGGGGTCGGACCAAAATTTCTCGACGTTTCATAACCTCCTAAACACTTTGCCACCATTTTTAAAAATGTTTATATATATATGTTTATATATATATATAGGTATATATGTGTGCGGGCTATAACTTTCGAAGAAGTTAATTTATTTTAACGAAATTTGGCACACATGTTGGAATCCATTACCGCACGAAGCCTATTTAAAATGGGCCCAATCGGGCCATTTTAAGGGTAGTTTTTAGGGGCTGAAAAATGTTTTTGGGGCCCAAATTACCGAAAAAATTCTCCGAATCGTTTCAAAATTGAAATATAATCCTCCGGTAGTAATTAAAAAGTGTCCCTAAAATTTTAATAAAACCGGCCCGACAGGACCGGACTTACAAATTTAATGAAAACACTAGTTTGCAGATAGTGAATTATTTACTGAAAGTTGCATATAATTTGGTATAGAGGTTCGATTGATAATAATATTGCAATTAAGAAAAAAAATGTTATTTTAAGGGCTGTATTAAGGAGTAAAATTTTTTTTTTACCCAAAAACCAACTTAAGTTCGCATAATAAAGCCACACTGCCTGTATCAGCAAATACACTATATTGTCGGCAGGGTTTTGGCACTGCGACCCGGGTTTTTTATTATTAATAATGCACCATTTTCGGTGAAATACGCTTGATTTTATAATATAATGATGGCAGGAAATTTAGATTATTTATGTTTCATTATATGTGTTAAATACCTATCAAGAGATTTCAACTTAGTTATAAAAAATCTAATTAGAGCATCGATATTGCATTGCTGCGGTTTGTATTTTAAATTTTAATCCACGGTAATAAAAACTTTCACTTTGAGGTTTCTACGCGTTCGTTTATTTTTCATTCAAGTTATAATTCGAAAACTCAGTTGTTGAGAGTTAATATATCTATAATCGTTGAATTTCTGAAGAACTGGCAATGTATTGAAAATTAATGATTTCAAATTTGTAAATAATATAAAATCGTTTATCCTGACTGACTGATCTATCAACGTACAGCCACAACTACTAAGTCTAGAAAACTGAAATTTGAGACATCGGTTTATTTTTTAACGTAAGCGTCCGCTAAGAAAGAATTTTTTTTTTAAGCGTGGGAAACGGGGGGGGGAGAATTTGCATTGAAGTATCGGTTTTTTTTAAAGGTAGAAACTGGAAAATTGAATTTGTAGGAAAAATATATGGCTCCTTTTTTGGGCTGTCATGCATTTTTTTTAAATTAAAAACAAGACTCCATGCATGCAAAGCCCTGGACAACACCTAGTATTATACATATTTACCGAGCTGGGTAGAGTAGTGATGATAGCACTAGACTCGCATGGAGGTACCGGGTTCGAATCCCGGCGGGGGCAGATGTGGCTGGGACTTTTTCCTACTGCCTCTCGCCAAGAAACGGTAATTCCTGTACCGGCCATCTTGATTGAGGTTTTCCATGGTTTCCCTCAATTAATTCCAGATAAATATCGAGATGGTTCCTTATTTGAGGCCATGGCCGATTACCTATCAAACTCCTAATTCAAAAATTACCTGCCTTATCCTAATTTCCTATAATTCCTTCATTCGCCCATTGCTATTACATAACTTGAAGTTTTAAAGAATGTAGAAAATTTCGGAAAGTGGTAAATAGAAAATAGTAATGGTACGAATGGCGTCTGTTATGACATAAAGTCGAGAAACGGACGTTAAACGCATTATTATTATTATTATTATTATACATATTTATAATAACTTATTTTCAATACATTTCCAGACCTTCAGAATTCAACGATTTTAGATATATTACCTTACCCCTTTGTTCGAAATATTTTTTTGTAATTTTTTCCTTATGTATTATATATATATATATATATATCTAATTTTTTGTTTTCCCCAAATGTACGTTATGAATTTTGCATGGGAACACAGATGTCTATGATATTTGTTCCCGAATATTCTCTCGATGAATCATAGTCTGATTGGCTATCTTGTCTGATTATGAAGGGCGGGAGGGGATCGCATAGTCACCCAGTGTTTAGTAATTAATAGAGGGTCGAAGCAAACACGGACTGTCTTATCTGTTTGATAAATCACACAACGCTGGTCTCACAAACGCCGGCCCGTATCACACTACATGTACATATTATATGAATCACTAATTTAGTGATTAATAATGCAAAAAGAGTTAAACGCTGGCAAAGAGAACCAAGTGTGTAGGCTTTCACGCCTGCCGTACGTTGTAAGACTTCATTGTTTCTGGGCTTGTAAGCCGTGGTCCATTGGTATTTCTACCTGGCAGTTCGTTTACAACTGCGGTAGACATTATCGAAGGAGATGTGGTTCTGTGAGCAGCCTAGAAGGACACTTACCCCGCTACCACATCGCCTTTGATAATATCTGCCGCAGTTGTAGACGAAACGTCAGGTAGAAATACCAAGCGACCACGGCAAATAAAGCCCGAAAGCCAAGAAGTTTTACAAAGACGAACCAGTTTTAGTGCTGAATTAGTGCCTTGTTTAAGGCGATTTCTATCAGATTCCCAGTTTTAATCTCAGTGAGAATATACAATCGACCATCAGTTGCATTTGTTTGTATAATGTACTAGCCGCTACTCGCGGTTCTGCACGCGATTTAGGTGAAAACACGGCAGTGACAACAGTAGTGGAGCCGTAGGCTACACTTGGTGTCATATAGTGGCGAGTTACAACAAAGGGGATACGTTCTCCATGAAAAACTACATATATGTGCCGACTTTCATGCTGATCGGTCAAACGGTGTCAAAGTTTTTTAATGTCAGATATACCATAACACCCATTTTTATATATTTACTCTCAAAGCATTATTTTATTACGTCATGTTTAGCGGTTTGATTTAAAATAAAAAAATAAATATAAAATTTTAAGGAATGTTTCCACCGTAGGAAACTTTAGGAATGCATTTTTTTTATTACAACATGTGCGCTTCCATTGTTCATATAAAATAACGAGATTGAAAAATAATGGAAAAATTCTTTTATTTTTTGGTTTAATGTTTTACCTACAAGCAAAGTTTATATTATACGAAGAATGTCGTTTTCAGTTTTTGAATTTTTGCATATAAATAAATATTTTTATATCTTTGGGGCAAAAATAAGAACAGAATATTTTTTTAAAAACTTACATTGAATTCTTAATTGGAAATTATGACGTACCTGAAAAATAAAAAAATCTATATTAGAAGCATATCATTACAAAATTAAAAATACGGAATAGCTAGGGTATATTACGTAGTAGATTATTACATTCTCGCTAAAATAAATAAAAAAATACAAAAAAAAATTCAATTAATAAATGAAAGAATATAATCCGATTTTGAAATTGAGCAAAAGCTTTCACATTTAAAATCACAATATACTGAGGGCTTATAACCATTAGAAATATTAAAAGTCAACTGGCATCAAAGGGTTTTTATTAAAAACACGAATCGGTGAATCATATAATGCGACCCTTGAGGGATATAATGTTTACCCTGACCCATTGTCTGTCACATTTAATAATAAATACAGCACAAATGACCCCTCAACTGGATGTCGCTGTACTATTTTAACATAATATCTAGAACCAAACATGATTTTAATATAACATGTGTTGATTGAACGCTCGAATTTTAGACCACAAAGATATCGTAACTTGGAACAGAAAAACGCATTAATTTCAGTTCTCTTAAATGTTATTTGCAAATGAAGCTTAAAATCTTCTCTAATAAAATAAAATAGAAACATTCTTTATTGTCATTACTTAAAAAAAGAAGAACAGAAAAGTTGTACATGTAGATTCCAGACCTTAGTCTATAACTCTAACATCTCTTACTTCTAGAATAGTATATATTATAGTATAATACACCACAAGGGCAGAAAGCTTTCAACTTTCCGCCCGTGTGGTGTACCTATACTATTTTTCTGTATACCCGGTCAAAAGTACGTACTTTCGCCATTATACAAAAAGACTTATAATTTTCAAATGAGCAATTTTGAGGTTATACGCAATAGCAGCTGTTAGCTACCACTGGCTGGCGGCAGTCTCGCGTATCAGGGTGCCCGAGAAAACGCTGTTACTTTCTTTCGACTCGCTGTTATAGATGGCGTGCGAGTAATTCCAGTAGAGCATAAATGCTAGACTTGCTGCCTTAAAATCGAAGCCGAAAGTACGTACTTTCAATCGGATATAAAGAAAACAGGATTTAGACACTCAAGTAATTGCATATTGAGAACCAGAAAATCAAGAGAAATTGCAGTAAATTGGAACTTTCCGAATTTAAATTCATTGATTATTAAAGTTTTAAGACATAAAGTTCTGCATCTGAATATCTTTATGATTAGTTCCAGTCATAATTTTGTTTATGTTCCATAATTATCGTTATCTACTGCTGCAACTAATTCATACCGTTACAAAATGTGTAAAACTAAATGTACTTATTGATTTCGATGCAGAATTCTATGCACTAATATTTGTATTTGAAGATCTTTTTTGCTAAAATAATTAGGAAAGCAGAAAATTACGAAATTATGAATGTTCAACACCTAGGCCCAAAAGCCGCGGTCACCACCCTAAATGTGAACAGCCTTTGTACAGTACTGTACACATGGATGACACACATGTGTTGTATGTTAACATAATAAGTGTGCTGTGGCTATTACACCTCTATTACGTTAAAACACAAATACAATCTGATATTACTCAGGTATGCACGATATATATCCACCCTTATATTCATATACAGGCGATCCATTCTATACAAAAGAGCATCAGTAAAGTTAATAATAGTTGGAGCAGCGACCGCAAAAAATTAGAGTGTCCTGCTTCCTTTAGCTCGTCTTGGCGAGGGCACTACCGCGCCCCTAGATATGGTTGCCGTCTTCAATAATAATCGTACAAAATAGCGCCTCAGTTTGTTTTACATGAAAAAAAGCCAGTATGTGTGGCCCCTTCTATAAAAACACAAAAAAAAAACTGGCTTCCATTTAGCGTTGCCAGATTTTTTTTTTGCCAAGTCGGGATTTTGGAACTTTTTGAGTGAAAAAAGCGGGATTCTTTCGTCGAAGGCGGGACATAGTAAAAAAACGTATATAATCAGAAGTTTTTAAATATTTATTTTTTTATTTGATATCAAATTACGTTTACGTGACAATAGATAGCAAAAATAGCCATAGAAAATATATCTTAATAAAAATATGATATTTTAAAACAGATTTACCCTATCGTTAAATAGTTGAGTCTTATTCGTCTTCTGAATAAAAAAAATAAAAAAAAACAGAAATCAAAATCAAAAAAGTTTTATTCATTAGAAAAATATGGCGTTTCAAACAATAGTCTGAGGAGTGAGTGTTACAAATTGCAACTTACAATAAGAGAATAATTATTTAGGCACGGTCGAGTTATCCCCGAAAAGCGGGACATTTTTTTGATTTAAAAATCGGGACGTCTCGCCAAAATCGGGACGTCTGGCAACGCTGCTTCCATTACTGTTTGAGAGATAATAGATTTTAATTTTTATCTATAGACTACCCGTTAACAATTTTTTGGCTTGCATGTTACAAGAATTACAATTTATTTTTCTGAAAAAAAATCTTGAAGAATATTTGATTGATTCTTACGATGTTAACTTTAGTACAGTGATATATAAAAAAAAGATATGAATGTAAAATATATTTTAGCTCGGAGATCTAAGCGTCACAGCCTATATAATGAAGCATCTATCAGACTAAGAATATCGCCCCTATTAATTTTGAACCCTTACTGAAAGCCGCGACGCGATGTCTCCCTCCGCTCGCGACCTTATGTACATTAATTCAATGAGTCAGTCTAACATAATATATGGAGAAGTGTTGTTCAGGGCTGTAGTGTGGCTGATTAATAAAAAAATTAAAGTGTAATGTCAAAATAACAGCTTTAACTAATTGCATATGATAGTATATTCGACTGCACAAAAAAGAAACCAATTAAAAAGAAGAAAACTCGAAAAACTTCAATACGGTGTGGACCTATTTTGTCTCTTTCTGTTAATTTGAATGGATCCCCACTTAGTTCGTGTTAATGTTTTTTGACTTGTTTTCTTCTTTTTTTATGCAGTATAATTTCTTGTTTATTTTTTAATAATTAGTTTTTTTAGTTTATATATAGTAACATATAATTTTATTTTTTTAATATACGGACTTTTTGGCTTCTACACCGATTAGTGTAATTAGGGACGTTAACTGTATTCAAATAAAAGCATAATTTTAACGTTAAGTGGTATAGTTTCTATTGTAGAAATATTAAAAAACACAATATTTTTCTTTATTTTTAAAGAATTTAATTAATATTTAATAAAAACCCGGGTCGCAGTGCCAAAACCCTGCCGACAATATAGTGTATTTGCTAATACAGGTATTGTGGCTTTATTAAATGAAATTAAGTTTGTTTTTGGACAAAATAAAAAAAAATTGAACCCCTTAATACACCCCTTACAATAATAATTTTATTAGTTTAAATATTGTTATCAATCCAACATCTGCACCAAATTAAATACGACCTTCAGTAAGTAAATTCGTATACGCAAACTATTGTTTTCATAAAATTTGTAAGTCCGGTCCTGTCGGGCCGATTTGCTTATAATTTTAGGAGCACTTTTTAATTGCTACTAAAGGGTTAAATTTCAATTTTGAAACGATTCTGAGAATTTTTTCGGTATTTTTGGGCCCAAAAACTTTTTTCAACCCCTAAAAACTACCCTTAAAATGACCCGATTGGGCCCATTTTAAATAGGCTTCGTGCGGTGATGGATTCCAACATGTATGCCAAATTTCGTTAAAATGAATTAACTCCTTCGAAAGTTATTGCCCGCACATATAAATATATATATATATATATATATATATATATATATATATATATATATATATATATATATACGTATATATATATATACATATATATATATATATATATATATATATATATATATACATATATATATAAACATTTTTAAAAATGGTGCCAAAGTGTTTAGGAGGTTATGAAACGTCGAGAAATTTTGGTCCGACCCCTAGGTCCCGCCATCCGACCAACGCCAATAGTGTATGTTGCCATATGGCAAATACACTAATAAAACGTAATTAAACCACTTTCAAGTCACGTGATAACGAACACAAATCAGAGTGCATGACTGATTCAAACATCATAAGACACTGTCACAGAGAAGGACGTTGTTCACGGTGTAAAAAGGCTTAATTGGTTGTTAATATTTAGTGTGTAATTTATTCGAAAGTTTCTATGACAACAATTACGAAAAAACCTATCACTTCATCAGTTTACTAGTGTTTATGAGACTGCGATGTCACGGCAGTCACGTAGCAAGTATTGACGTTTTGGAGCGAAATTTGAAACGGAATTTAAAATACATGATTTTTAAAGCGTGGCTCGTAATTAAAAAGTTATAATAAATATTTGTGGTAATATTAGGTACTTAAAACACTTTCCCAAAAATAGTCAACATTCCTATTAGCCACGTCTTTATATGAACAACAAGACCACATACAAACATATAAAAAACCCGGGTCGCAGTGCCAAAACCCTGCCGACAATATAGTGTATTTGCTTATACAGGCAGTGTGGCTTTATTATGCGAACTTAAGTTGGTTTTTGGGCAAAATAACAAATTTTACTCCTTAATACACCCCTTAAAATAACATTTTTTTTCTTAATTGCAATATTATTATCAATCGAACCTCTATACCAAATTATATACATCTTTCAATAAATAAGTCACTATCTACTATCCCTGTCCGGCCGATTTTATCAAAATTTTAGGGACACTTTGCAATTACTACCAGAGGGTTAAATTTCAATTTTGAAACGATTTGAAGAATTTTTTCGGTATTTTGGGGCCCAAAAACATTTTTCAACCCCTAAAAACTACCCTTAAAGTGGCCCGATTAGGCCCATTTTAAATAGGCTTCTTGCGGTGATGGATTTCCACGCGTGTGCCAAATTTAGTTGAAATCAATTAACTCTTTCGAAAGTTATTGCCCGCACACATATATATATATATATATATATATATATATATATATATATATATATATAAATATATATATACATATATATATATACATATATATATATACATATATATATAAACATTTTTAAAAATGGTGCCAAAGTGTTTAGGAGGTTATGAAACGTCGAGAAATTTTGGTCCGACCCCTAGGTCCCGCCATCCGACCGACGCCAATAGTGTATGTTGCCTTATGGCAAATACACTAATAATAATGTCTTTATTAATAATTAATGAAAATAAGCATTTCATCAAATAAATCAACATCACAAAACATCCACGGGCAGAGACGGTCTGTCCAGAAGCGAACACGTCGGTCGCTATACCACACTGACCAGCGAATTGGTTGAAATTTTCAATTTGCTGTTCTCGTAAAAAATCGTTTCAAAACCTAGACTACACCCCTGTTATACACTTACATATGTGACTAATGAATCCTTATAAGTGTACCCTTAGTTAGATCGACAGCACGGTTGTATGTATTTGCGTAGATACCGAGCTGTGGTAGGCTGACATGCCGCGAGCTTATATTGTGTCTATCGTAGCCCCAACCCCCCAACGCCTCCGCTATATGGTACTCAAAGGGGTGATACATCAAAAATTATCACACTAATAAATAATGTGAATGAATAAAGCTCGCTTCCTCACTATAGTAGAGCGACGATTGTCTATAATACGGTTATCCGATTATTAATTATCGTCTCGAAGAAGCGGAGGTGGTAGACTTGGGTAACTCAGATCTGAACCGGTTCAAAGAGCCGACTCCGACATAAGATCCGTGAGAGCCGACTCACTTTTTTTTGAGCCGACGGATCAACGGATCCGCATGACTCAGTGAAACACTTAACACACAGAAGCACATTTTACACTTACGTATCAGGTCTTGCTTTGATGCATCTGTCAGCTCCAATGACTCATGCATCACATGTTTGGCTATGCATTCTTGATTCTATACAGGTCGTGATATGATTGACTGAACTAGGTAACTCAGTGGCAGACTGCAGTAACATATTCAGAACTCGGCTCTTTTTGAACCGGTTCAGTGAGCCGGCTCACATACGGGATCCAGATGCAAAGATGCAGATCACTAAAAAGACTCGTTTTTCCCATCTCTAGGAGGTGGAGCTTATTGAATATATCGATTTTCGAACTCCAACCTACATCTTCTTGAAATCCGAAAAAGAACTTTTAACAATATATAAAAACGCAATAGTGTCAAAAGTGTTAAAGCTTTTTACCCAGGAGCACGATACCTTAACCTCACAAAAACAGTGCATGTAACATTTACGCGCGAATGAAGTAAATCTTCTTTGATGTAGTGGCGCAATTTACGTCGGTAAGCTAGAAATTGTACAACCATGTAGCCATCTGTTGACTAAAAGCTTCAACAGTTACCGTAAAAAAATTTCTAACTTACCAACATGTCGATAATCCTTTGCATAAACTGAACGTTACTTCCGCGAGAAAAAGTTACTTCCGTTCTGAGTTACCCCTCATATCGAGCTTAAAGAAGTTTTATTTCAAAAACCAATTAACTTCCGTGGGTAGTATCCGTCTATCAAAGGGATAAAAGATGTCTACTGTAACAGGAACATATAATATGTAGGTCCCGGGTCATATTGTGATTACAGAGATGTGTGGCTCCCAAGCTGTGGAATTTGAAACAAGAATTTGTAAGACGAGATAACCACCTTGGTTTTATTCACTCTTTAGTCTCAGCTGGACGTCGACGCTAAAGTTCGCAAAGTTTGTTAATGTAATTAATTAACAGAACTTTCTCTTATCTTTCGCAAATGAACCACAAAATATAACCAAGTTTAGACGTCGTTCGAGTTTCTATGTTATGTAATTTTTATTAGTGTATTTGCCATATGGCAACATACACTATTGGCGTCGGTCGGATGGCGGGACCTAGGGGTCGGACCAAAATTTCTCGACGTTTCATAACCTCCTAAACACTTTGGCACCATTTTTAAAAATGTTTATATATATATATATATTTATATATATATATACGTATATATATATATATATATATATATATATATATATATATATATATATATATATATATATATATGTGTGTGCGGGCAATAACTTTCGAAAGAGTTAATTGATTTTAACGAAATTTGGCCCACGTGTTGAAATCCATCATCGCAAGAAGCCTATTTAAAATGGGCATAATCGGGCCATTTTAAGGGTAGTTTTTAGGGGTTGAAAAATGTTTTTGGGCCCCAAAATACCGAAAAAATTCTCAGAATCGTTTCAAAATTGACATTTAACCAGTTAGTAGCAATTAAAAAGTGCCCCTAAAATTTTAATAAAATCGGCTCAACAGGACCGGACTTACACATTTTTTGAAAATACTAATTTTCACATAGTGACTTATTTATTAAAGGCTGTATTTATTTCGGTGTAGACGTTAGATTGATAATAATATTACATTTAAGAAAAAAAAATGTTATTTTAAGGGGTGTATTAAGGGGTTAAATTTTTTATTTTGCCCAAAAACAAACTTAATTTCACATAATAAAAGTATAAAACCACACGGCCCTATACAAGCAAATACACTATATTGTCGGCAGGGTTTTGGCACTGCGACCCGGGTTTTTTATGAAATTACAAATACTAAATACTTTTCTGGACTAAATTTCAATAGCATATCATTTAGATTTGGAAGGCACTCAGTCGTGTATTGTTTAAAAAAAGGGACAAAATATAACGAATAATAATGAAATGCAAAGTTTTCTAAGAAATGGTAATGGGGTCGAAAAATCGCTCCCGATATAAGGTCGAATTCTGATTGTACTACCCTCAAACGTAAAGAAAAATGGTTTTCTGAATAACATGCGCGCGTTTGCATGTGAAATTTTGCTTCCTTTACTAACAATGAACGAATTAAATTCAATAGATTAAATATGTTCATCGCAAAAATATTGAAAGACTATAGATAGATAGATACTTTATTGGTGTTATAACTAGGTTTACACACGTCAGGTACAGTTTAAAATTTAAAATATAGTATTAAAAAAATCGTCTATTGAGTAGAGACTATTCTTAACAAGATGCTTTTTTACACGAGTTTTAAATTGTTTTTCTGGCAAATCTTTAACTGACTGTGGTAGAAAATTGAATAATTTAGGACCATAGTAGTTTATTCCTGTTTTAATTTTATGGATACGGTAAAAATCTATATGTATGTTCATATTGGACCTTGTATTGTGGGAATGAAAGTTACTATTATTTGGGAATAATAGCCTAAGTCTGCTATAATTGTTAAGAAACAATCATTGTTGTAGCACTATATTAGAAAAAATTATTATTCCAACACGTCACCGTCTGGATTTAAACCAGAATCTTTCCACTTTCGCGGCGGAATGAGTCAAATTTACTTTAACGTACATAAGGCAGTGAAGAATGTAAATGGACGGCATAGTCAAAATTTTAGAGACTGCAAAATACTCTTTACAGTCCTGTCTATAAGGTAATGAATACATTATACGCAGCGCTCTCCTTTGTAGACCAAATATTCGATTTGCATGAGGCGAATGACCCCATAGCAAAATAGCATATGATATTACTGATTGGATAAGTACATAAAATGCCAATATCAGAACATTCTGTGAAACAATTTTAGCAAGATTTCGAAGAACAAAGATGCTAGATGTTAATCTTTTAGAAATATATTCGACATGTGATTCTATAGAAAGAACCAAATAAAATATTAGTCAAAATATTAAAAATACCTTTCGTATAGCGCTGGAATTTATTGGGACGTATCTTATTGTACTTACTGTACTTAGTTTACAGTTAAACATAATAAATGAAATATATATATCTGCTTCCAGGCCTACATATATATAATCATGCCAGGTGACTGTTTTGAAAAATACAATCAACACATTTGTACACAAAGGTTAAAATTTTATAAATCTGCAAAACTGCACAAAAGGCAAAGTTGACATGCAATGTGTTGTATTTATAATTAGATTGCGGTTTCCAAATAGGCTGGTGCATGATCCAGGTGATATATTAAAGCCTAACAACGCATTTTAAACATACGTATGAGTAATTCTATATATCTAAATATTATGTATTAACAAGGGTTGATAACATAATATGACACAAAGGGGTGAGACATCAGAAATAACCAAACTAATGAATCAATAATGATTCAGGTGCTTTTTATACCTGAAACCAAAGTGCATGAAAAAACAAAGAGGGTGCATTAAAAATGCATTTACACGATGGAAATACTAAGTTTGCCAGCTGATTCCAAGTCTTGGGGGAGAATGATTGCGTGTGAATAAGAAAATGAAGCTATTAAGCCGCGATTACAGTAGATTTTATAGCGGAACCAAGATTAAGATGTCAGGGCGGAACTTCTAGAAAAAGTTTAAATATAGATAAATATGTCTAAGGGAAGACATTTTTCTATATACTTAAAAACGAGCAAGACTTTGACTATATGCGTCGAACTACGTAAGGCCCAGTGCACAATATTCGTATACACATGCGTTGCCACTAAGTATAGTTGTGTAGTTCGCGAACGAACTATTTCAAAAGAGCGTTCTTATGACTGAACTGAGTGAACTAGTTCGCAGCCAATCAAGAAATCAGTTCGTTAGTTCAATTATCATTATCCACAGTTATTGAATTACTTATTAAAAAAATCTGTGCGTCAATTTATTTATTAGTTACCCTTTCAAAAATAAACTAAGAAATTTTTTTGTATTTGAATTGATATTTTTGTCCGTTCATAAGTAAGTTTCACTATTTTATTCTTCTTTTTCTTTTCTTTATTCGAACCCGAAGCGCCTTAAGCAGCGAACTAACGAACTATAAGAGGGAACTAGTTCGCCGGAAATGGTTGAATTAACTTGAGCGTTCTTTTTAGTGAACTAAAATGCCCAAGTCTACCACTAAGTGACTGTAGCAACAAAGGTGGGTAACGCCGTCACTTCGTGGAAAAATAAAAACCAAACATTTTCAGAGTATGTGTAAAAAAGGTTTAGTATTATATGATAATGTATAGTAATAATAATGCGTTTAACGTCCGTTTCTCGACTTTATGTCATAACAGACGCCATTCGCACCATTACTATTTTTTCATCTACCACTTCCCGTTATTTTCTACATTTTTTACAACTTCAACTTATGTAATAGCAATGGGCGAATGAAAGAATTATAGGAAATTAGGATAAGGTAGGTAATTTTTGAACTAGGAGTTTGATAGGCAATTGGTCATGGCCTCAAATAAGGAACCATCTTGATATTTATCTGGAATTAATTGAGGGAAACCATGGAAACCCTCAATCAAGATGGCCGGTACAGGAATTAGGATAAGGTTTAGTATTATGATGATAATTTTTAAAAATGAGCACACGCAATTTCTCGGCGTAAAGATGAAAAACCAAAATGTATTTGTATTCTTGTAAGTAAGGTTTTTTAGTAGATCGTTTGTCTCATAGAAACGAACTTGTGTCACTGTGGCTTTATAGTCATGTTATTGCAAATCACGCAGGAGCGAACTAAATATAATAAATTATACAATATGATGACTAATAGTGTTTGACAGGGGAAGTTTAGCAGTGACCTATTAGTTAGTCAGGTGTTGTTAAATTAAATATTAGGGTTGTGATGCTCGGACATAAGTAATCGGAAAAACCAAATTGTGAATGATTCATTTTATTTGGTATAAAAAGAAAAGAAAAATTGATTATTTTAGACCCCTAGTTGATAAGCCGGATTTAAAGAAGGAGACTCGAATTATACAAAAACCTGCTTTTCTTCCGTTTGTGAGTTGACGGCATTTCTGTCACCAAGGCCCTAACTATTAGTTCGTGATTGATTTCAAAATTTTAATGTTTTAACAAAGGTAGACAAGGTTGCCATATTGTCCTTTTTTTTGATGTAAAAATGTATTTCATTGGTGAAAATCAGATACGAAAAATTATATTAATAGGATATTGCGCCATATGTCATCATTCGAAAGCCAATTTAAAATACTAATGCAGCATTAACAAAACAAACAAATTCCGACAATTGCATTGCCCCCTACTAGCTTGGGGCATTTAAAATGCGCAACATAGCATCGTCTATGCGCTGCTATAGAGTGGTAATTTTATAAAAATAGGATTCAAAATTTCATGCTTCGTTTGTTCAAGGAATTTAAACATTTTCTGTAATAATTTAAAATAAAACAATTAGTTTTATTCATTTTTTTAGTTAGTGCATATTTGTAACTATTAATGGAATTAGACTTATTATGAACTTTCACTTGACTACACAAATACACTAAAATTAGCGAGATATTAACACATTCAAAGCTGAAAATTTACTCTTGCATGCAGTGAATTTAACAGTTAGGAAATAATATAATGGTGTTAAACAGACGGTCACTATAGATTAATTAAGAAATTAACCATTGTGAGTTTTGATCTTTATGTTTGCATCACATATAATAAAAAATTTTCCTAAATAGCTATGCAGCTTTTTGATATGAATATGTTATAATATTTCGCTAATTTTAATGTATTTGTGTGTTTAAGGGAACCTTTGAAGTATTTTTAATGCTTCAAAGACCTTATTTATTTTTAAACAGATAAAACGATGTAGACAATGTTTGATAACACACGGATAGAGGGGGGGAGGTTATTAGCGTTTAATTTATGATGAGAATCCGAATATCTATCAAAGTAATCAAATAATATTTCTGATAAAATTTTAAACAGAACTAAAAAAATACCCTTTTACAAGCTAAAGACAGAAGCCAAGTGCATGAACAAAGATAAGAAAATTTTTAATATTATCATAACGCTATTTTTTATTGCAACAAAGATTTATTGTATGTAATAACATAATGAAATGATACGCAACATAACTTTTTTAATTTTCTTAACTGCAAAGAGGAAATAACAATTTATGTGGAACGTTTTGTTTGATGTAATAGAAGTAACCATATATGTAAAAGGATGAATAACAGACATCATGAGACAGCCATGTGGGGCTTCCAATTCATTTATTTAATGACATCGTCAATAAACATTTCACAAATATCATCTGCTGCAAGTTGCAAATACAGTCGAGGGCAGGGTTTTTTATTTTATTTCCCTGGTCATTTTATGTTATGGAGCTGTAAAAACACGGCCTTGACCATGCTCCCTCCCATAACTAAGCGTAATTAGATTATTATAACATAAAGAACTCCCAAGATAACAACCGTGAAAGTCGAATTGAAATCGGCCCAGTGATTTTCTAGTAAATCGTGGAAAGATACAAAGCGGACATTGCTATAAAATTGAAGTTTAACCCGTTTTTTCCCGAGTTTTGTTTAAATAGTATATATATCTTGTATAAATAGTATTTCATAACAGCAATTTTTTTATTTAAGTGTATTTTTTCTGTTTAAAATAATGCAGGTCGACAAACTTTATGAACATTTCTATCAACATAATTAGAATTTTCTTAAACCCTTGTTCCAATTTCGGAACAGTGGGACGAACGTAGAGTTTCAATATTGGAACACTGGGAAAAATGGGTTAAACATACAATAGATTGCTTATATATATTTTGTGTAAATAATATTTCAAAACAGCAGTTTTTTTAATTAAGTGTAATTTTTCTGTTTAAAATAATTCAGGTCGGCAAACTTTATGAACATTTCTATCAACATACTTATAATTTTTTTAAACCCTTGTTCCAATTTTGGAACAGTGGGACGAACGTAGAGTTTCAATATTAGAACACTGGGAAAAAATGGGTTAAAAATTCAATAGTTTGCTGTTATATTTTGAAAAACCCATTATTGACGTTACAGTGCAATATTAGAAAAAATATTTTTCAAACAATGTCGGAACTCAAAGTTGAATCTTGGCGGATGAGTTATCATTTACTACAATCCGCCGCGATTGTAGAAGATTCAAGTTTGAGCCCTGACAGCGACATTGTTAGAATATTTTATATTGCATTGTAAAGTCAACAATGGGTGTTTCATAAAATAATAGCAAACTGCAGCTATATATTTGTATATTTATAACGAAAATAATTATCATATATATTAATACGCCAAGGTTAGGATGTTTGCCTCCATTTTTCGAAAAAGCCTCACAATTACTCCACATACATTTTATAACATTTTATAGATAATTACTTGCTCTATGTGCATCAATAATTAAAAAATCAATTACTGCTTTCGTTTTTGCAAAAATAAATAATTATAAAAATTATATATATAGATATATACATTTACTCAGTCTGCAGCAATGCTGCCATCTGACGGTTCTAAGTTTGAAATAACGTCAACATGATTGACGGTCGGTAAATTTTTTTTGTTTAACTTTTAATCAAAATTCACGTATAAATACTTTTCGTATGGCGACGCTTCAGCTCAACGTTTTCGATACTTGCGCCTCTATATGACAGTTTTAGAAAAATATTTTCTGAAACTATCACTGAGCTTCGTAATGAAATACAACAAAAAGGAGAAAGTTATAAAGAGTGTGAGAAATTAGAAACGAATTTTAGTGCGAATTGTTCGCACAGGTACCGCTAGTTATAATATTAATTTAATCTAGATGTTGAGTTGTATATCTGTATTGTTAATTACCGCTTCCAAAATCTGGTGCCCCAAGACTATAACTTATTTAGCCGTGTGGTTAGGGTGACAATACTTGTAGATACTTTATTTATTTTATTAAATTACATTCACCCTAATTTATCTAGGTCTAGGTGCGATTTTTAGAAAACGCCTGTCGGCAGCATTCTATCGCGATATATTACATAGTTATAATGTGTGTGTGACGTCATAATATGTACACGCGTGTCATTGTCCACGTGTCGGTGTGCGGCAAGCCTGCAGGGTCTAGTCGTGTCCGCTGGCTACACTGCAGATGCGATTAATGATAACATGACCGCATTACGTTGACACATAATATAATACAGTGAAACCGTGAGATACCGAAAATAGGGTAATACTTTCATTGGATTTTTATTAAGCAAGCAAAATATATCCGAGTTTCACCAAAACTTTAAACTCTGAGATACATTGAATTATTATAAGCTGTTAGACATTTTTGGGTATGTATTTGAAGCACTGTGAAAATTTGTACAACATAGAGATGGGAAAAACGGGTCTTTTTAGTGATCTGCATCTTTGCATCTGGACCCCGTATGTGAGCCGGCTCACTGAACCGGTTCAAAAAGAGCCGAGTTCTAAATATGTTACTGCAGTCTGCCACTGAGTTACCTAGTTCAGTCAATCATATCACGACCTGTATAGAATCAAGAATGCATATAGCCAAACATGTGATGCATGAGTCATTTGAGCTGACAGATGCATCAAAGCAAGAACTGATACGTAAGTGTAAAATGTGCTTCTGTGTGTTAAGTGTTTCACTGAGTTATGCGGATCCGTTGATCCGTCGGCTCAAAAAAAAAGTGAGTCGGCTCTCACGGATCTTCTGTCGGAGTCGGCTCTTTGAACCGGTTCAGATCTGAGCTACGTGAGTGAAAAAATGGGTATATTGAACAGCTGGTAAAAGTCACTTTAAAGCAGGTAGTCCTTAAATTCGGTGGTCCGATTAATTTTAAACCATTCTGTAGAAAATGATACGATGGTAAATGTAAAGCAATCAAATTATACACAGAGAGAACAAAAATTTTTGTTGATTCAGTAAACAACAAGTTTGATTGAAAAAAACGTATCACAATTTTAATTGAAAAAAAGTTATGAATATTTTATTTTTAAAAAGTGTGAGTTTATTTTTGATCTTATCGCTATTATAATCACTGAGGGATAAACGGATTTTACATTTAATAAAGCTCTTCACTGTTTTGAAAGCTGAATTATAGTTGACATAAAATCGATGTTAATTTTTATAATACTAGAGCGCGTTTAAGTCTATACTATGTGTTTGCATATCCTACCATATTATAAATTTTAAAGTTTGTATGTTTGTTACGTTATCCCGAGAGCATATTTTACAATCTGAAGGATCAGTAACCAGCCCCAGATCTAGGGGGGGAGGCAAATCGGGGCACCTCAGTCGGACGGCAGTTTCAAGGGGCAGCAAAATCATAATATAATATATATAAAAGCAATGTGGAATTCTTGAGACCAAAAGTTTTCATTGAAAACGTAGTTATAATTATAATGAGAAGAAATAAAAATAATTATTTTCTCTCTTCTTCATAAAAGAAAAACATTTTTTTTTATTTTCCATATTTGTAGAAAAAAAGAAAAAAACTAAAATACATATTCTTCAAACGTTTCGCTTGATTACAGCTTCTTCAGTGAAAATTATATAAAAATCTACAATAGATAAATTACAATACTTAATAGGTATTATGTTTTATGAAAAATATACTAAATTTTATATTTAAGAAAAATGTACAAATCATCATGTTTCAATTTTTCTTAAATATAAACATAATATTAAGTATTGTAATTTATCTATTGTAGATTTTTATATAATTTTCACTGAAGAAGCTGTAATCAAGCGAAACGTTTGAAGAATATGTATTTTAGTTTTTTTTCTTTTTTTCTACAAATATGGAAAATAAAAAAAAAAATTTTCATTTATGAAGAAGAGGGAAAACAATTATTTTTATTTCTTCTCATTATAATTATAACTACGTTTTCAATGAAAACTTTTGGTCTCAAGAATTTCGCATTGCTTTTATATATAACCAAATAGACCGTATAAACAATGAAATATAATTAATTTATAATATAATATGTTTGAAAATTGATAAAGTATTAAAAAAAAAATTATTAAACAGTTCTTATTTTCCCTTCGTGGACACAAAAAATGCTTCTCATTTTTGTTTTTTTTTTAAACAATTTATATTTTAATCGCTGGAGAGACGGGGCAACACTATCAAGGTTCGAAAAATTCGTAGATCCAGGTCTGTCAGTCGTCTTAGAGTGTATTTCTATGATTAAACCAAACAGTGCTCATAGCTGATTTTCTATCATACAATTGTAAATTAAGGAGCGATAAACGAAGCGAATTTCCGCGAACTATTTCAATGATTCAAGTCCCAGTGGGACATCCCATTAGCATGTATGTAACAGCTAATTAGACACCGATAACGAATGACATCACATAGAAACACAAAGCAATTAATACATATTAGACGCATACATAGGATACCATCGCATTGCTTCGAGTCACTATAACCGCCCATTGCCAACTATATACCCGTCTAAAGTGCAATTCCCTGTTGGTTTTCGTAAAATTACAAACCGCCACAATGTAAGCAAGGATAGATCGCAAGAACATATTTCTATGGCTGAGAGGTCAAGCCGCTCATTTCGGAATTTTCGTAATTCTTAAAGCGTGAATTCTCGTGCAAGTTAGGATCGTTTGTGTTAAATATATGATGCTAACGGTGTAACCGTGGTAACGAAAACAATTCAAACAATAGATATATTTTTTCTGTAAATATCAATTTATGATATTTATGCTGGGTTACAGACGGAATTTGTCAGAAAATGTGTTTTCTATGATTTTTAGGCCCTCCAAATGCTAAAAAAAGCATTTTCATACATCGCGACCACTAGTGTTGAATATCAATAAGGATCTCTATTACAAAGCGCTCTAGCGCGCTCCGATCTAACGGCAGGGAATGTAAGAGGAAAAAGTTGGAGAGGGGGTCTCAAACTACCTACAGACACTTACTGGATCATCGCGCTCACAAGACCATTTTTTGTCGCGAGCTCTCAGAGTTTGAAATTTTTCAATAACTAATAATTTGTATTGTGTTTAAACTACATATAATTAATTAGGCCTTGGCCTGTTTGTTTGGTATAAACAAATAAACGTGCTATATACACTATTAAACAATTCTAACTGTTAATTAATTCAAACAATAAACGAAATTAGTGAGAAAAATCCCCAGACATTTAATTAACAAGCATATCGTTTAGTGCGCATTGTAATAATAAAATAGAGACAACGCAATAGTGTTCTCATTCAACGACAGTCGGTTGTTTCAGTTAGAAGAGATTATAGAGCGTCACGTAAAACCGTTGTCAAATGCAGGAATGAGAGCTATTCTGTCATTAGAACGCCTATTTTCTAGAATCTGACTTCGTCACATTGTTGCTATGCAAGTCAAAACATCAAACATAACCGCACAAATCGAGGTTCAAATGTTCGATTCAAACGGAGGACTTGCTCAATGCTTAATCTTCTGTTTTGTGCCGATATTTTGGATTGGAATTATACTTAGTCCTTACTTCTTGTGAAAGACGTTTCGTTCCTGATTTGTTTTTGAATGTTACAAACTTTGTACTTTGCTAGTAGGGTTACATCAACCAACAGCAGTCAAGAGATACTGGTTTCAATTCGTCAATATAATCTAAAACAGTGGGCGAACTCGGTAAAAATGTTACGATGCGCATGATGCCGATAAGTTTGCCCTCGAGTACAACGAATACGATTACATACCTTCCGCTGTACATAATATACTAATACAGGATGTTCCGGAAGGAATCTTCCAAACTTCAGGAATGTATGCCTTAGATCATTTTAAGCAAAAAACAGTTATAGACCAGGCGTTAGGCTGCATCCCGTATGAAAAATCCAGTGATGATCTGAGTTCAGGAAGACCTAAATTTTATTTTATTCAACAAATTTAAATAAGCTACACGAAATGTTGAAAGTAATAACTCATAGCTTTTTATGCAGGGTTTTTTTTTGGAGACGCGCAGTTACTTGGCTATGTGCGTCGTTATAAGTCTAATTATATTGCAGTCTATTTCTATTGATGGTATTCACTGCACTGACTGTATGTTATTAAGGTATTGGCACCGTTATTTTATTTTCAATATTTAGGCGGGATTAAATATGGAGCTTGTCGCATTCTGCTGCAGCATTAGGGGATTAAACTGACTTGCATCTGAATTATTAAAAATTCTTCGAATTGTACCCTATGTTGGTATGACTTTTTTGTTTTAAATGACCAAGAAATAAATCCCTAAAGTTTGGAAGATTACTCCCGGGACAGCCTGTACATGTCTTTCATGTTTACGAGCGCATGTAATCAGACCATTAGAAGTGAATTGGCACAAAAGTCAATTCACTGATTACTCCATGTGCTGGCACAAACACACATTCAGACGCACACACATGCGCCTGTCAACACTCGTGAGTTGTCCTAGAATTAACTGAAAATATGTCACATTATTGGAGAGGTCACTTGAAAATTAGTTATATTAACATAAACCTATGATAAAAATTTATCTCAACATCCTGGAAACATTTTTAAATAAACCATAAAAATCGAGAAAAGCACATTTATGAAGTAATAATAATAATAATAACGCGTTTAACAGACGCTATTCGCACCGTTACTATTTTTCCATTTTACCACTTCCCGTTATTTTCTACATTTCTGAAACTTCAACTTAACTGGTAGCAATGGGCGAATGAAGGAATTATAGGAAATTAGGATAGGATAGGTAATTTTTTGAACTGGGAGTTTGATAGGTAATCGGCCATGGCCTTGAATAAGGAACCATCTCGATATTTATCTGGAATTAATTGAGGGAAACCATGGAAAACCTCAATCAAGATGGCCGGTTAAGGAATTACCGTTTCTCGGCGAGAGGCACTAGGAAAAACTCCCAGCCACATCTGCCCCCGCCGGAATTCGAACCCGAACCTCACGAATGCGAGTCTACTGCTGTCACCACTACTCTACCCAGCTCGGTACATTTATGAAGTAAACCAAATGTAATGTCGAATCCGCCATTTTCCATATCTACATATATATATAATAATACTGACAGCAAGTAAAATGTAATGTGTAAGTATAGACTCAATTACACATCAATGACCACTGTCAACAAAGGTCCTGTTAATTCGATGCTGAAAGTTTTTAACAAGTTGCCCGAAGAGACGAAAAATGGAGAAAAAATATTACTCGGTCGATGAATATTTTAATCATAAGTTTTAATTGTATATACTTGACACATTCTACAGAATAAAGTTTGCTATTTATCTATCAATATCAACAAGTCAAATTTTGTGAAGCTTAATCAAAGCTAATAAAAACCGTAATAAAATGAATTTTGTGACCACAGTTCGAAATCTCCTTAGAGCACATTTAATAATCTGAGGGATCAGACACCTTAAAGTCAGAAGATAAACAGTAAAGACTGTATTAAATGAATATAACCTTTAAATGTATAACAAATAGCTGGCAAGTGCTTGCACAATGTATGTATCAGTATGATTTGTATGGAAAACATTAATAGCTGGACTTAAATGGGTCACTCTGATAGTTATAGTTATTATTCCATCATACTAATGGGAGACTGCGCTCTGAGTACCTACGTAATTGATTATGAATGATGGAATTGGCCGAGATTGAGAATTACCCACTAATGTCGCTCTTCTTAGACAGGGTGTTCTATAAATTCAAGGCGATCTACCAATCGCCGAGTTCATTTTTACGTCGAGAGGTGGCGTTTATCCGGTCATGCTTTTGTGAGAAAACAACTACATGTGATGGGGATACAGCAGGAACCAACACTATGTAGATTTTGCGAAATGAAACAGACACCCAAATCAAGTTCGAATGTGAGGCTTCAACTTATAGGAGGACAACCATCTTTGGTTACATTGATGACGATAGTATAGTTCCACAGGACAATCTAGTAGCAAATCTTCTGGACTTCATAAGAAGATTATTTGCTGATTAGATCCGGTAAAATGGGGGTGCACAAAAATCCTTCCAGGATGTGGTGCATTTAGGCCAAGAATTCACTCCATTCTATTTTAATCTTTAATCCTTTTAATGTACACAATTAACAATAAAAAACATCTAAAAATTAATAAGATTTTCCTTTTAAATTGTTGCTGCGGTTACAGTTTATAAAACATTACTTATTGAAAACTGTGGCAACATTAGAAAACCGCTACTTTCCAAGATAACAATATAAAACATTGGTACCGAGGGCGACTTTTAACCACTGAATGCACAAGTTCTTATACTTTTCTACAGCATTATTCTATACAAGAAGAAGAAGAAGAACAAGAAGAACTCTCATTACGAATGAACGGAAGTGGAAGTTCCTTGCAAACTATTTATTACAACGAGTTCAACTTACTTGTTGTGGAGACAATAGAAAACTATACCGAGAACAAAATCATGATTTCTATAGTTTGACCTTATTTTAAAACAATGAACTTGTTTTCAGATTATATTATTTACTAAATTGACAATATTCTGTATTTAAGATTAAGCTAATAAATTTTATCTAATTAAATAAATGTATAGTGAATTTCAATACAAATGAAGCAACAATTTAGTTAAGGTAGTTGCCGTGGTACAATATTGTCAAAAAGTTATAGATTATACGCGCCACAAAAGTATACTAGCTTGTAGCTAAGTGATCCATAATTTGTACGCAAGACTGTACCCGTGGAAACGTAACCCATACAGTATTCATATGCATGTATACTTTTCTATAAATTGTTGAACTTTAAACCGTTATTTATAAATAAATAGACGGTCAAAAAATTTTTCCTATTTTTTTTAAACTCATAACAAATGCATTGAAAGACTGTCAGTTTCTGGAAAGTTTCTGACAGTTAGTTCTTTTTTTATAAATAAGCAACTGGTTCAGAACTACAGAGATCGTATACAATCAATGTTAATTATCCAATTTTTAATTGAATTTATCTCGGATTATATACGGTCGATCGACTTCAAATTTTCAGGGTTATTGTATTATCATGTACTTAATAAGTATACAAAAATAATGAATTTTCTGACAATGTGCCTTTACCACGACAACTACCTTAATATATTCATATGTTGTTTTGTATCTATCGATTGGTATATTTTAAAACACGTAAGAAGCAGTTTCCGTGGGGTATCCACAAATCGATGCACTTTTTCTAATAAAACTTTTGTGACACCTATATTATGTTATCTCAAAACAATTCAATAATCAAATCTATTTAATTTTTATATAGTGCGCTAAACATATTAACGGTCAGCTTGTATATTATACCGTGCAAACATTACTCGCTAAGATTTACAACATTGAAAGTTTATTTAGAAATGTGGTCTTTGATAAAAAAGTAACTAATAAATCCAGAAATGTCACTTTTAGGACTAAAATAGTTAAACGTCCAGTGAGAATACAAGAGGTTATAAAGTAGCTGCCTTGTAAATTTTAAGTTACCTGACGTGTTTTACTATCTGTTTCAAATCCATTAAGGGGGTATTCTTATATGACCACTTCGAAAAATCGATTTTTTTTTCATATTTCAATAGTAAAACCTATCAAAAATATGCTGTGAAAAATAGAGACCGAAATTCCTAGTTTTAAATAAATTACAACTCATATAGTGGCCGACGCGCCGTAAGCGACTTGTTGGCTCTTGAAACTTTAAACGCATTTTTCTGGAAAAGTATTCAACCGATTGCTTTGAAATTTATATATGTTCTTCTACTCATTAATGGTTATCGTCCGTACTAAAATTGCTTATTTTCGAAAATATTTTCTTATTTTTTTAAACGATTTTTAACAAAAAAATTAACAAAAAACACAAACTTTTTTTCTACAGTCCGCCATTTTTTTTTTAATGAAATTGATTAATTTTAGTAGGGACGATAGCGACATCCCTACTAAACAATGATCCATTCGGTTTTTTTATTTCAGACAACATGAACAGCCGCTATTACCATGACCAGTGACCTGCTTTTTTTTAGTGTCTAATTTAATTTAAAATATATATATATATATAAAAAATGTAAAATAAGAGAAAAAAAATTTTTTTATACAGTTTAAGATACAAACAAAAACATAAAAAAATTAAAATGATTGAATGTTATTGTCGTCTAAAAAAAAATTCCCTAAAAAGAGGTAAAATTTATGCGTTCACAAAAGAATACCCCCTTAATTGCTGACTATTAAGTGAATTGTTTTAATTTAAAATCAAATAGAACCTAAGTTCAGGGCTTCTGGTGTAATACACTATTTGTAAGTAGGTACGAGCCATCGTGCGTCTCCTCTAAGTCCGTCCGTAATTGTAGTTTGATTAAGATGTGGCCATTTTCTATGAAAAAACTGGTATGTTTATGTTTTAGTAGTGTGTTTACTTACAGGTATTTGTTATATAATATTTTATGCAATGATATGTTGATGCAAGAAAGTCACATAAAATTATTCTCCAGATGCACAACATGCCTTATAATATTGCGTAGATATGTTTACTCTATACTTCCTTGAGGTACTCTCATACTGAGTATATTACGTAACGATCGGTGTATGGAAAATTCAATGCATATATTATGCAAATCTGATCGCGGTGTGTATTAATATTCAAATAAAAAATGTTATATAACCACGGGGTGCTGCTATTCTGGTTGGTTACCGCCATCCGCTATTGCGTTACAAACAATAGGTATCTACATAAGTATTATATTATGTAACTGGTCGGAGTCCGGCATTGCCCATACCCATTTGTTTTTTTTTTTTCATTGAATATTAACAACATTTATATTCTGCCATCTGTCAAAATCAGTTTAATGAAATATAATTATGTATACAGCTTAATAATCATCCATCAATTCAGGAGTATACTGGTTTTATGTTTGAAAATAAATAATTTTCGTCTTTTCTTGTTTGTTATTGTAACACAGAAACTACGCGACTAGGGTTTCCAGGTGTCTACTATTTGCGTCTGTCGAATGGCGGGATCTAGGGGTCGGACCAAAATTTCTGGACGTTTCACAATTATTCTAAGCAACTATGCACCATTTTTGAAAATATTACATTTTCAAAAATAGTGCCAAAATTTTCAGCTGGTTATGAAACGTCGAGAAATTTACGTTCGATTCCTAGGTCCCGCCATCCGACCGATACCAAATACACTAATAGACGCAGTAGCATTAAATTAAAAAAACCCGGGTCGCAGTGCCAAAACCCTGCCGACAATATAGTGTATTTGCTTGTATGTGTGGTTTTATACTTTATAATTAAGTTTGTTTTTGGGCAAAATAAAAAATTTAACCCCTTAAAATAACATTTTTTTTCTTAATTGTAATATTATTATCAATCTAACGTCTACACCGAATAAAAGACACCCTTCAATAAATAAGTCACTATCTGCAAATTAGTGTTTTCAAAAAATTTGTAAGTCCGGTCCTGTCGGGGCGATTTTATTAAAATTTTAGGGACACTTTTTAATTACTACTAAAGGGTTAAATGTCAATTTTGAAACGATTCTGAGAATTTTTTCGGTATTTTGGGGCCCAAAAACATTTTTCAAACCCTAAAAACTACCCTTAAAATGCCCCGATTACGCCCATTTTAAATAGGCTTCTTGCGGTGATGGATTTCAACACGTGGGCCAAATTTCGTTAAAATCAATTAACTCTTTCGAAAGTTATTGCCCGCACACATATATATATATATATATACGTATATATATATATACGTATATATATATATATATATATATATATATATATATATATATATATATATATATATATAAATATATATACATATATATATAAACATTTTTAAAAATGGTGGCAAAGTGTTTAGGAGGTTATGAAACGTCGAGAAATTTTGGTCCGACCCCTAGGTCCCGCCATCCGACCGACGCCAATAGTGTATGTTGCCATATGGCAAATACACTAATAAGTGCAGTCAAAATGTAGGCAGCTAAAAATAGCATTAAAATCTTTATGGTTCGCGGCACGATTCAACAACCTGTATTTGAGTTGCTTCGGTAAAGAATATGACACAAAGTAAATAATTAGTATTTGTATTTCAGACCGAAATCCGCATTATGGAGAACACGCTATCCCGGGGAATCCCATGAGAGAAACGGAGAATTGGTATAAGGATCCACACGGTCGAGTCGGGCCGGGCAGGGAGAGAAGCTCGCGACCCCATTTGTCCTACGCAAGCAGGCAGGCAGGTAGGGCAAGAGAGTCAGAGGGCATTGTTTACGCATGAATTAACACAGTTTACACTCTAGCGGACGCGAAAATGAAAAATATTCTAATTCTTCTCTCTTGGAAAAACGGTGTTACGTACATGTGTGCAAGCAAGGACAGTTTTATGTGCCAGGCTGTGTCTCAGGTATGGTTTTTCCGATTTTTTTAGCACAAGACATTGTGCCTGTGAATGTGTATGACTTATTTTTGAAGTTTAATTCCTTTAGCGACGTATCTGTTTGAAAAAAGTAAGAAATCGAGGGGAAGTAGAACTGCTACATAAAGGGGAAGTTGGTTTCTCTTCTGAAACTGACAAGGACAGAAATTTATAGTGCGTTGCACTTTGATTCGCAAAATAGTTTTTTTACTTATTTAACAGTCAAATAACTACAAAAAAACGATTCAATCAATTTCCAAAACCTTTATTTGCTTAACTTATTTTTTCATTAAGAAAGAAACATACGGACTTCTACATTTTTGATAATAACTTTCGAAATATTACCATTGTTTTTAGTGACGAAAGCTGGCTTTTGCATGTCAATGACGCAAAATACAAAAGAGGACCGGTCGAAAGTACGTACTTTCAGCTTCGATTTTAAGGCAAAAAGCCTAATATTTATGCACTGCTAGAATTACTCGCACGCCATCTGTAACAGCGGGCCGAAACAGTTTTCTCGTACACACTGATACGAAAGGACGCACTTTCGACCGGGTATAGAGAAAAATAGTATACACCAAACAGCCAGAAAATTGTAATTCCTGCCCTTGCGGTGTAATATACTATTATTATGAACCAGTAGAGTTGGGTAACTCAGATCTGAACCGGTTTAAAGAGCCGACTCCGACAGAAGATCCGTGAGAGCCGACTCACTTTTTTTTTGAGCCGACGGATCAACGGATCCGCATAACTCAGTGAAACACTTAACACACAGAAGCACATTTTACACTTACGTATCAGTTCTTGCTTTGATGCATCTGTCAGCTCAAATGACTCATGCATCACATGTTTGGCTATGCATTCTTGATTCTATACAGGTCGTGATATGATTGACTGAACTAGGTATCTCAGCGGCAGACTGCAGTAACATATTCAGAACTCGGCTCTTTTTGAACCGGTTCAGTGAGCCGGCTCACATACGGGATCCAGATGCAAAGATGCAGATCACTAAAAAGACCCGTTTTTTCCATGTCTAGATTGACTGAACTAGGTATCTCAGCGGCAGACTGCAGTAACATATTCAGAACTCGGCTCTTTTTGAACCGGTTCAGTGAGCCGGCTCACATACGGGATCCAGATGCAAAGATGCAGATCACTAAAAAGACCCGTTTTTTCCATCTCTATGAACCAGTGAGGAAGACAGAGCCTTGTCTTCTGTGTACAAGGCGCACACAACCAATTGGACAAATACGTTGTTAAACATCTGCACTCATGTGAAAGTTTACACATAACAAGATTTCAACGAACGGTTACGTAAGTACTGTAGTACGCTGTTGGCTCCCGCTTATACTTGTCCTGGTATCTAGTTTGCTATGAGATGATGACAAGCCTTTGCGTTGTTACATCAGATCATAAGAGAGTAGAGAATCTCGCAAAATTATAACGCTTTCAGCGATTTTCTTTTCTCTACTCTTTAGTTTTTCTTTTTCTTAAGATGACATTTTACTGCACCATTGACAACTATTTTTATTTCAAACTGTATGATTTGTTTTGAAAAATGATTTTATTATCATCCTGTGCAAGTTTAAACCTAAAGCTTGTTGCGGTATCATAAAGGAAGTTTGATTTTTTATATTCTTTCGAGGTTGGCTCTAAATGAATGATTATTTTTAGAGCAGCTGTGTTCCTTGATGGATGTTGGAGAGATTTGGATAAAATCCGTGGCACATGATTAATTAAACAGCAATACTGGATTTAAAATTGCATTTTCCGTGTACCACCTTAAGAATTTCAAATGCTGTCAAATGTTGTCCAAACTCCAACATTCTTAACTTTTATAAATATCTGGAAAGCCTATAATAAAATTAATTGCATTTTGATTTAATAACTTCTTCGGAATTGTTTTTTTGTTTGTTGATTGATTAAAATTTGAAATTAAAGTAAAAAAATACGATCTATTAACAATTACTTCATTTCTTAATACACAAACTAAGAATCAAATAAAATTTAAAATATTTGGATATTCTTCAAGATGATAAAATATCAAAAGAAAAACATATATAAACTGTTTGTAATAATTTTTTTGTACTGCGTTTTTTGGAGATGTTAACATATTATAACATCTTGAAAATGTTACGTCCTTACAACAGTGGTTTCTTTTTTAATCTTTAAATATTGAGTCTCATCTATCTAGGTCTCTTAGATCTAATGTTATAAAATTACTTCATTCTTAACACAATTAATTAACCGAACGAAAACCACATTATCATCACGCCAACTGAAAATTAACATTTCTTTTCCTCTCTTTTTTCAAGCTTTGTATATTCGCTTGTTGAAAACGGAACACAAAAACGAAATTGTTACGTTATTAATAAAAACATACTACAATCTGTTCCATCACAAATATTTAGAGAGTAGATGAAAAGGCCTAGCATCAAATATTTGTACTAATATAACATTAAATGTTTCGAAATTTTTAAGCTTTATGGTTATAAAACACGAAATACGTTAAAAATAAGAAAAAGTGATGCGTGTACTCAAATTTAAAAATCCTTGTGTCCGAAATTAAAGACAATCATACAGTTCGTTCTGAACGAACTGTACGATCGTACCTACGTCTTTAATTTAAGACACATCGATTTTTAAAATTAGGCAGAAAAACGGAGAATCAAAGTCCTTCAATGGAAAAAATGTTTGAATCAGTCACTGAATTTTTAAGATTCAATCATTTACCTCGATATACTTTAAATATAAAAATATAAACCTTTTTGTTGAATGAAAATCCGAAATACGTGCGTATTTTCAATAATAAAATGAGATTTAAAGTTGCGTTAAGGAATTCAATATCCTGTTTTGATTCTAAATATCATATTATATACGTTTACAAAAAAAACATGTGTACTACCAACTGGCCAAATAAAAACCGCAGAAATTCAATTGCATATTTGAAAATGATAAATAAAAACAGCGTTTGAAATTTTGTAAAGTGTGCTGAAATATCAATTAGGTGTCTCGCAATTTTACATTATTTTAGTAGCATATATTAGTACGTTATTTAAGCTTTAAGTAATCTAACAATTATTACAATCAATAAGGTTTATGTATTTATAAGTTTGTAGTCCATTACTTTATGACGAGTTGTGACATTGTGTTAACAGCGAGTCATAAAAGCATTACAATCGAGATACAAACTGCATTTTTTCCACGTATCTGGTATAAAATACCCGATTTTCACATCAAATTAAGTATGTTTTCGGCAGTTCAGTGCGGTCATATTGGAATCGTATGTGATTTTTTTACGATAGCAACGTCTAGTATGTTCGTTTCGGTTACTCATATGGGTTTAAATGGCAACTGACATATTTCTATTGAATTGTTTTTGTTTGATTTTACGCACTTGTATGAAAAAGGGTCAGTTTATTATCAGGCATGAAAAGCAACTATTTTATATGGCAGTCGTGCAAAAAATAATTTAAATGTTCACAATAACCCCTTTTTAGTGTATTTGCCATATGGCAACATACACTATTGGCATCGGTCGGATGGCGGGACCTAGGGGTCGGACCAAAATTTCTCGACGTTTCATAACCTCCTAAACACTTTGGCGCCATTTTTGAAAATGTTTATATGTATATATATATATATATATATATATATATATATATATATAGGTATATATGTGTACGGGCAATAACTTTCGAAGGAGTTAATTTATTTTAACGAAATTTGGCACACATGTTGGAATCCATCACCGCACGAAGCCTATTTAAAATAGGCCCAATCGGGTCATTTTAAGGGTGGTTTTTAGGGGTTGAAAAAAGTTTTTGGGCCCAAAAATACCTAAAAAAATTCTCAGAATCGTTTCAAAATTGAAATTTAACCCTTTAATAGCAATTAAAAAGTGCTCCTAAAATTTTAATAAAATCGGCCCGACAGGACCGGATTTTCAAATTTTCTGAAAACACTAGTTTGCAGATAGTGAGTTATTTACTGAAAGGTGTTTTTAATTTTGGTGTAGACGTTCGATCGACAATAATAATGTAGCTAAGAAAAAAATGTAATTTTAAGGGGTGTATTAAGGAGTTAATTTTTCTATTTTGCCCAACAATCACCTTAAGTTCACATAATAAAGCCACAAGGCCTGTATCAGCAAATACACTATATTGTCGGCAGGGTTTTGGCACTGCGACCCGGGTTTTCCTTTTTAGTGTATTTGCCATATGGCAACATACACTATTGGCGTCGGTCGGATGGCGGGACCTAGGGGTCGGACCAAAATTTCTCGACGTTTCATAACCTCCTAAACACTTTGGCACCATTTTTAAAAATGTTTATATATATATGTATATATATATATATATATTTATATATATATATATATATATATATATATATATTTATATATATATATATATATATATATATATATATATATGTGTGTGTGTACGCACAATAACTTTCGAAAGAGTTAATTGATTTCAACGAAATTTGGACCACGTGTTGAAATCCATCACCGCAAGAAGCCTATTTAAAATGGGCCTAATCGGGCTATTTTAAGGGTAGTTTTTAGGGGTTGAAAAATGTTTTTGGGCCCCAAAATACCGAAAAAATTCTCCGAATCGTTTCAAAATTGAAATTTAGCCCTTTGGTAGTAATTAAAAAGTGTCCCCAAAATTTTAATAAAATCGGCCCGACAGGATCGGATTTACAAATTTTATGAAAACACTAGTTTGCAGATAGTGACTTATTTATTGAAGGGTGTATTTAATTCAATGTAGACGTTAGATTGATAATAATATTACAATTAAGAAAAAAAATGTTATTTTAAGGGGTGTATTAATTATTTTGCCCAAAAACAAACTTAATTTCACATAATAAAAGTATAAAACCACACGGCCCTATACAAGCAAATACACTATATTGTCGGCAGGGTTTTTTTAAATTATATCTTGTGCAATGTTCAGGTTTATATTTTCTGAGCACCTGACATAAAATGGCGAAAAATAGGTGTCTTTGTTGAAAACTTACGCTACGGGGACTAGGTATTTGACGCTGAAAAGATCTGCATACTTGATAACGTATTGCGTTAAAATCAAATAATTCCTTCGAAAGTTATTGCCCGTATGCACACATATAATACTCGCCACGGTTCTAAAAGGTTCTGAAGCTACTCACAAACAGCGTCGCAAATGCATATTTTAGAGTCGTCCTGGTTGTTTTGTGGGAAAGGAAGACTCCCACCACCTCCCAGTTACCGGCACAGAACGTGCGCTCGTCGGTGATTGGTTATCGCTGGTTGTCGAGTCACTTGTAGCTTTCTTGCTATAAAGTACAGTCCAGTACGCTATTGTTAAGTTGTTTCTTTGATTGTTAATTGATCAAGATGCCTAATACAGTTTTGCATAGACAAGCACGAAAAATAATTTTTTGGATGACTTTATGCAAGGAATTAGACCCTTAGATTAAAGAAAAATTATAAATAATAATATAGGGCGAGTTTGTAGTTTTTCAACCGACTGTACCTGCGCAAGCCTCCATTTGCATCTAACTTCAGAACTTTTTAGAACCGTGGCGCGCATTATACACAGATATATAGTATACAAACATTTTCAAAAATGGTGCCAATAATGTTAAACGTCGATAAATTTTGGTCCGACCACTACGTACCGCCAACTTACCGGCGCCAATAGTGTATTTGCCATGTTATGGCAAATACACTAACAAAATATCCATTAGATCTAAGCCATTTTTTCGGCGAACTTAAAGGTAACGCGCTTGAAAAAATACAATCTCACTGATACATTAAAAACTAATAAAGGTAGAGTAGACGTGAATAGAAAATTTACGCTATAAAATATATTTGATATTCAAGTCGATCTTTAAGTGCATTTAAATTATCAAGCGTGGACTATTATAATAATATGATCGTAGGATATCGCCTGCGGAAGTAATGATGACAGTTTTAGAGAGAATGTCTTCCACTACTAACCACTAACCAAGAACTCTGTGCTTAGTTAGTTTATGGCTGTCACCAGCAGCTAATATCCGAGTGCATTACACATATCTGCATATTGAGTTCTCAGCGCCACATTCCACTTTGCACATTATGCTGCCAGTTTAATATTCTTTTATATATACAGGGTGCCATGTTAAGGGGGTATTCTTATATGACCACTTCGAAAAATCGATTTTATTTTTTTTTCATATTTCAATAGTAAAACTTATCGAAAATATGCTGTGAAAAATAGAGACCGAAATTACTAGTTTTGAATAAATTACAACTCATATAGTGACCGACGCGCCGTAAGCGACTTGTTGGCTCTTGAAACTTTAAACGCATTTTTCTGGAAACATTTTCTAAAACTGTCATGGTCCTAAAAAAAAAGTATTCAACCGATTGCTTTGAAATTTATATATGTTCTTCTACTCAATGGTTATCGTCCGTACTAAAATTGCTTATTTTCGAAAATATTTTCTTATTTTTTTTAAACGATTTTTAACAAAAAAATTAACAAAAAACACAAACTTTTTTTCTACAGTCCGCCATTTTTTTTTTTTTAATGAAATTGATTAATTTTAGTAGGGACGATAGCGACATTCCTACTGAACAATGATCCATTCGATTTTTTTATTTCAGACAACATGAACAGCCGCTATTACCATGGCCAGTGACCTGCTTTTTTTTAGTGTCTAATTTAATTTAAAAAAATATATATATAAAAAATGTAAAATAAGAGAAAAAAAATTTTTTTTATACAGTTTGAGATACAAACAAAAACATATAAAAAAAATTAAAATGATTGAATGTTATTGTCGTCTAAAAAAAATTCCCTAAAAAGAGGTAAAATTTATGCGTTCACATAAGAATACCCCCTTAATAGTCCGCTGCTATCTTCAAAATATTACTATAAAAACTCGGATTGTAGTGCCAAATCCTACCGACAACAGAGGCAACCAAAAACCGGAGCCTAATCAAACTGTTTAGGTTTTATCAAGTCAAAATATAAATACAGTATAAACTTCATGTAACGTCCCTCGATTTAACGTCAAACTCCCTAAAACGACTAAATTACTCGACTTTGGTTGGTTTGCCTTATACAATTATACACTCTATGTAGCATCACACTCATTCTAAATAACGACCATATGTCATTATAATGCAAGTAATTTCGGCAACTTATAAAGCACCTACTGTTTGTAGGTACTTTCTAAGTTGCCACAATTGATAAGAACTGCAGGTTTATTGTCTCGACTCATACGTACCGAAGAAAATACAATTAAAATACCGGCATAGCAAAAAACATCAGACGAATATAACAGATTTTACGCAAGAAGTGTTGTCATTTGTGTTAATAGTAATATTTGTTTAGAAATTTGATGCGTTATTATTAAATAATACTATAATAGTAAAACAATATTGATTTCTCTTTCTCTCCATGTAACAACAACTCTCTATAACGTCAGAAAATGCGCAGTCCCTTCAGCGTTGCTATATAGAGTTTACACTGTATATGCAAAGCAGAGCAACCTTATGTTAGAATATATTAAAGAGTAGGGTTTTTCAATTGAAACTATTATTTTTCTTGGGTATACTGGAACTCGAATAGTTAGGAATATAGTAATTTTTTATAAAAAAATTTTGTCGCCATAAAATATTAATTTATTTAACGGATTATTTTTACAGACTGTTTCCTTATTGCCTTAATTCAAGTCATTAGTTGCATACGAAAATTTATTATAGTCAGAAATATTGTTTTGATAGTAATTCGTTTCCAATATAAGCCCACAATGATTGCGATAATTTGGAATCTTCTATGGCAACAAAGAAGAAATTACCGATCACTAATGAGTAGCCGTGTGCGGAGCTGCATCACTAATAAGTTAGTAACCGGTTAGTAATTTCAATTACAAACCAGTTCCGTTTCTTTTGAGTAACTCCGTGTGCACAAGGTCTTAATCTTTCAGGATTGTACAACAATAATAATATAATCTCACTGTGATGTTTCAATGTCTGGTTGTTTTCAAACAGTTATTTACCGTGAATATAGTTGTATATTTTGAACAGGATATTTATCATTAAGTTCTTGTAATTTACTGTTAATCCACGAGTAAATGAGATAATACTTTAACAAAATAGTAATTACGCGCTGAATTCCTCATTTTGTTGATTTTCTATTTATGCATTACGAATTTACAAATTTTGCTCGACAACTGTTATTATTTTGAGTACACACATTTGCATATCCGTTAAAATACATGTAAGCGTTTTGATTAAAAAAATATAGTCTTACCTTTGACTTGTATTTTCAGTTGTTCAAAAAGGATTGCAGACACCTAAAACAAAATAAAATAAATATTAGTATTTTAGTTAATATTAATATTTACCAAATTTATATATCTACACACTAATTTATACACAGAATGTTGAAAAAGTCCGGAAGCGTTAAAATATCTCAAAGGAATGGTGTTTTCATGGATAATGTTCCGAATAAAAGTTTCGCAATTCCAAGCAACGCATGGGACTGGGGTCAGCTCTAAATTTTCAAATAGCAAACCCTATTTTTCTCAATTAGATCGTTTTTTCAGACAAAAATAAACATCTTTTCTCCGATAAATTTTGTTTCTAAAACTACCAATCACGAATTGAACTTGGAAAAATTTTCAAATTACGTATATAGCAAAATGTGCAAAAATGTATTTTTTCAGTCAGGAACCTTCGCTATATCTTGTTCGGTCATAATCTGGAGGAATTTCACAACAAATTATTGCAAGGCCTGTGTGTAGGCTTGCCAACTTTAAAATACAAATTTTGCGGGAAACAATGATTTCAAATGCGGGACAAGGGTTTAAAAAGCGGGATCCAACTAATTTTATTTAGAATACAAAAAAAAGTGAAATTTTCTTTACAAATCAGGATGAGAAGTAAAATAAAACACTTTGTTAGATTAACAATAGTCAATATTTACTCATGGTGTAAATTAGACTTTATTATGAAAACTATAAATTACTTTTTAAATGAGTATTTTTCTTGGCATGTGACACATTTAAGGATTTTTTTATTTTTAAGTACAAAATTGTAAAAATCTTTGCATGTATAAGAAAAATTTACTTTAGCTTGTAGCTTTGACTTTACAGAATCCACATGAAGACGATTTCGCGCGTCAGTCCAGGCAATATTACAAAGTGAGAAGACTCTCTCTGCTGCTGCATTAGAACACGGAATAGATGCAATGTAAATAGCGTCCTCCAAAAAGCGGGATATTTAGCGTCCCGCACACACCCTGAGCGGGACGTCTCGTTAAGGGTATCAAAAACGGGACGTCCCGCGTATAGCGAAATGGTTGGCAACCCTACCTGTGTGGCACAGACAAAAATTGATAAGTTTTTTTTTCTTTTAATTAAGAATATTCAATTGGATATGCCCACAAACTGTATCTCAAAACGGTCAAACAAAACGACATCACAAAACAGTCATAAGCAGAGACAGGATTCGAACCCACGACAAGTACAGTTTAGAAAGCCATTACGCTGACTACTACACCACACTCTACTCAACTGATAAGTTACTTTTACTGTTACAACTTTCAGTCGAGTATAGAATGGAAATTATTACAAAATATAGATAATGTGCACGATATGACCTAGATTGATTAGCGACTTTGAAACTGAACACTGATACACATAAATTAATTACTGTTAATTGATTAATGCTGTCATCGCAATTTGTATATTGGGCAGTAATCACGAAAATAAATTCCACAGATAATTAAAATGTAAACCAACTGCTGCTACCGTTAATTAAGTTAACACCATTTCTCAATTAAATATGGAATGCCATATGATGAGTCCTAAATTTCATATGTGATGAATGCATTTAGTATGTTTTTGGCTTGGTAGGCTGGTACATAAATTGATCTCATCATGTCAGCATACCTACGAGACCTTTATAAATCGACGGAATACCAATATTATAATTGTACTAATAATTTGTTTGTAAATTAAACCACCTATTATAGAGCCGAATCTTTTTAAATTAAAACATATCGGTAATCCGAACAAAAGCATAAATGTGAAAGAAGGGACCAAACTCGGTACCTAGAACAGCTTCGCCGAAAACAAGAATTGAGATCTAAATGGATGCCAAGCTTTCACTTGGCAAGTTTTCATGTTTTATATAATAAATATATGACTCGTGTGAGAGAACTTACCAAGTAAATGCTTGGAATCCATTTAGATCTCAAGTCTTTTTGCAATCGAAAGTAGCTCGAAATAAATATACATGTGCAGTTGCCGAACTTGGCTGACACATTACCGTGCCCGTGTGTCTAGATTATGACTATTCCTTAATCCTTTCTTTGTATCATAATAAACTGACATTGCACTATAAATCCATCGAACAGTAACTAAATTCCACAAAGACTATTTCATACTTCTTGCATTCTGTTAATACTCATACAACGAATATTTGTAATTTTTTGTTTCTAATTTTTGTATCATTTAAGGTGGTAATGATCTAGTTGTTGTTAAAAAAAACTGACATTTACTTTTATTTTAGTAACGGCTTTCCATGGCAAAAAATTGCGTCTACGCAAAACTAAAAAAATCAACGAACAAGACCCTTGTCTTACTATTTTGCGAATCAAAATGCAGCACAATATAAACTTCTATCTTTGTCAGTTTCATGTAATGTAGTAGACAAACTAACTTCCCCTTTAGGTGTCAATTCTACTTTCCCTCGATTTCCTACGTTTTTTCAACCAGATACGTCGCTAAAGAAGTTAAACTTCAAAAATATATGTGCCGAGTAAAATACGAATTTAACATAGAAGCTGAAGAAATGAAAAATAACAATTGAATAAAAACAAAAACGCAGTAAAGTAGCGATTTGTGTAGTTTCCTGTAACATAAGTCGTATCCGGTGTGCGCGCTAGCTGTCATATATTCCAGACCTGTCCCGTGGGATCCTTCACGGGGGGCACTCCGGTCCATCACCCCGTCTATAGCAAGGTTCAGTCAACGCCAGATGTTTATATTCGCACTATAAAACTGTATCTATTTATAACGGGCCAAAAATAAACCGAAACTCATCCAACAGCAGTGTTAGAGTATAATACAGCACATACCACATTCACCATAGTCATGGCATAGCATATCGGACGCTAAAAATATACACGGAGCTGATGCCAAACTATAATTCGGGATTGTTTAAACTTGAGCAACTGCAGCTGAAACGAAGAAAGTACCTTCTTTATTTGACGTCATCAACCGAGCTGGGTAGACTAGTGGTGACAGCAATAGACTCGTATTCGGGAGGTCCGGGTTCGAATCCCGGCGGGGGCAGATGTGGCTGGGACTTTTTCCTACTGCCTCTCGCCGAGAAACGGTAATTCTTGTGCCGGCCATCTTGATTGAGGTTTTCCATGGTTTCCCTCAATTAATTCCAGATAAATATCGAGATGGTTCCTTATTTTAGGCCATGGCCGATTACTTATCAAACCCCTAGTTCATAAATTACCCACCTTATCCTAATTTCCTATAATTCCTTCATTCGCCCATTGCTATTACATAAGTTGAAGTTTTAAAAATGTAGAAAAATAACGGGAAGTGTGGTAGATGGAAAATAGTAATGGTGCGAATGGCGTCTGTTATGACATAAAGTCGAGAAACGGACGTTAAACGCATTATTATTATTATTATTTATTTGACGTCATTAGGCGACATCCTTAAAATACGTCACACAAAATGAACTCATTTTTAGGGTTCCGTACTTCAAGACCCTTTTTGTCAGGAACGCGTGGAGGTACCAAGTCGAAATTAATATCACATACTCAGGTCTGCAATCAATGAGAAAATCAAACTTCTATGTCAACGCAATCAAAAGATACGGTCGTTTATGCTTCGTATTTTAATACTTGCAAGGAAATCAAAACTTATAGGGTATTTCCCGTTGACCTAGAATCATGGAATTTGGCAAGAAGCAATATCTTATAGCACAAGTAAAGGGAAAAATCGTAAAACCGTAAATGTAAAAATATTTTTTTTGCGATTATAAACTTAGTTGCTGTTAGTAAAGTCGATGTATGGACACTACAGTTTTCCAACGGCACAGTTAAGTTTGTCCCTCAATCCAGTTTATTTTTTCGTTAGAGCAATGTTCGGTGCTTTAATAATTTTTTGTATTCAAACGCTCATCAAAATATATAAAAGATTGTATCAACTATGTTAAAATAATATCAGTATGAAAAAAGTAAAAACAAGTTGCAAGTTAAAATGTATTCAATCTGAGCTATTTCAGA
Organism: Venustoraphidia nigricollis; assembly: GCA_034508555.1. Taxonomy (NCBI): domain Eukaryota; kingdom Metazoa; phylum Arthropoda; class Insecta; order Raphidioptera; family Raphidiidae; genus Venustoraphidia; species Venustoraphidia nigricollis. The sequence goes on from JAVRKA010000083.1 coordinate 684,776, forward strand.
ACAAATGTACATCGCCGAATTCTCTTACTGATGATAAGAAAATATCGGGTCCAGTAAATCACTGCGACGGCGTAGTATAAACAGACCTACCGGCGTCCAGACGTCGCGATGCGCCGCTTTTGATATACGAGCGTCTGAAAGAGTCTTCTTTCCTCTATCAGCTGATTGCGGGTTTAAACGGGGCCTCTATGACGTGTCTGCTCTGCACTCTGAAGTTTACCGAGTCTACAGCGAAATTGATTGCCGTTTCCTACTGATTTATGACGCGATATGCGCGTCGGAGACAAGATTCCAATAAGTTCAAAAAGGATTTATTGTGTTTTGAAAATAAATACATGTGCTACACATACTGAACAATGCCTTCTTGATGCCCGGTTCGTTATGGAGGAATCAGATTCAGAAAGATGATAAATGCAGGGTCGTCTTTAACCTATTGGAGACCCTGTGTACTTTCGAAAAATTTTATTTTCATCTTTAGAGCCTTAAGCTGATCAAATGGTGGTAAATTGTTCTAAAAATATATTTTTTGAAACGTTGGTCACTAGCGTAACATTGGTAAAGCTTATTTCTTGATCCTCAACTAAACCTTCCTTCACCGCAAAATTCTAGGTTTATTCAGCTGTTACTTATTTATAAGCACATTAAATGAATACGTAATTATAATCCAATCCGGAAAAGTAACTCTTTTAGCCTGTTCATAAATCTATGTTGATAGAAAAGGTTCCCTTCTAGCTTTGAGATAAGCAAAATTGTTAATTATTATAAAATATATCGATATATTTGTCGGCAATATAGGTTATCACATGCTGATCTGGTAGGAACTAGGGGGCTCCATCGATCGCGGGGTCCTGAGCATTTGTTCAGAGTGGCCAGTGGAAAAGAGAGGCCTGCCTAGATGGTTCACCCAGTCCGGAATCGAGGCAACATTTGTGATCCATGCCGATGTTAATTCTCATAACACTTGCTTACCGTGAAAAAAATTCTGCTTACGTTCATGAAGCAAATGAATGAAAATAGTAGATAGAGAGAGAGAGATAGAGAGAGAGAGAGTGAGTGAGTAAATTATAGACAATCAACATCAGAGGTCATCAACGTCTATAAATAGTAGATAACTATTCTAAATTTGTAATGAGATTTTTTTTACTTGCAATGATCTTTTTTCTTTACTAGACACATACCAAGGAATCTTACTGCATTTGGAGTCTCGGACTATTGTCAAAGATTTTACAAGATAAGAACTGAATCAATCTTATTTGATACTAATAAAATATTAAGAGAAACTAAAAGATTTCGAGCGATGCTACAAAATAATCCACCTCTATTTCATATAGTATTCTTTGAGCATGTCAGAAATCTGATTTTTTTTAAATCCCATATAAAAAATGATTGATCCATCATAGTTCGAAAGAAAATTAAAATCAAACCATCACCTTTAAAAAATTAAGGCGGCCGTTTAAATTTCCGACACGAAAATCATTTACGACTGTACAAATTAAGTGGTATATTCCGATCAAAAAGTGGAACTTTCTTATGTAGAAGATGTACTAACTATGGTACATTAATGTAATTTCATCCCATCTTCTTTTATATAACTCAATGTTTGTTATCGCGAAAGTATAGGTTAAAAGAGATGAAAACAAATACGTCTTGTCTGATATTATATACAGCAAAGTTAAGAAGTTTCACTGAATTTTCCTTTAATTACCAGTGACGCAGCGGATGGAAATTCACCAGTTCCTTTTTTGTGTATTTTCTTTTGTAAAACTATTTACAAATAAATATGTAATTCCACATATTGATTTTAGAATATTGGTATCGTTTTGGACTGTTTAGCAATCCAATTTAGGAATCAAATCGTTGAGAAACATTGCTGAAAACATGAAAAATATAAATATAACAAACGAAATCTGTAAATAAGAAGTCACATTTTTACAAATTGAAATTACTTTGAAGTACTAAAAAAAATATGTATCGCATTTGAAATTATTTTCTTAGCAGATATCAAAAGAGTTCCGTTTTTTCATTTGATGTAAGGAACCCTAAAAATAATCGCGTGATTTACACTACACACTACAGAGACCGTCAATATCGCAGACGAATGGTGTTCGAACAAATTTCGCAATCAGAAATATTTTTACGCCACTGCCCCTTGCAAAAACAAATTCAGATATCAGATAACTGCATGAAAATAAATCGTTAGATAACAGTAAGTAAAGGGAATTGAACAACACATACAAGCCTCGTGATTTACAGGAGCCAATAGTGCGTAACTCAGCTTCTGACTCCTGTTGCAGGATCCTCGAGCAAATTGCGATATTCGTATCTACAGTACCTACATTTTGTCGTCTAGACAAATAAATAAAATTGAAGGGTATGTTTGCAATGTCAAAATAACAGCTTTTTACTAAATGCATATGAAAATATATACGGTTCTTAAATCAAAAAAACAATTTTTAAAATTTTTGGCTGTCTATTCTGGCTAATTTTCAAAACGGCTGGACCGATTTTGATGGGATTTTCAATGGCAGATGTTATAAAGAATAACTTAGGCTACTTTTATTTTAGAAAAAGAACTAGCTGTTACCCGCTACTTCGCGCGAATTTAACAAATGTTTGTTCAGTTCATAGAATTTACGAAAAGCTAATATTATATAATAATGCATGTTCGTTTGTTTGAGATTAATAAACTTCAAAAATGATAAAAAATATTCCAGCCAGTTGGACATTTGACATATTATAATGAGTAACGGCTGGTAATATGTATATATTATATTTACTGTTTGCATAGTTACATAATATGGTTTCACATGTTAGAATTAACCAAAGCATGCTTGTCAGTTACCTAACTAATATCTTTTTGAAACTATAAAGTTTGGTAAAAAAATATTTTACGGAACTTTCTTGGAAAAATAGAATAATAAACTATTATAACAGAAAAAATTAACGTTTATAGTGAATATCTCTTTTGCGAATGCACCGATTTTCCCAAAAAACAATAGGGCTCTTCATATTTTACATCGAAGATCTTACCGAAATTTAATTTCTGTTCGCTCAGCCGAATTGACGTTTTCTAAAAAATGTTTTTGGACTCAGAGCTATGTCTAGAGTTAAAAGAATAATAATGTACTCGACAATTGTATTGCGTTCTCGAAATATGATTTCTGAAATAGTATAAGAGGAAGAAGAATCAGGGAGTAAACGAAAATAAATTTTCTGGCAAAATTAAATCTGAGATTAGAATCAGCATGAAATTGCATAAAAATAAACACTATATTGTGTAAATATCAGAAGGGGGAGATAAATGGATGATTGAAAGTGATAGATACGTGAGAGGAAAAATACATTTACTGCACTTAATATTAAATCAAATTATAATATATATGCTTCGCGCTTAGCTATAAATATAAATTAAACAAATGCAGTGAAAGTATATTTTCATAAATATATTAAACACTAACCGGGTTAACCCGACATTCGTACTAGCGCAATGAAATTGTTAAAATCTTTTCAAATATTTGTCTACCTACTCGTAAAACCGCATTAAAATCGGTTGGATAATTTCCGCGAGCTGTTAATAAGTTAACACAACATTTATTGATTCTGAGGCGGTACGAAGTTCGCCGGCTTTGCTAGTATTGAGTTATTTGTAAGCTATTTGTGCTCGCAGTACAAAATATAGTCAACAAAAACTAACAATCAAAGAAAAAAATATTCCGTATAAAATATAAATTTCCGATACAACAGTTAAGTAGCATTCGTCAACAGAAGTAGTTTTAATAATTATAATTAATCGAATAAAATTCATTAACGGAATATAAACAAGATTTAATTAGCAGAGTCTTCAGCTCTCTTTTAAATTTAGGAAAGGAGAGTAACTTCAGCACAGCAGGAAGTTTGTAGTGAAATTTTAAAGTTGAATATTTTGGACTATTGAAATACAGAGTTAGGTTCGGTTTCAGTGATTATAACGTGTTTGATAACTATGCAGTGTACTATGAATTGAGTACTTCACAAAATATTTCTGAATATGGCAAATCGAGTAAAAAATGTAGATAGAAGGAGCAGTTAAAATTTTATGTTTTATAAAATAATTTTTGCAGCTGTCACGATATCCAAGATTGAATATAAAATATTTAAAAGTGTGAAGTCACGCAAAAAAAAATGATAGAAAAATATATTTAATGGATCGAGCGAAATTATTAAAAACACGAAATAAAATAGAGAAAAGTTCATGTTGGTATTTCTGGTTAGGTATACAAAATAGCACAGTAGCAAGGTACACAATATTAACAGAGCAGCCCACACGATCTGCTATGCATGAAACAGTAAATATTAACGCCGCTGAAAACAAACAATGCGCGAGTATAATTAACTCGTATCCAATTTAGAGTGTTTCCAATTTATTAAAAAAAAACTTCACATTTTTCAGCTAATTTTATTAATGATTCTGAACATGTTGCAATATTCGATAATTACTTTTTGTGTAATGGTTAATTAAAAAGTTATACTTGTGCAAATAACAAACCAATTAAAGTTGTTACAAATTGATCTCATGTTAAAGCAGACTCGAAAATCTTTGGTCACATTGTAAAAAAATATTTACCGCAAAATGTAGAGTATTTTACACAATTTATAAATCAGTATTTTGATACAAAAAATCTCACATGAAATATACCAAATTTAAAGTAAACGTGTTATTGCCTATTATTTTATAATACAGCAAGTCGTTACCCGCGGCTCTGTCCGCAATTGAGATGAAAAACGGGAGCAACAAAAGTAGTGGAGCCTTCGATTCTACCGTAAGTAGATAGATAGATAGATTAACAAAGTAGATAGAAAAATCTTCTACATGAAAAAGTACAAATATGTGCCAACTTTCATGGCAATCGGGCAAACGATGTCGAAGTCTATTAATCTCAAATAGACAAACAAAATTTTTATAAATAGGTTTCATTGTATGCGCATAACTGCATAAAAATACATTAAATTAACAATTATGTATTTATAAAATTAGCTTAGTAGAATTTAGTAGAAATAAAAAGTCAGTGACAACTGTCAAATTATCACAATAATGAAAAAAATGAACATTAATTATTCATTTTTTGATAATTAAATTCATTTTGCTCATAAAATATATTTAGTGTACATAAAAAGTGTTAATAAAATTATAAAACATTAGTACTCTTTTTCATATAAAATTTCTACAGTAAGGCTGTTCGAACAATGATAAATACGATTTAAAAATTAATAAGAGATTTTTTTTTATAAATACATAGTTACTGGTTTATAATTTTTTTTTTTTTTGGTAATTGTTATCACCCAAATAATATTGGGAGGTGACCTGATTTGAGCAGGACGTTTCGTTTCACCCTTAATCGGAACATCGAATGTCTAGATATTTTAATGAAATTACCAGTATCCAAGACATTTTCTCTACGAGATGATATTTAGCATCAATTTTCAATATAATTGTTCGAATAGGTTATCTTTATGAGGAAGTTTCTATCATCAAAGAAGTATTGAAGGCAACTGTAGTACACAGCAAAAACTTAACAACAGTACGAAAATTGTTTATTTTAGAATATTCGCTAGCCGCGGCTCTGCACTAGAGATGGGAAAAACGGGTCTTTTTAGTGATCTGCATCTTTGCATCTGAATCCCGTATGTGAGCCGGTTCACTAAACCGGTTCAAAAAGAGCCGAGTTCTGAATATGTTACTGCAGTCTGCCACTGAGTTACCTAGTTCAGTCAATCAGATCACGACCTCTATAGAATCAAGAATGCATAGCCAAACATGTGATGCATGAGTCATTTGCGTTGACAGATGCATCAAAGCAAGAACTGATACGTAAGTGTAAAATGTGCTTTTGTGTGTTGTTTCACTGAGTTAAAGCCAATTCAGACTAGCCGTTCTCGGTTACGATTCACCGGTCCGGTTGGGAGCTCGACCAATCAGGGTGCAGTCGTTCCCGATTGCGGTTCGGTTCGAGCGTTTAGGTTCAGCTCTAATTTCAACCGGACCGTTCGCAACCGTAGCCAATGAGAACGCTTGCTGGAGTCACGTGACTAGCCAGCTGTTTTTGTTGACGTTTAACTACACATCAAACGTCAAATAATATTTCGAAATTGCGCATGCGCACCGAGAATAATCGTAGAACCGAATCGGGATAGTGTGCGCAGCCTAGATTAATCGAAAACCGAACCGAACCGGTGAATCGTAACCGAGAACGGCTAGTCTGAATTGGCTTTTATGCGGATCTCGGCAGCACTAACAGTAGTGTGGCCTTGGGCTCCATCGTATTGTAATTTTGTATCGTGGGGATGTGCCATGCGCCCCTGTGCCTGATAAGATTAATTTCTCACAAAAAATGGAAATTAATGGCAATTTATGATACGTATTAAAAAGATGGTTCACCTTATATAATGCCCGGTTCATTAGGGATAACATGCGGGAAAAATGAAAAAATGCATCGTTTGAAAAAAACCGAACTCAAACAAACCATCGTAATTGTGTACACAGTGTACTTTATTTATGCGTGTCAACAAATAAACAAGAGGTACGTGTGATATGTGCAAACACATTACTAGCGTTTTTATCAACAAATGCACTTTTACACAATTAGCAAACAATGCTTTTGTTGCCAAACGGACACTAGACCAGAGCCGGTTGAAGAAAAGAGCATTAGAAAAAAATTATCTTTAGCACTGTAAAAAAATTCGGTGTTTTACAATTTTAAAAATGGTATTACAAGCAGCATGTGTTTAGACTTTAAAATCGTAAAAAAAAAAAACTAACAACAAAGATGACTAAATTAGAGTAATATTAATTTCGTATTCAAAAACAGCGTAAGCTAAATCGCTTTATCTATTAATTTGCATGCTCGAAAAAATTTTAGAAGCATGTTTTGTGGTTGCATAGAAGGATTCCCATTTTATTAAATGTTAATCATAAAAATCAATAAAAGGGATTATAATGTAAATGATACAAATATTTACAATTAAATTCAAATCTACATTGTAACAGCTATAAATTGGAAAACGGTAGTAAATCCAGTCCAGTAATTACTATATTATTTGTAGAAACAAGATTTAAAATGTAAAATAAAAAAAACTATGATTGCGGAATATTTTTATTTTCTAATTTATAGAAATGCCCTCAATCCATTGTACCTAACTATTTAATACCTATGGTTTAAGCACAGAGCTTTAAATGTAATTGCACGGTGCAGTTGCAGGAATACGTAAATAAGGTGTTGGTACATGTTTCAGTTTTGAAATCGGTTAGCGATATCAACAGTTTAACTTACATTTGAAAATATGAAAACATTTAAGGCTGTCGATACGCTCTGAATTTAAGCCAAAAATAAAGCTTCGGCTGTCAACTGATTCGTCAACATTCTGCAAAAATTCTTTCTCTAAAAGGAAGATAAAGGACAAATCTAGGTCTCTAATGGACTACTTTTGTAATTTATGTACGATTTACTAGAAAAAAGTTGGCAACAAACACACGTTTTCAATGTCTCACTATGACCTTATTCGTACTTATTTCACAAAACTGTTCCATCACAAACCTAAAGTGACTGTCGCTTTTTCGGAAAAGTTTTTTAAATCTTCAAAATATTTCCAAAAATTAGAGTAATCAATTGACAGCGGCACCCTTGCAATAGCATCTTTTAGCCTCGTAGTAGGCACCAGCCAAAAATTGAAACGTGCGGATGATTAGAGCGAGGAAGAGCTAAAAGGTCACACAGACAATATGTCTTTTGCCTACCTCGTCTCTTATCGCTGGGTCTCAACACAAACTGTGTGAAAGTGATCCAACACTGTTAAGGTTCCGTATCAACATTTTCGGCATTATTTAAACTGTGCAGTCACTATTAATTTCCATAAATCACGTAGCCCTATTTCAGTCTCTCTGGAACCAGCCTTACTTGCCCCTCTCTTCCTATGACTCCCCCTCCCGGATGTGACAGTTTTTTATTGACAAGTCTAGAAGACATTTAGTGTTTTATGTTAACAAAGTATTAAAAAATTTGGTTTAAAATGAACAAGACTGATATTTGTTATATGTAAGATTAAAATATAAAAGGTAACTAATGTATGAAAATAAATATTCAAAATATTCTGCAAATTATTTTCATTTTGCTAAATAAAATACATGAGAAAACTCTCCCCTCCCCTAACGTAGCTTTATTGGACTACGTGGTTTATGGACGCTCCAGTGTTGCCAGACGTCCCGATTTTTACGGGACGTCCCGATTTTTAAATCAAAATTAAATGTCCCGCGCGGGACAAGCTCAGTCCCGCTTTTCGGAGATAACTCGACCGTGCGCAAAATAATTATTCTTTTATTGTAAGTTGCAATTTGTAACACTCACTCCTCAGACTATTGTTTGAAACGCCATATTTTTCTAATGAAAAAAACTTTTTGTTTTTTTTTATTTTTTTTATTCAGAAGACGAATAAGACTCAACTATTTAACGACAGAGTAAATCTGGTTTAAAATATCATATTTTTATTAAAATACATTTTCTATGATTATTTTTGCTATCTATTGTCACGTAAACGTAATTTGAACTCAAATAAAAAAATAAATATTTAAAAACTTCTGATTATATACGTTTTTTTACTATGTCCCGCTTTGGACGAAAGAATTCCGCTTTTTTCACTCAAAAAGTTCCAAAATCCCGACTTGGCAAAAAAAAATCTGGCAACACTGGGACGCTCCCTTATCAAACGAAAGACTTGTGTAATATTTGAAATAGTGAGTACTACAAAAACTGTATCCAGCACCTTGGATGAGTGTCCAATAACGGGGACGTAACGCTGCAATCAAGCCCCTAATCCAACCCCTGATCGGTATGCAGTCAGCATCTAACTGTAATGTGTATCAATTGTATATTGTCTGACAACACACTACATTGTAACCCAAGGCTTGTCACCTATTTGCGCAGGTCTGATTCGGTTAAAACAGCGTCACGCAGACACAGCAACTATAACCGATTATCATCGGAAGCTGAAGTCGATTCAAATAATGTCCTGCACAGAAATATAACGCGCCATGTTCAATTTGAATAGAAAACAATCATGTAGGGATATCTTTCCTCGAGAAAAGATTATGACAGCTCCATGCATTTTTCTCTTTTGCTTATTGCTGTTCGCCCATGGAAATAAGGCAAGCTATGCCTTAGCAGAGGATGGACATGGTCATGATACTCGCAATAAAAAAGCAATAAAACTACCGTTGGCAAAAATAGACATTTATAAGTATTGCCCAGAAAATTGTTCAGCCTACATTTATAACAAATTACCTGAAAGGTTAAAAAATAATACTTGCTCAATTTTTAAGACAAATATTAAAAACTTCTTATTAGAACGGGCCCTTTATTCTGTTGATGAATATTTATGTCGTCGATAACTCTATAATTTCATTTTTGTATTTCTCGTTGACGTGTCAAATAGATGTAATGTCTCAACTGATTAAATAAATATCATCATCATCATCATCATGGATATCAATAATTTTATTTAGCAACGTAAGCCACATTCTATTAACGTTGACTTGATATTAAGGTTATGTTTAACTAATTTATCAAATTTTTAACTTATGCATAAGAATAAATATTAAAAATACTTTTCAGACTCCGAGACAAATCTGAGTATTGGCAGTGAGTAGATATTGGAAGAGGTGCTTCGTGTTGTACGAAAAACGGGTATGTTTGAAAATTCCTTATCTATATATATAAATAATTTTGGCAAAAATTATGAAAATAGTATACACTGATTCTCTACTTAACACCATAAAACATGGGTATAAAACGTTTAGCAAAAATACTTGAAAATTATAGAAACAATTTTTAGGTTAGTAGAGTACCATTAGGTTGGACATAATAGGCTATAAAAGTGGTCACGTCTTTGATTAGTTGAATTGATTGCTTACGTCGTTTGGAACCTTGCCTTGACTTTTCAATTACAATGAACGCTTTACAGTTGGGAAAAAGGCCTACTACCCTCGAATTAATAATAATAATAATAATAAATGTTAACGTCTAACCATGACCCAAACTATAGTATTCTACTAATCTTGTCTGTACAGTATTAGATTCGAACTAAGCCGGGTCTGTAGCTATAGTAATATGTTACTGTTTTTTTTTCTTTTAGGGTTATTATTAAGGAAACATCCAATTTAGGTATATTTTAAAATTATAAATTCCCATCTCGTAGTTTCGACATTTCGGAATAATTTGACAGTCACCAACTGAAGTTGTGCTGTCGATATGTACCTATTGTACTATATCCTTGTTGTTTATGACGTCACACATCCCAATAAAGTGAGCAGACCTTAATCCTGTACGTAATCCTTGGCCATTGACCGGGAGTAGCACATCTCCTGTCCCATAACATTCTCCGTTCTATGTCCCGTATTTCTGCATTGCTGCACGTATCCAGACAATAAATAACAACACCGGGATAGAAAAAAATACATCTACACACATTTTACACACATGTGTATTGTATATGTTTCTATCTGCTCTGATCCAGAACTATCAAACGCCATGATGAATTTTACAATACCTGATGCACGTCGTATTATTCTCAGTAATTCTTCCAGTTGAATTCATTGAATATAACTGTAGTAGAGGGTAACTCAGATCTGAACCGGTTCAAAGAGCCGACTCCGACAGAAGATCCGTGAGAGCCGACTCACTTTTTTTTTGAGCCGACGGATAACTCAGTGAAACAGTTAACACACAGAAGCACATTTTACACTTACGTATCAGTTCTTGCTCAAATGACTCATGCTGCCATGCATCACATGTTTGGCTATGCATTCTTGATTCTATACAGGTCGTGATATGATTGAATGAACTAGGTAACTCAGTGGCAGACTGCAGTAACATATTCAGAACTCGGCTCTTTTTGAGCCGGTTCAGTGAGCCGACGCACAAATGGGATCCAGATGCAAAGATGCAGATCACTAAAAAGACCCGTTTTTCCCATCTCTAAACTGTAGTGTATTGTAAAAGTTATTTGTAATAAATAGATTAAAGTGTAGATTATAGACGATAGACAAATAAGATCTAGATCTCACGTCATAATAACGACTACGATACCCTTCCGAACTCGTAAAAAAGTTTGTGTGAAGATGAAACCTGTTCTAACAATTTTAGTGAGTTTAGTAATAGAATACAACAAAGGATGCGGTTTATCAGGACGTCACCCTGAAAAAATTAACAAAAAACATTTCTGTCTTCATTCTATATATAATGGGACATGAAAAACAATGAAGAATTTATTTTAAACACATTTGCTTATAAATTAAATGAAAATTATAACGAAAAACACTGCCTGTATAAAACGCAATTTTTTTACATTTAATAAAACAAACAAAAATATGCATGATTTACACATAAATATTTTATTTCATTATTTGACACTTTCGTGCGTAATTATCAGGACATGTTTTGAATAATGTGAAATTTATGAATGCATATTAATTTGAAACACACTATACGATAAAAAATGTGAATAAAATAAACAGTACACGTCGAAAAAGGTTTTATATTTTAATTTAAATATAAATCCAAAAGTACATTTAATACAGAAGAATTTTAATAATTTAATCGTATTATAAACATCTTGCAAATTAAAAAAATATATATCTAACGGTTTATAAATACCGAGTGTATGGATTTATTAAAATATTCCTCGTTTAATTAAGAATCAGTTAACTGAAGAAAAATAGACTAGTTTCAAACGATCAATAATCTTCAAACAAAATGCTTCTATAATAATTAATTTAATTGAGAAATGTTCTTACCTGGCGAGCATCTATAATCTACAATCTATTACTTTGTAACCTAATAAATATTAATTTAGTAAATATGTGATTATATAAGATATAATATATGAGATCCTTGATGAGAAATAATTATAAAAATGATTAGAGGATTTAGGATCAATATAGGATACGAAACGTTGCGAATGACAATTCGTCTTTGCTAAGTTATTGATCCTAAATCCTCTAATAATCTTTGAATTATGTAATTATAATTTATATGTAATATAATGTGAAAAGTGCGGTTTTCATTTTTTTCCCTTTATGAATAATTGTTATATATTTAGACATTTAACAAGGAAAAGATGTTATCTTCGAATTTTTCAGTCACAAAAGTATGTTTTAAGAATTGTTTTATGTTTAGCATTAAACATAAAATTCCAATTTCTCGTGAGAATTCAGAAATACGCATTTTTTGAAATGTCTGAAATGAAGTCAAGATTCAAGTAAAAGCTAAGATAGTTTTGTACCAGTCAGTGTACAGTTTCGCATGGCCAAACCCAACCATCTTTATATTCGACAAAGAGAAAGAAAATATACATGTTTTAACTTCCCCTATTGTTATTCTACGTATAAAATGTTTCACCTTTGTGAAAAAATTCAATTATTCCGGAACTCCGAAGGGATATTGGGTAAATATTATAAAATAAACGTTGCACGAAACTAATTCCAAAACAGAGAGGAGAAGAAAACAATACGCCATCGAAGGTAAAAAAATACACGAGACGTAAAATTGAAAAAAATACCACATGCTATCGAATACTTCATGATATCATCATTTATATGAAATTAAGGCAAAACATGAAATTAGAACGCAGACTGCTCAGTAACATCATTTATATTTTTATGCATAGACGCTCAATAATTGAGATCATCAACGAATTTTTCCTTTTACTTGTGCTATAAGACATTGCTTCTTGCCAAATTTCATGATTCTAGGGTTAACGGGAAGTTCCCTATAGGTTTTGACTCCCTTGCTAGTGTCAAAATATGCGGCATAAACGGCCGTATCTTTTGATTGCGTTGACTTAGAAGTTTGATTTTTTCACAGCGCCAAGGGATTGCAGATCTGAGTATTTGATATTAATTTCAACTTGATACCTCCACGCGTTCCTAAGTAAAAGTCTCTTGACCGACAGACAGACGGACAACGAAGTTATCCTATAACGGTTCCTTTTTCCTTTTGAGAAACCCTAAAAAGAAATTACAGACAGACACCATTTATACTGTGGTTTGCAGACAGTCTCTTAATATATGTAATATTTATCGGTCATCGGAAGTTCAAAGAATTGCGACTTGCAGATGACAGGAGTAACATAGGCACACGTATATTATAACGTATCTGCTATGTAATAAAGCACAGTATAATAATATTCTGACATAATATGGACGTTTGTGTGATGTAAATGACGACATGTAAAATGAATATGTCTCTCATGAAACAACTTCTTTCAATCAAGCGGGGTTGCCCCGGCATGCTGACAACATGCGAACTTCGCATATAGCATGCAATGCTATAGTCAAACATTATCGAATAGATGTGTTTTAATCTGACATCATCTATACAAATATTATAAATGCGAGTTTGTTTGTTTGTCTTTACCTTTTCACGCTTAAACCGCTGAACAGATTTCGACAAAATTTAGCAAGGAGATAGATTGCATCCTGAGGAAGGACACAGACTCAAAAAAAATTTTAGAGGGAGTGAAATAGGGGATGAAAATCCAATTATCAATCTATCACGATATCTCCGGAACAGATTTGAAATTTTGCAGACATGTTTCTTTTGTTGAGTAGAGATTCGCTATGAACAGGTTTTGCAGAAATCAACTCCCAAAGGCGGTTGAGGCGGGCGTTATTGATAAAAAAATCCTGTTTTTCTACTATGCAATAGTTGATACATTCTTGAGATTTCTTTTACAAAAAACTATAGATGTGTTACCACTGCAGATTTTCTTTTGAAAAATATAATAGCAGTACATATTATTTAAGACAAGACCAAAATATATTTTATACAATTAATATTTTGACAAAAAATATTCAATACTATTATCAACTAGCAGCCCGGTCCTACTTCGCAAGGGGAAGCAATAATTATCTAATTATCTATAGCTATAAAAGATGAGAATCATTATCATAAAATAAAAATGATTTGTCGGGAAAAAGGACTTTTTAAGTAAACACTTATTTGTTATTTATAGCGACGTTTCGTCCCTTGCTTGGGACTTTTTCAAGCTTTATAACTATTAAATGTTTTGATCAAGTAGATATAAAAGTTAATATGCACATGTAAATATAAATTTTAGTTAAACAATTGTTCATTAAAAAGTTTGTAAAAATTCCGTTTTTTTTAAATATTTTTACAGTTGATGTTCAAACTATTTTTAATTGCAAAGGACAAAAAAGAAAAAAAGTCAATTATCATAAAATTTTCAACGTGTATTGACTTTGCTTTTAATTGTGAATGTTCAAAAATCGAAGAAAAATCAAAAGTGTCAAAAAACCAACGACAAAAAATCTGTTAATCCGATCGCTACCAAAGTTCTTAGGATCATCAGCTGGGCTAATCTGAAGATGACCTGAAAATTTCTTCAACATCAGTCCAGCCGTTTTGGAGCTCATAATAATAATAATAATAATAATAATAATAATAATTCTTTATTAATGTATATAATATTATACAGAAATAGTGTCAAAAGAAAGTATTCACTACATAATAGTAAAAATATAATATTATCCTCACAGGAAATCACTTGGGCTTATTTGAAAATACTCTTGAAAATTGTATAAACATTTCTCAATTAATACACCTTTTATCGTGATTTTAAAAATATTAAGTGGTAGAATTTTTTACTTGATCAGGTAGTTGACTAAAAAATTTTATGGACCAATAGTTTGTCCATTTCTTTGCTTATTAGATTTTTATATAGAGTACTTAAAACAGTTTTGCTTGTGACTACAAATCAATGCTTTTGCTAGTATAAAAGAGAAACAAAATAGTAGACAATCGGCAATTGATTAACAGTTAATAGATGTGCTGTTTATAAACATTTCACTATAGCAAGCAATGATACAGCAAGTATACCTACAGTGGGGTCTCTTGCAAAGCCAACCCTTTCCTTCGACAAGCCCATCCTCTGACGACACAACACCCTCTACCGACGTCTAATAAATAGTCAAATGAGAGATACATAGGTAATGTAATCCTTCACGACTATTCTATTCTTCAATTCCTTAAATTCAGCTAGAGATGTTTAATCTGAATGGACAGGTATGTTACTTCGCGACAAAATCAGAATTTTATCATTATGCTTGGTAATTGTAAATTGTAAACCGACACGGTCGACTCAAGGAGTTTCGTGCTTATTCATTCAGAAGGCTGTGAAGAACAAAATTTCAAAATGTTAATTTGCCTTCCCGTAATTCTAAATGTCGTTTTTAGTGTATTTGCCATATGGCAACATACACTATTGGCATCGGTCGGATGGCGGGACCTAGGGGTCGGACCAAAATTTCTCGACGTTTCATAGCCTCCTGAACACATTGGCACCATTTTCAAAAATGTTTATAAATATATGTGTGCGCCCAATAACTTCCGAAAGAGTTAATTGATTTCAACTAAATTTGGCCCACGTGTTGAAATTCATGACCGCAAGAAGCCTATTTAAAATGGGCCTAATCGAGTCATTTTAAGGGTAGTTTTTAGGGGTTGAAAAATGTTTTTGGGCACCAAAATACCGAAAAAATTCTCCGAATCGTTTCAAAATTGAAATTTAACCCTCTGGTAGTAATTAAAAAGTGTCCCTAAAATTTTAATAAAATCGGCCCGACAGGACCGGATTTATAGCAAATCAAATTTTGTGAAGCTTAAAGCTTAATCACAGTTAATAAAAACAGAAATAAAATTAATTTTGAGACCACCGTTCGAAATTTCCCGAAAGCATATTTTACAGTCTTAAATATCTTTCAAGCGACGGGCTGATTTGTGACAATAATGTCACTTGATACCGAAACCAACATTTGAGAGTTCGAAGTTTAGTAAAACATCTATAGATAAATGATATTGTTTTTGATAATATAATAATTTAGTTTACAGCAAATAAAGAAAAACAAATGTTAGTAAAAATACGTATTGCAAACGAAATAGGTACTACAGATCTACGATCAGAAATAAAATATGATATGTTAGCAATGAAAAGTCACTGATACATTTGTTATGTATACGATAAGGTAACATGCGAAATATTAGCTACAGTCTATACTCTATACCAATAAATCGGAACTTTCTCTGGCATAGTTTGGAAGGTTTTTGCACCATAAATTTTTTGTCACAAAAGCTTAATTTAATTTGTATAGCATCCTAGCGAATTGTTTTTCAGCTATCAATTTCTAAAGCGTTATATTTTTTATTTTTGGTCAAAAAAAAGTACATTCCATATTTCTTATTAACGATTATTTGTCATCTATAACCGTCAAGTGACAGCTTTTAAAACTTTTAACAGATTTTGGTGCGAAAGTAACCAGTACCAGTCCGGCTTGCCGGATTTTCGATATCTCCAGGTTTTATCAAATTCCGTACAAAATAGGTACACTGAATTTTGCCTATACTCTTAATTTATCTGATAATATTGTTATTATTGAACACGTACTTATATCTTGATAAATAATAATAATTTGAAGATCTGTATTGAAATTTATGGACCTGCTATAAAGAACCATTAATAAATGTTTTTCAGGTAAAAACATATGTTTTTTTGAAATTTAAGCAGCAAGCCAAATATTCTAATACTTAATGCGTATCGCAGTTAATAAAAACAACAATAAATTGAATTTTGCGACCACAGTTCGAAAGTTGTCATAAGCATTCAGTCACTTCAAACATAAATGTGACAACGATCGATCACATGTTCTATTTAGTTGATCACCATATTATGAGATACCTTTATCCTTTAGTAACTTTAGTACTTTATAAAATACAACTTCCTTTCAATTTATTTATTTATTTATTTACATCTTTGTGCTCTATAATTGATTTTACACAATCTACTCGCAAACTTTCACTGTAAACGGAATTCATTGTGCACTGAAATCAATTGTACCTACTACAAAACTTTTTGTACGGTTGTATTTTGGGGTTGATTTTTGTCTCGCTAAAATGTGCGTGTATTAAAAACGAACAAGGGTGCTTCTCATTGTACCCTCCCACGCAATTCGATGAGTCATGTAGGTACCTAAGTAATTTGGTAGAGTGCCCTATGGGGGTGGAGTGCGCGCGGGGGCAGAAGTCAATAAGAGCTGATAGAGGGGAAAGTGAATCATTACAGCATACATACAAACGAATTCGCAGGGTTCATTAAAATTATCTCATAGTGTCGCTTCTTTAATTATCGTAAACCTTTGTTAATGAAAGTCTCATTTGTTTTTAACACTTTAATAGCGCATTGTTAACCATTCATTCGTTTTGTTGAATGAGGGCGTTTTATAGTTGTAAGTAAAAGTTTAAATTGCATTTTCAAATTATATCGTTAATAAAAATTTGCATCTCAGAATGTCGCAACACATGTAATTTTTTATCATGTTTTTTGCGAGTCAACATTAGTGGTTTTTAGTTGCAAACCGACAATAATCTCATTGTAATTGTAACTTGTCGTTGTGTGTATTATTTTAAAGTGTTAATTAGCACAATTTTAACAATAAAAGAATTCTTTAATTATCCTGACTCCCGCATAAACAAACTGGTTTATTGTTAATACTAACAAAAATACCTGGAATACAAAACATTGTTTTTCTTTCCAATGAAAACACAACTAGTATAAATATATTGTAGCGGATCTGTTAATGGTAAGTTATGTAATATGATAGGGTGAAAATAAATAAGTAAATGTAATTATATATTAGGAAAAATCAGGTCTTGAAATAAATTAAATAAAAAGGATCAGGTGAAAAGACCAATTTTTAAGTACGTTTTTATTCGATGTACGACGTTTCATTGTATTTTAAATTTTTATAATTTTGTATTTATTTTATAACTTGAAATTTATTACCTATATCTATTTATGTCTGTTAAAATAGATACTTGAAGAAGTCGGAATAATACCGACGAAACTTCGTACATCGAATAAAAACGTACTTAAAAATTGGTCTTTTCACCTGATCCTTTTTATTTAAATGTAAATATTTATCAATTCAAAATAATTAATTATAATATAAAAGAAGTTTGAAGTTGGAATCGTAGGGAATTGGACTGTTTACGAAAAGAATTAACTTTGATTCAGTTGAACGTTTCGTGGCTAATTAACTTAATTAATTCATTAAAATTATGGACACGAATTTACCAACATTATAAATAATATTAAAAAATTGCGATATTACCGACAACTGTTAAAATAAACAGATTGCCACCGGATGGCTACTTTTAAGCTGCAATTTTTTAATGAAAACATAAATTTTAAGGTATTCACTTATCACAGATTGCCATATTACCGATAACTATTAAAATAAACAGATTACCACCAGATGACTAAAGTTTAAACTGCATTTTTTTTATGAAAACATTAGTTTGAAGATATTAACTTATTTTCGTTTTAGAGTGAAAAATAATCTCTAAAATGGCGTATCAAACATTAATTCTGATGCAGTATTTAGGGAGATATTTCCTACCGACAGAAAAAACCTTTGAGAAATAATATGTACCGATATATTTGATGTAATTAAGACACCAATGACTTAAGTTGTCGAGCATCTATAATCCACAATAAATAAATGGAGACATCTCAAACAGGTTATTTGCTGGCAATTGGCTCAAAGCACAATGGCCATGCATGAATAGCGGATTATGAGCGTAGATAACAAGGAGGAATCCGGAGTGCATTATTGTTATTGCGACGGCAATTGATATGATATAATGCATTCATCACAACAGATCATTAACGACCAATTAGACGCGGACCCTCTTCGTGTGTTGTACACGCGTAACAATTGAACCTCTGACATAACAGCGAGGGGCAATTATGATTGGTGACGTGATACGCTCAAGTATCTTTCAACAAAATTTGCATTAGCAATATTTTTAGTAAAGATTTTTGTTTATATAGTTTAATGATTTAATGATCCAGGGAATAAAGATCAAAAAATGTCTAAACTTCGGAGAAATTCCCGGAAAGCTGGAATTTTGCATAAATCTTCCTTTTGTGGCTCTAAACAACATTTCAAAAGTCTCCACCGATCCATGTGCCGCTAGAAATGTTACGAGGGGTCAAAAGCCACGATAAACGGTTTTTCGCGAAATTCTCGTTAATGGTCTCATCTATCGAAAAAATAGTAGTTATCAAACTTGTAGCTTGGAAAATTGCCTACAAAAAACATAATATTACTTTTTTTCATAAAACTGACGGTTTTTGAGAAAATTCGATTCAAAAAGTTGTAACGTTGGTGTTTCTCATGATACGTGCACTCCTTTCCACACAAACCGAAGGTCCATACTAAAAAAACGTTTGTTCTTAGCTTGCAAACGTTGTGTTTTTGACTTCTTGCATTGGTGTATTTTAAGATTTTTAAGTTTTTTTATAATCATTAACTTGACAAAGGATTTTGGTAAAGAAAAATAACGGTTTGACGTAGCCGGTTTGTTTTTTTTTTCAGCCATTCCCCACCAAGTTTTCTATTGTACGATTTATTTTTGTAATTAAACTAGTCAATGAGAGCCTTTTTATGGAGTCATTAGTCAAATTGTTTTTAATAGCCTTTGCAAAAAATGATAAATTTATGCTGTCGGGATAAAATAACTTGCGGGTTGTACACTATTGGCTTTAAAACTTGACGGCTATATATTTCTGAAGATGGCTTTGAACTAAGCCGAAACGTGAGAATAATACAGCAATAATCAAAAAGAAGATACGGCTTTTATTCGATCCCTATACGCCACGAGGTGTCTTCAACAAATTTAACATTGGAGTTAGCATTGTCTTTTATATTAAAACATTTTTTTCACCACTCCTTCGAACCTGGCACTCAACCTTATTTCCTCCCTAAATCTGCTAGTGCATATATAATACCAGTCCGTTTGACTTTATTGTAAGCAGGGTAACAACAGCTACGGGAGGATGAGGAGTTAAAGGTAAGAGACATAGATTTGAAACGAACGGTTTAAGGAGTAGGGTCCCATTTACTCTTACAACTGTGAAATTGTTGTCACGTCGTATTTCAATTTCTGAGAATATGTACTGTGAAATGAATGAGTCTCAGAAGATCAGGTGCAAGTAATATTATGTTCTAGTAGATAGGGACGTATAAACAGAACTGTTTATTTGCAATGAGAAATCTCAAAGGACCAGACGAAACATATAGTTAATCTAACAGAATTGGATGCAACAACGGGTTTTCATCGAATGGTGTTTAATTAAAACTGTTTAACTATTTCAATTTGTTCTTAAAAACCATATATGTAATATATACTGTTTGATATTTCTGGCTTTAAGTGGCCAGAAATATCAAACATTTTTTGGTCCTTCGAGCCTGATTTATGGACAACTGAAGGAAACAACATGGATATAAACCAAAGGCTTATTTAAAATAAAGTAAGTGCTGGTAAGCATCAAATGTTTGATTTTTCTGGCTCTAAGTGGTCAGAAATATGTTTTAATTATTTTTTCCAAAGGACCAAATAATGTTTGTAAATTTATCTAAAACTTTATTATACAACATTCTTACAATTAATTTAATTTACACTTAATTTTGTATTTTTGTTTATAATAATGTTTATACGTGTTGCGGTTTTTTGAAAATATTGAAGTCTTGTTTATGTTTTCCTTAGTTACGAAATCATTTGATTTTTTAACAATTAAAATAAAAAACCAACTGTTCCGATCTGGAACATATACTATAACAGGTATTATCTATTTACTCAATGCGTGGTGAGCGAAGGTAAGAAAAAGCGCAAAAAATATATTTCCGTTTCTTTTTTCAAACTAATGCCCTGGTTATTCCGATGATATAAAAAGTTATCAGAAGTTCTATGTTTTTATCTATGACAGTAGCCAATCAAATTCAACACACTGTTACCACAAAAAAAGACAGATATATGGTATGTTTGCTCTATAATCGTGCGATCGCTTTTTTATACTATCCATAATACATGTTAAAAACCAAATGTAACCCGCCGCTCCCACCATCTGAATTCAATGTGATGTAAGAATGCTATAATTATCCGGCTCTGTCGAGCCCATTTTATTAAAATTTTAGGAGCACCTTTTAATTGATACTAAAGGATTAAATTGCAATTTTGAAACAATTTATATAATTTTTTCGGTATTTTTGGACCCAAAAACGTTTTCCAATCCTTCAAAACCACACTTAAGATGACTCAATTTGACCCAATTTAGTAACGCTTCGTGCGGTGATAGATACCAACATGTGTGTCAAATTTCGTTGAAATCGATCAAATCTGTCGAGAATTATCCTACTAACACACACACACACACACATACATACAAAATGGTGTCAAGTTGTTTAGAATGATGTGGAACGTCGAGAAATTTTGGTCTGACTCCTAAGGCCCGTCATCCGAGCGGCGCCAATAGTGTATGTGCCATATGGCAAATACACTAATTATTTCGAGACAATTGTGACGGTTGCGGAAGGCTAAATATTCAAGCAAGAGAATATAAAGGTAAGATTATCTAAATTGGGATCTTGGCGCATTGCCTTGGTGAATAACTGCTTATTGTACAAGAAGTGCTGTTGACAGGCCGCCCTGAGCACCGAGGGTTGCTATTATAGAAGTACGACTCTTTGCTGCTGTGTACCGTGCTGTATATTAATGTACTTCAATAGAAAATCAGTCGACGATTGCGTTACAAACCTTCTTATACGGCATTGCTAGCTTTGCTCGAGGATTCGTAAAAAAGGAGATTCTATATTCATCTGTATGTTTGTTTACCGATATTTTCGTCAATTGCAAACCGATATGAAAAATTCCAGCGCCATTTTGTTCAGAATACTACCGGCTTGGTACCGTATAGTTTTTATTAAAATCGGCTGATCCGTTTTTAAATACCATCAAAAAAGCATATTTTTAATGTATGCTACCTCATATCTCTAAAATTTGTAAACCGATGTTCGTGATTCTTTTTTTATTTAATAGGGCACACCTTCAGGGCGATCCCACATAAATTTTACTTAAATCGGTTCAATAGTTTTTAAAATCATATCCATTAAAAAGTAAAGAATATAAAAAAAATAACCTCATTCAGAAAGGTCACTAAAAAGATGAAAATAATGAAATTTTTAGGTCAGTGCCAATTTCATTACTAAGACTGTTAATTACATATGCATCTACTTCCATTAAATTAGAACCGACCTCAAAATTTCATTATTTTCATTTTTTTAGTAGCTTTCTGAAGGAAGTTAATAATTTTTTTATTACAAATTCTACTTCTTGCGCGCGTGTATTTCTAAACGCGACGCAATCGTCTGTATACTCAGTTTCATTGAGTACACCGTACGTGACTAGATGCATGTATAAATAGGGTTAGCGCAGCCTGTCATTGGTGATGACACGCGCGCGACACACTGCAGCAAGAAGCGTTCGAGGGGACCGCAGACTGCATACTGTCGTCTCGCACTGTGCAAGGGGAATCCCCTTCAAGCACCGTGCATATACGTTACTGACAATGCGTCAAGTATCTGCTTTAACCCGTATGTACGTCTAAGGGACAAGAAAACACGGATTTTACAATATGTTCCGAATTATTACATGCTTCACGAGAGATTGAGCGAGACAAATCAAATGCGAATTACAGTACAACCTCGATATAATAAAGCTGAAGGAAATTAGAAAATATCGATATATCAAGTAATCCGTTATAATGAAGTTTATAGAGGTTAGGTTGGTCTAAGATTCGTTTCAACAAGGTAAAAAAAAACATTTTCTTCTGAAAACTTATCTTTAAACTTTAAAATTGTGATCAATGTACTTGCGGGAATTTAGAACTCTTTAGTGATGTCTAGTTTTTTCTTTGTAGGATTCTCGTCTACATACTTAATGATTTTTTGTTTCTCTGCGATGGTTAAGGAACACCTTTTTCGTTTCTCAGCCGCTGCAACTTTAAATTTACACTGACCAACAGCAATGTTTACATTATTTTACATCAAACAACAATGATTGTCATACGATAAATTTAACGTGTCTGAACCTGTCGAGACATGAATTGTTGTTGTTATTGGGGAATTCTTTTGCAACAACCTCGATTCTATGGTTTTGTTTAAAAATTGGGCGTTTCATAATATAACGCTTATCAGGAAGTAACTAAATATATAAATCCAAGTCTTCTGCACAACACCCATGCTATGTTAAATCCTGCTCTAGCACTGGCCTCGCCAAGTTGGGCAGGACACGTTATTAATATAAAAAAATGTAACAGTTGTAAATTGTAAATTATTTCAAACGCACATTCTTCATTGTTGTGCCCACTTTTTATTTTAACAAAATTTCTATTTTCTAAAATAGTACACACAAACACATACACACACATCGACATTTTTTCAAAAATGGTGTAAAAATAGTAGTAACCTTGAAATATCAAACTTTGTTAAAATGTTTGATTTCGATATTCGGATTCATTACGGTAACTTCTCAATATACCGGAAAGTTAAATAAGATGAAAATTGCACCCCCTAATTTATTGCTGCATTTCTGGTGTAGAACATCTTCCAACTATCTGTCATCAGTTTAAATTCTTTTTTCGAACCATCGTCTGCTCCGTTAAAACTCTATCGATGTTTTTTAAGCTTCCGTTACAATATTAAACTTTTAAGAAAACATATTTATCTGTTGTTTTCCCCTAGTGTATGTTCCTTGCAGAGGCGATAACTGCAGTGAGACTCGACGCAACAAAAATAGATTTAAGTGCACATTCATATCACATCTCGGTGTTCGAACGGAACTGACAGAGAGGAAGAAGAAACAAACGGAAGTTGGCAATTCACTCTGTTGCGACGCTCGCAACTGTTTTTATAAACGCCAACAGACAATGTTCTGCAGTTCGGGGAACACCAAAGAACAGCACATATGTACTGCGCCATTGAAAGATGTTTAGATTAAAGCACTGACATTTATTTGTAGTGAAAGAAGTAATCTGTGCAGGATTTCCGCTGCATCCTCTTTACGCGTCATGTATTTTTACACTGCGTTTTCTATGCTAGATTTATCGCGAATATTAGCATTAGAATGAATCAATTTATCAGGTGCTCTAGCACTGACAGGTACAACATGAACATATCGGTAATTAGAGTTTCTGAAACCTGGAGACAATGTAACAAGACTTATGCTGACTTGCACAAAACATTGTCGAAAACAGTTTTCATCTACACTAATATTATAAAGAGGAAAGATTTGTATTTTT
This sequence comes from Venustoraphidia nigricollis, assembly GCA_034508555.1. NCBI lineage: Eukaryota > Metazoa > Arthropoda > Insecta > Raphidioptera > Raphidiidae > Venustoraphidia > Venustoraphidia nigricollis. The sequence continues at coordinate 709,016 of JAVRKA010000083.1, forward strand.
GTGTGTGTGTATGTTTGTAATGAATAAACTCAAAAACTACTGTGCCGATTTAAAAAATTCTTTCACCATTAGAAAGCTACATTCACCCTGAGTAACATAGACTATATTTATTGCTAGAAAATATTAGGGATCCTTACTAAAACTTTAGTAACGTAACTCAAGGTATAAAAAAATGCCATAAAACATCTTTCGTCGCATGCGCTGCGGAAACTATTGACGATAGAACAAAAGTATGTTCTACAATATTAAAGAACATATCAATAACTACAAAAAACTTCGCGATACTATATGTCCAGCTATTATCGTTATGTCACAATAACCACTTTTTACATTTTAATAATCTATATAGATACAAGACGATGTTTATGTAATCTATGGACTCCAAACGGGTAGACCATTTTTGATGAAATTTTCAGATAATCCTTAAATTAGCTCAGCGGGTGATATTCTGAAGTTTGGTAGCGATCGGATCAGCAGAATTTTTTAAATTTCTTTTTGGGAAATAAGATTTTTCTTCGATTTTTGAACATTCACAAATAAAAGCGATTGAATTCGCGCAAATTCAATACACATTGAGAATTTAATGATAATGGTTCTCATCTTTTATATCCTATATATTATATTTACACCCGGGCGAAGCCGGACTGGACCGCTATAATAAATAAAAATACTGGAAAATTCTACTAAAATTAATATTAAATTATTTCCCGACGATCGTTTCGGACAATAAGTCCATCCACAGGAATATAAAACATACAATATATACATATGTTTTATATTCTTGAGGATGGACTTATTGTCCGAAGCGATCGTCGAGAAATAATTTAATAACAATTTTTGTAGAATTTTCAAGTTTTTTATTTATTTGTTAAAATCAATAATCAATCTCGATATTTGTACTAACTAGTGGCTTTGTTTTGTTGGATGGAAAAGTTTTAACTCCAGTTTCGTGAAAAACAGTAAAACGAGCAAAATGAAATAAATGAGAATAAAATAGACATTGGTGCTGCACAAATATTAACGACATAACGGCTATTTATAAAACTACAGTGTTATCTGATGTTATTTCTCATTACACATTTTTTCGTAATATTAGCTTCTAGAGACATTATTACCTACAAGACAACAATAATAAATGCACTGGTATTTGTTAAATTATCAACGCGTCGAAGGATTACTAATAAGTATGGAGGATTAAATGCGTGTGGAGCACAGAACTGCGACGGAGAGGGGCAAGAGGACAGCGTAATGTAAGGCAATAAGGATATACCGGATTACCGGTACCGTTTTAACTGTTGTTACTCCAAGGTAGGGGGGAGCATTCGGAATTATTGTATTTTTAGTACAGGGAAACAAGGTATATAAAATATGCGATGTTAATTAAAATAAACAGATCTGAATTTCATAATCAAAAAATACTGATTTACAGGGTGAGTTTTTAAAGTGTGTCCCACGCATTGTACTTTTTACATTAGGTTTATTTCCATTGTTTGCTTTTAGCTGATTATAACAAGCAAGCATTAACCTCAAATATTTTAATACATTTTCGAAATTTTATAGCATAAGTAAATAAAAACAGTTGAGAATAGGGATGTTGACTATTTTTGGGAAAGTGTTTTAAATCGTGCATAAGTACCTAATATTGCCACAAATATTTATTATTTTTATTTAAATACAACTCAAGCCTTAAAAATCATGTATTTGAAATCCCGTTTCAAATTTCGGTCCAAAACGCCAATACTAGTCGCGTGACGTCACCTGTTCATACCAAAGGAGGCTCAAAAGTTTATACGGGAGCTACCATCCTATAGATGCGTATTCTGTGCTCATAAACGTTAGTAAACTGAGGTGATGAAAAGTTGTTTCGTAGTCGTTGCTATAGTTACATGTATTTTGACGTTTCCTATAAATAAATAATAATAAATTACACACTAAGTATTAACCAAACAATGAAGTTTTTTGACAGCGGCTGAACATATGACGTCATGCGCTCTGATTGGTGCCTGTTGTCACGTGACTTGAGAGTGATTTTATTAGGTTTTATTTATTAAATACTAATCGAATTCCTTAAAAATAAGGAAAAATATAGTGTTTTTTAGTATTACTCTCATAGAAACTACTACTTTTCGTTAAAATTATGTTTTTATTTGAATACAGTCAACATCCCTATTCTACATACATTTTTTTATTAATTTATTTCTCGACGATCCTTTCGGACAATAAGTCCATCCTCAGGAATATAAAACATACTAAATTATTATATATTTGCAGTGTATTTACTACCTACACGGAAAGTTGACCTAAAATGATTAAAGGTCAACTTTCCATGTAGGTAGTAAGTACATTGCAAATATCTAATTTAGTATATTATGCTTCATATTCTTGAGGATGGACTTATTCATCACAAACGATCATCGAAAAAAATTTAATAAAATTTTTTTTGTAGAATTTGTTTTTATTTATCTGTTATTATTAACCATGTTATACCAAGTGCCGAGTGAAAAATCAATGGTAATCATCAAAATTTTATTTTGGTTTTTACTCTGTATGGCGCTTAAAACGATTACTGCTTGCAATTAAATGCTATAGTCATCTAGTATATTAATTGTATAGTTACTAGAATGCAGAATTGATTTCGTCCATCATTTCAGTCTGAGTCATATGGCCAACTTCATAGCTAATTTCGTTAGCGTAGCCAACTTCATACTTTCGAGTTTATGTTAGCTGTGTCTGCTAATATTTTACTCTCAACGCGCCAAAAGAAGTAGGGGAGATCCGCTATGAAACGGACGGGTTATGAAACGGACAATAACTGCAGTGCATATACTGTGCATGATGGTAAGATCTAAGATTGTCTGTTGGGAACACTGTGTCCATTGCATGTCTCCACCGCATTGACAGCTCAGTTCAGTTGACGACGTAGGTATCATTAGTGAAAGAAGTTTTTCTAAGTGAAAAGTAAATTTTCAACCAAAATAGTGAATCATGGCACAGGTAACGTATTACGAATTGATATTTTATTGTTACATATCTTTTTTGGTAGTAATATGTAGAAGCAATCTGTGTTGGTAGATTTCTTATAAATAATTATTGTTCACATTTTTTCGACATTCTGAAGTAAAATCCACAAATGCATTGAAGTGGACATACATTGATGCATTGAAACGGACGTCCGTTTCAAAGCCTGGTTATAGTTTTTGCGAGTTAAATGTTTATTTTTTACATAGCTAAATTGAACAATAATAATTGTTTTTACAGGTCACTGGAGCTATTCGTAAAAAGCGTGTACGTCCTACTAGCGACATTATTGAACTAGCAGTTAAGGAAGTTTTTGAACAAAATCAATCAATTAGATCAGTAGCCCAGGCTCATAATATCTCTAAGTCTTATTTGGCTTCTATTTGCAAAATTGCTAAAAACAAAGAGGGAAATTATCATCACGAGCCAAATATAGGCAACAAACGTATTTTTTCTCGGGAGCAAGAGAAAATGCTTGCTGACTATCTAAAATCTTCCTCCAAAATGTGTTACGGGTTAACTACAGTACAGGTCAAAGAGCTGGCATTCCAGTATGCCAAAGCTAATGATATATGTCCAGATGTATGGAATCAACATGAAATGGCTACAAAGGACTGGCTTCGTGGTTTTCTGCAAAGAAATACTACATTATCTGTTCGAAAACCTGAAAATACGTCCCTTTCTCGAGCAACTTCGTTTAATCGCGTAAATGTCAACAACTTCTATGACAATTTAGAACGTGTTTTGGAAAAATATAAATTTGAACCCCACATGATCTGGAACATTGATGAAACTGGCTGTAGTACGGTTACAAATCCTCCAAAAGTATTGGCAGTGAGAGGTTCAAAGCAGGTGGGTCAAGTAACCTCTGCTGAGAGAGGCAACTTGGTAACGATGTTGGGTTTCATAAATGCTTCTGGCGGCACAATTGCTCCAGTATTTGTATTTCCTAGGGTCCACTATAAGGATATAATGTTGAAAGGTGGGCCAATTGGCGCTCTCGGCTTAGCAAACTCTAGTGGTTGGATGACGGAAGAGACATTCCTGGAATCTATGAAACACTTCATAAAATTTGTCAAGCCGTCCAAGGACAAGCCATGTTTAATACTAATGGATAATCACAAAACGCATATTACACTCGATGTAGTGATGCTGGCAAAAGAAAATAACATAGTAATACTTACGTTCCCGCCTCATTGCAGTCACCGCCTACAGCCACTTGATGTCTGTGTATACGGACCTTTTAAAACAAGATACAGGGCTGCAATGAACGCTTGGATGTTATCGAATCCTGGGAAAACAGTAACTATTTACGAAGTGGCTTCATTTGCAAACGAAGCTTTTGTTCATGGATTTTCTATGGAAAATATCATCAAGGGATTTTCGACACCCGGCATACACCCATTTAACAGAAACGTATTTTCAGATGACGATTTCCTATCTTCTTACGTGTCAGACAGACCGGATCCAAATATGGCACCATTAACCAGCACAACCACTCAATCACAGGCGCTTCCATCGACATCTGGTGCAATATTAACTTCTGTTTTAGAAAGTGAAGTTAGTAATAAGCCATCTACATCTAAGAATTCAGAAAATGTCTCACCCGAACAAATAAGACCATATCCTAAAATTGGCCCTAAAAAAATCTGTCAACAACGTCCTCGTAAAGGAAGGACAGCTGTTATCACCGATACTCCTGAAAAGGATAAACTTTTGAAAGAAAACGAAGCTACTTCCAAAAAGCAAAAGCCAAAAGTGTCTGTTGCCGCAAGAAAGCGTATAGCAGCACTTCGTAAAGAATCAAGCTCAGAAGAATCGGAGAGCAAAATATCTTTGCACGATTCGAACAGCGATATTTCATTGCACGAATTCAGTGACGATGATATTCCTCTAAATTATTATCCTAAAAAAGAGAAACCTAAAACTATTAACGAGGAGAATAAGGAAAAAATGAAAAAAAAGGAATCCAAATGCAAGGGAAACAATAAAGGAAACGACAGCAGTCTGCAGGACAGTTGTGTATATTGTCAGGGCAAATATAATTCTAGCAACATAGACTGGCTAAAGTGTTACATATGTAAAAACTGGGCGCACGAAAGTTGCGGTCTCAAAGGTGTTCGCAATTTTTATTGTAATAACTGTTGTTAAATTACTCATTTTTGTGTTAATTATAAAATTAATAGTTTTTTATAGCATTGTCCTTTTCAAAACACTGACTGTCCGTTTCAATCCACGGGTTTTTTGAAACGGACAAATGTAATATTTTTTTAATACATTTTTTTTTTTAATCAAAATTATTTAGAAATTATTAATATGACCACAGTTTTATAGCATAATAATTACCCTTTTATATTCTGTAATTAACATGAGGTTTCAAAATACTCTACAATATATAACGACATTTGAAGTGAGATGTCCGTTTCATAGCGGATCTCCCCTATATCTTCAAAAAATGTATTAATTTATTAGACTTTAGAAAAATTGATTCTTTCCTCAAAGTAATTTTCTTCATACTATGCCGAAAGTACATACTTTCTGATTCGATTTTAAAGCCGAAAGCAGAAAGCTGAAAGACCTGCACTGCGCGACATATGATGCCATCGACTTCGCCTCGGGCATCATGTGGCGCAGTGCAGGAAATTCAACTTTTAGTTCTTGTGATGTAATATACTATTGTACTCAAAGTAATTTGATTATTTGTCTGTGAAGCACCGTATAAAATTAAACAGCTTATACAGTCGTATTTAAAAATTGAATATTAATTAGGTAAAATACAAAAGGCTGAATAATTCATTTGATCTGTAAATAACAATAAAGCACGTACGCGGATGTGTTTAATGGCAAATGATGCCAACTGTATAATAATACAACATCGATATTCAAAATACTAGGTAAATTCTATTAATTAATACGGAAAATGCGCTTGCTTGTTGAAGCTGTTCGATACAATAAATAGGCAAAACCTGTCTCGCTTTACCGTTGTCTCTTTCTCTTTGTCCCTCTTTCTCTCACATACGCACACAAGTGATACAGTATATTATCGTTAAAATCTGTATGGACTGAGACCGCTAACATAAAATAAATAAATCAATAATAGCTAATCTCTATTTTGATATTATTGAAAAAGAACTTTCTTGTTAAAAAAAAGTGTTATTGCAGTATTAAGTAATAAATCATGCCAATATCTGTAAGAAATTGAATTTCTATTGTTATCAAATACGACAAATGAAAAAAATCTATGCTCAAAACACGTTATTAAATTTCTATCATAATTTTGTCGCTTCCTGTGTGAGTTACGCCATAGTTGTATGGGGCACTTCCGTAGAGCGAGACAGAGTATTTAAAATACAAAAGAAAATTTTGAGAATAATTTTTAACAAATCATGTCGTATGATATTTAAAGAAAACAAAATATAAACATATTATGGGGTTTATACTCTTGAATTGCTTACTCTGATGCATAGGCTAAATTATTTCAGTGCAATAAACGATAAACCAAACGTTCACAACACAAGAACTAATAAAGACATTTGCATTAAGCACAATGCCGCTTTTTTTGAAAAAAATCCTATATACGTAGGTTATAAGATTTTTTCAAATTTGCCAGATGACATTAAAAAGCTTGAAAAAACATCTCATACAGTCTGTGCCTTATAGTTTTAATGATTTATTTTAATGTTAATTTTAATATGTTACTTCATATGTTTGTTCTGACTTTTTGTATCCACTTTTTTTTTTGGCCACACAAATAAAATTATATATCAATATTAATATCATATCGTGTAAACGAAGTTTAGTATGAAAAAATCACAAGTGTCCAAAATTCTTCAATAAATTGCTTTAAATTTGGTGAAATGGTAACAATTTTTTTTAGCATAGTTCGATGAGAATGAAATTGGTGATTTTTTGCTTAGTGATAGATGATTCTCTAATTCCTCTAAGACGTTAAATGTAGCTTTAGAGTAGGCTATAAGATTTGAAGTAAATAAAAATATTTACGAGTTTAAAAACACATTAAAAGTCTTTAGTCTTCTTGAAGAATAAAAACTTCTTTGCGGTCAATGAATTGTTCACATTGTAACTTCTACTTTAATCTCATGATTTTATCTATTTCTACGATACTTAATTCGAAATAAATTAAATTACGAATTTAAAAAAATTCTGTTGGTTACGAAAACACCATTATACTTGTTTAAAGAGAACAACAGGTGCACCAACTAGATTTAATTTTTACATATAAATAAAATTCAAGTGTCTGCCTGTGATTTCGAAATAAATCATTTTTCCTAAGTTCATAAAACATACTCTTCATCTACACTAATATTATAAAGAGGAAAGATTTGTATTTTTGTGTGTGTGTATGTTTGTAATGAATAAGCTCAAAAACTACTGTGCCGATTTAAAAAAATTCTTTCACCATTAGAAAGCTACATCCACCCTGAGTAACATAGGCTATATTTATTGCTAGAAAATATTAGGGATCCTTACTGAAACTTTAGTAACGTAACCCAAGGTGTAAAAAAATGCCATAAAACATCTTTCGTCGCATGCGCTGCGGAAACTATTGATGATAGAACAAAAGTATATTATTATTATTATAATATTAAATAACATATCAATAACTATAAAAAAACTTTCCGATACTATATGTCCAACTATTATCGTTATGTCACAATAACCACTTTTTACATTTTAATAATCTATATAGACAAAAAACGATGATATGTAATCTATGGACTCCAAACGGCTAGACCATTTTTGATGAAATTTTCAGACAATCCTTAAATTAGCTCAGCGGGTGATCTTCTGAAGTTTGGTAGCGATCGGATCAACAGAATTTTTTAGATTTCTTTTTGGGAAATAAGATTTTTTGTCAATTTTTGAACATTCACAAATAAAAGCGATTGAATTCGCGCAAATTCAATACACGTTGAGAATTTAATGATAATGATTCTCATCTTTTATATCCTATATATTACATTTACACCCGGGCGAAGCCGGACTGGGCCGCTAGTAGAAAATAAAGAAATACATGTTCGACTGTCTTTTGAACACCCCGAACGCGGTGGGGGTGAATTTTATATAAAAGAACTGCGTGTATAATCTATACCATGTGGATGAAGTCGCGGGTAGTCAGTAATAATTAGGTCTTAATTAGTTGTCGCAATGAAGTAGTCCTAACAATCAGCGCACACACCCTGACGAGTAAAACATAGGAACAAATACATGCGCGGAAATTCACACGGCGAATTGCGTTTCTCGCTGTGAAACGGAGATAGCAACAGACCCATCCCATTTATTATAATAATGGTCATTGTAAAATCACGCCGGTGGCAACCGCCTTTGGTTTTATTGCTTGCGAACATCATATCTGCTTTATTATCCACCTTGGTGCTACGGTGGATGTTGAATTATTCACTACGAATCACTGTCTGGTCGTCACAGTATGATGCAGAACATCCATTGAACTAATGTTATATTACAAATCTGATTATTTTGCATGAGAAACATAGCTCATTCTAGTTACTACCTATAGTATTTAGGGTAGGGACGGGCTAGTTGAGCATAGGGGCAAGTTGTGCCACAGCTATATTTAGGGAACTGAGCAGCATACGAACTTAAATCAAAATCTAAACACGTGGTGGCTACGTCAATCGTCGTTTGATAACTATATGAAGCGGACGACTGCATTATATATTTTATTTTGTGCCATAAGTAATTTTTTAAATTGCTTTTGAACCGAAAACAATCCGCTTGATATGTTAAGTCAAAAAATGTGTTTTTTGTGATCTATTAATTCTATTTTATTATTACATCGAAATAGTTAAGTGATTTACAATTTTATTTTTTACATTATATTTGCTCAGAAATACGTGGTTAAGGCTAGTTGAGCACGAAGCTCCACCAACTCCGCTATGAATTTGTTTTTCAGGCTCATCACATCAAATCTGATTTCACTTTTTCATTGAAGTGTGATAGCGGCAAAGCCTAATTGATTATTAGTGTATTTGCCATATGGCAACATACACTATTGGCGTCAGTCGGATGGCGGGACCTAGGGGTCGGACCAAAATTTCTCGACGTTTCATAACCTCCTAAACACTTTGGCACCATTTTTAAAAATGTTTATATATATATGTATATATATATATATATATTTATATATATATATATACTAGTGGGTTAAGCCTGTCTCCGTCAGGCGCAATTGAAGTTCAAATATTCAAAATGGCATTTTTCTTTTACATATATTTTAGAACATCCCCTTAAGTTATCTCCCATTGACCTAGGAAGTCTAAATGTATGGGTCAAATTCAAATCTGCAGCGCCCTGAATTGAAGTCCCACTCTGGGCGAAAAATTATTTTTTTAATGGTTTTATAATTGCCTATACATGTCAAAAAACTTACATGAATTAATTAATTAGTACCTGGGAGACCGAGCTTTGCTCGGAGAGTTCAATAAACATGGTATTAATTTGCCGTGATTTTAAAAATAGTATACACAAATCTATACATTTTTTAATTAATTTTTTTCTCATTTAAAATAACAATTGAAAAAATTGGTAACAAAGAACCAACAAATAAAAATGTTTAAACAATGAAAAAATACCGTTAAAATATTTCAGATACATTTTAATGATATTAGAGTTTCTCGATCGATAACAATAACTCGCATACAGGTCGCAATACTGTGGCATGTGAGGGCTGTGATTTAACTGTGCGTGATTATTTACGAAGATTTGACAGTAATAAAGAGTCAAGTTTAAATTCAAATCGTCAATAAAAATATAAACCCGATTTTCATACTTAGAAACCGCGGTGAATTTATTATAAAAATATCGCGCCTTAAAATTCTTATATTACTTATATAACAATAGGTTTAGGCAGTCAGTGCGTTTAAAAGTTCAACAAAAATCGCAAGTATTTATTCAGTGAAACTAAATATGTTACTGACATTACTGTGTTTATAAAATTAATAACTGTTCTATAGCAATGAACTGTCAATGCCTCTAAAAATACACTAAAAATCGTATGGTCCCACTCAGTGAAATTTTACCATACAAAAGTGCTATTTTGTCATTATTTATGTGCAAGGGTCCTTTTGCATTAATTTTCACGTACCGTTTTTCTCTTTTGATATGTTCCGTAAAATCGAGTTTATACATTTTTAATGCTTCTAAATCTTTATAAAGAACTATTTAAACTCACTCTAATATATAAAATGTATGTAGACATTTCTTCCTTTTCGTTTAAAAAATGCTTGAATCGATCTGAAATTAATTGAGTGAGTTCTAAGCAAAACATATTTTTATTTTCACTTCTCTGCAGCCGAAATTCTAGGTTAGGATAATGTTTAATACGCCATGATATAAAAATAACATACCTTATGCCAATTATTGAAAAATTAGTTAACACTATATTTACCTTCTTAATATTTCTTCTGTTTTATTAAAATAATTTACGTTTCATTTAGTATAATTTATTAAAAGGATTCACTTTCAGTATTTTGATACAATTGCTCATTTCTAATTCCTTAAATGATTAAATTTGTAAGAAAACGGGGCCTTCCAAGAATAAAACTTATCTTGATCGATTTTTCGTCCCCCAAAACCCTTTTTCAGTGAATTTCACCTAAATCGTTAGTTATAAAAATAATAAAAAACTTAAATTATTTGACTAAAAAAATAATTTTAAAAACAATGGTTTTCTTTTGCACTAAAAAGTAGAAAATAATTTTGATCAGAATAATTTTAAATATTAATTGTAAAGTAAAATATTGCTGTTTTTATGACCGCCCAATCTGTAAAAACAAATATTGAATATCCGTCTGTTAGGTTATAGAAGAAATATATGTAGATTCCAAATTTCATGTTTCATAGTTTCAGCAACAGCAACTTTCTCAAACCTAAGCTGTAAACTGTGAATATGTTAAAAACATATTGGGCCATAATTATATCTGACAACACTGTGACTCCTGAACATATTTTAGACGGCAAAATGCGGTTTTCATATTTTGCATACAGAAGTATGACGCTTGCACTAAATTGTAATATTCACATTTTCAATGTTTCCTTTAATTCACATTTTTACTGCTATAAGACGAAAAATAACCTGTAAACTAATAACTCACTGCGCACACAATTATTCTACACTTTTTTCAACTGATTATTAGCTTAATTAAAAAATTTGTAATTATTTGCAAACTTATTTGACATTTGATATCAGAATGATTCTGAGTTTGTTATTGGTAACCAAGGCAACCAAACACCCATTCATGGCCTATTATGTTCTATGAAGTTTTTTCTAAAAACCCCCCTATTTTGACCCCCGGGGAAAAAATCGAAAATCCGGCTACGTAAGGATCTGTCCCGTGTTTCGTACTATAAGTGTGCCAAATTTCAACTTCCTAAGTCTGCTGGGGCCTTCTGGAGGGTCTGGAAAGACAGACGGACATCTGGACATCTGGACATCCGGACATCCGGACACACAATTGGAAATTATATATGTAGATGTGTACGCGCAATAACTTTCGAAAGAGTTAATTGATTTCAACGAAATTTAGGCCACATGTTGAAATCCATCACCGCAAGAAGCCTATTTAAAATGGGCCTAATCGGGCTATTTTAAGGGTAGTTTTTAGGGGTTGAAAAATGTTTTTGGGCCCCAAAATACCGAAAAAATTCTCCGAATCGTTTCAAAATTGAAATTTAACCCTTTGGTAGTGATTAAAAAGTTTCCCCACAATTTTAATAAAATCGGCCCGACAGGACCGGATTTACAAATTTTATGAAAACACTAGTTTGCAGATAGTGACTTATTTATTGAAGGGTGTATTTAATTTGGTGTAGACGTTAGATTGATAATAATATTACAATTAAGAAAAAAATGTTATTTTAAGGGGTGTATTAAGGGGTTAAATTTTTTATTTTGCCCAAAAACAAACTTAATTTCACATAATAAAAGTATAAAACCACACGGCCCTATACAAGCAAATACACTATATTGTCGGCAGGGTTTTGGCACTGCGACCCGGGTTTTTTTTATTTTTCTTCTTATTTTTTTAATTTAAATTATTGTTAAAATTTATACAATATTTTGTTACTTCATGTTTTCGTGCAAATTAAGACTCTAAAACGTTTAGCAGATGTTGATTTATGTATATTAAAGCTTTGATTACAACACGTTCTTGTTAGTGTATTTGCCATATGGCAACATACACTATTGGCGTCGGTCGGATGGCGGGACCTAGGGGTCGGACCAAAATTTCTCGACGTTTCATAACCTCCTAAACACTTTGGCACCATTTTTAAAAATGTTTATATATATATATATATATATATATATATATATATATATATATATGTGTGTGTGTGCGGGCAATAACTTTCGGAAGAGTTAATTGATTTCAACTAAATTTGGCCCACGTGTTGAAATCCATCACCGCAAGAAGCCTATTTAAAATGGGCCTAATCAGGCCATTTTAAGGGTAGTTTTTAGGGGTTGAAAAATGTTTTTGGGCCCCAAAATACCGAAAAAATTCTCAGAATCGTTTGAAAATTGAAATTTAACCCTTTAGTAGCAATTAAAAAGTGGCCCTAAAATTTTAATAACATCGGCCCAACAGGACCGGATTTACAAATTTTATGGAAACAGTAGTTTGCAGATAGTGAGTTATTTACTGAAAGGTGTTTTTAATTTTGGTGTAGACGTTCGATCGACAAAAATAACGTAGTTAAGAAAAAAATGTAATTTTAAGGGGTGTATTAAGGAATTATTTTTTTTATTTTGCCCAACAATCACCTTAAGTTCACATAATAAAGCCACAAGGCCTGTATAAGCAAATACACTATAATGTCGGCAGGGTTTTGGCACTGCGACCCGGGTTTTTTTTTTAATTATATCTTTACAATATTTGTATTATAATCATGTAAATAATGATACTGAGGCAACATGCCCTAAACCCCGGCTCAACTTACCCCGAAACAAAGTCAGGTTCGCCATTAGTATTACATAATCTCATTATATTAATTATTAATAGGTACTAACAAAGAAATATTTCATATAAATTTTTCTTTTTTTTATTCGTTTAGGGTGGTAACTAACTTTATCCAATGCTATTAATCATCTTCATTTAATATGTTGGCGACTGGTGGTGCATCATGGTTGTTTCTTGGTGCCACGCATAACATCGTCCGTGATCCGAGTAATATATCACGCTAAACAAAATTTTAACAACTGTGTGCAGGTCTTTAATTTTGCCAAATGACGTTAAATAAATCTTATATCACCAAGGTATCTTCAAATTAGAGATTTTTTTGAAATATGTAAAATGCAAACCTTTTTTATTTCAAATTTAATACCACTATTAATGGTAAGTACTAAATGTCTACTGAAATGATTGAGCATACCGATATATAACTAGATTGTTAATGCCTATCTCACGGGCATTGTACTGATTAGAAGCCATTTTGAGAGAGGCTAACGCTGTAAAAACCGCACAGGGTTCCAAAAGATTTAAAATTCCGTAATATTATTTCATTGGAAAAAGTATCAACAAAACTTACAGTAATCAATGACATTTTCCATAATTCGCTATTCTGACTGTTAATTAGCCCGAAAAGATAGGAAATTCTGTTGAAAAAGAAAAAAGCGTTTTTTGAACGCATACTTTTTAAGGACCTTTCAAAAAATTACAACAGTGAAAAAAAACCATAATTCTTTTTCAACAGATTTTACGATATTTTCGGAATAATTAACAGTCAAAATAGCTATTCATGCAAAATTTCATTGATTATTGTAAATTATGTTTATATTTCCAAAATTATCGAATTTGAATTTCACGCGCTTTTACCGGCATTTTCCCTCTCAAAATGGCTTCTAATAGGATGCGCCAGGGTCGTCCGCAATCTAGAGTTATATATCTATGATTCCAGTGTATCAGTTCATGGTTTTTCATTTGTGATTTTTACCGGGACAATTACCGGAGGGGCCGCGCTCCCTAAGGTAACAGTATACGCACATATAGTAACGCAGGCAGTTATATGAAACCACAATGTTATATAGAGAGGAGCGATGTTTTTATTATATGAATGCCTTCCAAGATGCGGCTTCCAATTTTCTATTTCTGTCACAAGACGCGTAGTTGTCGTCTGGCGAAGCCCCTGCTCTCGTGTTTTATTACATCCTGCAGTACAGTAGCGGGGCACGCGTATTTAGAAGCATCCTCCGGCTCATGTTCTACGTTCTATTCACAGGGATGTAATAAATACTCACAGGGATCTCAAATAATACTCAATGCATAAATCAAGTAGCATCTACAGATCACGAATGTTTGGGGAATATCTACAGAGACCAATTCTTAAAATACGGCTTTAAAAGTTATACAGATAGTTGAATGCTATTTTTGGATAGAATAAATGGTGGTTAATCTAAATAGTTCTTATTTCACAATGAACTCAGAAGATTTTGTGATTAAGGATTCAATCAAGAGATGAGATGATTCTAAACTGACTACAATGGGTTGTGTTGGTTTAATTGTAGTAACTCATTTACAAACATAGGATTTGTGCAAAAATAATTTTGACTGCTTCATGTAATTAATATTAAATAGTAGTTGACTAAAAATTTTTGAGTGTGACGAAGCAATTTTAAAAAAATAGTGTTGATAATTAATAAAAACCCGGGTCGCAGTGCCAAAACCCTGCCGACAATATAGTGTATTTGCTTGTATAGGGCCGTGTGGTTTTATACTTTTATTATGTGAAATTAAGTTTGTTTTTGGGCAAAATAAAAAATTTAACCCCTTAATACACCCCTTAAAATAACATTTTTTTCTTAATTGTAATATTATTATCAATCTAACGTCTACACCGAATTAAATACACCCTTCAATAAATAAGTCACTATCTGCAAACTAGTGTTTTCATAAAATTTGTAAATCCGGTCCTGTCGGGCCGATTTTATTAAAATTGTGGGGACACTTTTTAATCACTACCAAAGGGTTAAATTTCAATTTTGAAACGATTCGGAGAATTTTTTCGGTATTTTGGGCCCAAAAACAGTTTTCAACCCCTAAAAACTACCCTTAAAATAGCCCGATTAGGCCCATTTTAAATAGGCTTCTTGCGGTGATGGATTTCAACACGTGACCCAAATTTCGTTGAAATCAATTAACTCTTTCGAAAGTTATCGCGCGTACACATATATATATATATATATATATATATATATATATATATATATATATATATATATATATATAAATATATATATATATATATATACATATATATATAAACATTTTCAAAAATGGTGCCAAAGTGTTTAGGAGGTTATGAAACGTCGAGAAATTTTGGTCCGACCCCTAGGTCCCGCCATCCGACCGACGCCAATAGTGTATGTTGCCATATGGCAAATACACTAATTAATGATTATTGTAAGTACTAGTAAAATTTGTTTACCATTTCATAAAAAAAAAACATCATATTGTTCAATATTTTCTCAGATATTCTGGCTTCGTCCCCGAATCACATTTCAATTAGGTTATTAGTTTCTAGAATTTATACTTCAATAAGAATTAAATATTTTTTTGATAAATTGACGTAATTAAAATTTTCCTGGAAAATTGGTACACTAAATTTTATTTTGTTTGATGTACTTATCTATAACTACGACGCATTTTTTTAAATTAATTTTTTCATTGAAAGCATTTCAATAGAATTTAAATATTTTTTTAATATAGGTAGCTATAATTTCATATGCTCTGCCCTAGCACTTAGCTAGCTAAAAAGAATCGAAATCATTTGAAATTTTGTTCATTTCTTTAGGAAAATAAATAAAAATATATATAGAAGTCTGAAATTTTTTTAAAGGAAGACTAAATCTTTATTTCAGTTGTTTCTCAGAATTTTTACACAACCCTTGTAATATTCGCACCCCTACGTCACATACTTGCGTGCTGAATATCACTGCAGATATGCATTTGAGGCATTTGTACCGGGTGACTTGAAAAGAATAAGAAAACGCCTTAAAGTCATTACCAAATAAATTTGAGCTTTTGACAGATCATAATTTAAATTGCTTAGGCAGATTACTTTTAAGCGGTTGCCATTTCAGAAACAACTAAAACTTCTTACGTACTCATTTCTGAGACATTTTAATAAAATATTCTTTTTAAATGAAGGGTGCCTTATTAGAAAAATGTCTTTCAATTTATTTTTTTTACTTTTTGAAGCACTGCATTACTCACATCTTTTGTCTCCCTCTATTCTATGAAATACCGCATGTAGGTCCCTCTCTTAAGTTTTATAATCGAAAACTAGTGCTAAATTCATCCCTTATAATAATATATCGAACTCATAGACAGGCCAAATGAATTGTGTTTCCACTCGCAAAGTACCTAATCACTCGGCACAGTATCGAATACGATTTCTTACGTCTTTTGTCTGCCTCTGTTCTATAAAGCACCGCATGTAGATCTCTCTTTTGAGTCTCATAATCGAACAAGATTGCTAAATTCATTCGTAATAATAATATATCGAACGCATAGACAGACCGAACAAATTGTGTTTTCACTCGCACTGAAGGGCTTTAATACAGTGTACAGTTATGAATACAGTTACTTGTGACTGTTATGTGCGTCTGTTCTATGAAGCACTGTATCTATGTAACTCTCTCATGAACCAAGAGAAAAATTCATTCGAGAATTGAAACATTCATTCATTCACGCGTAGTACCAACACACCTATTATTATTTATAAACTGTCCCACCACTCTATATTAAAAATCATATTTCAGAATTTCAAACAATCAGCAATCGTATTCTAGCTGTAACTGTGGCAATATTTTGTTATCAAAGTGTAATCTTTCTCTTTTTAAAAACAGTCCCCATTACTTATATATTTCAAAATAATTCTCAATATTGTTCACGTCCATTACAATTAGTAAGTTTTTTTTTATTTTTTAACGGGAAATTGGAAAATTCAAATATCGTTAAACTAAATTAAAAAATTGCGATGTTTCGTTAAATCTTTTTAACTTCTTCGAGCACAACTTTAACTAGTTAACCATAAAATTAACAAATATTTAATATTTGTGGAAGTAAATATATGTATATATATCTAAATTTTGTTAATTTAACTAGTTAAAGTTCTGCTTGAAGAAGTTAAAAAGATTTAACGAAACGTCGCAATTTTTTAATTTAGTTTAACGATATTTGAATTGTCCAATTTCCCGTTAAAAAATAAAAAAAAACTTTCAAAATAATCTTCAGAAATCATTGATTGCACAATGTTTGCATAATGTTGATGATTTTACTATTTTATAATGTCTTGCTAGTTTTATCTATGACAAATTCGACTCCTTGCAGTCTTTTGAATGATTAAATTATTATTTTTATTGAGAATAATAGCTATTGTCTGCTATAATTGTTAAGAAACATTTATTGTAGTAGCACTATATTAGAAATTTTTCTAATATAGTGCTACAACAATGAATGTTTCTTAACAATTATAGCAGACAATAGCTATTATTCTCAATTAATTCAGCAAGTACAAGCTATAAGCGTACAAAAAAATATCTACTAATATTATTTTTATTACTATATGCGACGGAATAATTTCGAAAATCATTTGATTATTCCCAAGGCTACAGGATTGTATACAACATAATGCAAACTAGAGAATATACATTATACACTATACAGTACGTATGCATTAGATCAGTAATCTTAGCACAAACACACGCTAAATCCTCACAGTTCATGATTATGTGTTCAGCTTTCAACATTATCCCTATGTTGTTGCAGTTTGTTTGTGAACTGACGCATAGTCGATCATATATTACGGATGCACTCTCAAGAGGGTTATTCTTGAACGTTCGATAACGGTCCGGTATCTGTGTTGTATGAATATATTATAGTGTGAGCGATTAAGAGGGCTCTATCATTTCACGACCACATCCTTTCAATTAATACTACACTCAAGTACCGATAATAAAATGACTCTAATAAAATACGCCGTAAGAGTTATGTTTGTAACTTTGTAAACCATTTGTTCAAATTTAAAACCCATGTTTCCTTGGTAACCGATAGCTAGAAAATTTTACAGATCCGCCTGTTACACTGTAATAGGTCGGCACAATTTTTATGGAGTGTGTATTACTATGACTGAGGGTCATGTTGATATTGACGGTTAGACGCCTGCACCGCTAGCGACATCTCGCATGATATCGTTAAAACGTCTTAGAAAGTAAGCTGTGGAAACACAGCTGTCAAAACTTTGTTTAATATAATAATAATAATGCGTTTAACGTCCGTTTCTCGACTTTATGTCATAACACACGCCATTCGCACCATTACTATTTTCCATCTACCACACTTCCCGTTATTTTTCTACATTTTTAAAACTTCATCTTATGTAATAGCAATGAGCGAATGAAGGAATTATAGGAAATTAGGATAAGGTAGCTAATTTTTGAACTAGGAGTTTGATCGGTAATCGACCATGGCCTCAAATAAGGAACCATCTCAATATTTATCTGGAATTAATTGAGGGAAACCATGGAAAACCTCAATCAAGATGGGCGGAACAGGAATTACCGTTTCTCGGCGAGAGGCAGAAGGAAAAAGTCCTAGCCACATCTGCCCCCGCAAGGGATTCGAACCCGGACCTACCGAATGCGAGTCTAGTGCTGTACCACTACTCTACTCAGCTCGCCACTACTCGACCCAGCTCGGTAAAACTTTGTTTAATAAATTCGCTTATAAAGTTATAGTAAAATAGCGATTGAAACCCATTTAATATAATATTAGTATAATTATATTTTATAAAATAATTATTTTAGTTACAAAATTATTAACTTAAATTAGGAGACACATCAACTTTTTCAGAAGCTTATAGTTTGACTGCAAACTTAATGAACGTGATTAAGACCTATTTAAAAATACAAGTAGTACGGAATCCTTTGTGTGCGAGTCTGATTCGCACTTGGCAATTTTTTTTAACATCGGTACCATATATATGAAATATATAACATATATAACATACCTATATATAACATAGGTTGGTACTATCGATCTTTGAGTACCTACATTGCGAAACTGTGAAATTGTTTAGAATGTGAATTTACAGTATTAACAAAAACACGAGCACTCAGTCATAGTATGTATGCATACCATTATTTTAATATATACGGATATCCGACATCCATATGGCAGCGCGGGCGTACAGTCAAGTAACTAAACTGAAAAAATATTTTGTTTGTTTTTATAACCTACCTACCGTTTACTGGTTGGCGTAATTTAAACAAAGTATAAAAAACAATGTTTTTCTTCTACAAACTTTTTTTATAAAACACAGTCCTTTCGAACTATAGGTACTTCTATGTATATGTATATTAAAAAAATGCAACAAAAAAATTAGAGTTTAAAAAAAACTAAAACAACACACTTTTATGAACTAAAAAATGCAAAATAATTTGTAAAAAGCGTGGGGAGCTATCTAATTAAATTTTCATAATAGCTATACGTTTACAATTAGCTAGTAAATGAAAAATGTATTACCGATACTAAGCACTCCAGGCTTTTTACAGTAAAACTTATTTTACTTACAAATTATTTCGCATATTTTAGTTCATAAAAGCGTGTTATTTTAGTTTTTTTAAACTCTAATTTTAATTATAAAACTAAAAACCAATATTGCATTTGACTATGAGGTAGGCAACTCAACTATGTCACTGTACAGCGTATTAGCTTGCTTGCTGTAATTTTTCATGTTTTTTTATCCTGGTCAGGATAATGGGACAAACTTATTAAATAATTGTATTGTGATTGGTTCTTGATAAGTGTGCAAAGTTTCAGTTTAATCTGAAGTTTTGAAGTAGGTAAATTTCACGTTCAAAGATTCCATTACAAACAAACAAATATACAGGTGAAGCTAATAAAAGCGTGTTAAAATGTAATAATATGCTACAAATTAAATAATCATTCGAAGGTGTTACTTTTTTACAAATAGTTCTTATTTTTCAAATACAAAAATTTAGAAAAAAAATTTAAATTGCAACACAATTTTTCATCTTTCAATTCGAAAAATATTCAATGAAAAATGGATTGTCGAATTTTTTTTAAATTTTGACGATACTTCCGTGGACATTTTATGAACCGATCGCTAGATCTCACATCCAATCAATGCCAATAGTCTAACGTGCTATACTAAAAATAATTTTCTGTTAATTGTAAGTTTTAGCAGGAAAGTGGATCAAGGAAGTAGATCAAAATATCGATTATTACATTCACGATCGATATTTTGATCTACTTCCTTGATCCGCTTTCCTGCTAAAACTTACAATTAATCATTAGAATGGACGCAACGGGAGAGAATAATAATTTTCTGTACGTTTCATGCACATATCAGCGCGTCGAAAGAACACATTATTTTCAACCGAGATATGTACACTAGACTTATCTTGGAACGCAACTGCACCTGATGTCTGTTCCTTCAGCGGGTGCGAAACGGGTTTAGAAGAGATCAGTCAGGACGACAAACATGCATCAAGTAGTCAGTAAATATGTATCTAGCTCTGGATGTTGACACATTGAGTACATTATTTATTTACATTTCGTATTCACTGTCTTCAAATGTTAATACACAACAAAAAAGATTATTATTTTCAAAAGCATTTATATATTGCTTGGTGCCAGTAGCGTAATTATATCGTTTGAAGCCCGTAGCAAATTTATCGGATGGAGCCTTCCCTCAAGGTAAAGATCAACCAACGTTATATCTTTTTCTTGCAAATGCGTTCAAATCTTGATACGTTGTTTTGTTTAATTTAATTAGTAGGTAACTTAAATTAATTGAATTCAAAACTAATAAATTTTACTAAATGTTGTACCTAATAATAAATGCTAAGATCATCCTGTGCTCACAACCCTCTCGGGCCAAATTAAATACACTCTTCAGTAAGTAAATTCGTATACGCAAACTAGTGTTTTCATAACATTTGTAAGTCCGGTTTTGTCAGGTCAACTTTACAAAAATTTTAAGAGCATCTTTTAAATTTCAATTTTGAAACGATTAGAACTGATATTTTTTCGGTATTTTTAGGCCCAAAAACATTTTCAACCTCTAAAAACAAGCCTTAAAATGCTTGGGACTATTTTAAACATGCTTCGTGCTGTTATGGATTCCAACTTGTGGATCAAATTTGGTTTAAATCAATGTCGTACTAACACACACATTTCCAAAAATAGTGTCAAAATGTCAGGATGCTATGAAACGTCGAGAAATTTTGGTACGACCCCTAGGTTCAATAGTATATATGCCATATACACTAATAAATTGTGTTACAAATATTGTCCAGAAAGAAACTAAGATCACATATTATGGCTTTAAAAAGCATTATTTTGTACGTAGGTTGGCACTGCGACCATCATTGTTATGATTAATACTAAAAACAAAGCAATGAAACATGAGACGCTGGTACTGTAATATTTTTAATATACTTAAAACAGATCCACAAACGGTAAGCACTGAGCAGATATTTATCTTATTTTGCAGTTTGACGTTTTAATAATCTTTATCATACAACGCGCACCTTGGAACTCATCTCCTCCGACCTGCATCAACCCCCTCCCCTTTTCTATAAACTTAAACCATAATATTCTAAGCTTTGCTTATATACACGGCAGCCAGTTTATGATGATAGCTAACTCCAACACTATAATATAGTGTTTTATGTTATTGTAAAAACGGGAAATGCATTCTATCATGTTCATTTAGCTAATGACTAAACATGCACTGCGAACTTTTGCTTATAAGTGTTGTTGGTTATTTCTGCGGTAAATTCTAATACCAAACATCTTATGTATATCAAAGATAAGCTAATGGAAGTATTACGAAGATAATATGTGAAGCAATGAAACAAAACCAGATAAATCCATTTTTTATGAAAACTAGTATAAAGATCTATTTGATCTATTAATAAAAAATAAATAAATAAAACACAATAAAATTTGATTTAATCAAGACGAAGTCTAAATACGTCTGTTCACAACGACATTGAAAATTATATTATACTTGTTACAAATTCAAAAAAATGTTGTGGTCGACAATGCAGAGTATTTATGTTGTCTCAAGAAGACCCAGCACTAGCTGTTACTCGCGACTTCGTCCGCACGAATTTAACAAAATATGTTTGTGCAGTTCGCAATAATTGACGAAAAGTTAATTATTCTGTATTCCTCGTAAAGAAATACCCATGCTAAGTTTAATTCTTCTTCTTTGCGAGTTGGTTATTATTATTATTATTATATTATTATTCGAAGATTATTACTCGAAGCAAGTAAAAATACTCGGTAGATTTATTTGTTAGTGCTTATATTGGATGTATCTCTATTTGAATCAGATTTTGTTAACAATTTCATGGGTTTTAATTTTTGCGCGGAACCCTAATTCTTTTTCTAAAATAAAAGTAGCCTAACTTAGCCATTATAACATCACCTATCTACCAGTCAAAAATCCGTCAAAATCGGTCCAGCCGTTTCGGAGATTAGCAAATAGATAGACAAACATTTTAAAAATTAGTTTTTTGATATATGCTTTCATATGCATAAAAAACTGTTATTTAGACATTTTAGTTTTTTTAAACTCTAATTTAAAAAAAAAGTTCCGTAACAGATTTATTATCATTATTATTAATTGGAAATATAAATTCGTATTAAAATCAACAATAATTTTATGATTATGGGAAATTTAATACAGGGTGTTAAATGTTGATTCATTATAGATATCGTGTAGTTTTAAACTATACAGTGACGATTTATGCTCAAATATAATGTAAGCATAGCTGCTGATAATGTCGTAATATATGTAAAATTATACTGTCGATAATTATAATGCAGTCTAGTGAATTATGATAGTTCATCAAGTGAAACCAATATATTTCTCTAACGACAAATTAAATTATTCATACGTACATTATATGTTCGCAAAATCAAGACAAAAATTTTACAGCGCTAAAAATTCGAATATTCAGAATAGCGCCATTCCTTGCCAATCATTGTATTAGATTAGAATT
Organism: Venustoraphidia nigricollis; assembly: GCA_034508555.1. NCBI lineage: Eukaryota > Metazoa > Arthropoda > Insecta > Raphidioptera > Raphidiidae > Venustoraphidia > Venustoraphidia nigricollis. The sequence continues at coordinate 732,114 of JAVRKA010000083.1, forward strand.
AAATGTAGGGGCCAAGCAGTAGACACTGCGGCCTCTGAGGTCTATTGTGCTCCCCAAATGGTCCATCAGTTTTTTAGGATTCCCAGCTTATTAATATATTCTAGTATCTTGCTCAAACTGATTGTCTTTAAAATCCATTAGTTGCATTGAAGAATCATCGTGTTAACTTGATATTTTTTGACAGTAACAAATAAACAAAGAACACCGTTTTTGAAGTGAAATATCTTAGCCGCGATATGAAAGGTAACTCAGATCTTTTTCCTTCACAGGTAATTTTTTCACACGGAAGTAACGTTCAGTTTATACGAAAGAGTATCGACAGATTGGTAAGTTAGAACTTTTATAAGGTAACTGTTGAAGTTTTTAGTCAATAGATGGTCGCACAGTTGTACAATTTCTAACTTACCGACATACATTGTGCCAAATGTCATTTACTCATTTTTTTTACTTCTATTCTAAAATATGCTACTACACCAAAACCCAGTTTTTCTTCAAGATAAAGATTACACGCCCTGTTGTTTTTATTTATATTTTTTTTATTTTAATTTTTCGAGTACCTATTTGACAACTCGTATAGTTATCATATATTGATATAAAGTACTACAGCACAATTATACGTTGCTAAATTCAGATATCACAAAAAAATTGCTGAATTTAGTTATTATTATGCAGCATGACTTGAATGACAGACAGATAACGAATATAATAACGGTAAATTCTGGAGCAAGGTGAGTTCCTTATTATTTTATAAATTTAAACAAGGTACAATTTTGCTCATTATTTTATAGTCTTCTGTGAGATTTCAGTCAGTAGGGTACAGCGTTGCCAGACGTCCCGATTTTGGCGAGACGTCTCCATTTTTAAATCAAAATTAAATGTCCCGCGCGGGACAGGCTCAGTCCCGCTTTTCGGGGATAACTCGACCGTGCGTAAATAATTATTCTCTTATTGTAAGTTGCAATTTGTAACACTCACTCCTCAGACTATTGTTTGAAACGCCATATTTTTCTAATGAATAAAACTTTTTTGATTTTGATTTGTTTTTTTTATTTTTTTTATTCAGAAAATGAATAAGACTCAACTATTTAACGATAGGGTAAATCTGATTTAAAATATCATATTTTTATTAAAATACATTTTCTATGGCTATTTTTGCTATCTATTGTCACGTAAACGTAATTTGAACTCAAATAAAAAGATGAATATTTAAAAACTTCTGATTATATACGTTTTTTTTTACTATGTCTCGCTTTCGACGAAAGAATACCGCTTTTATCACTCAAAAAGTTCCAAAATCCCAACTTGGCAAAAAAAAAATCTGGCAACGCTGATAGGGTATTACCTTTAATAATGAGTTATGTATGGAGAAGTTCACACTAGACAAGGTGGGGGGCATTGTGGGGCAAAAAATACCATAGTTAAAAGTTTGTTGATCTGCACGAAGTACTTCGCATTTTTAATAATCTAGTGAATCGAAGAATTCAGTAGTTTTAAGGAAGGACTTTTCATTTATATTGAATGTAATAGATTCGTTTGAAAAACCTAACAAAAAATTCAATGCATTTAGAAACTAGAAAATTTAGAAAGGGTTATATTCGAGGGTGACATATTTAAAACTGCTACAAGGTAAAAGGTTTAAAGATCTATTATTATTACTTTAGTGATATTACTTTTAAAGAATGAACAACTTGAAATATTAGTTTTGAATATAATTATCATGGTTCTGTCAAGGAGAAATTTTGGAAACTATTACTTAAAATTTTAAATTAAGTAAATGACTTTAAAATCGAAACTTACCAATTTATCTTCTGATGATTATCTTCTATTTTCAGATATCCAATTAAAATTTAATGTTAATTATTTTTCACACTTATTAATCACTGTTAGATATACTTAAGTCACTATTAAACAATCAACTATAATAAATTAAGTTATCTATTATTATTATTATTATTAACTAGCTCGTTCGTTTGAATCAGTTCGTTATTTTCGTTACTTTTCGATAGACCAAATATTCGTTAAATACAATCAATTGTTAGTAATTATTATATTATTAATTAATTACACAAACCACTATTTATATCGAATCGGTTTAAAGGTATCGGTTATGTATGTCCTGAAAAAACACAAAAAAAACATTAATTATAAAGCTTGGCACAAAAAATATTAAAAATCAATCAAACCGTTTCAAAGTATAACAATTTCTAGGCATACTATTCCAAAATTTTTGTTGCAATTGTAAAAGCCAACGTTGTTTATCACATTTCCCGAATCATTGTAATATTTGTAACGACTGTTTTCTACATTATTTATTTCTTTTTGCAATATATAAAATATATAAATGTCTATCTCCTTTCTACGTGGAAATATTGATTGTTATAAAAAAACAATCGACGACATTTTAATCAACCAATTACATTCTGAAGACAAGAATCAATTTGAGAATTAATTTATTAATTCCATAAAATGGGTTTTAAGTATTTAAGCGAGCGTTGAAACGTCCTGTACCTTAACAATAGAAACGAAATTAATTTACAAATATACTGTAAAGTACATATTTAAATATGCTTTAATTAATGAAAACACTTTTTGTTTAATTATTAAATTAAATTGCGTATTGTCAAAGATTGAGTTTTATTTGTTAATCCTTCAGGTAGCTAAAGAAAACAATTTGAACATTTTTATAACAGAGAAAAAGAAATAATATAGCAGATTAAGACAAAAACATCCCGGCATGTCTTTTCATTGCGGAAAAACTTGAAAATCGCATGCTTCATTGAAAAGTTAACCACTATATCATAGTAAATTATTTTAATCAAACTAAATTAACGTTATTCACACTAAATTGGAATTATGAGATAGATTATGGAACAGTTAGTAATTAGTTACTAAGCGGAATAAGCCGCAAGCTTTGTTCGGAAGGAGTTTTCAACCAGTTCAGAACTATTATAATATTATATTCAATTTATTGCTGTCGCATTATTGTCATTCAAAAAAGAAATATTACAATGTACAAAAATTTAACGGTTTACTCAAAAAAACACACAAACACAGAAACTATGTTAACAAAAACATGTAGTAACAATTTAATAAATATGATAGAAATTCGAAAAAATATGCAGCTTTATGACTCGTCTTGAATACTGAGAGCTAGTTTTGGTTTTCTAATAGCATTTTAGGTGTCCTTCAATTATATAAAATAGGTAAATGTAAATTGATTACACAGTTTTTTTAATAAAGCGGAATTCACACGTCCAGTTATTATCATATTTCACCATAACTTCAAATATTGTTATGAAATTAGATAAAAATAGATAAACCAAATTTTACTTTATAAATATTAAGAGCACTGTGGTTGGAACAATAAAAATAAAAGAAAGAATAGTTACTTCTTACCACAACAGATTTATTCAGTGGATGTACATTTCGAGAGCTAAGCTCCCATCTTCAGCAAAACACTAAACTTTGCTGAAGATGGGAGCTTAGCTCTCGAAATGTACATCCACTGAATAAATCTGTTGTCGTAAGAAGTAACTATTCTTTCTTTTATTCAAATTTTACTTCATCATTTCACACATTTTCTTGCAAAGTGGTCACTTGAAGCATACCTAATATTGGATCTCTCGGTCAAATTTCTAAATTATTGGATCTAGAAACACAAAATTTGGTAGATATCTCGTCGTTAGGGATACAATTGGTTAGAAATAAGTTTCTCAAATGATTTTTGAGATAAATGCCACAGAGACTTTAGATATAGCAGAAATTATGGAACTTAAAAACGGCGCTGGTAGATACTTGGTCGATTTTTCAGGTGACATTGCCTTAAATTAACTAATCTTTATAAATAAAATGACAGAGATCTACAGTTGCGCGCGCATCACGAAAAAATTACTGGATAGATTTCGATCAAATTTTTTTACTTTTATTCCTTAAGACACTTGATTCTTATCTAAAAAAAATATCACGATATCTTCATGTAATGTAATGTTATTAAAGTTTTAAGAAACTACCATTTTTATAAGCACTATGCGTTTAGCGATGTGCGTTTTCTTGCCGTGGAGAAGTGGGGCAAGTAGTGTGATCCGCATGCGCAGTAGAAGGGCTATATATAAAATAATAATTGTAGATTATAGACGCTCAACAGCTAAGGTTCAAATGCTATATGGGAAATTGAATATGAATGGTGTCGGACCGTTTATTCGTTTTTATTAATATTAAACCGGGTTAGTTATTTTTATTGCCGCAAAATGCATATTTGTGCAGTATCAATGTTTATCAAGTATGCTTGATTGTCTATGAGCCCCTTTAAACATAAATTTTAAACAAAAAGTAGAAAATACTGCTGCAAATTACGACAACGCTTAGGTAAAAAACTTCCGTTATAAACATAATTGAGATAGAGCTACGTTTTCAATTAAAAAATGCATTTTAATTTCAAATATTACTGGATTGTTTATTTTGAACATTTTAAAAGCTTTTTCGAGTTGGGTTTTTCCATCAAAGTTACTGCACATCGTTTATATAAATTACAGTATTTGATAATTCATTTATATCGCTTCCTTTTCAGGCACTATCAGGCCATGGATTGATTCGAATCGTGGCTGAAAAGGAAAATTGCATAGCAAAATAAATTGAAAAAAAAGGAAAATGTTTTAATGGAAAAACTTGAAACCTGTGTACCTACGCATTATTGTAATCTTTTGTGTATTCAGTGAAAGGAATTTGAAATTGACATAATTCCATTCATATTTACAAAAAAAAAAATCCGTTCTTGAAATCATGTTTTAAAAATATTTGAAGTTTTTAGTATATATGGTGATTATAAAATCAAATTTTAAACTATCAAAATATTTTATTTTATTCCCAACTAAGTGTTTAAACAAATCTCGATAAAATTGTATCTATTGACTTACTGTTGTCAAAAATACAGACTTAACTCACAACTACAAAAGTATTTATAGTAATTTATTTAAAATAATTATAGATTTCACACGGAATTACACAAAAGTAAAAGTTTATGTAGTTACAAGAAGTTATAAATTTAAATTCCCTTGATTTGATTTATGATATTTGGTTGCAAAGGCTATCAAAAAACAAATGCATAACCTATTATTATTTATTCTATCGTAAATGTAATAATTAACACTATTGCAATTCAACGATAATATTTCCGGGGAGAAACTTACCCAAACCGCAACCCCATTCCAAAGCTAATTTTAGTTGTGTAATTAATAATTTCAATTAACAATATATTAATTTATGCAATGTTTAATTATCAAAATGTATTATCTACATGATGTTATAATAATCATTTAAACGGAATGGTTTGTTTAATGTTTGCCTATGAATACGCAACGCTCATTTTGTCGAGTAAACTATGCAGTTGAAAATAATGCAATTCCGGAAGTAAACTTTCTTACCGGTGTCGAGAATTTTATGATAATGAGTCTCATCTTTTATGGCTATAGATAATTAGTGCTATCCGTGCGAAGTCGGACCGGGCCGCTATAATAAATAAAAAACAAATTCGCCTATTATTCTGTAAGAAAGTTCGCTGCATCATATATGTTTATCTTTAATCGGTAATCTGGACGAAGCCGGACTGGGCCGCTAGTATTTCTATAATAAATTTAAAAAAAATAAAATTAATTTCTTGGAACCAATGGCGCCAGTAGATGAATAAAACAAATTATGGCATAAAGTTTCGACGTTCCTACAAGCTTAAGGTTTATTCATAAACTGTCGATAACTTTACCAAAACTTGATAACAACAATAATAAATTATTTTACGAAGGAACAAGAAGAAGATTTTACTTTAACATAAATTTTAATCTTCACACTTTGTAAGTGCATAATTATGTTACGAAATTTTGTTAAAATCGAATTACTGAAACTAATTATTTAAGAGGAAAACTGCGCGCCCTGTTAATTTGTTTACATTCGCTGTTCAACGTTTTACGTAAGGAAGGTTTCGACAACGCGCTGTAATAAAACTGCGTACGGTGAACGTTAGTTCGGAATTGATGATAGGTTAGTTTTATTCCAGCCCACATTTTATACAGTGTGGGCGGGTAAAGAATTAATTTTCAAAACTTGGAAAGTGTCCTTTATATGTCAACTAAATAATACGCGAGTAACATTATCAAAAAAACAGTCTGATTACATCTATAAGTCATTACATCACTAAACTCTGTTGCAAATGTCGCAAGAAACATTGAACCAAGGCGTCCGCTAGGGTGCCATGTTTATAGGAAAATAATACTAGCGCTCAGCGAAGCCTTATTACTGAAATGTGGAACACTTAAAATTAGCTGGAGTTTTCTTTATTTTTTTATAAGAAACCAGATCGATTAAAGAAAAAACAGTCTGATTACGTCTATAAGTTATTACATCACTAAACTCTGTTGCAAATGACGCAAGAAAGTTTGAACCAAGGCGTCCGCTAGGGTGCCATGTTGATAGTAAAAAAATACTAGCGTTGAGCGAAACCTTATTACTGAAATGTGGAACACTTGAAATTAGTTGAATTTTTCTTTATTTTTTTAAAAGAAATCGGATCGATTAAAAAAAATGATGTTTGATGCGGGTCGACTTATAATATGATAAATGATTTTTTGTTTGTTGAAAAAGTCTATACATTTAGCTACATTAAATATTTTGTCAACGAATTTTATAAACGCAAATTTATTTGCATTCTTTTCGAAATATTAAGTTGTACCTACAATCTCAAAAATTCATGCTGAGAATGCGAACTAAGGTCCAAGGCTGGAAGGAAGGAAGAGGGGGGTAGTGGGTATTGCTGTGGTTGAGTTCCACACTACCGTAAATGTATTCACCCTCATTAATAAAAAAAAAACAAGCTTTTGAGTTAAAAATGTTTAGATTTAATCAAGGCTTTCGAATTAAACAAACATTCGATTCTAGTTTAGAATAGATTTTAACAGATAATGGTACAATAAGTATATGTCAAAATATACACATTAAAATTCATATTTAAAAAAACTCTTCAAAAGTATTAAAACAGTAATTGTGTTTTTATTTAGTTGCAATATTTTAATGTTTGTAGAAAATTTGTTGTAGAGTTTGGAGGTTATAGTTATTGCATATTTACTGATATATCAAACTTTCTGAACAATAAAACTGCATCAAATGCTCATTAGAGCAATAGCGTCTTCGAGTTATAGAAGCTTTGATGAACTAAAAAATGTCGTTATGCAGATATAAACTACTTCGATATGTAGAGGTCGCGCCGCTAAAAGTAACATCGAGTTACAGAAATAAAATTGTGCCAAAATTGCCACCTAGGGATGCCATAATAAATTCAAGTTATAAGAAGTTTATATTTATCGTTTTAGAGGTTTTGTGGGTTGAAAGGAAGCGAACGAATATTTACTTCAACTTACAAGTTTTTTGACTTAACGAGATTGTATGGTACCATTTTATTTTTGTGTGACGAAACAAAGAAAGAAAGAGCATCGACCTTCCGATCAACATCTATTTTGCTTTAAAAACGAAACTATGCATACCAACTTTAATATGTTTAATAACTTTAAATCAATATTTTATATAGTATTTATTATTAATAATATAATTTCGACTTCCGCTGTCAATTAAAAATCACATTTTTGTGGAGTTAAATCGCAGCGTTTAGTTTTTTTGTTGGGTGTACGGTTTCCGTAGTCTTTTAACAGATTCTCAAGTTAATAGCTTCTGCTACATAAATTTTTGGAAAATGATGAATATTAAAGAAAAGACTGCAATTATTCAGCCGCCAAAATTATAAACAATGTTTTATTCTTAAGATATAGTAGTTCTCAATAAAAAATAAACCATTTCAGGGGTTCTAAATTTTTTTCTCATTCTTTCATCGTGAGGAACAATTTAGTTATCCATAACTAATAATGCTTTGAAATTCGATTATATTTTACGACAAAGTTATGACGATAATGATTACTACGTTTAATTAATAAATAATTATATTACTAAATCCAAGAGAAAAACAATTTTGAGGTTTTCGACTATATATTTGAGTTTCACAGTATTTCACAGTGTAATGAATTATGCATAAATATCTAAAACTAAAGTGAAATACTGTATTGTTTTGATTTGAACGTATTTTGATGTCGAATCATATATGCAGTAACATTGAGAGCGGATTAGGTAGTAACTAAGACCAAAGTTACGGAAGACTATTTGCAAACTCGCAACAGTACTCTATATTGTACATAATGAAGTATCACTTGGGAGTAAGTAGTTGCAATTCGACTGTATCTACCAAATTTAGCTTTAATCGGATTAAAACGTATTACGTGCACATGAAGTGTTGAGCAAAGGGGGTAAATAACGTTTCATCAAATAGATTCAATATATAAATTAATTATATCTATTCTGAAAATTGAAACACATTCGCTTAATCCTTTTAAAATATAAGACGTTCATAAATAATTTTTTTGTAATATCACTCAAAGAAAATTATAAGAAGCCGTATAAAGAAGTGTAATTTGTAAAGTTGTGGCAGGTTTTTGTAATATTTATAATGGAATTGTCCTTGAAAATGTAATATAAAAACTCGTAGAAAAATTGATTTTTCACTAAAAACATGTAACAGAACCATTTAATATTATTAAACTGATTTTATCAATTTTACGTGCCGTGTATAAAAAAAACAAAAAAAAAGCTCGCCAGTGTAATTAAGATTAATAATGTAGGCCGCACAATTTGTAAAACTAAAAAAAGTAATTAGATACTATTTAAAAAAACGATTATTTTAATTAACACATCGAATTATTCAAAACAAAAAGTCACGAAAACACCACTCCTATATCAAACACACAACAAGAAAGCACAGAATATAAAAACAAATGAAGTAGAAAATAAAACAAATTATAGTCTATATAGCAATAATATTATTAGTAAAAACAACTGACGCACTGTTGGAGAACAAGAGAGCAACGCTCTTTCGACGTTCGCGTCTAGTACATACATACACGTGTTAATGTCGCGATGCGGCGTCGCTTGTAGACGATTGCCAACTAACCCAGGCCAAGCAGACGTAGAGCCCGTGACGCCGAGGACGCGATGCGTCGAAACAAGCAAGCGTCGCGCACACACCACCACACACACACACACACCGACACACATAGGGTATACAGAACGTAGTACACATACGTTGGATCACGAATGCCCGAAAGCTTTCGACTATATACGTTTGCTTTGCCCAGAAAAGTCTGTGTTGGTTCCTCTGTACTGTAGATATACGGACTAACATGCATACTGAACTAACGTTCACAGACGGTAGATACAGTTCTCTTTTATTTGGTGATTCAATAGTTCGCCGCTAGTTTTCATTAAAGTCTGTGTTGGTTCCTCTATAGATATGCATACTGAACCAACGTTCACAGACGGTTGATATAGTTCTATGAAGTTTGGTGATCCAATAGTTCGCCGCTAGTTTTCGTTAAAGTCTGTGTTGGTTCCCTTATAGCCACGTATCCTGAACCAACGTTCACAGATGGTTGATATAGTTCTATGGAGTTTGGTGATCCAATAGTTCGCCGCTAGTTTTCATTAAAGTCTGTGTTGGTTCCCTTATAGACATGTATCCTGAACCAACGTTCACAGCTGGTTGATATAGTTCTATGAAGTTTGGTGATCCAATAGTTCGCCGCTAGTTTTTACTTTAAAGTCTGTGTTCGTTCCCTTATAGACATGTATCCTGAACCAACATTCACAGACGGATGATATAGTTCTATGAAGTTTGGTGATCCGATAGTTCGCCGCTAGTTTCTACTTTAAAGTCTGTGTTGGTTCCCTTATAGACATGCCTACTGAACCAACGTTCACAGACGGTTAATATTGTTCTATGAAGTTTGGTGATTCAATAGTTCGCCGCTAGTTTTTACTCTAAAGTTTGTGTTGGTTCCTCTACAGATATAGACTAACATATATACTGAACCAACGCTCACAGACGGTAGACACAGTTCTCTTTTGCTTGGTGATTCAATAGTTCGCCGCTAGTTTTCATCAAAGGCTGTGTTGGTTCCTCTGTAGATACAGACTATCATGCATACTGAACCAACATTCACGATCGATATAGTTCTATGAAACTAGATGATTCAATAGTTCGCCGCTAGTTTTCATCAAAGGCTGTGTTGGTTCCTCTGTAGATACAGACTATCATGCATACTGAACCAACATTCACGGTCGATATAGTTCTATGAAACTAGGTGATTCAATAGTTCGCCGCTAGTTTTCATTAAAGTCAATGTTGGTTCCTCTACAAATATGCATACTGAACCAACGTTCACAGATGGTTGATATAGTTCTATGAGACTTGGTGATTCAATAGTTCGCCGCTAGTTTTTAGCCTAAAGTCTGTGTTACTTTCGCTTAATTTTCGTCACTGTTTTGCTCTTCACTGGTATTTTTCTTTTTCATCACGCTTTCCTTACTCTCACCTGTAGACCGTTTAAAAAAACCTATCCAAGAAGGTTTGTAACTTCTTTCCTTTCAGAACGTTGTGGAAATGAGTTAGGCAAGTGTTATTAAATAGCTCCGATGCACAACCAATTGCAACTTTTTCGGGTTGTTTCTTTTCCACGAACTATGAAACTCTCTCCTACATTCCCAAGATCTCACTTGTAGAGATAACCTCCTCCTCCTTAAAACCAATTTCTTGCAGAACCTCCGTATGCTGCTGCGACTATAACTCTTGTAACTCCTGGGTCGTCAGTTCCCAAGAGAGCTCCTCGAGCCCTTGTCTCAAAAAACTCGTATGTCGAGGTACCATTATACACTTCGCTGATGATTGAATAGTTCGTCGCTGTCTTGAAATTATTGTTCATATTTATACGGATGTCGGTTTATGACTATGAATACTCGGTCGGAACGGTTCTGTTGATGTTCCGGTGTATACTAGTACACGAGCGTCAATTGTTTTGTATACACGTCAATTGTTTCGTTTCGCAAACGGTTCGTATTGGCGAACGAACAAATAACACCGTCAGAACACAGCAGACAGTTCAGTTGTTTCGAAGCGATGTATAAGCTAGCGCTTATCGCTTTTGTGTGACTGACTCTCTCCACGTATAATAGCCATACTAAGTCGATATTTCCAGCAGAAAGAGAATGGTCGATGCGCGCTCTATATTACTACTGCATTGTTATTATTATATTAAAGTTTTACACTTGGTTATAAAAACTATCTATATGCTCTGTCTATAGACCACTGACTTTATTATATTCTGTGCTATAAAATAAATTCACTTCAATTTGATTTTGAAGTAATTGTCTAACACAATAACAATTATGAGGAATACAATGAGCTTTACAGAGAATACGTTTTTTAAGGCTGTCGGAACGCTCTGAATTTCGTTTGTGCTGAGACCCAGCGGTAAGGGGCGAGGTAGGCAGAAGACATATTGTGGGTGTGGCCTTCTTTAGCTCTGTCTCGCTCAAATCATCCGCACGTTTCAGTTTTTGGCTAGTGCCAACTATACGAGGATAAAAGATGCAATTGCAAGGGTGCCGCTGTCAATTGATTACTCTAATTTTTAGAAATATTTTGAAGATTTAAAAAACTTTTCCGTAAAAGGAAGAGTCACTTTAGGTTTGTGATGGAACAGTTTTGTGAAATAAGTACGAATAAGGTCATAGTGTGACATTTAAAAAGTATGTTTTTTTAGCACAATTAATGTCAACTTTTTTCTAGTAAATCGTACATAAATTGCAAAAGTAGTCCATTAGAGACCTAGATTTGTCCTTTATCTTCCTTATAGAGAAAGAATTTTTGCAGAATGTTGACGAATATGTCAGTTGACAGCCGAAGCTCTATTTTTGGCTTAAATTCAAAGCGTTCCGACAGCCTTAATAGCTCTATTTTGAAATTCTTGCTTTGGTCCAAAGGCTAGTAGACTAATTAGTGTCCACTTCTAAGCAGGAAACATAAATATTGTCACCACCACACTGCACTGTAGAGGTGACGATATTTATGCATACTTTTAAAGAACGACATAGAGACAGATGATGTTGGACTTCACACTATCTCACTCTGTGTCATTCCTACGTGTTTGGTATGTGTTTGGTATAAGGAAGTCCCTCCTGAATCCGTTTGGATATTGCTTAAAAAAATCGATTTACAGTTGTAGTTTTTTTACGCGTGATGATAATAATTAATTTAATTTGAAATATTAATAAATATGATTGCTTTCATTAATCACAAACTTTAATTATTATATGTGCGGTACAATTACCCCCACAACTTTGTTGTTTTTTGAAATAACTACAGTCAAAATCTGTTACTACGACATCGAAGGGTCTACTCATATTTGATCGTAAAAATCGATAGTCCTGACAACCAGTGATGTTTTCGAGGTACAAAGTATTTTTTTCATTAAGTATGTAGTATTATTGAATGTGTTGGTACATATAAATCCAAAGATATTAATATAGGAATAATATTCACATTATCATTGTCATTTTTTAGTATTCATAAAATCTGTAATTTTAGTCTGTTTGGAACACTTCTGTGCGTACGAATTTCGTTTACAATACAGCTGGTCGTTCTAACAGATATAATTCTCCGAAGATATGAAGATACTACATTAAATGTAGTCGCTTAATGCGGTATGTCGTAATAAGCAATGTCGTAAAAAGCAGTGTTTTTATTAGACGGTTATGTAGCATTCAGCTGGGACCTATGATTTTGGTCAATATAACCGGTATGTTGTTCTAAACGATGTCGTCGTAAACGGTTTTGACTGTATTATGACGTAATCAGAAACAACTTCCGCAACATATTCGTTGCATGCTGTCTACGCAACTTCCGTAACAGAGAAAATTTTACCCTCAGTGCACCAAAAGAAGTATAACTTCAAAAATCTATTACTTTTCTTAGCACAGATTTAATACCTCAACATGCTTTTGATCATAATTTACTGTTTGTATGGATGTGAACTTATCAATCGCCTGTTTATTGTAAATATATGTACACATATTGTACATGAACATAATCAAACCAGGAAAGCAGAACAAATCTAAATGAAAGCTCTCTTTTCTATTCCTCTATTTCCATTTCTGTCTAAATCGTTTGTTGCAGAGTCGCAGTCGGCTATGGGAAGCCATATTGCAAAGCCTATTAAAGTGACAATATTGTTCCCTTCTGATATAATTCTAAGAATTTTTCGAATAATAATGTAAATCTCTGCTGCAACAAAATGATGAGGTTAACAGAGCTCGCGAAATTTTATCATTCCAACTTCACAAATGGTGATAATTTATAATTTGCACTGATTTTTTATTCCTGCGGATGAACTTACTGTCCAAAACGATTGTCAAGAAAAAATTCAATTACTTTTTGTAGAATTTTCTAGTGTTTTATTTATCTGTTATTATTAATAATTGTTAGTATTTGTTTTGTTCCAATAATGTGATCGTAGAATGGAAGTTTGGATGAGGAACAATCAAAAGAAAAAAGCTTTACCGATGTTTCGTTTGTAGCCGATGTTTCGAAATATCGACAAACCTTTTTTCTTTTCATTGTTTCTCCTCCAAACTTTCATTCAACGATTACTAATCATGTTCTACCAAGTTCCGAGTGAAGGGTATATGATTTATATTCCTAAAGATGGACTCTCCGAAGCGATCGTCGAGAAATAATTTATTAATAATTTTTTGTAGAATTTTCAAGTGTTTTCATTTTTTTAGTATAAATTTAGGTCAAAATTCACTTTTCAAAAAATTACAATATTTTTTCGTTTTAAGGTATCTCCAATCCAAAATTCGCATTTGACCAGTTTTTTTTCTTATAAAATATATTAGTGTTTTGGTATCATTTTTAAGGTCTGAATATGAATTAAGTAAACTAGAAGTAATTTATTATTCACACGTTAGTTAAAAATGTTAATGAATGTCAATTTATCACAAGTTATTAATATAACGAGTCTTTATAACACAATTTTAATATTTCTCTTTAGAACCGGTCACTACACAAGGCACTAATAACAGTCAATTACCCCTATTTGTTGTGCGTTATTGATATTTGCTTCTATAATACAACATTATTTACAACCTTAGTCCTTCAATTTAACAGTGTTGACAAATTAAAACAGATGGAGTAATTTACACATGAAACAACGTTGCCCATTTTACTAAGATATTTGTATAACTTTGTCCACAAGTCAAATCTGTTGCAATGTGTTTGATGCATAAAAATATTGGTACTATAATGATCGTTTAGATCTATTAATATAAAATAAAAAAAAACCCGGGTCGCAGTGCCAGAACCCTGCCGACAATATAGTGTATTTGCTAATACAGGCAGTGAGGCTTCATTATGCGAACTTAAGTTGGTTTTTGAGCAAAATAAAGAATTTGACTCCTTAATACACCCTTTAATAAAACATTTTTTTTTCTTAATTGCAATATTATAATCAATCGAACATGTATACCAAATTATATATACACTTCAGTAAATAATTCACTATCTGCAAACTAGTGTTTTCATAAAATTTGTAAATCCGGTCCTGTCGGGCCGATTTTATATAAATTTTTGGGACACTTTTTAATTACTACCAGAGAGTTAAATTTCATTTTTGAAACGATTCGGAGAATTTTTTCGGTATTTTGAGGCCCAAAAACATTTTCCAACCCCTAAAAACTACCCTTAAAATGTCCCGATTAGGCCCATTTTAAATAGGCTTCTTGCGGTGACGGATTTCAACACGTGGGCCAAATTTAGTTGAAATCAATTAACTCTTTCGAAAGTTATTGCCCGCACACATATATATATATATATACGTATATATATATATATATATATATATATATATATATATATATAAATATATATATATATACATATATATATATAAACATTTTCAAAAATGGTGCCAAAGTGTTTAGGAGGTTATGAAACGTCGAGAAATTTTGGTCCGACCCCTAGGTCCCGCCATCCGACCGATGCCAATAGTGTATGTTGCCATATGGCAAATACACTAATAAATAAATGAAACTTGATTTAATTAAGGCGAGTTCTAATAAGTTTGTTGACAACGAGATTGAAAATTATATTATACTTGTTTGTTTCCTATGCGTTGCTAATAGAAAATCAAAACAAAACACTTTGTGGTCGACAATGCAGAGTATTAAAGTTGTAGCTACAAGACCCAACACTGCTTCAATACTTCATCCCAGGGTTTGATTTCCAATAGTGATAATAAGCTTTAAGCACAGTAGTAATTAATTCAATTAATTAATAGCGTGTGTGCCAAATACTTTAAAAATCATAGCCAAATTAGTGGTTAATAAAATCGTCGCACCGACCTCACTACAGCCCATTAAGAACACTTAGATACTAGCAGCTTTGACTTCAGTTTATTATGTGTAACAAATATACAATGCGGTCGAATAAAATCGACATGCAATTTTGACACAGCCAACTGATATGTATAAAATAATTTTTTAATGCCGCGGTTTTAGTTTTATATTGCTTCTGCGAAACAATATATTTAAAATTATCTTATACCAATTTTGAATTTGGAAATTGCAACCCTGTGACAATTTTGGTACGGAACCCTAAAACAAATTCTTGGGAAAAAAGCAGGTACATTTTTAGGGTTCCATGTCCAAAGGTTCTAAATTCTAAGCCATAGATTCCCAACGGAGACGGTATTGCCCCAGAGTGGGCGCTAGAACTTTCCATTAGGGCGGTAGCGGATTCTGAGGCAATTAGGGGATCTTGAGCCACTCAAAAAGGGCGGCCGTGGCGTACCTATCCAGTTAGGAAATTAATATAATAAATTACTTTGAAAATAGGGAAGGAGGAGTAAATCGGTGTACCCAAAACATTTGGTAAAAAAATATATTTTTTTCGAAAATGTTTCTACATTGACCATTGACATCATTTCGCACCTTTTGGAACTTAAAAAAAAATGTTTCAGATTTTTTTTTTAATTAATAAATCAATGCTTTACTGTATCTATCACTTTTATTATTATTATTAACCGAGCTGGGTAGAGTAGTGGTGACAGCACTAGATTCGCATTCGGGAGGTACGGGTTCGAATCCCGGCGGGGGCAAATGTGGCTGGGACTTTTTCCTACTGCCTCTCGCCGAGAAATGGTAATTCGTGTACCGGCCATCTTGATTGAGGTTTTCCATGGTTTCCCTCAATTAATTCCAGATAAATATCGAGATGGTTCCTTATTTGAGGCCATGGCCGATTAGCTATCAAACTCCTAGTTAAAAAATTACCTACCTTATCCTAATTTCCTTCATTCGCCTATTGCTATTACATAAGTTGAAGTTTTACAAAATGTAGAAAATTTCGGGGAGTGGTATATAGAAATAGTAATGGTGCGAATGGCGTCTGTTATGACATAAAGTCGAGAAACGGACGTTAAACGCATTATTATTATTATTATTAGTATTAAATATTATTATATACGTGGAAGAAGTGCCCAAAAGTTTCTGTCAGAAGCTTTCGGTGAAAAAATTTTTTTCAACATTTTCTCAAAAATTCTCTTCCAAATTTTGCTGTTATATGAACAGTTTGTACAGCCTGACATATAACACGTATTCTACATGTTTGTATGTTTGTGGAGTTAAATTCATTGAAATGAATTAACGACGTTCGCACTACTCCGGAATGCTTTCGCGATTACCAACGAATATATTTTAATTACACCTTACTTATTACTATATCATCAACTGTTTATTGCTAATTCACGATTCTGATGAATGATTCGCATTCGAGCGTTTCGTTTACAAAAATAATCGACGCAATTACCCAAAAAAAATATTCAACCATTGAACGTTAATAGAAAGAAATACATTACTTATGAAATATTCATTCAGAGAAAGAAAACTTCGTTCTAATAATACCCAACGTTTTGTAAACTATAAATATGAAAAAAGTGGATAAAGTATTATTGAAACGAGTCACTTGTCTCCCGTTTTTTTTAATTGAAAACTGTTGCTTTTCAGGTATCCTATTACACATAATTATGTTATATATTATATTTTTAGATTTCAAAATACAATAATTTTATATTAAAATAATTAAAAAAAATTGATGCCTCTCAAAAAAAAAAGACAAAAATATAATTTAGGAAAGTGGACGTCAATGTTATTTTATAAATTATCATAAGACAACACATAGTCAATTTTCGTCTTTTTTATGTCACATTCATAAAAAACATTTACATAATACTACTGAATGTAGCGTAGGTCAAACACAGAAACGTGCACATTTTTTATGTAAAATTAAAAAGGTACAAATATATTTATCTAATGTAAATATATTTTCGGCAAAAATAAATAATAATGAATTAATTATTATTATTTTTTTTTTTTTATTTTTTTTTGCTCTTCAACAAATCCACTATTCGCCCACTCTTTCAAGTCACACGGGCTCGACAAAAATAATAGAAGAAAAATTACATATTCAAGCAATGAAAGCTTTTGATTTTGATGTATTACTTCTTTTTACACCTTGATATGACGTTGTTAGGTTGTTCAAATAAGATCCAATCAAGACGATGTAGATTTTCATTCAGACAAGACTGCAAAACGTCAATAGATATATTACTGCAATGCATTGCGGCTGTCCTGCATTTTTAGTGTATTTGCCATATGGCAACATACACTATTGGCGTTGGTCGGATGGCGGGACCTAGGGGTCGGACCAAAATTTTTCGACGTTTCATAACCTCCTAAACACTTTGGCACCATTTTTAAAAATGTTTATATATATATATATATATATATATATATATATATATATATATATATATATATATATATATATATATATATATATATATATATATATAACTTTCGAAGGAGTTAATTCATTTTAACGAAATTTGGCATACATGTTGGAATCCATCACCGCACGAAGCCTATTTAAAATGGGCCTAATCGGGTCGTTTTAAGGGTAGTTTTTAGGGGTTGAAAAAAGTTTAATACCGAAAAAATTCTCAGAATCGTGTCAAAATTGAAATTTAACCCTTTAGTAGCAATTAAAAAGTGCTCCTAAAATTATAAGCAAATCGGCCCGACAGAACCGGACTTACAAATTTTATGAAAACACTAGTTTGCGTATACGAATTTACTTACTGAAGGTCGTATTAAATTTGGTGTAGATGTTGGATTGATAACAATATTTCAACTAATAAAATTATTATTGTAAGGGGTGAATTAAGGGGTTCAATTTTTTTTTATTTTGTCCAAAAACAAACTTAATTTCATTTAATAAAGCCACAATACCTGTATTAACAAATACACTATATTGTCGGCAGGGTTTTGGCACTGCGACCCGGGTTTTTTTCTTTTGACGGTGAAAATCTACATTACAAGTAGCTTAAAAAACCAAATTTTTGACACTCTTTTCTAATATTAATGTGCAGTAAAAATGTAAAGTGTAATTTCAAACAAAGAGACAATATTGTTACGGAAGTAACACGGACTATAATCACTCAATCGCTATGTTTTTGCCCTAAAAATTGAACAAAAAAAAGTGATATTCGTTATAATATTTTTTTACAATACGTCACAAAATTTCGAATTACGGGAGGGCCAATTAACATTTTGAAGTTTTTATTATGTTAAAAATACTGACAAATTTGGCATGCTCAATAATTTTTTTGAAATTAAATTTTTTTCTATTCAAATTTTTTTGTAATACTTATGGTAATTTTCTCGTTTTTAACTCAATTAAATCATTTATTTAGATCAAGTTAACTATAAAAACTTGACTAAAAATCATATGAGAAGAATGGTACCATATTTTTAGTTTATTTGAAGTATCAAAGATTGTATAAAAAATTTCATAGAATTTTGAGATTTCCGAAATGTAAGTGAATTTTACATCCGACTACTCATAAGATAGTGCTATGCGAGTGAAAAAGGGGGCATATTGAACAACTGGTGAACAAAGACCTTAAAGGAAAGTGTATAAAAATGAAAAAGAATGTTTACATTGTTTTTTTACATACAAGAAATAATGTGCCCTGTAAAATATTAAATTCTGACATACGTTGCCATTTTGCTTTGTCTACGCCACTGTCGACATTAATTATGTAGAGGCGCAACGCTATTTTATTAAACCGACACAAATTTAAAGTTGAGTTTCATGACCAGTAACGCAATAATATTTAATTGGTCGGACTGTAATATACATGTATAAATTATAACGGATGAACAGAGAACTGTCTCATTTTGGTCCAACAAAATCCGTCTACGATTGTAAAGCAAGGTTATGAAAATTTAAAGTTCCTTATTTTTGTGATTGAAGGTTTAAAGCCTATTGTAATTGCTTCCTGATGTTGTAAACTGTAATAATCAATCAAAATGTAGTTAAAAAAATAAACTCCCCAAAGTTTATTTAATTAACTATATTTTGAGTCAAGAGAATTTGAAATTTTACTGGTTTTCCAGGTACAAAAGGAAAATGAGTATCCCCAGGAAATACTCAACATTTGACAATGCGTATGTATTTATAAAATATTTTTGTTATTATAATTAATCTATACTTAAGCCATGGATCTTGAGTCGTGGAACACCCAGTAAATTGTGCTATCTTACATTAACCATCGTATAATATTAGTACAAGCTCTGACTGCACAAAAGTCTACTGGACAACACTGCTAAAAGTGTATTATTGAATTTAACAGGCACTAATGTTGGAAAATATTGAATCGTTGATAGAGCAATTAAATCTTATTTAGATATTTTGTTATCGGTACCCCGAAACTACTTGATGTAATTTATACAGATTATACAGAAGCATTCAATATTATTATTTGAAATTTAATACTTAAATGTGCAATATGAAGTCTACCTGATGTGTCAAAAAATTTTGCAAGGCAGACAATCATAATAGGGTATTTGACTACTATTGTGAATTTCTTTAATACTATTTTTTATTACACTATATTCATATTTCCTGAAGATCTGCCATATTTTCGGTAAATTTCAATATTAAAAAAATGAATAAAAAAAAAAACGCGCCAAAACGCAAGGAAACAACAAGTAATTGCTATAGTAAGTAAACGAAAATGTGTTTATTTTCTTGAATTTGATATAAACTATGGTGACGTTACAGGGCATTTTCCATCACACATAACCTCAAAATAATTTAAACTTTATTCACGTTTTTAAAAGAAAATAAACATATTTTATCCTGAAAGTAAAGTAGGTAGTCTTTTTACGCTGTAATATATAAGGATGACAACAAGTGTTAACATATTTTTAATTAAGGCAAATAGCCTATTGTAAATACTTGATTTATAATCTAAGTGTAGAGCTGAATTTGAGATATTGACAACAAAAAATGATTAAAAAAATTAATTCGCCTATAACCGATTCAATATTTTCCATTATATAATTCAGTAATAAAATGTTACGGTGAGGTTCAGTAGACTTTTTTATGGTCAGAGTTTGAAGTTAACGTCAAGAGTGGTTGTTAACAGTAGTAGCAGTACGTTATTAAATATGTCACTTTTAGTCGGCATCGATTGCTAATTAACTATCTCCTTCGGTTTTGTTGAATGGAAAAATAATTGCAATAATAAATTATTATAGTTAAGTACATTTTTTAATAGTTTGAACTATTCGATCAGAAAAAATATATATGTTTTCTTCTTACAAAATTAAACTGCTATTTTAAAGTGTCATTTAATATCTATTTATTTGTAATAGTAAATGTTCGACTTCAATGGTTTACTTGTTAGGGATTATAATAATAATAAACGTTGTATATTATTTCTCTAAGATGTTTTTTCCGGTGTGAAATATCTCCCTTAATACTTTATCAAAATTATTTATTGATACGCCATTTTGGAGATTATTTTTCTCTGTAATGACGAGAAATACGTTAATATCTTAAAATTAATGTTCTCATTAAATTTAGTATAGGTAATAGCTATTGTCTGATATAATTGTTAAGAAACATTCATTGTTGTAGCACTATATTAGAAAAATTTATTATTCCAACACGTCATCGTCGGGATTAAAACCCGAATCTTACCACTTTCGCGGCGGAATGAGTTATCAATTACTCTACGGTGCACACAATTCAACATTTTAATTCTTCATAATATAGCGATTTACGACACTCAAATTCACTACATGCGAGAGCTAAAAAAAAAAAATGTTCTCATTAAAAAATTACAGTTTAAAAATTTTAACAATTTCATTACAGAAAATTACATTCAGAAAAACAAATGTCGCCACCTGGTGACAATAATTAGACGACCAATTTTTTTTTAATTTGGCCTGTAGCAACACAAAAGGATCATTAATTTTAACTATCTTCAAAAGCATCTAATAAAGCTTGAGGGGGTGAGGGGAATAGACAGATTTTGAAGAAGAAAAATAAAAATTCTATAAAATATTGAGATGAAATTATATAGCTAGACTCACGCTATGGTATTTTTTAGTAATCAATATTGGATTAATTATCCAATCTGCTTTAATTAATTTTTAAATATAATCGGCAATCAACGTCTCACCAAAGTTTTCTGTAAGAATATGTAAATACAGTTTTGAAAACAATTTAAATATTTAAAATAGCTTCACAAGCTTGCAATTCAACTTTACATGTAGCAGGTTCTTCTGAAAGCACGCTAACTTATTGCCGCAGGTAGACACAGAAGACTGGCAACACACCAGGGCTGGCATTTCAACTGTACGTGTTACGTTTAAATAATACTTTCTATTAGTAGATATTTTTCATACGCTTATAGCTACGTACTTGCTGAATTAATTGAGAATAATAGCTTTTGTCTGCTATAATTGTTAAGAAACATTCATTGTTGTAGCACTATATTAAAAAAATTTGTTATTCCAATATTCTAATATAGTGCTACAACAATGAATGTTTCTTAACAATTATAGCAGACAAAAGCTATTATTCTCAAATAATATTTTCTGTATACTCGGTGAAAAGTCTTTACTTTCGGCTTCGATTATAAGACAGAAAGCCTAACATTTATGCACTGCTGGAATTACTCGCACGCCATTTGTAACAGCGGGCCGAAACAGTTTTCTCATGCACACTGATACGAACGTACGTACTTTCGACCGGGTATAAAAAATAATATAGACCACACCGTCAGAAAGTTGAAAATCCTGCATTGCGCGACACATGATGTTCGGGGCAAAGTCACGTGTCGCGCAATGCAGGATTATCAACTTTCTGCCCTTGCGGTCTAATATACTGTTCCGGAATTCTGTAGACTTTTCCAATGCAAAATTTATTTTTCTATCGCCCAGTTGACTGGATTTTTTTATCAATTTAAGATATTTTATATTAAAAGAGTATTTTTTAGTTTTTCAGTATTATAAATTCATCTTCATTCTATAATGAACCCCACTTCTGTAACGGTCCGTAAACCATTTATCGAAAAACATGGGTCAAAATAACCCAGTTCTGTCTGCAAGACAAGAAAGTGCAGTGTCATTAATATTACGTAACGTAAAAGACATTATTTTGCCCTACATTTATTCCATTTGCAAATGCAAAAACTAGAACAATATTATACTTACTACTTACTAGATCATATACGAAGAAGAGGGTAGATGTAATAGGTTAGACCTTAGAGCAGTGGTTTCTAATCTCTGGGACGCAAGATTATAGCAAAAGGATGTTTGTGATGAGAAAAGTTCCTCATTTGACATATTTTGTTGTTTGTGAAGAAGTCATCTAATGTCGTTTGCGATTTTCTGTTTTGTTCAGTAAGCTGTTGTCGATAGCAAGATATTGCATCAATGACACTTCGTCCTGCCTTTGAACTTCTATCAACATTTGAATCATTTTATATTAACTGATCCATAATTTACGTTATAGTAGCTAAACTAAACTAAATCGCGTAATACTAAAACAGCGTAAAGCAGGTGTTACTGTATTCTATTTTTTGCATTTTTGTTAAATGTAAAAAAAATATTACTTAATATTTTTACGAAAAGTTCAGCTCCTTTTTTTAAGTATAACAAATAATTCAAAGGATAGTTTTTGGAGCAGATAACTAATTTATCTGCTCCAAATACTATCTTTTGAATTATTTGTTATTACTTAATATTATTAAATATTTTTTATGTGGGTATTAGAACTATATTTAAACAGAATATCAGTTCCGTATTTGTGAAATTAAATTGTTCCGAAAACTGAGGACGCAACCATTTAAAAAAAGGGGAGTAGAGCACGGAGGTACAGAAAGGTTCAAGGTCACTGGTTTAAAGAGTAACTGTTTAACTACATTTCCAAATTGCGTAGACTATTACGTCACGGAACTATTAAATATTTAAAAAGAATTCCAGAAAAATGTAATGAAATATTAAAGGATTTAGTGCAGTGGAAACGGAGAAAGTAGGGATCGTTCCAAGTGTTCTTCAAGTATAGCGATTCTAACCTACAAATGAGGGAAGCACAAAAAAACGCTTAAAAAATAATAACTCCAAATATATTATGGTTTTGATAAATATAATATTTTCGAGAAATATAAAAACAAAATAGATAGGTACTAGATTTTGGCTGCCGTCTTAACCTAAATAGAGTCATTATTACGAATCTTACTCTTCTGCAAGACAACATAGTAGTTTCTGTATCTCGTACGTAAATGCTGTTATTTACGAGTTGTGACATTATGTTACACAAGATTCAGCGAGTTTAACTGTGACATGAGGCTAGTGAATGTGCTCTTCTATTATCCCTTTGCCCGCTAAAGCAAAGTTTCGTTCATATAAGAAATTATATCCAGGTTAATTGCGCAAGAAATCCATTAAAAATGTAGTTTTTTGAAAATGTGAATTATATTCTGAAGAACGGAATGATTTCTAGTTTGATTCAAGTTCATAATTACTTTGATAATTGTACTTGAAAATCACGAACAGCAGGCGGTTGATCTGTACGTCCGAGCTCTACAGATCGCAATGTTTGAGAACATTTTTTTTTTTCGATTTTAAAAGTTTTTCACTTTTCCAGATATATGGCCACGCTGTCAATATTTACCGTTAAACTTTTTTGTGACACACAACAATAAAAAATAGTAAATATTCAATAGACAATAATAACAACTTCTTTATATTCCGATCTATTTTTTTGATTCCCTCAGTAGGGAGTGCGGGGTAATGTACCTACTGCAACGTAGCGTAGGGGAGTAGCGCATAGTGAAGTAGCATGCAAACACTAAAAAGGTCACGTTTGAGACGATTGTACTCGTCATAAGGTGCACATACCATTAAGAATATACTGGTTATGTTAGGTTTTGTCTTATATTTATTCTACTTTAAACATACATGTAAAAAACGGATCATGTTCGATACAAAGAACAAATGGGTTTTTGCCA
The DNA here is from genome assembly GCA_034508555.1 of Venustoraphidia nigricollis. Taxonomy (NCBI): domain Eukaryota; kingdom Metazoa; phylum Arthropoda; class Insecta; order Raphidioptera; family Raphidiidae; genus Venustoraphidia; species Venustoraphidia nigricollis. Next base: position 756,461 of record JAVRKA010000083.1, read on the forward strand.
GCGTTGCCGAAAAAAAGTGAGATCAAAGAAGTTGTTAAGATTCCCATAATTCATTAATAAAATTTGGAATGCGGTTTCTTTATGGTAACCTTAACCCCCCTGAAAAAATGTAGTTCTGTAACGTAGCCTGCCACGGAGATAGAGGAAAGTTGGAAAGGGCTCGAAATAATTTGTGTAAATATAGTGCACAGTGCTTTGCGAGATATTTAGAACAGGAACAGGAACAGTAACACCCGTTATTGGAAAAGAACGGTTTAGTTCATTCTAATAGCATTATCTACCATTACTTACTGGCGTGAGGGTGAAATAGATTGAAGACTATTCACTCAACTAAATTAAAACACGCCACATTCAATAATCCCAGTGAATAAGAAGATAAAAACGTCGTTAGGTTTTTCTGTTTGTTCGGTTATGTAGGCAATCGATAGTAATGACTAAAAATAGTGTTTATACTAACGATGATAAAATATAAGGTAGCCTTTTATGTTATGCCTAACGTTTGGGATTTTTTTTGACGTAAATAGGTCTTTAAATTTGCTTCCATAGTGGGATGCAACTCAGAAAACTGATGATTACACAATCGGGGGATACAGTTTGAGGCTGCACCTACATGTCTAGCATCTACATCAAAAATTTAGTTATATACAGTCAAAGCCCTCTAAGTGCACAGCTCGGAACCGAGGCCCATCCTTTAAGTGCACACTTCCCCTACGATCTTTTTCATCCCCACTCTTCTAACTCCTATAGCTATCTTTATTCAATCAGATGCTATAAACAATATCTCTAAAACTCTATGAATATGATGGAAATGGAAAGTTTGAAAATAGCGCGCTTACGGTCGCACGTGATTGGTCGCAGATTATTCGAAGTGGGGGCTGGGGAACGTGCACTTAGAGGGCGAGTTCGTGTGCAGTAAGAGAGCGTGTGCATTTAGAGAGCGTGCACTTAGAGGGCTTTGACTGTATAGCTAAACGATTAAAGAACTCATTACGTTGAGTGAAGACTGTGACGCATCGTCTGTGGTGGAGGGGGAAGCATCGCCATTTTGAGGTCGTTTCGCTGCGTCACATAATGTCCGTTTAGTATAAATTTTGACTCGAGGAAACATAGAAATCTGAAGGACTCCTTAGTGTTCAAAAATGATTATGATATATACATATAATGCGCTCAAAGAAAATATTATTCGTAACATATACGTATTCACGTAAAACACACGGCCGTGTCCTCGATACATTTTTTTTTATTTTTCTCATATAGTACCTACGAAAGTATATTAATTTATCTATTATTTGTTTTTTATGACCATGCAGCCGGTACAAACAACACCGCTGATGAAATTTTATTTTTTCTGTAAGTAGAATGTATACAAGGCACCCTTTCTTAACGTCACAACGAGAAACAACGACAGGCCACCGCGACTTTTTTGTTTCAAGTCTAATAAAGTTACGAGACAGTCTGTATATAAATATATAAAAAATATTATTGACGTTACAATACTATTGTAGTAATAAACAGAAATATCATTACAGGATAAAAGGGGAAAAACAGAACTTTTAAAAATAAAGAAAACGTCGACTTTATACTTACTGTTATTTATTTGGGAACTATTAGTTTCAAGTTTAATGTAAAAGTTTAAGAAATAAATGAAACTATCTTTAATAGCTTTTAAAATGAAACTTTCCCTTTAGTTTCATATTAAACCATCTGCCATTAATAACAAGTCTTCATAATCTTTTTTTTATTTTACCACACTGTAGTGTACTTAACAGAAATGGAAATAGCGCTACTGGCATTTTATTGTCAAGTAAGAAAAAAATGTTGGCTTAAAATATTATTATTCCTTGACATTTTTATTTGTATTCAGTAATATAATTATTGCATATCGGTATGTATATTATTTCTCAAATGTATTTTGGTCGGTATGAATTATCTCTTTTAATACAGTATTGATTAATAATAGAAAACAGTATCACGGATAATTGGAATAATGAAAATAAATCAATTTAAACACTGATTGATACAACGTTTCGTCTTTTCTTTAATTAAGACGATAGTTAAACTATGATATAATATGCAATTTGGCATTACAAAAAACAATTATTAAAAATTGAAAATTGTAGAAAATAATATTATATCATAGTTTAACTATCGTTTAAACATATTGAGAGCTTGAAAAAGTCTTACTTAAAGAAAAGACGAAACGTTGCAATCAATGAGTGTTTAAATTGATTTATTTTCATTATTCCAATTACCCGTGAAACTGTTTTCTATTATAACATATATCTGGAATTGAACTTTAAAGATGAATCAAAATTAATGTTTGATACGCCATTTTGGAGATTATTTTTCTCTCTAATGACGAAAAATAAGTTAACGCGCCTAAAGAAGTTTGACTTCAAAAATAAAAATACGAATAAAACAATTGTGTCTGAATTTATTTCAAAAGCCTGACAAGTAGACAGTAAGATCAATAATGAAATAGAACATGTAAAGTTATATAAAAGTTATAACCAGTCGAATTTTCATTTCCTTTTTTTTTCTATTCTTTTTCTTCCCGCGTTCTATTTTTTTGGACTCTAGGGGGGTCAAATGTTACAAGTTACGACCTTCTGTAGTTACATTTATCGTACATGTCAATTTAAAACAGTGGCGTCACAAGAATAATATTTAATCGCACAATGACAGATTTCAGACAAGTCAGTTATTGATGGGTCGTTTCAGAAATATATTAATTTTTATTCTAAGTTATAAAAATATAAAGTAAATAATCGCACCTCGTAAAAACGTTTTAAATTTGTACAGCAACGGATAATTTAAAATAAAAATAAAGATGTGACGTACTTGATTGCAGTCTTATGCAATGAATTACCCCTGAGTCAGAAAACGGCTAGTATAAAAAAATGATAATTTGTAAATGCATGAAAACATCAAAAGGATTACGATATTTGGAAAAATATAAAAATATGCGCTTAACATTAACGTGTCTTATAGAAAGAAGCACGCAAGTCCGTATTTTCGTTCGTTTTGAAGTTATGGCAGTTTAAAATGCATAAAAGTTGAAATAATTTAAAACAGCTATATCCCTGAAACTAATAGGAATGCAGTGTTGCGGATGTCAGAATCGATTAAGAGTGACTTTTTCTATACTAATTATTATCAAATGAAACGCAGCAAATTTATTTTTATTACTTTTAAAATTTTTAAGAAACCTCAACATTTTCTTAGATATTGTTTAAAATCTGAGATTATTCTAAAAGAAAAAATCACGCTGAATCGATTCAGATTTTTCTCATCTCTATATACTTTACTTTTTAAGTATTTATAAAAATATACATAAAAATATTCATAAAAATATTCATATCCCGTAAACTAAGAAAGGTCTAGGGGTGCGAATGGTTGAAATCGATTTAGCGTGACTTTTTCTATAAGTTCGGTTAATAGTAAATCTATCAGAAAGAGCTTAGTAACAAAGAACAGACTATGTATTTTACACTGCACATTACAGAAGTAAAACTGCTATAATTGTAAAAAAATAGAAACATATTAATAGCATTGACCACCGGGATCACACCAACGACTTTAAGGTTACGAGGTAAATATTCTACCTCATCGGCAAATTACGGTTCAACAGCCGGTTTTCATAGCATTGTTACATTTTCAAAAATTAAGTTTATCGTGCCAAAAGAAGTTTTACTTCAAAAATGTGGCAATAAAAACATGAAAGCAATTTCGATATTTAGAAAAATATAAAAAATAACAGTTCTGCTCCTTTGTGAGAGACGACTCTGTTAGAAAAGTGAAAGAGCAGAAGAGAGGGGGGGGGGAGAATGTGTCGCAGTAAGTGAACAAGCAATGCAGTGCAAACATATTTCTTGTGTAAGAAGATCTCTTATAATTGAATGTCAGAACTTCGAAGAGTATGTTAATCTCCCCATCAGTGCTGAAGATATTTCCTTTACAACAGAATCCATATTTTAATTAAAACTGTTTTCAATATGAAATGTATATTAATCAAAGTCAGCACGCAGTGCACGGAAATGATAGAATAACAATAGCGGTCGGCGGGCTTCGAAACGTTAGCTGCCAACGAACGCTTTACACAGAAGACACGACGATAATTTCTTTATAAAAAAGTGCTAGCCGGACTCGCATACGAAGAGTTCCGTACCAGCGTACAAATTTATTAGTGTATTTGCCATATGGCAACATACACTATTGGCGTCGGTCGGATGGCGGGACCTAGGGGTCGGACCAAAATTTCTCGACGTTTCATAACCTCCTAAACACTTTGGCATCATTTTTAAAAATGTTTATATATATATGTATATATATATATTTATATACGTATATATATATATATATGTGCGGGCAATAACTTTCGAAAGAGTTAATTGATTTTAACGAAATTTGGTCCACGTGTTTAAATCCATCACCGCAAGAAGCCTATTTAAAATGGGCGTAATCGGGACATTTTAAGGGTAGTTTTTAGGGGTTGAAAAATGTTTTTGGGCCCCAAAATGCCGAAAAAATTCACAGAATCGTTTCAAATTTGACATTTAACTCGTAAGTAGTAATTAAAAAGTGTCCCTAAAATTTCAATAAAATCGGCCCAACAGGACCGGACTTAAAAATTTTTTGAAAACACTAATTTGTAGATAGTGACTTATTTATTGAAGGGTGTATTTAATTTGGTGTAGACGTTAGATTGGTAATAATATTACAATTAAGGAAAAAAAATGTTATTTTAAGGGGTGTATTAAGGAGTCAAATTTTTTATTTTGCCCAAAAACCAACTTAAGTTCGCATAATAAAGCCACACTGCCTGTATAAGCAAATACACTATATTGTCGACAGGGTTTTGGCACTGCGATCCGGGTTTTTTTTTTATTTTTATTATTTGTTGTTTCATACAAATGCCTGAACTAATTGCTTTTAAGATTTTCGGTCCGATGTCGCTAGTATGCATTATTTTGACGTTTGTAGAAAAAACGTTATTTTTTTGTGATGTCACTATAAATTTACTGTTTTCGGATATTTTCCTTTACTTGTGCTATAAGACATTGCCTCTTGCCAAATTTCATGATTCGAGGTCAACGGGAAGTACCCTATAGGTTTTAATTCGCTTGCGAGTGTCAAAATTATACATATATCTTTTGGTTGCGATGACAGAAGTTTAATTTTTTCACAGCTCCAAGGGATTCTAGACCTGAGTATTTAATATTAATTTCAACTTGATACCTCCACGTGCACCTGAGAAAAAGGGTCTTGACAGACAGACAGACAGACGGACATCGAAGTGATCTTATAAGGGTTCCTTTTTTCTTTTTGAGGTACGGAACTCTAAAAATAGGTAAAGTTTTATATTGTACAATCTATAATGTTCTCAATTTTACGGGTTTTTTAAGGTTGTTTTAAAAATAAATTGTGATAAGTAACGCATTCTTTTTCAGGAAATCTATCCCCGTTTTATTTTTATTCCCAAAAATACCGGTATTTCATTGATGACCGTTGTACCATGTGGAAACAGCCTAATAACCTGTGTAGGTGGTACATGCTAATAAAAAGTAAACATTAATTTGCGATCCAATTAATGCTTCTATTAGAATATGCCCCATCTTTGATCTCTGATTAGAATATAGACAGCATTGTATTGAATTTATATTGTTATATGATTTGATACCAGACTATGTCTAAAGCAGCAGTTCGATATACAGTTTGTTTCAAAAGTAATAAACTTCTAATAGTAAAAACCGATTGATATCCAAAAAATAAACATCTCTATAAATAGAGCTAATAATTGTTTCATGCGTAATCTGTGTTGAAAAACTGATCAGGGGTAAATTTTATGATGTACTGGATTTAATATATACATATATATTTTATGCAAGAGTTCATTACACCGGACGGGCAGAAAGTTGAAATTCCTGCACTGCGTGACATGATGCCCTCGGCTTCAATGAATCATTATCAATATATTAAATCCTATATTTATATCATAAAATTTATCCCTGACCAGTTTTTCAAAAGAGACTATGCATGAAAAAATTATTAGTCCTATTTATAGAGATGTTTATTTTTTGGATATCCACCATTTGCGGCTCAATATGGCGGCGATCGAATGCATTGGCCACACTCTTACTATAGTCACTCAAGCAGAGCATAATGTCTACCGATAAGACATAAACTGTGTTAGTAGTAAGATTTTGAACTAGGATCAATAAATTATATAATTACTTGTTGTGGTACCAGCATTTCTCCAACCTTGATGAGGCTGTCTGATTAAATTACGATTAAATTAATTTGATTTCCAATATCAAAGCACGCAGCTAAATCTATCTACAATATGTTCAAAAGAGTTTACATAAGACAGGAAGTTTTTAACACAATGAAAATACAAAAAAATGTTTTTATGCAAAAAAAAGTCTTCGACTATACAGAGTTTTTTTAGAGAATTTTCTTGTAAATTTAAAGGAAAGAACGACCCAAAAAAAATGCCCTCAAATTTAAAATTCTTTATCGAATGATAATAATTAATGAGAAATATAATGAGAAAATAATAATACAAACGTCTCTAATAGCATGCAAACGTTTTTTGGATCGGTGTAGTCGAAATTAACAAATTAAAAATAGCGGATATAAAGCGACGGATAAAAATATTGGTACAGATCAAATACAAAATGAAATGCTATAAAAATCTAACAGTAATACTTGTTGAATAAAATCTATATTTCTGAAACCAATCGTATTATGCTCAACGTAACATATTTTTGTGACTATTGTTTCAGCATAACTAATAATTTGACACACAATTCGGTTCCAAATTAGAGGCAAAAAATATATTAAGTTTTCGATCGTTCTTTCATCATAAAAGCACAAAATTTTATTTTTTTATGCAAAGTGTCTGAAGTTATACTTCTTTGGCGTGATCCCGACATTTGATATTCATTTTTACGTTAAAGATATACACTTATAAAATAAAATAGGAAAATACAAGTATTGACGTTATTTAACTGTTAGGAGTTGTTATTCTTTCAGGTCATGCCGATAAAAAACGACATAAGCGCAAAAAATATAAACTAATAGCTTTTTAGTGTATTTGCCATATGGCAACATACACTATTGGCATCGGTCGGATGGCGGGACCTAGGGGTCGGACCAAATTTTCTCGACGTTTCATAACCTCCTAAACACTTTGGCACCATTTTTGAAAATGTTTATATATATATGTATATATATATATATATATATATATATATATATATATATATATAGGTATATATGTGTACGGGCAATAACTTTCGAAGGAGTTAATTCATTTTAACGAAATTTGGCACAGATGTTGGAATCCATCACCGCACGAAGCCTATTTAAAATAGGCCTAATCGGGTCATTTTAAGGGTGGTTTTTAGGGGTTGAAAAAAGTTTTTGGGCCCAAAAAAACCTAAAAAATTTTCAGAATCTTTTCAAAATTGAAATTTAACCCTTTAATAGCAATTAAAAAGTGCTCCTAAAATTTTAATAAAATCGGCCCGACAGGACCGGATTTTCAAATTTTCTGAAAACACTAGTTTGCGGATAGTGAGTTATTTACTGAAAGGTGTTTTTAATTTTGGTGTAGACGTTCGATCGACAAAAATAATGTAGTTAAGAAAAAAAATGTAATTTTAAGGGGTGTATTAAGGAGTTAATTTTTTTTATTTTGCCCAACAATCACCTTAAGTTCACATAATAAAGCCACAAGGCCTGTATCAGCAAATACACTATATTGTCGGCAGGGTTTTGGCACTGCGACCCGGGTTTTTATTTTCTTTCTTGTCCTTGGTAACTAATATAAAAATGATTTGTCGGGAAAAAGGCCTTTTTAAGTAAACACTTATTTGTTATTTACAGCGACGTTTTGTCCCTTGCTTAGGACTTTTTCAAGCTTTATAACTATTAAATGTTTTGATCAAATAGATATAAAAGTTAAAATTCACATGTAAATATAAATTTGAGTTAAACAATTGTTCATTAAAAAGTTTGTAACAATTCCGTTTTTTTAAAAATATTTTTACGGTTGATGTTCAAACTATTTTATATCTACTTGATCAAAACATTTAATAGTTATAAAGCTTGAAAAAGTCCCAAGCAAGGGACAAAACGTCGCTGTAAATAACAAATAAGTGTTTACTTAAAAAGTCCTTTTTCCCGACAAATCATTTTAATAAACTAGTAGCTTTCAATAAGCTCCTTCCGTTGTCGCTAATATAACCCACTTTGTTGTTTTATGAAATAGACATTTTGTCGTTATTAGAAACATATTCGTTGTATGCTGCGTACGCAACTTCCGTAACAGAGAAAATTTTACCCTCAATGCACCAAAAGAAGTATAACTTCAAAAAGTCATAAGTTTCTGGACATGCATCCAACGTTTTTGCATTTCCTTGTCATTTTAAACAAAATTTGGTTGTGTGGTATATTTACATGATAACATTCTTACCTTGGCATATATTTCTGGGACACTATGCGGTGTGTGTATTTTGGCGCTTTCTGCACTAGACAAGCTCCCGCGTTTCCCACAAGCCGGGGGCGGCGACAGTGGCGGGTGAGAGGCGGCTCACACACATAGAACAGCTCTCACAGTTTTCTTTGATCTACAACAAAACACGAGCGCGTAATTAGTTGCAGGGAGAACAGACTGTGCGCGTTTTATTCAATAGTCGGTACACCTATACAAAAACATCATCAGCAACAGAATTGGAACGCTGGAACTTCTGGAAGTAGAAATATTTAGCAAATTATGTTGCTGTATCACTACTTGAAGTCGAACTTAACTGATTGTGTTTCGTAATATTAATTTTTGCGTTTTTTTGTTAGATATACATCCAGGGTGGCTCAAAAGTTGTCACCCGATGTTCTTTGGCTGTAATTTGTTTTATGAATGAAAAACTTTGGTTCTGCTTTTGGATTATGTTTATTTGATGTCTTAAGGTAGTTGTCGTGGTACAATATTGTCAAAAAGTTATAGATTATACGCGCCTTAAAAGTATACTAGCTTGTAGCTAAGTGATCCATAATTTGTACGCAAAACTGTACCCGTGGAAACGTAACCCATACAGTACTCATATGCATGCATACTTTTCTATAAATTGTTGAACTTTAAACAGTTATTTTTAATTAATTAGACGGTCAAAAAAATTTTCTTATTTTTTTAAACTCATAATAAATGCATTGAAAGACTGTCAGTTTTTGGAAAGTTTCTGACAGTTCTTTTTTTATAAATAAGAAACTGGTTCAGAACTACACAGATCGTATAAAATCAATGCTAATTATCCAATTTTTAATTGAATTTATCTCGGATTATATACAGTCAATCGACTTCAAATTTTCAGGGTAATTGTATTATCATGTCCTTAATAAGTATACAAAAATTAAGAATTTTCTGATGGTGTGCCTTAACCACGACAACTACCTTAATTTTTTTTTCATTAAGTCGAAAAAATGATATCGGCCAAGTGGCCGCCGCCAGAATTGATGATCAAGCAGGCCCGATTTATAGTATTTTGCCAGAACTTCCGGCGATAGGTTCACGCATTCTTGATGCATATTCTCTTTGAGGGCTTCAAGAGTCTGAGGCTTGTTGATATAGACTCGTGACTTAAAAAAACCCCACAAAAAGAAATCTGGAACGGTTTAATCGGGTGATCTTGCCGGCCAGTGCAAATCGCCAAAACGAGAGATCGCCAGATTCATTCGTTCCAGACTTCTTTTTGTGGGGTTTTTTGAAACCACGAGTCTATGTCATCAAGTCGCTGACTCTTGAAGCCCTCAAAGAAAACATCCGTCAAAAATGCGAGAACCTATCGCTGGAAGTTCTGGCAAGAGTTCCTATTAACACTCTTCGATTGAGACCATGCTAGAAAGAAACAACCATATATCTTTTTAAATAATAATGATAAAATAATTTTGTGATCTTGAAACCTATAGAAATATGTTAAAAATGTTGATTTCGATTTTCGGACCCATTACAATAACTACTCGATGTATTGGAAAGTAAATAATATAAATTATCTGAATAAATAATTCAAAGTTTCGTTAATGTACAATTGACTTTTGATTTAATGACCACCATTTTGTGGCAAATTTTGTGAACGTTTTTAAATTTGATTAATAGATTTCTTCTATTTTAGGTATTAAAATATTTCCTGACAAAAGATTTTATTTCTTTTCATCTTTGTATAAAACGAAACTGAATATTTGGATGTGACATTTCAATATTTTTTTGACTTCTTAGAATTTTAGTTTGAAACGTCATAATGTAAGTATTGCAATCGATTCATAAAAATTCAATCATATTAAACATTTCAAATTCACAAAAAGGTATCTAATATTTTTGATGTTCAAAGATGGTAGAGTTACTGCGATATCAAAGTATACCTTTCATTACATATTTGAAAACATTTTGATAATGTAACGACATTTTTAAACATATCAATGAATGAGTTTTAAAGGAACACCACTGGAATATACCCATGTTTATCATGTCATCAAATGATCAAAGCCGTACTCTTCTATTTTTAATATTACTGAAATCATGCGTGCAGAAAATTTGAAAATTCCATAAAAATGTTTAAACATTTTATTTTTTATCATACTTAAAATAAAACAAGATAATTTTAGAAATGTGGACAACTACTAATTATCTAAACACTAATTAAATTTATAAATGTGCATGCGCGATATCAACTACGTTATCATTTCAGTTGTAGTAAATATTTCGAAAGAATTTTAATTTCCCCCGTGTGTTTTGCGTGTGAGGCTTGCGCGTTTTTTTTATACTTTATCATTTGTTAACTCGAAAATTTCCAGAATATCGAATGAGCGTATAACTACTTAATAACGCAATTAAAAACACTGCAACAAGCGCATTAAAATGTCTATTTATAAACCATTTCAAATGATTTAATATTGATGAGTTCATCTATATATTGTAAATTTAGAGGGTAGCAAATAATGTCTAATGATATCACTTAATGCTCTGAATTCAAGCCAAAAATAGGGCTTCGGCTGATAGCTGATTGTAGACATTTTGCAAAATGTCTTTCTCTAGAAGGAAGATAAAGGACAAATATAGGTCTGTAATGGACTACTTTTGTAATTTATGTACGATGTACTAGAAAAAAGTTGGCATTAATTGTGCTAAAAAAACACACGTTTTCAATGTCACACTAAGGTCATAGTGTGACATTGAAAACGTGTGTTTTTTTGGCACAATTAATGCCAACTTATTTCACAAAATTGATCCATCACAAATCTAAAGTGACTCTTCCTTTTTCGGATAAGTTTTTTAACTCTTCAAAATATTTCCAAAATTTAGAGCAATTAACTGACAATGGCATCCTTGCAATAGTCTTTTTTAGTCTCGTAGTGTGGCTTAAATTCAGAGCGTTCCGACAGCCTTAAGTGACCCTCTGAGCACTTCGGTAAACCTTACAAACAATGATCAATATTTCAGATTTATAACACCCAGTGAGTGGAATATCTTCTTTTGTTTAGAATCTTATACAGGCTATGGTAGAAGTTGGTAGAAAGCGCTCTCAGGAACGCCATTGCTAAAGTACACACATACGCTTATCGTTTCATCAAAGGCATCATATCTTTCAACTTGATTGAAGACTTTCGCTGCAACACACACACACGGATCCTATGTAACCGTTATCTCTAACTTTTGACTGTTTTCAAGTCACTCTGACCTGCCCGATCGGTCAGCGAACAAACGAAAAGGATGATATGAACTGTATTTTGCAGGGTTGTCCATTTTAACCTTGAAAATATACAATTTTTTCGAAAGAGAAAAAATCACAAACCTTTAAGATTATTGGTTTGTTTACGGTAGAATTTGTCTGAATTAAATAAAGGTTTTGAGCTGAAAATTGGAAAATTATATAAGGCTGACTATGTTGCATATAATTGATTAATTAGGGCCTAAAAATGTTTTCGCGTACATTTGGTGCGGCCAGACTTTGATAAAAAAAATTCTAGCCAATTGGGTGTAAGGACCATTCCAAATGTCTTACCAAAATTTGGTTTCGATTCGCGCAGTCGTTTGAGCTGTATTGTGTTCAGAGACTAACAGAAAAATAGACTTTTAACAAAAATATGATTTTTGAACTCAGGGGACTTCAGAGCGATTTTTTTTCAATTTTGATAAATGTATTTGGACCTAAATTAGTACCATTCCCCATTTTTGGTACGGGTCCATATCATTTGAAAGGCTATTTTTAGAATTTTATTTTACATAGTTTTCAAAATGTTTTAAAATTATCAACACTATTTTTTATAAGTAATTTTCAAAGGAGAATGCTAATTAAAATTAAAGAAAAATTTCGATCAATTAATTTTATTCTATAAATCTATATATGTTTGAAGCTGGCAATATTGTGTACACCATTCTTGATATTTAAATTGCGATTTGTAATGCACATAGAAAGAAGCAAAAGATATTATAGTGATTCATAATGACGGTAGAAAAGATATATTAGAAAGAGTGAATAGGGCTGAGGAATATTAAAAATAAAATTTTCGGTAATTTTTTGAAACGTCTGCAATTCTTTAAATGACGAATAACCTACGAATCTTCTTCGAAATTTGTCGTTCTAACCAACAAATAATTTTAAATAAGATGCTAAAATATATATCTAGTCTCTTTATTTTTTGTGAAGCTCCTTACTTCAAATAAACTGCGTTTGAAAAATAAATAACCCTATTAATATATCCATAGTGGTATTATTCAGGTCTATGTAAAATATAAATTAAATAATCAGTTTGATCAACATTAAAACCAATTTTGGTATGATCAAACTGATTATTTAATTTAACCTATTAATATACTTTTCAGTTGTGTTATAATCTTAAAACAAGTATATAAAATGAACCCTTTCGTATATATAATAGACCAGTCTGAATGCATTGACCTTCTCAAAGACGTAGTTTGTGCACTTTGTTTCTACAATCCTGTTCTTGACTAAGCTGTGATCTGAACACAAATACGTACGTGCGCTTTTTTTTTGTGACATTTGATCGCGTTTTTTCGGAGATCCTGCTTGTCGTGGAGTCTGTGTTAGTTTCAAATTATTCTTGTAAAACTGTATCGATATTTTCGGAGACCCAGCCCTATATAGGGGAATATATGACAAACACACACACTTACGCGGGTGCATTATATCTGTGAGAATCGTCTTCTATCACATCAGAGAAACACACTTTTATATCGGCATTATTGGATTTACGGACATAAAAGTAGATGCGAGATTGCTCTGCTTTAGAAGTCAAAATCCCTGATAAGAGACGAAAAGATGCGCCATCGAAATTAATCGAGAAAGACCGTTGAAGGACATAAAAACAGTTTTATAGGTGAACTGTAACTCAGAGGTAGGCGTATCAGTGACGTCCGGTAAACGGGAGGCCCCCGATGGACTTAATATTCGTTCAGATAATTTATATCATTCGTGTCTCTATGTGGTAAGTAGACGAAGTTTAGAAAGCGATTTTTTAAGTATTCTGTACCATTTCCATCATAACTTTTACGGAGGCCAAACAAAAAATCTTTTTAAATGCATGCTTTTAAATTTCTCCTAAATAAATCAAAATCCGGTATTTTTACGGTAGATGTGTTTTCATCTTTATTATCTACAAGCTTCAGGGTCATTTTTAGGGTTCCGTATATCCGCTGAAAAAACGGAATCCTTATAGGATCACGCTCGTGTCGGCCTGTCTGAAATTTGGTACATATATAGCGTTTGATGGCCCAATCACGGAGGTATAGCGTAAATAAACGAATTCCAATTTCGGGAGCCAAATTAGAAAGTAAAAAAAAAAATATTTTACAAGTTCATCAAATGAAATAGCTCGTTATAAGGAATTTTTTTTTTTTTATTATTTTTTTTAAATTCACAGTTTAAAAGGTATTAAAGAAAATATACGAAAATCCAGCATTCCCCCCTCAACTCCGAAACTATACTGAGCCTAAAATTTTGAAAAAAGGAGAGAACACTATAATATAGAATCCTGTAGGTATAATTTTATCACTTTTGAGTTTTTTGATAAAATTTGTAGTACGAAATGAGGCAAAGCTTCATCTGGAACGTCTCTGTTTAAAGTAGACGACATCGTCCCCTTATCAGTCTTTCCATTTGGACAGCGTGTGTGCGAGGAAAACATTAAACAAACAATTCAAAATTAAATTCCTATTTTTATTTTTAAGTGCCTCGTGATCAAACGTTTTATTGCTTGCAATAATATCACATCGCTAATCCAACTTTATGATAAAACGATGTGTTATTCGGATCATTGATTGTCATATACGAATTTAATCTGTTATTAACATCAAATTAATGTTCAAATCAATATAAGCAACGAAACAAATCTTGACAAAGACTAGTCGAATTCATCAGTGCGCCAAAATGGGCAAAGTACAAAATAGAAATATTTATTAAATTGCCTCTTCGTCTAACGATTTTAGCTTTAAACTTTATTACAAGAATGAAATATTCAGAACTTAGAACGTAATAAAGAAATTAGGAGACGATTATGAGTCAGAAAAGTTTAAAATATGGAAAAGCGAACCGAAGTAAATAGATAAACCAATTTAAATGTTTTTAAATTTCCGAAAAGAGTTTTAGTTTTAGCAATATATAGTAAACCACTGTTTTGATACTAAAAAGATTCAACTTTGCCGTAAGCCAAGGTTAATAGATTACAGAGGCTGCTTCGTTGCATCACACACGAGTCACAGTAAATAGATTAAGAGAGAGAGGTTGAATATTATAGAAACTCGACAACTCACAGTAAATACAGTGACAATCGTTATATTACTAAAATATTTTTTTGTGAATATAAAAAAAAAACCCAGGTCGCAGTGCGAAAACCCTGCCGACAATATAGTGTATTTGCTTGTATAGGTTCGTGTGTTTTCCTACTTTTATTATGTGAAATTAAGTTTGTTTTTGGGCAAAATAAAAAATTTAACCCCTTAATACACCCCTTAAAATCACATTTTTTTTATTAATTGTAATATTATTATCAATCTAACGCCTACAGCAAATTAAATACACCCTTCAATAAATACGTCACTATCTGCAAATTGGTGTTTTCAAAAAATTTGTAAGTCCGGTCCTGTTAAGCCGATTTTATTAAAATTTTAGGGGCACTTTTTAATTGCTACTAACGGGTTAAATGTCAATTTTGAAACGATTCTGAGAATTTTTTCGGTATTTTGGGGCCCAAAAACATTTTTCAACCCCTAAAAACTACCCTTAAAATGGCCCGATTGCGTCCATTTTAAATAGGCTTCTTGCGGTGATGGATTTCAACACGTGGCCCAAATTTCGTTAAAATCAATTAACTCTTTCGAAAGTTATTGCCCGCACACACATATATATATATATATATATATATATATATATATATATATATATATATATATATATATACAGGGTGTCCCATAAGTCGACGTCCAAACGAAGTGAGGTGATGGGGGAGGTCATTTCCTATCAAAATAACCATAAATGTGGTTATCCAATTGTTTACGGTTCGAAAGTTATTTCAATTTTTGTATTTTTCTCTGAAATCGTGTAGTGCTTATACTAAAAAATTAATTTAAAAAAATCTATGAGTTGTTTGGTTGATTTTTTTTTAATAGGATCCTGAAGGGTCTGCCTTTCCAAAAAAAATAATTTTCATGAGCTCTGTTATCATCTGTCAAATAAAAAAAATGGTTTTGTAAACACTTTTCGGTGGCAAGAAAAATATATTTGATTTTAAATTCACGTTGACAGAAAAAAAGTGTCATAAAAAAAATTGACCAATTATCAGAAAAACTTGTCCATTTAATAGAGATTCTAACGCGGTATAGTACAACTCGTTATTCATGACAGTTTTTTTTTATAACAATTTTTTTACATGCAAGTCGTGTTTGTTAAAAAATACATTTTCGAAAATTTCAAAATCTAAGTTGGCTGGAACGACTTAAACAAATTATTACGTTCCTCTTTCATTCACTACTTCTAATGTATGCTCGCTATTCGTTTTATTACTAGTAAACCTCCGACTTGACTTTTCATTTTGTACTTTGTTATTTGGACCTGCGCTTGGTAATTTGAACTTCGATCCTGTTTGTGATCTGGACTCTCTTCAAGTTGGACGCATCAAAATGGTTTATTCCCATCGGGAGTATGCAGAAATGCACTATATCTACGGGTTTTGTGACGAGAATGCTCGGGCTGCTGCAAGAGAATATCGGGCACGATATCCCAACCAAGAACACTATCCTGACCACAGGGTGTTCCAAAGTATACATCGGCGGTACAGAGAAGGTGAAATCCCTGGGAATGAGCAAAGAGCTGGAAGACCTAGACTTGACATCGACGAAGATGAAATAATTGGAATGGTGACTGAGGACCCATCTACAAGTGTTCGTCGTTTGTCAAGACGTTCGGGAGTTTCGAAGTCCACAGTGCACCGTATTTTAAAAAGGGAACAGTTACATCCATACCATGTGCAACGTGTGCAAGAACTTTTACCCGCTGATTATAACAAAAGGGTGCAATTTTGCCGAGAAATGCTACGTCGGAACAGGGAAGATCCTCAGTTTTTTTATAACATTTTGTGGGGTGACGAATCGAGCTTTCCAAGGACGGGAGTATTCAACATCCATAATTTTCACTCTTGGGATTATGTAAACTCTAGAGCTATAAGAAACGACCATTTTCAACATCAGTTTGGGGTCAACATGCGGGCGGGAATTGTTGAAGGTAAAATGATTGGGCCCCTTGAGCTACCCAGAAGGATCGGGGGCGATGAATATCTTTATTTTTTGCAAAATGATTTGGGCGGCTTACTGGAACACGTGTCGCTAGAAACACGCCGAAACATGTGGTTGCAGCACGATGGGGCTCCTTGTCACTATGCTCTAGTAGTGAGACGATACCTCAACACCGAATACACAAATCGCTGGATTGGAAGGGAAGGAACCATCCAGTGGCCACCGCGGTCACCTGACCTAAACCCCCTAGACTTCTTTTTATGGGGTTATTTCAAAGAACTGGTCTACGCGACAGAAAACCAAAACGAACATCAGCTGCGGCAAAAAATAAGAATTGCGACCAATACAATACAAAATAACGAACGGGCGTTTCGACTAATTTCGAACATTTGTTGTAACTTTAAATAAAATTTGGTTCATTTGTGTTAGACCAGCCAACTTAGATTTTGAAATTTTCGAAAATGTATTTTTTAACAAACACGACTTGCATGTAAAAAAATTGTTATAAAAAAAAACTGTCATGAATAACGAGTTGTACTATACCGCGTTAGAATCTCTATTAAATGGACAAGTTTTTCTGATAATTGGTCAATTTTTTTTATGACACTTTTTTTCTGTCAACGTGAATTTAAAATCAAATATATTTTTCTTGCCACCGAAAAGTGTTTACAAAACCATTTTTTTTATTTGACAGATGATAACAGAGCTCATGAAAATTATTTTTTTTGGAAAGGCAGACCCTTCAGGATCCTATTAAAAAAAAAATCAACCAAACAACTCATAGATTTTTTTAAATTAATTTTTTAGTATAAGCACTACACGATTTCAGAGAAAAATACAAAAATTGAAATAACTTTCGAACCGTAAACAATTGGATAACCACATTTATGGTTATTTTGATAGGAAATGACCTCCCCCATCACCTCACTTCGTTTGGACGTCGACTTATGGGACACCCTGTATATATAAATATATAAACATTTTTAAAAATGGTGCCAAACTGTTTAGGAGGTTATGAAACGTCGAGAAATTTTGGTCCGACCCCTAGGTCCCGCCATCCGACCGATGCCAATAGTGTATGTTGCCATATGGCAAATACACTAATAATTATAAAACACGAATAATGCAGATGATAAAAGTTTTCCATCCAAGTGTAGTAATAACACTGAAAGGACACTAAATATAGAAAAAGTTAAAAAATGGTTAGGAAACACTAAGCTGGAATCTTGTGGTTGACAAATTTTGAAGGGCGGAAGATCAAAAAAAACTTTATATCTCCGACACAAAGCGCACTATTTACGTTTAAGTTAGTATGGCGAAACAAATAAGAAGAAAGTTGACAGTCTATGTATTCTAGTTACTATAGCAACAACTCGACTTATAAACCCGTGACTTTATGAACGAAGAGTTCACGTCCAAACACAACATCTAGTTCAATTATAACACAGCAGTCGATGTGGTTTCGAAAAAAAAATGTCAAGAACGCAAAGCTACCGTTAGATATTGTTAATACTTCATTAATACTAGGAGAACTTGGTGTGGACGACTCCACCGTTCTGCGGGTTGATGCAGATACTTGGAATTTCAATTTTATTATTTTCTACAAGTTTTCCACCCTTAATAGCTGTGTTGATCAACGTCTATTCTACGGGTTTTTTCCTCATAACGTTTAGGTGATATAGGACCCCGAAAATACATTAATTTAATGATTCATCAATACCTATTATTTCTGTTTATTCAATAAACTTTCAATGAAGGTTTGTTAGTTGACTATTTGTTCAAGAATTATACTTTAGCTAGTTGTCAGTTTGAAGCCTAGCAAGGTCATGAATAACGGCACGACTTACAAGGTCAATATTATACGGTACTGCCTAGTGGATAGATACAGTATACGAAAAATTGTAACTTCCGCAATTCACATTTTAACGACAAATATTGAAGGTGGTGAGATCTCTAACCTATAGCATCGCAGATCCCCAGTTATAACCCAATTCTTAACTTTTATAACGGTTGACACTTTGACGAAACCATCCGATAAGTACCTATGTCCTGCGGCTTTAATGTTACACACGTCTGATAATAAAACAACATCGAAATGAAATAAAAGAATAAAATATGGCTAGTGCTAAGGTCTCTTTTCTGCCTCATTCTGAGACAAGTATAACCCCACTGGTTTCACGGAGGACAAGACTATACCGTGTATGCTGTTGTAACATCTATCGTCTGTTAAATAAATATAGAAACTCCAGTCTATCTTCGTCAAGCGTAAGTTTAAAGTACAAGGATGTATTTGATATTTTAGAAGAGCAAGAATATATCCATATACAATGTTCCCTATGGATAGGCTTGCCATCCGTCCGGGTTTCCCCGGATTTGTCCTAGTTTAGAGGGATCAGGGGAACGTCCGGGCGGTTGTAGTCCGGGTTTAAAAATTTAAGAATAAAAAAATTCTAACTGATTATTAAAACAATTTGTAACAAACTGTAATAAGGTTCTGTTTTGTTAGGTACATTTAAAATGATGATAAAAGACGACTAAATTTAATTTTAAGGTCTGAAAATAAATAAAAAGGTGATTTATGACATTTTCAACTGTTTTTTTTATTACACTGACTATGTTTAAAAAAACCTGTTGACATGTCCGGGTTCTTTCACGGCTGGCGTTGTTGCAAAACTTCTTGGTTTCCGAGCTTGTACGCCGTGGTCCTGACGTTTCGTCTACAACTGCGGTAAACATTATCAAAGGCGATGTGGTAGCGGGCGAAGTGTCCTTCTCGGCTGCTCACAAGCAAGTGGGTTTTAAGGATATTTTGCGGGAATATTTAAATAGTATCCGATTCAAACAACACCCGTGGGTTATTCTAGTCTGCTCACAGATAAGTGTGAGGAGCCTAGAACGACACTTTGCCCACAAGCACATCGACTTTGATAATGTCTACCGCAGTTAGATATAAACCGTTAGATATAAATACCAATGGACCACGGCGTACAAGCCCGGAAGCCAAGAAGGTTTACAATGTTTTTTTTGATTTGGACAAGACTTTAAGGTACTTGTCGTGGTACAATATTGTCAAAAAGTTATAGACTATACGCGCCACAAAAGTATACTAGCTTGTAGTTAAGTGATCCATAATCTGTACGCAAGACTGTACCCGTGGAAACGTAACCCATACAGTATTCATATGCGCGTATACTTTTCTATAAATTGTTGAACTTTAAACCGTTATTTATAAATAATTAGACGGTCAAAAAAAATTTCTCATTTTTTTTTAAACTCATAACAAATGCATTGAAAGACTGTCAGTTTTTTGAAAGTTTCTGACAGTTAGTTCTTTTTTTATAAATAAGAAACTGGTTCAGAACTACAGAGATCGTATGCAATCAACGTTAATTATCCAATTTTTAATTGAATTTATCTCGGATTATATACGGTCGATCGACTTCAAACTTTGTATTGTATTGTCATGTCCTTAATAAGTATACGAAAAATAAGAATTTTCTGACGCTGTGCCTTAACCACGACAATTACCTTAAAGACGATTTCTCATATCAGCTCCGGTGTTTCTACGTTTGTTTATGCGACGTCACGGCGACGCGGTGGTGGCTGGAATGGGAGTGAAAACGTCACACAACCCAACTCAACTGTCAAATGTTTGTATTTTATGTGACCAACGTAACCAAAGCGATTTTTCCTTTTCACTTCTTGTTTATATTTCAGTGTGTGTACACTCTGTTTTCTGTGTATTGTTGGTTGAACTCGTCCCATCCTCTATGGCCAGTTATTTATTCTGTGAATATGTCACTTTATTTATATATCTGCCCTGTGTCAAGTATAATATTTACCATATGTTTTGTCTCTGTTTTTTATAAGCATGGATATAAAAAGATTCATCATTCTCTCACAATTAATGTTCCTTTTGTAATGTATGAATATAAATTACGTTGTGTTTATCTGTACGTCACAACGTGTTATTATTTTATTAAAATATTAAAGTAACGCAGTTTATATCCAGTTATAATATTACCGAGCTGGGTAGAGTAGTGGTGACAGCACTAGACTCGCATTCGAAAGGTTCGGGTTCGAATCCCGGCGGGGGCAGATGTCGCTGGGACTTTTTCCTACTGCCTCTCGCCGAGAAACGGTAATTCCTGTACCGGCCGTCTTGATTGAGGTTTTCCATGGATTCCCTCAATTAATTCCAGATAAATATCGAGATGGTCCCTTATTTGAGGCCATGGCCGATTACCTATCAAACTCCTAGTTCAAAAATTACCTGCCTTACCCTAATTTCCTATAATTCCTTCAATCGCCCATTGCTATTATATAAGTTGAAGTTTTAAAAATGTAGAAAATAACGGGAAGTGTGGTAGTTGGAAAATAGTAATGGTGCGAATGGCGTCTGTTATGACATAAAGTTGAGAAACGGACGTTAAACGCATTATTATTATTATTATTATTATTATCCAGTTATAATATTACATCAGGGTTTTTCTCATTTTGTAGTAGTGTTTTTATAATACTCGAATTATAATAATATCCGAAATAAATGCGTAAAACTAGTTTTGAGCAAGGAATATTTCTCAAGCCTGAAATCTTACATTTATTTGGGTATTGAGTATTACAAAATGAGCAGAAAACCATTTTTCCTCTCACATTATTCTCTGCCGTTATGTCGGAGCGCGCTAGAATAGAATATATTTATTATCCGATACAACAGTCAAGTAGGATTCGTCAACAGAAGTAGTTTTAATAATTATAATTAATCGAATACAATTCATTAACTGAATAGAAACAAGATTTATGTAGCAGAGTCTTCAGCTCTCTTTTAAATTTATGAAAGGGCAGTAACTTCAGCTCAGCAGAGAACAATGTAAGAGGAAAAAGTTGGAGAGGGAATTCGAACTATAATACTCGCCACGGCTCTGAAGTTAGTCACACACAGCGTCGCAAATGAATATTTTAGAGTCGTCTTGGTTGTTTTGTGGGAAACCTTCCAGTTACCGGCACAGAACGTGCGCTCGTCGGTGATTGGTTATCGCTGGTTGTCGTCTCACTTGTCGCTTTCCTGCTATAAAGTACGGTCCAGTATGCTACAGTTAAGTTGTTTCTTTGATTGTTAATTGATCAAGATGCCTAATACAGTTTTGCATAGACAAGCACGAAAAATAATTTTTTGGATGACTTTATGCAAAGAATTAAATCTTTAGATTAAAGAAAAATTAAAAATAAAAATATAGCGCGAGTTTGTAGTTTTTCAATCCACTGTACCTGCGCAAGCCTCCATTTGCATCTAACTTCAGAACCTTTTAGAACCGTGGAGCATATTATACCGACAGACGCTTATTGGATCGTCTCGCTCACACGACCAGACAGAGAGAGAGGGTATAAATTCAATTGGTTCGGCGGGAAATCAGCCGGCACAAATCAAGTATATTGCAAGCCGTATTGCATCTATGTTTGCACGCATGGTAGTCGATGTGTTAACAAATCAGTTTAATATTCATGGACGCAGAGACAGTTGTCACTGCCGCTACGTACATAATACATTCAATGGGCAATACATTACTGATCCAAATATACATCTATTCCCGAAATGTTTGAATGTATGTTGATGATAGATAATTCACCGAATATGTATTAGTGCAGTGGACAAGTAAACGTATTTGCTTCCCTTTACTTCTGTGATTAAAAAAACAAAAACAGAAATGTTGATTTATCGAGCTAAACGAAAATCTCTTAAAACAGGTACTCCATTTAATGACACCTAGAATAGGGATGTTGACTGTATTCAAATAAAAACATAATTTTAACGAAAAGTAGTAGTTTCTATGATAGAAATACTAAAAAACACTATATTTTTCCTTATTTTTAAGAAATTTAATTAATATTTAATAAATAAAACCTAATAAAATCACTCTCAAGTCACGTGACAACCGACACCAATCAGAGCGCATGACGTCATATGTTCAGCCGCTATCAAAAAACTTCATTGTTTGGTTAATATTTAGTGTGTAATTTATTATTATTTGTTTATAGGAAACGTCAAATTACATGTAACTATAGCAACGACTACGAAACAACTTTTCATCACCTCAGTTTACTAACGTTTATGAGCACAGAATACGTATCTATAGGATGGTAGCTCCCGTGTAAACTTTTGAGCCTCCTTTGGTATGAACAGGTGACGTACCGCGACTAGTATTGGCGTTTTGAACCGAAATTTGAAACGGGATTTAAAATACATGATTTTTAAGGTTTGAGTTGTATTTAAATAAAAATAATAAATATTTGTGGCAATATTAGGTACTTATGCACGATTTAAAACACTTCCCCAAAAATAGTCAACATCCCTATTGTTAGTATGGCATAATATACTTTTTTTTTAATTTTTGTGCAAAAAACATTTCGAATGAATCATGCGATTATAAAAATCACTGGAATACGAATCGTTCGATTATCGAAACCATTCGATTATTTCCAACACTAGTCCTCAATACTGATTAATCGATATTTTATCATTATATTTTTGTTGTGTTGTTATTCTATAATATATAATATATTATGTATAGTCCGAAGACAGGTGGGTGAAAATATATATGCGCTGTTTATGTCAACCCTTTAATTGTCAAATATATAATAATAATGATAAAATAATTACACTAAATCATGTATAAAGTGGTTTGTTATGACATCCTATAAAATTTCGTTTGTAGGTTAATGTTGAAGACATTATTATATTTTATCGATGTAAAAAAACAGTGGGTATGAATAATAGCTGTATCTTTGACATTACTTATCGTTCAAGTTAAAAAAGAAATACATGCTTTTTTAATGAATTTTTACAGACGTTAGTTCAATTAATCCAAATAAATAAAATCGTAACGTAGTCTGTAATTGTAGTTTTAAAGATTCCTGGATAGAATTTTCAGTTAGTTTGTTCTGTCTGTTCGGGCTACTCTTTGAAACGGCTGAGCCTATTGTGATGGCATTTCACAGGCAGGTAAAGTATTATGCCAGGAAGTGATCTAGGCTACATATTATCCCAAAAATAACTCTTATGGAGGTAAGCAGGGTGATGGAAACCTTCATAAAGGATACGCTGTATCTCTGAAATTACTTAAGTTGAAAAAGAAATTACATGCTCGACGATCTTTTGAACACACTACCCAGGCGGGTTGGAGGTGGATTTTATATAAAAGAATTTAACCGGGTACAATATATCTATTATACCACGCTAGTCTTAAGGGGGTATTCTCATGTGACCACTTCGAAAAATCGATTTTTTTTCATATTTCAATAGTAAAACCTATCGAAAATATGCTGTGAAAAATAGAGACCGAAATTCCTAGTTTTAAATAAATTACAACTCATAGTCGCCGACGAGCCGTATAAGCAACTTGTTGGCTCTTGAAACTTTAAACGCATTTATCTGGAAACATTATTTTCTAAAACTGTCATGGTTCTAAAAAAAAAGTATTCAACCGATTGCTTTGAAATTTATATATGTTCTTCTACTCATTAATGGTTATCGTCCGTACCAAAATTGCTTATTTTCGAAAATATTTTCTTATTTTTTTTAAACGATTTTTAACAAAAAAATTAACAAAAAACAAACTTTTTTCTACAGTCCGCCATTTTTTTTTCTAATGAAATGGATTAATTTTGGTAGGGACGATAGCGACATCCCTACTGAACAATGATTCATTCGATTTTTTTATTTCAGACAACATGAACAGCCGCTATTACCATGACCAGTGACCTGCTTTTTTTTTAGTGTCTAATTTAATTAAAAAAATATATATATATAAAAAATGTAAAATAAGAGAAAAAAAAATTTTTTTATACAGTTAAAGATACAGACATAAACATATAAAAAAATTAAAATGATTGAATGTTATTGTCGTTTAAAAAAAAATTCCCTAAAAAGAGGTAAAATTTTTGCGTTCACATCATAATAATATCGAAATAATATTAAACGTAGATGATATAATGTATAGTACAAGTTTACAACAAATAATATGTAACTGTAAATGATGCAACAATACTCAGCATTAGGCAATCAATTATCATAATATACGGATTCGCCAATAGGATATATTATTATAGTATATTATACCTTCATCACATATTGTTTTAATTTATACATGTGCTAACTGTATGCTTATACTTGGTAGTGTTGCCGTTGAATTTATTACAATCCAGCGATTTGCCCGTGACTTAGCCCGCCTGGTATATATTGTATATATTGTATATATTGTACCCGATTAAATTCTTTTATATAAAATCCACACCCACTCCATTCTTTAACTTAAGTAATTTCCAGAGATGGAAAAAACGGGTCTTTTTAGTGATCTGCATCTTTGCATCTTGATCCCGTATGTGAGCCGGGTCACTGAACCGGTTCAAAAAGAGTCGAGTTCTGAATATGTTACTGCAGTCTGCCACTGAATTACCTAGTTCAGTCAATCATATCATGACCTGTATAGAATCAAGAATGCATAGCCAAACATGTGATGCATGAGTCATTTGTGCTGACAGATGCATCAAAGCAAGAACTGATACGTAAGTGTAAAATGTGCTTTTGTGTGTTGTGTTTCACTGAGTTATGCGGATCCGTTGATCCGTCGGCTCAAAAAAAAGTGAGTCGGCTCTCACGGATCTTCTGTCGGCGTCGGCTCTTTGGACCAGTTCAGATCTGAGTTACCCAACTTTAGTAATTTCAGATACTTCCCTATTTGAATCGGATTTTGGTCACGATTTCATGTATTTTAATTTTTGTGGACGAAGCCCTTAGGCTACTTTATTTTAGAAAAAGAATAAGGGCTCCGTCCACAAAAATTAAAATCCATGAAATCGTGACAAAAATCCGAGTTAATCCTTATAACATCAGATATCTGTCAATGAAAGTGCCGTCAAAATCGATCCAGTCGTTTCGTAGATCAGCCGGAACAAACAGAGAGATAGACAGCTCGGACAAATAGCACAAACTGACTGAGAACTGAAAATTCGCTCTAGGAATCTTTAAAACTGCACAATTACAGACCACTTTACGATTTTATTTATTTTTATTAATTGAACTAACTTAACTGTAAAATCGTAGTATGTGGACTTTGCAATCCTTTGGCTATATATAGATGTCATAGGATCATAATTGAAACAATCGGATCTTTGCGAAATCCTAGGACGTTTGCAAAAACCGAATAATTAATTATTAATCGTCCTAGGATTTTCGCGAAGATCCGATTATTTCAATTAATTATCCTACGACATATACAAGCACTTTACTTATGTAAAAAGTGTTGTATTGTACAAAGTTTGGAATTGTCGATTTTAGTTATTTGTAGGTATAGAGTATTAAATATAGATGTATAGATTTACACAACCATCTTATACGATAAACTGGAAGAGCAGGAGTGCACTCAACACATTTACTATAATTTAAACTCATATTTATATATACTATGGTCGTCTTCGTATACGGTACATAGCGCATGTGATGTAGGCAACGAATATATTAAGACAGATACACAAATGGGTTTGTTACAAATTAACATTGACATAGGTAAATAACTAAACGATGGGCGCTATCTAACGTAGACATTTTATCCGTGGATATGGAATAATACTGGATTAAAACATATTTTTACTAAAAATATATGTAGA
Organism: Venustoraphidia nigricollis; assembly: GCA_034508555.1. NCBI lineage: Eukaryota > Metazoa > Arthropoda > Insecta > Raphidioptera > Raphidiidae > Venustoraphidia > Venustoraphidia nigricollis. The sequence continues at coordinate 782,925 of JAVRKA010000083.1, forward strand.
TTTTACATACGCTTGTAGCTACGTAACGTACCTGCTGAATTCATTTAGTATAATAGCTATTATACTAAATGAATTCAGCTGGTACGTAGCTACAAGCGTATGTAAAATCTACTAATATGAAATAATGGTGTTGATAATTTACCGATATTAAATTGTCGTTTTCCGCTTTAAACAGTTCTAATAAAACAGAAATATTCCGTGACTTAGGACCGTTTTAAAAAGGAAAGTTCATCTTTGATTCATTCAAGAGCCCTCGCTACTGCGAGAGTTCATGTCTAGCTACAGCTAAAATAATTGGCTCTCGCATGTACTGAATTTGGGTGTGGTAAATTGCTATATTATGAAGGATTAAAATGTTGAATTGTGAGCACCGTAGAGTAATTGATTAACTCATTCCGCCGCGAAAGTGGAAAGATTCTGGTTTAAGTCCAGACGGTGACGTGTTGGAATAATCAATTTTTCTAATATAGTGCTACAACAATTAATGTTTCTTAACAATTATAGCAGACAATAGCTATTATACTAAATAAAAATATATGTTTTTTTGAAGCAGCAAGCCACATTTTGTGAAACTTAATGCTTTATCGCAGCTAATAAAAACAGTAACAAAATGTAATTTTCGACCACAGTTCGAAATTTCCCGACGGCATATTTTACGATCTGAATATAAAAAAAATATATTTCATTAGTAGAACAAAAAAACTACCGACCCGATTTAAGTAAAAATTGTCCAGGACCATTCTTGGAACACTCTCTTTACCTATATGTAATTACATGATCAAGTGCCCCACGCTTTTAAGCGTTATAGAAGAGAAAGACAATTATTTTCTTTTTAAATATATATATAGTTTATGAACCAAGATTATTAGTAATAGTGTTACACTAAATCTATTACATTCTATATATATAGCAAAAAAGTACGATAAAGCAGCGTCATTTTCTCTAAACTAGATCACGTTAATTGAATACTAACAAAGGATCTGTTTTATTCTCAACAAAACCAACGACATCAAAGCAACGCCTTGTTGATAATAATTTTCAATTCATGTCATATCTTATTTAGGTTCCATACGAAATTAGTATAATATAAAGTACAGCACGTGTGCTACCGTATATAGATGCCCAAATAGTTACGGGTTACTGCCGTTCTTCTTCATTAGTCCGGTCGCTAGTGTAGAAGAAGATTTTAATATTACAACTCATGTGAGTTGCGTCCCAACTGAGGATAACTTGGTTTCTGCTGTAGTCATATAAACAAAATTTGGGTAAATTTTTTTGGTAAAAGAAAGTTCAAAAAGCTAACGGTATAGAGTAAATTACTAGTCATTGGACAGAACACATTTTCATTAGCTATAACGATACTAAAGCAGATTTGAATAACTCATAAAATGAGTCATTCAAATCTGCTTTAGTATCGTTCTTATTCTTATTATAGCTAATGAAAATGTGTTCTGTTCAATGACTAGTAGTTTACCCTATCTAGATTGTAATGCATTAAGTGACTTTATGCGAGTATTAACAGTTACACGAATCATAAGAGCATTACAACCGAGATACATGCTACATTACTACAATAGCTATTGAATGGGAAAAACCTCATTCAAAACTATTCAGTATAGTGAATTCAATCCGATTTTCACTCGAGTGAAGCCAGGTCAGCCAGTTATTATAGATCTTAATTTTTTCTAAGAAATAAGCAGTTATTTAACACTAATGCTGGATTGCAGAAAGGATTGTCAAATAATTTGATTTGACTATGACGTTAGATTGTGAACATACATTTTTCTCCACAAGGAAAACATTGTAGATTTTAAATTCGATTCTGTTCGAAAAATAATTGATCGATTGAAATGATTTTTACTAAACTGTGTATACGTGTATTTAACATAGTTTTTTTTGCATAATTTTTACTTCGACGCGACATTTTTCTATGCATTTTTATCAAAATTTGACATGAAAAACAAACTTTTTCTGTGTAGATCAAGCATTTGTTTTTGTGTGAATACATTCTAATGTTGTACATAACAGGAAGTTTGAATACGACATTAGACTGCTCTTGCATGTATAAAAACTGTAATTAGTGTATTTGCCATATGGCAACATACACTATTGGCGTCGGTCGGATGGCGGGACCTAGGGGTCGAACCAAAATTTCTCGACGTTTCATAACCTCCTAAACACATTGGCACCATTTTTAAAAATGTTTATATATATATATATATATATATATATATATATATATATATATATATATATATATATGTGTGTGTACGGGCAATAACTTTCGAAAGAGCTAATTGATTTTAACGAAATTTGGGCCACGTGTTGAAATCCATCACCGCAAGAAGCCTATTTAAAATGGACGCAATCGGGCCATTTTAAGGGTAGTTTTTAGGGGTTGAAAAATGTTTTTGGGCCCCAAAATACCGAAAAAATTCTCAGAATCGTTTCAAAATTGACATTTAACCCGTTAGTAGCAATTAAAAAGTGCCCCTAAAATTTTAATAAAATCGGCTCAACAGGACCGGACTTACAAATTTTTTGAAAACACTAATTTGCAGATAGTGACTTATTTATTGAAGGGAGTATTTAGTTCGGTGTAGACGTTAGATAGATAATAATATTACAATTAAGAAAAAATTGTTATTTTGAGGGGTGTATTAAGGGGTTAAATTTTTTATTTTGTCCAAAAACAAACTTAATTTCACATAATAGAAGTATAAAACCACACGATCCTATACAAACAAATACACTATATTGTCGGCAGGGTTTTGGCACTGCGACCCGGGTTTTTATATTATTACAATCTAAGGTCATTGTCAAATCAAATTATTTGACAATCCTTTCTGCAACTCAGCATAAATGTCATCTGTCCGGAGGCCATCACTGTGGCTCCCTAACTATTTGAGGATGCTGTTACAGAGATTACAGTTCCACAGCACAGTGTGCTTGCTAAAAAGGGAAGACATGACACAAAAAACGTCAGCGTGATTATATAATAGTGGTGCAATAACTGCGGTGGCGGCGCGATTGAAGCAAAAACTACCACCCCAACACAGCGCACTCACACACGCCATGCGGAGGGAGAATAAGTATGCACGCTCGAGGTACGACGGTAAAAAATATTTGAATGTTTGCGGTAAGGGTCTCAGTTCTCGTTCTAGTGAAATGATGTGACCGAAGTTTACGTTCATCAGAATTGAGAAATCATTCTTTGAAAAAGACTTTCAGGTCAACTGTTTTTGATCGATTTCAAAGAAAAAAAATTGGGGTCCCAGAAAATGTGACGCAGCATGCATGGGAAGGGGTTCGAAAAGGCGATATTTCGCGTGAAGTATTTTATAAACAGTCTTATAAATTAAATTTGAACTAAAATTTATTTTTACAGAATATATTTTTTAAGCCGAGCAACAAATATTAAAAAAATATTAATATTTCAGTCGAGGCGAAACCAAGTCAATATATTTTTATTTAAAAATGCCGGTTTGTCTCGACTGAACTAAAACTAAATAACATCTTATAAAAATAATTGCAAATAAAACAATAGTACGTGTTGATTTGACATTAGGCAACAATAATGAAAAACCCGGGTCGCAGTACCAAAACTCTTCCGAGAATATAGTGTACTAGCGGCTCGGTCCAGCTTCGCACGGATAGCGCAAATTATTTAATTATCTATATACATAAAAGATGAGAATAATTATCATAAAATTCTCAACGTGTATTGAATTTGTTCAAATTTAATCGCTCAAAAATTGAAGAAAAAATTGCCAAAAAACATAAGAAAATTCTGATGATCCGATCGCTACCAAACTTCACAAGATTCTGAAGATTACCTGAAAATTTCATCAAAATCGGTCAAGCCGTTTTGGAGTCCATAGGGAACATATATGACACATCAACAGATAGAAGATTTGCCAATACTCATGGCATTTTTGATATTGTCATTATTAGTTGATAAAAATATGAAAGGTCCGCCAACTGACGTCATCTACTGACCTTGCATATCATTGAGAGAGAGGATATTTTTTCTAAAGATAGGATAATGTTCAGTAATTGACGTTATCATTTTTAATGATGTTTTTAAGCTACACTACTTTTCAACTAACCTCAAAATAATTTTATTAAATCAGGTCAACGTTTTACATCCATCGAATTCAAGTAGTATCAGAACTGTAATGACACTTTCAGTTTATTGACCACTTTTGAACTGAGTACATCTAAATTTACATCTGGTTTTTAAATTTACTGTAACTTTATAAACTAATCTATAAAATGTAAAATTGCGTTTAAAATCATCAACGCTTTTTACTACTGTGTGATTATAAACTGGTTCCATCACCGGGTGCTCCTCGTTGGCATGGTACAAGAACAAGGCAAGGGCGGAATCCCTTCCATCCCTTCACACATGTACCTCTATATGCTCAGACCTAATGATAACATGATACGTGGCCCAACTGGCGTTCGGTTTGGTTCCAACAACACATATGACGCTATTTTCATCAGATATCAACACAGGGACTCATTTAATTAATGCACAATATCTGATGTTCAGTGTAAAACTAAACTCACATTATTATAATGGTAGAGCGGCACACCAGGCAGCACTTGTTAGGGAAATTTGGGGGGGGATATTATACAATAGAAGAAACAACCTTACGTATTACTGATATGATGCAAGACTTGAATTTCAAGAATTATGTTAAACTCTTTAAAAAATCGGGATGTAGAACCATGTTTCAATACTTAATCTAAAACATGTTCGTCAGATTTGCCAGAAAGCCCTCATGCTCTAACGACAAGTTAAACTGGATTGAGAGAGAAACTTAACTTTGCGGCCAGTTTATCAACTGCAAATAAGTTTATAATCGCAAAAAAAATATTTTTTTTGTGATGTATTTACAAATTTACAGTTTTCGTATTTTTTCTTTTACTTGTGCTATAAGACATTGCTTCTTGCCAAATTTCATGATTGTAGATTAGTAAGTACTCCATAGGTTTTGATTCCCTTGCGATGTTAAAATATGCGGAATAAACAGTATATCTTTTGACTGCGTTGACTTAAAAGTTTAATTTTTTCACAGCTCCAAGGAATTGCAGACCTGAGTATTTGGTATTAATTTCAACTTGATACCCCCATGGGTTCCTGAGAAAAGAGATCTTGACAGACAGACAAACGGACAACAAAGTGATCCTATAAGGGTTCCTTTTTTTCTTTTTGAGGTATGGAACCCTAAAAATGCGAAAATTGAAAATACAATTATTTCAGCATCTATAATCATCAACATCAGAATGCAACTAAGCGCATATGGTCAACAATGTATGGTCGATCCTAACTTATATTTTTACAATATCGAGCCGAAGATTATTCTTGATCTGTGTTCGTTTTAATACAATGTGTTGAACAAAGACAGTCAAAGATGAAACCCGGTGTTTCTATTTGCGAAATACACTACAGAATGCTGCGATACCTGATTTAGCGAACTGTGATTAAGACGTAAAGATTATGCATATATATGTCTTGCACATGTATGCATATATTATGTTTATTTAGTGCATAATGACGTTTCCATTTAATTTCCCGGAAACGTGCTAAATTTGTGAACATCGCTCTATAATATCTATTTTCTAATGTAAATCTGTATGTTTCAAAAAAATACAACAAAATTCGGTTTCATTTTTTTTTTGCTGGAATCAGTTCAAGAGACCATACTGATTATTGTAGTGTATTTTGTTAAATAACTATGTCATAAAATTATTTTAAGGTACATAAGTTCCTTTGATTATAAATGTACAACTAAAATATTTTATTTCAATTTATTGTAAATCAATCAGTCTTAAAATAAAACATTAAAATGAACTCAAGTATTTATTGAACATAACAATTATGAAAACCCATCTGTTCTCAGACGGTAACCTGGTATGATATCGTTTTTATAAAAACAAGAATAAAAATATATTTTCGTTTAAACAATTTTTTTTATATATTTGATCGATTTTCAACAACAAATGTTGAAAATTTATTAACGTAAATTTTATATTTCTAATGTTATTAATTTCTCATTTCTGACGCTCTAAAAGTATAGTAAAAAAATGTTTTTTCAATTCAAAATTTTTCTTCTATAAAAAATGACCCTATTTTTTATGTAAATGTAAAAGAAAAGAAAGATTGTACATTACAGACATTCAACATTTGAGGTCTTCATTGTATATTTGTAAAAGTTATTTGTTTATACATGTTGGGTTTTCTTAAGCCGCCTCGTTCAGACCAAAGAGAAAATATTAAAAAAATATTTTTTTGTACACAAAAAAAAAATTTTTTTTGGCAAGAAAATATTACCATTACAATGGCACTAACTTTTTAATTATTATTTAGAATTTTCTACATTAATAATAATCAAAAACTTACATGTAATTGCAGTCGACTGTAGACTAACTTGTACAGCGGATTTTTAAGACGAAAAAAAATCGCACTTTCTCCTTGTAATCGTAAAAAGCTTATCACAAATTGTTTTTTCAAAACTATAAAATAATGAACAACTGAAAACTAAATCACAAATGTTGTACAAAACAAATTTTGAAGAAAAAAATACAAAACCACATAAAATCAACAATCAAAGACTTGTGTTAATTCTCGTATTTATGAGACGTTAGAAAACAAACACTTAAATCCAATAAAGCGTACACATTTTTTTAAGACCCTTAAGAAAACATAATGACTAAAATTAAATCAAATTCACAGAGTAAGGTACGACACACTCTGTTCAGAAATCACGTTGCAACTAAAAATTCTCAGCAGGTCATTTTTGAAACGTGAATTGTCCTGTAGATTACACAATTATGAAATCGAGCATGCAATTTAAAAAACCAACAACTCTGTTTCATTTATTTCAATTTTATAATGTTGGAAAAAAACTTTATAAATATTTATACAGAGTGTCCTCTATATATTTTTGTCTTTTAAAATAAAAATACGTAGTATCAGTTGAACTACAAACTAACTGAATGAAATTTGTTAGGAAATATTTTTCGAATATTTCGTATGATCGTCAATATTATTATATACTTTTCCATAATGATTTATGTTCTATTTATTTTTCTAAGAAAGTTTTTTTTCTAAACTTTAAAGTTTCGGAAATATTTTGAAAATAAAAAAAATCAGCTTTTCCCTTGACCTGGAGTTTAATTGATCTGTCAAAAATAGTTGACAAGCATGCTTCAATAGGGTATTTGCCAGTGATCAAAACGTTTATTATAATATTTCAAATGTAAATATTTTTGAAGTTGAAATGGCCCTGAAGCCCAGTTAACTGGATTTTTTTTAAGTAATTCAGAGAAACTACAAAATAAACCGTAAATTCAGATTCACGTTGCAGTACATCACACACTTTTAAAATGAAGGACTCGATCGCTTCAAATCCCCGGTAGCAGCATAGTTAAGATCCGAAGGTATTGTGTCAGTACTTATAATAAACTGATTATTATTCTAAGAAAAGTTGTGCGCATGTATGAACTTAATGAATGCTATTATTGTTGAACAGATAAATTTAAATTGCAATGCTGTGTACAGGTACACGCCTATAATAACAATAATAATGTCCATTGCAATTAAAAAAAATCTAATAATGATATATCAGTCTGTATAATTTAAATACATAGTTTGAATTCTTCGCTAAAACTCTCTTTAAATTATACATATTGGCTTGAGTCATTACGTATTAAACCTGATTCTACGCGTGGAAAAAATTAAAATTACTCAAACTGTAGTAATAATGTTGCCAGCCATCATTAGCTGTTATGGTATTTCAGTATCATAATTCTCTCTTAAATACCATATTAAATCACCATAATATCTAAAACTAGCCGCTATCCGCGGTTGCGTAGATACGCTGTCTGTATTTCTGAAATTGCTTAAACCAAAAACGGGAAAAAATACTCTGCTTAGAAAATAATGTTCGACGTCTTTTGGACGAGGTGGCGGTAGATTTTGTATAAAAGAACTGTGGGTACTATCTATACCACGTGGACGAAGTTTAATTATAATAGTAACTAATACAGTAAGAAAATATATTTCAATTATCAGGTATTCCCCTAAAATCTTTAGATATCAAAAAATATTTTTATAATAAACGCGGAGTTAAAGGATTAATTAATTTATAATTCGCTAAATATTCGCGTAGTTTGAATAAAGTTAGACTTTATGTAATTTAATGAAATTTTATTTCAAAGTTCGTTGCCCGAAAACCTTGAGTTAATATAATGTCTGCGCTTATATCAACACTTTTACCCTACACCACTGGCCTACTTTTCTTTTAATTTGTTTATCAGCAAAATATAAACAGGGTGATAATATATACTTATATATGTATATGAATTCATTTAATTTGGAATAAGCGTTTCGGCAGACGATGTACCAGAATCGTTTATTCTATTTAAATCACACTATCTAAGAGCGAACTTATGCTGAACCGTAAAAACCGAGGCAAAATAAAACGACTAAAGTGCATTCAACGCGGCGCATTAAATGTTAGCCAATTGTTATCCAACGCTTAATGTCATTGCAATGACCGCGACAAAACCTCTTGTCTGAATACAAAATTTCATCCAAATCGTTAGAGCCTTTTCCGAGAGACGTGAAATAAATCTATATATACATACGGCACATATATACACTATTAGCGTCGATCTGATGGCGGGACCTAGGGGTCGGACCAAACATGCTTGACATTTCATAGCCTCCTAAACACTTTGCCACCACTTTTTGAAAATGTTTATACACATATTTACTCAAGAGGTAAAGTTGGTAAGTTTGGGTTTAGGAGGCAACCAATTTCAAAATTTCTTCACCAATATTTAGAATGGACCTTCAGGATGGTCATAGACTATATATTATCGCGTTAAAATAAAAGCGCTTATCATGGAGACCAATATTATATAAAAATGGACATTGGTATATTTGTTAAAGATTAATAGACTTCGACATCGTTAAACCGATCACCATGAAAATTAGAAGATATATGAATTTTTCATGAAGAAAGTTTTCACGCTATTCACTTTGTTGTAACTCACCACTCAATCGTAATTTAGTAGAGCCGAAGGCTGCACTACATGTGGTTGCTACCGTGTTTTAATCAACTTTGACAGCGTTTAACCGATCACCATGAAAGTTGACAAATATATGTATTTTTCATGGAGTTGGTTTTCACGCTATTCACTTTGTTGTAACTCACCACCAGATTGCAATTTAGTAGAGCCGAAGGCTTCACTACATGTGGTTGCTACGGTGTTTTAATCAACTTCGACACCGTTTAACCGATCACCATGAAAGTTGACAGATATATGTATTTTTCATGGAGAAGATTTTCACGCTATTCACTTTGTTGTAACTCACCACTAGATCGTAATTCGGTAGAGCCGAAGGTTTCACTACATGTGGTTGCTACCGTGTTTCAATCAATCGCGTGCAGAGCCGCGGGCAGCGACTATGACAAATAGAATAGCCAGTCGAAGGTGCATTGGGCCGAAATCGCAGGAAAAACAAAACGAAATCTCAAATGTTCCGTCAAAAAAGCAAGGTCACTGCAGTATTTTGATGAAAGCAAATTGAAAGTTTGGTCATGGAAGGGCGAAACTATTTTGTGAAGTATGTAAGAATAGTTGTTTAAGTAGATATCTGGCAGGGACATATAGTGGGCGGAACGGGTGGGGAAGGGGGAGGTTACAAAGTACGGGAAACGATATTTAGCCCGCTCGGCAAGTTGCCAAATAAAACATCCGTCGAATGCATCTCTTCAGCCACTCGATATGTGAAATACAACTATCTATTGTCGCGAATGAGTTCAGAGAACTCGAATATTCTCACTTTTAAAACACAAACTCTCAGCTTTAAATACGTCGGCAGTGAAGTAAAAGCGAAAACCGGTTCAACATACCGTGAAAAAAACATTCTGCTGTGTTAAATAAACGAGCAGATAAAGACTGGTTTATATTAACGTAACATGTTTCGAAAATGTCTAATTTCTATGAAGAGTCTTTTTCAATGTTAATGCTTCAAAATAAATTAGAATTATGTACCATTCTTTTCATATGATTTGTAGTCGAGTTTTTACAGTTTGTTGGATCTAAATATATGATTTAAAATCAGATAAAAATGAGAAAATTAGCATAAGTTGAAAAAATTATTAAACAAGTCGCATTTCTCAGTATTTTCAATATAAGTTTGTAAAGTAATATCTTCAAAATATTAATTTGCCTTCCCATAATTCGAAATCTCGTAACGTTCTGTAAAGAACTACTGACGAATATCACTTTTTTTTAGATATTTTTAGGACAAAAATATGTGTTTTTTGAAATTTTTAAGCAACAATCCAAATCCCAGCTAATAAAAACAGTAAGTAATAACATGAATTTTGCGATGACAGTTCAAAATTTCTCGAGAGTATATCTTACTGTCTAAGGGATCTGTCATTTTAAAATATTCAAGATCTTTTAAATTCATTACATGATTGGAAAAAGTTGACTATAACGCTGGTTTTTAGAAACCCGTTCCGTATTATACGGTGGCTGCAGCTTGCAGATCCGCTCAAGCAGACATAACAATGGCTTTCTGACACAAATACAGACATTTTATTATTGCTGTTATTGAAAATGACAAAACAAATATTCTCTGCATCGATCAGTTTCAAAATACAATTTGATGTCGGTTAAATCCGTAGAGGCTTAGCAGCTACAGCAAAGAAACCTAACTTGTAACTTAAACTATGGACACGTTGAGAACTGCAGTTCACTCTATTCTCCGTTCCTATGCAAGAATATAACAATCCGACTCATATATTTTCGAGTGTATTTTCAACTGATTTTTCTCACATATTTTTAAATTTTAGTCCCTACTTCTTATGAAAAGTGTCTCCTCTTACTCTGTTTAGTCAATGAAAAAAATTATTAAAGTGTCAAAAATTTAGTTTTATTGGTGTATGATTGCCACGAAGAGGGAATGAAGTAGTTGAAAATACATGAGCTCTTCTGTATTAACAGATGATGTTTGTCGTTGTTTTATCTTTGGCTATCGAGCGTCTATAATCTACAATGTAGGAGATTGCGTACTGAAGTTCACAGGCAGATGGTTTCCAGTGATATCTTACCTTTAACACTGGATTGTAATTGTTCGCGAAAATATATAAAAAATTAACATAAGTATACAGTCTGCCAGTCGAACGGAAAGATTACATTCGCCGAGAAGTTCGTGTGAATCGCAAGGCAGACGAATTTGTTGATTAGGACCGCTCTAATGCTTGCATTGAAATCAATCAGAATTTCAAAATAATTACAGTACTCATAACATAAGGCAGTTATACTTGTATGTCAAGGACACAGAAATGGTGACGTCTTAGAGCAAAAGATGAAGAACACAGCTTATGTCATTCTGAACACCTGTTTTCAAATGTATTGATTCAACAGAAACAACACTTTACTTAAAATATGTTTTATTTTTCTTTTTTAGTTTGTTAAAAATTGTCACCAACAGTTCCAATACTCCAGAGCTATTGTGTGTTAGATAAGAAGGTATTGTACATAGACTCTTTCCTTTATATTTACCAATACTGAACAAATCATAAAACATGAAAAAGTCATTTATGACATAAAACATCATTGCGATTTTTTTAAAGTGACTCATTTCGATCTATTCATTTTGTCCCAATGGTAAACAATTTGCTTATAAAAAATACAATAATAATATCATATTATAAAATAAGGAAAAAAGAATCCAAAAAAATTTCACTTGGAAAATAATGGTTTCATTATTTAAAATAGTAAAGTAATAAGTAATTTAATTTTCCTACATTTTATACAGCTGTTATTGAAGTACATCTTTGAAATTCAAAGTTGGCTTGCTTCTATTCTCGACAGAATAAGCTTTGCATGATTTTTCCTTAGGGAATGAAGGTTTTACATATATTTTACGGATTAGTTTTATATATACTTCTCACAATTTGTCAATAGACGTTTCTACGAAAAGTAACCATCTTTAAACAGCTCTAAGTACACCGGCAATTAGTGCCTGACAGTATGTTCTGGAACAGTATTCGTTTAAATAATGCGTAAGTAAATAATATACAACACTTTAGTAATCACTCACTTACTGCTATAAACGTTACTCTCCACTACTAAAATTCATTATTGAATCTACAATTGGACTCAGGTGTCTTTAACATTATCTATTTTCAACTGATTTAGAAATATTTTCAAGTTTTTATTCCCTATTTTTCACATAAAGTGTCTCCTCTTACGTTGCTCAGTCAAAGTGAGTATATGTTTGGCAATGTTAAAATATTAAAGATGGAATGGAGTTGTCTCTTAGCCCAAATGCACCACATTCTGAAAGGACTTTTGTGCTTCTCCTTTTTACTGGATCTAATCAGCAAATAATCTGGATTTTCTTATGAGCTCTAGAAGACAGGCTACTAGATTGTCCTGTAGAACTATTTCATTCTCATCATTCTCATCAATGTAGCCAAAACACTGTCCTCCTGTAGGTTAATGCCTCATATTCGAACACAATAAATAAAATCTACATAGTTTTGATTCCTGCTGTATATGTAGAGGTTTTCTCAGGAAAGCATGATCGGTTAAAAGCCCAATCACTTTTCCGAGTGTCGGCCGGTTGTGTTTAATTAAGTCCTCAGTTAGCTTTAAGGAAGAACCTACAATCATTTTCTTCTCATGTTTGTTACCTGAAACATTTTAATGGATCTAGTCAGCAAATAATCTGGATCTTCTTATGAGTTCCAGAAGATTGGCTATTATATTGTCCTGTGGAACTATTTCATTCTCATCAATGTAGGTTTTGGCATCGTATAATAAAGGCTTTTTCTGAGACTGGCACAAAGTGAGTAGGAATGAGAAGTTGAAAACACATCAGTCGATTAGTTCCGATAGGTCGAAAATACATCTACCTGGTGCAAAGACAGACTGAACTTGAAATACTGAGCCCATAGTCACACAGTATTTACGTTTGAATCTGATTCAATTAAGAGAAACGCAACAAATGCAGACTAAATTTTAGATTGAAGTTGACACGCACAAAACACGTCTATAGGTATTAAACTATTTATAGAAGTATCATGCACAACATATTCCCGTTAGACTTACAGGAAGAGGGCTGCTGCTGCAGCAGAAATGATTTGAGTTTATAAATAGAGCCGACAGAATGACAACAAGAAAAAAACACTTAACTCACGTACCAGACACATTACTGTCCAATTGTCTCTGTCTCTCTCTGACTGGGAATGTTGCTGCATCTATGCGGTGAAACATTGCCCCGGTCTCCCCGACATGTATAATGCAAGCGCATAGGAAATGTACAGTGGGCTCCCCATATTATTTTATCCCTACTTACTAATAATATAAAAAGGAATTATAGCGACGTATCTATTTGAAAAAAGTAAGAAATCGAGAGGAAGTGGAATTGGCAAATAAAGGGGAAGTTAGGTTGCAGTGTTGCCAGATATTTTTTTTTTGCCAAGTCGGGATTTTGGAGTTTTTTTAGTGAAAAAAGCGGGATTCTTTCGTCGAAAGCGGGACATAGTAAAAAAACGTATATAATCAGAAGTTTTTAAATATTTATCTTTTTATTTGAGTTCAAATTACGTTTACGTGACAATAGATAGCAAAAATAGCCATAGAAAATGTATTTTAATAAAAATATGATATTTTAAATCAGATTTACTCTATCGTTAAATAGTTGAGTCTTATTCGTCTTCTGAATAAAAAAAAATAAAAAAACAGAAATCAAAATCAAAAAAGTTTTATTCATTAGAAAAATATGTCATTTCAAACAATAGTCTGAGGAGTGAGTGTTACAAATTGCAACTTACAATAAGAGAATAATTATTTACGCACGGTTGAGTTATTCCCGAAAAGCGGGACTGAGCCTGTCCCACGCGGGACATTTAATTTTGATTTAAAAATCGGGACGTCCCGCCAAAATCGGGACGTCTGGCAACGCTGTTAGGTTGTCTCCTAAATTACATTAAACTGACAAGGACAGAAGTTTATCGTGTGTTGCTAAGTATGTGTAAATATTATTAATTGGTTTCACATAAAAAAAATAAACATGGGAATAATATTAAAAACTAAAGAAGTTAAACTTCTTATGTGAGCTTATAAGGGTGACTAATAATATTTTTTTTTTGTAAAATTCTTTTCGGATCGAAAGTGACGCCATCCTACGCAATGATTGCAAACTTTGTCTGGACGGTTCATTAAACCTGCTATATCCATTTACGGTGTTTTTATTAGGCCGCATTCTTGTCTGTGTCACGTCTGTCCATCTGTTTGGTACAAATTTTTCAATCGATTTTTCATCTACTTTCCGTCAACCGATTTAACTGAAATTTTGCCCACATGTCCAGTTCCGATGATAATGCAATATTATGATAACTAGCTGACCAATCCGGATTCGTCCAGGTGTAAATCGCACTTTTCAATTTTCATCTACTTCCAGTTAACCGATTGAGTTGAAATTAGACACACATAAGTAATTTCGATGACAATTAAGGAAACTAGCTGATAGGCCTGGTTCTCCATTTTCTTATTATTATTTTATTTATTATAATTATTATTTTAAGTAATTTGTGTACTAACGCTATATTCAGCTCTTGATTTAATTTAGCTATTACTTCGATTTTAAGCTTTCAGTATAGTGTTCGGGTGATCCTAGTGTATTTTAGTCTGTTCATACATTTGTATGTAAACTCAAATAGACCGCTGGCTAGACAAGCTCTGCTACATTTACATGTTCCGCACCATCAGCGATTCTTACTACTTTCCGCTCGATTTATCGTTTCAATTAGACCACTAGAATAAATATTGATCATGTAACAACAGCATGTCGATTTCATATCAACAATGTTATATATTATATATTTCCTCCAAATCCCTTCATAACTCTGCTTGATATAATTTGTCTCAGTGTTAACAGAAAATATAAGAAAAAGCTGTGTGTAATTATGTACGCGAGTTTGAAGTTATACTTCTTTAGCGGGATTAAAAACGAATTTTTAATATACATGCAAATAATTAGTAGAAATACAACCCTTAAATTGTAATACAATATTAATTTTACAAAAAAATTGTCATGATGCTAATTAGGACCATGAAAGTGTAAATAATTGTTTATGATGGTAAATGCCCATATACTGATTTTTAATGTATTCTTAGTGCATATACATCGGGTATATATTAGAAAAATAGACTTTCAAAATTCGATATCTCGAAAACTAAGTTCCAGGGATGACCTGCAGGGTCAATCGTTTTTCTGAGTTTATATGTATAAAAATGTTATTTTTAAAATCTATTACCTTGTAAAAATAATTATATTACGTTGAGTTATATTGAAAATAAAAATTTTATTGAAAATAAAGATTTATATATATACTAAATATCAATATCGCCGTTTTCTTTAAATATAACTGTCAACCTAGCAAAACAGCGAGCAAACGAGCAAGCTTCGTGTGAAGTGAACTAGCAGCGTTCCCTACCAACCACCAAGCAGGATAGCATTCATGGCAGCTTGCAACCGAACCTAGCAAGTGAGCAAGCACGAAATCGAGCACCGTGTGAAGGGGTCTTAACTCTGACATCTACCCAAAAGCATGTTAACGTTTCTATAAACTTTTTAGATTGAAAAAATAATTATTTCTGCTATATTATTTACTATAAAGAACGATATTCTCACGGTTTTTAGTGTATTTGCCATAAGGCAACATACACTATTGGCGTCGGTCGGATGGCGGGACCTAGGGGTCGGACCAAAATTTCTCGACGTTTCATAACCTCCTAAACACTTTGGCACCATTTTTAAAAATGTTTATATATATATGTATATATATATTTATATATATATATATATGTGTGTGTGTGTGCGGGCAATAACTTTCGAAAGAGTTAATTGATTTTAACGAAATTTGGCCCACGTGTTGAAATCCATCACCGCAAGAAGCCCATTTAAAATGGGCGTAATCGGGTCATTTTAAGGGTAGTTTTTAGGGGTTGAAAAATGTTTTTGGGCCCCAAAATATCGAAAAAATTCTCAGAATCGTTTCAAAATTGACATTTAACCCTTTAGTAGTAATTAAAATGTGTCCCTAAAATTTTAATAAAATCGGCCCGACAGGACCGGACTTACAAATTTTATGAAAACACTAGTTTGCAGATAGTGAATTATTTACTGAAAGTTGCATATAATTTGGTATAGAGGTTCGATTGATAATAATATTGCAATTAAGAAAAAAAATATTATTTTAAGGGTTGTATTAAGGAGTCAAATTTTTTATTTTGCCCAAAAACCAACTTAAGTTCGCATAATAAAGCCACACTGCCTGTATAAGTAAATACACTATATTGTCGGCAGGGTTTTGGCACTGCGACCCGAGTTTTTATTTATTTGTTATTTGATATGAATCAAAATAGAGAAATTAAACATGCAAAGCCAATACGTTGGTTAAATTCAAACTGCACTTGAATGTACAGAGGTAGCCGCTAGATCGTGTGTGTCGTCGGCGTAACACGGAAAAGGGTTCCCGACACAAATAAATCTGTTTCGTCATTGTGTTGGGAAAATTAAATGCTCTACTAATCCCCGCTCAGTCAGTCAGCCGCACTCAACCCAGGTATAAAGCGTGGCATAACATAGTGATATAATCTGCTATCTTGTTACGTTGTTATATAGTTACACACTCGCTCCAAATCTGCTCTAATCGAACGGAACTAGGTGTGTTCAAAGGCCAACAATTCTGGACCCTGAAAAGCATTGAAGAGGTTTTAATCGATCCTGCTCGAAAAATAATTGATTTATTGCAACGATATTTTTCTTAAACTGTCTGTACACGTTTCTGGTACAATTCCCACTTCAGAACAATCTTTTTCTACGTAATTTAGTCAAAATTTAACTTAATTTCTCGATGTAGATCAATCATTTGTTTTTGTGTAAGTGCAATCTACGTAATAGGGAGTTTCACAATGACATTAGACTGCTTCTGCATATATAAAACTGTAATTATATTATGACAATTTCTAAGGTCAATGCTTTCTGCAACCCAGCATCATGCTAGGTTGTACAAAACATTGTCAAAAAATTGGATTTGACAATGAGCTTAGATTGTGATAATATAATTACAGTTTTCATACTTGCAAGAGCAGTCTAATGTCGTATTCAAACTCCCTGTTATGTACAACATTAGATTGTATTCACACCAAAACAAATGCTTGATCTATACAGAAAAAAGATCATTTTTCAAGTCAAAGTTTGATTAAAATGCGTAAAAAAATGTCGTTTCGAAGTAAAAATTATGCAAAAAACTATGTTAAATACACGTATACACGGTTTAGAAAAAATATCATTTCAGTTGATCAATTATTTTTCGAACAGAATCGAATTAAAATTTTATAATGCTCTTCTTATGGAGAAAAATGTGTGTTCATAATCTAAGGTCACTGTCAAATCAAATTATTTGACAATCCTTTCTGCAACCCAGCATCAGTGTCTTACATAATTTTCCTTAGACTGATTTTTGGTTTTTAATATTTTTAGTCACGCTTAGCTGCTATGGATATATGCGTGAAATTACTGTTGAATAAATCAATTCTAATTAAATATAAATTTTGAAAGCTAATCAAAGAACAAGTTTTTAGGTCTGATGTATATTACATAGAGTTAATTACCATGTAAATTATCTAATTTCGCCGCAACGAGAAATTAGATTTGGGAATTGAGATAAACCCAATTAAGGTTCAATGTATACATTTTCTTGGACATTATTTTCTACAGAAAAATAGTTGGCTGAAAACAGTTTTGTTGTTAGTCGTTTAATGACATATTTTTAACTTTTTCAGTCTTGGTGGTTAGTGTCACTAATCATCCCTTTCTGAATTTTTAATTTAAAATTCATGCCATTTAGCGACAATCGGTTGAATATCGTGAAGGTTCGAACCATGCTTGACGTCAAGATGTGACATCGATTGGCAGTATATTGAATGAATGACTTACTTTACGTCGAATTGAATATTGAATATTGCTCTGTATTCAAAATATGTGTATTGTAAAAGCGTGACGAAAAGAATTACATAAAAATCAAAACTTATTTTTAAATGTTATTGTTATTAACATCGTGTTAATCAAATGGTCGTTTATCCTACAATCGCTAGTTCCCATTTAGCTTACCAGATAGCGTATTGAAATGCTTAGAGTCCCAATAATGATTATTCACTAAACAAAATAGTAACGTCGAAACACCATTAAATATTTAAATAAAAAAAAAAAAATAGTAACAATTCAAAATAAAAATAGCTCGCATTTAGTTTTTGACAACGCTTTGAAAAATCTGACAAAAAAACTGTGAAAATTATAAACATTGCAAATATAAATGTCCATTGAAAACAATGTAAAATAATGCGCTTGAATGATAACAGAGAGATTGACGGTTCTATTCAGCTGTGAAATCGCACAAATGAGGAAAAATGATGGCAATTAGTCAGAGTGCATTGCCTAGTATCGTCAAATATGTCATTACATTAATTGTGAACAATGCAAATTGAGAATAATTACTCTAATTTATTATTATTCGTACAGTTTTAAAATGACAGTAACATTACGGTATTATTCTAAAAGCGCGAGATGATTTTGAAAGCTTTCATACTACTTTATCAATAGTATTTAAACTTTTGAAAACAGAATGCATATGGCTTTGAAGTAAACCAATTAAAATTTTATTTTTACTTCCCAAAATATTAACAACAAAATAATTATTTCAAAGTTAATCGTAGAACCCAACACAAAAAAACTCGGGTCGCAGTGCTAAAACCCTGCTGACAATATAATATATTGTGTGGCTTCATTTATGTGAATTTAAGTTTGTTTTTGAACAAAATAATATTATCAATCATATGTCTGTACCAAATTACTCACCCTTCAGTAATTAAATTCGTATACGCAAACTATAGTGTTTCCATAAAATTTGTAAGTCCTGTCCTGTCGATCAAAACCGAGAACAAGAGAACAAACTTTATTCGAGTGTTGAAACATTCATTCATTTACGCATAGTACCACATACCTATTATTATAATACGGCAGCTGAATCATTTCGAATGAATAATTCGAGTATAAAAATCATTCGCATATAGCAACCTTTCGACTATCAAAATCATTCGAAACATTCATTCATATGCGTAGTAGCACACATCTATTGTTATAATACATCAGCTGAATCATTTCGAATGAATCGTTCAATTATAAAAATCATTCGCATAGCAATCTTCCGACTATCAAAATCATTCGAAATATTCATTCATTCATGCATAGTACCACACATCTATTCTTATAATACATCAGCTGAATAATTTCGAATGAATCGTTCGATTATAAAAATCATTCGCATAGCAACCTTCCGATTACCAGAATCATTCGAAATATTCATTCATTCATGCATAGTACCACACATCTATTCTTATAATACACCGAGCTGGGTAGAGTAGTGGTGACAGCACTAGACATGCATTCGGGAGGTTCGGGTTCGAATCCCGGCGGGGGCAGATGTGGCTGGGACTTTTTCCTACTGCCTCTCGCGCAGAAACGGCCATCTTGATTGAGGTTTTCCATGGTTTCCCTCAATTAATTCTAGATAAATATCGAGATGGTTCCTTATTTGAGGCCATGGCCGATTACCTATCAAACTCCTAGTTCAAAAATTGCCTACCTTATTCTAATTCCCTATAATTCCTTCATTCGCTCATTGCTATTACATAAGTTGAAGTTTTAAAAATGTAAAAAAATAACGGGAAGTGTGGTAGATGGAAAATAGTAATGGTGCGAATGGCGTCTGTTATGACATAAAGTCGAGAAACGGACGTTAAACGCAGTATTATTATTAATTATTATAATACATCAGCTGAATAATTTCGAATGAATCGTTCGATTAAAAAATCATTCGCATAGCGACCTTTCGATTATCAAACTCATTCGATTATTCCCAAGACTAGTATTGAACGGTCCTAGTAGGACCCCCAATCATGAGTATGTACTAGCTAGACATATGAGTTGATTTTGTCCCGGCATACATATGTCAGAGGCCGTTTGTAACACTAACGGTGTACGAGACAAATTAGTCCACGTCGTCGGCACAAGAGGCGTTGGCTGAGTGGCTTCTATATACCCGCCGTTGCAACAACAGACAGACAGACGGTAAGTTCTTTGCTTCATCTTCATCGTCTGCGCGTCACATTTTATACAACCACAGATGCCACACTAAATTAACGATTTAATATAAGAACAAGTTTAGATAGAAATAGAATCTGTGAAGTTTTATACAAACACAATTGTTATAAGGGTCCGTCGGTATGTAATTTTGTTTCCTTGCGGGTCTTTCAAGTATTTTAAATGAAATATTAGTAAAAGAAACTTTTAAAAGACAAGTTTTTATTGAATTCTACTAAAAAAGAAAAAATAATAATAATTTAGGTTCATAGATATAAAAGCTTTGTGATAGTAACGACTCACGCTTTTATAATTATGAATCTAAATTATTTTGTTCTTTCTCAATACAATTCAATAAACGCTCGTCTTTAAAAAGTTTTTTTACTAATATTTTATTTTGTTCTTTTTAGTCTTTCAAAATTTTTACTATTAAGGCTGGCGGAACGCTCTGAATTTAAGCCAAAAATAGAGCTTCGGCTCGTCAGCATTTTGCAAAAATTCTTTCTCTATAAGAAAGATAAAAGACAAATCTAGGTCTCTAATGGACTACTTTTGTAATTTATGTACGATTTACTAGAAAAAAGTTGCCATCAATTGTGCCAAAAAAACACACGTTTTCAATGTCACGCTATGACCTTATTCGTACTTATTTCACAAAACTGTTCCATCAGAAACCTAATTTGACTCTTCCTTTTTCGGAATTTTTTTTTAAATCTTCTAAATATTTCCAAAAATTAGAGTAATCAATTGACAGCGGCACCCTTGCAATAACATTTTTTAGCCTCGCAGTTGGCACCAGCCAAAAATTGAAACGTGCGGATGATTTGAGTGAGACAGAGCTAAAGAAGGTCACACCTACAATATGTCTTTTGCCTACCTCACCCCTTCCGCTGGGTCTCAAAACAAACAAAATCCAGAGCGTTCCGATAGCCTTAAAACACCAATTTATCATAATTCAACGATTATTTAATTCTAATAGTCTACATGTCAAACCTTTCCATATTAGCAACTTAATTGACCTCATGTGAAGCTAATTTTTTTCTTAGGTAACACTGGACAATGAACCTTCACATTAATGACATTTTTTGGTAAATTTTTAAATTAAAGCATGTATGGCCGTGTGAATAAAAAATATTTAAGAGTCAAACATTAATCGCAATATGAAAATAGTATGAGTTTGCGATCGAAATATTAACTAAATATATTATGTTTAAAGAGTTCACACAACCGGTACGTCACCCTACCACGCGTCACCACTTATGTAACGCACCCCAAAAACCAATGTTGAAGAGGTGTGCAAGTGTGTGGCATGCCGCAGCATGACCTGATATTTTGTCACTTCTTCAACCCCTACACTAATACAGCTAACATAGACAGTGTGTGCGCCATGCTTGTTCGTTTAGTATAAAAATATAACGTGTCCAACAGAAATGGAACTTACCAAGCGATAACGATGGAAAATAAAGAGTTTTAGGCATCAAGATTTAAGACGAGAAAAGCGTTAAAAGGATATTATTTAGAAACCATATCTTGAAAACTAGGTTGACGTGCAATGGTGGATTAAGGCTGTCGGAACGCTCTGAATTTAAGCCAAAAATAGAGCTTCGGCTGTCAACTGATTGTTGACTTATTCGTCAACATTCTGCAAAAATTCTTTCTCTATAAGGAAGATAAAGAACAAATCTAGGTCTCTATGGACTACTTTTGTAATTTATGTACGATTTACTAGAAAAAAGTTGTCATTAATGGTGCCAAAAAAACACACGTTTTCAATGTCACATTACGACCTTATTCGTACTTATTTCACAAAATTGATCCATCACAAGCCTAAAGTGACTCTTTCTTTTTCGGAAAAGTTTTTTGAATTTTCAAAGTATTTCCAAAATTTAGAGCAATCAACTGACAGCGGCATCCTTGCAACAGAATTTTTTAGTTTCGTAGTGTGGCTTAAATGCAGAGCGTTCCGACAGCCTTAAAGAACTATGATTAAAAGTATGTTGTTTCTTAGAGCTAGTACATAGTTCGGTGACGTCCAGGTGTGGATGCATTTATGCTCACCTGACGTCACCCACACACGTTAGACAGACATACAGACATCTACACACACGTGACACTTGGCGCAAACATGAATATTTGATGAACAGCCAACAACGTACGAGCCCTTGTACTGTAACAGCACTACAAACGACAATTTTAACATTTTCAAAAGAGTGGATGCTTCGCTCTTTAGTGTCAGAACAATTTCCAAAATCTAGACATAACATTATAAAAAAAGACATTATGTTTCACCCTCATAAGCTCACATAAGAAGTTTAACTTCTTTAGTTTTTAATATTATTCCCAAGTTTAATTTTTTTATGTGAAATTTCTAATTAATAATATTTATACACACTTAACAAATTCGATTGTAAGTTCTGTAGGCTATGTAAATCCTTAAGAACTTCGAACTGAGCAACTTTGATATCTCATTATTGTAATAAGAGATATTAATTAACAAAATAAAATTACTTGCAATACTGTTCAATTGGTTTTTATTTATATCAAAGACGTTTCAACCAACAGTTTTGGTCCTTTTCAATTTTCAAATATAAAATTTATATTTGAAAATTGAAAAGGACCAAAACTGTTGGTTGAAACGTCTTTTATATAAATAAAAACCAATTGAACAGTATTGCAAGTAATTTTATTTTGTTAATATATCTATTACTGTTGGTAGAGTCAATATTATTAATAAGAGATATTAATGTTGGAAACATCACAATTTTGTCTATCAAAAATAATATAATTGCTTTTACTTAGATTGAAAATGCGAACACACTATAAACTTCTGTCCTGGTCAGTTTCATGTAATTTAGGAGACAAACTAACTTCTCCTTTATTTGTTAGTTCTACTTCCCCTCGATTTCTTACTTTTTTCAGATACGTCGCTAAAGAAGCTAAAGTCCAAAATATGACAAGTTTTAACTAATTTTGAGTCATGGTTATTCATTTAAATCGATGAGTTTTTGGTTTCCAAAATGGTTGTATTGGAATAAATGAGTTAAGAAGAATTTAAAAAAAGATCAATAACAGATCTATGAAAGCCTTGTGCATAGGACTTTAGGAGAAGAATTTTTCTTTGTCGAAAGTTAATAGCGTACTGATTTTATACATTTTACGTGTAAGAGTGAGGTAGACATCGACTCAGCTACAAACTTTACCCAGCACGGTCGCTGTTCGCAATTTGAAAATTAAAAATTATTATATTATGGTACATAAAATCGCCTTGAACTAATAAATTTTCTTCGCCGACGAACTCAAGGTTATAATATAATGAGTTGCTTTGGTGTGTTTGTAATATATTATAATAAGTTTCTAGAGTGTAGACAACAGTATGGCGGCCGTTGTTTGCTATTGCAGAACCCGAAAGCAGAGCACACTTTGTGGATGATTATCAATTATGAATGTGAAAATTAACTCGTTGTTTCCAGCATAACTTTCCCGGCCACCTAATTTGGAAACTCTCACTTTATATTAACGTCCGGCCAGTGAAGGTGAAATTTCCCCTCTCCTAATACCGCCATTCTTGTTTGTAACATGGGTGCACAGGATGTGTGCTCTGCGATTACAGTACCGGCACAACCAAAGTCCTGGTTACCCAACATAACGGTACCGTAATATGACCAAACGAATTCTATACTACTACTAAAAATTCCAGCCAATTAATAATAATATTAATAATAATAATAATAATAATGCGTTTAACGTCCGTTTCTCGACTTTATGTCATAACAGACACCATTCGCACCATTACTATTTTCCATTTACCACACTACCCATTATTTTTCTACATTTTTAAAACTTCAACTTATGTAATAGCAATGGGCGAATGAAGGAATCATAGGAAATTAGGATAAGGTAGGCAATTTTTGGACTAGGAGTTTGATAGGTAATCGGCCATGGTCTCAAATAAGGAACAATCTCGATATTTATCTGGAATTAATTGAGGGAAACCATGGAAAACCTCAATCAAGATGGCCGGTACAGGAATTACCGTTTCTCGGCGAGAGGCAGTATGAAAAAGTCCCAGCGACATCTGCCCGCGCCGGGATTCGAACCCGGACCTCCCGAATGCTAGTCTAGTGCTGTCACCACTACTCTACCCAGCTCGGTCTTGTTTGTAACATGGGTGCACAGGATGTGTGTTCTGCAATTACAGTACCGGCACAACCAAACCCCTGGTCTCCCAACATAACGGTACCGTAATATGACGGTGAATAATAAGATGGCCGGTACAGGAATTACCGTTTCTCGGCGACAGCCAGTAGAAATAAAATTAAAGTTTAAAAAAACTAAAGCAACCCGCTTTTATGAACTAAAAAAATTAATTAATTTGACAACAAAACTAGCTTTACTGTAAAAAGCGTGGAGTGCTTAATATCAGTAATACATTTTTCATTTACTAGCTAATTATAAACGTAGAGCTATTTTGAAAATTTAAGTAGATATATCACCCCACGCTTTTTACAGTAAAGCTAATTTTGTTGTCAAATTATTGTTCATTTTTTAGTTCATAAAAGTTGATGTTTTAGTTTTTGTAAGCTCTAATTTTAGTTATAAGACTAAAAAACAATATTGTATTTGATTATTGGGTAGACAACGCAACGTACGTCACTGTATAGCGTGCTGGCTTGCTGGCAGTAATTTTTATCCTGAAGGTCCTGGTCAGAATAATGGGACAAATTTATTAAATTATTGTATTGTCATCGATCCTTGATAAGTGTGCAAAGTTTCAGTTTAATCTGACGTTTTGAAGTGAGTAAATTTCACGTTCAAAAATTCTTTTACAAACAGATATGATTGAAATAGTATTTATTTGCATCAAACAATCTTCAACAACTATTTAAATATGTTTAATTTTTGCCAGGTGTGTATTGTCCCTTTTTCCCACTTACTGTCAAAGATATGTGAATTTATCACATATAATATTAAAGTTTGTACAAACGATAGAACCTCATTTACTGGTTATATGATTATAAATAATAATTCCAATCAAATACCAAACTTTCTTATTACGTTGCTTTCGATTATTTCGTACAAATTCGGAAGGAAAATTATCCTAATAAATTATATTGTTTATTATAAAGTTAAACCTAAGCATGTAAGTTCCCTATGGAAAAATATAAAGTTAATTTATACTGAAATTTTCATCAATTCAGAGTATTACTGTGAACATTTATCATACGACTTAATTTTGTATTAACATAGAACAAATATTTAACCTACAGTATTTAAACGAATATGTTATTCAGTATTGTTCTATGAATGGTGTAATGCTTTATGTTATGTAAACTGAGTATACTGATAATGTAAAAATTGTGAGCAAATGCAGGAGTAATCTGTATCGAGACAGATTGGAGTTCACATCGATTGTATTGCTGAACTAAATATATTTTAATAATATTGATTCTACCAACAGTAATAGATTGATTTTTTATTTATATAAAGACGTTTCGACTAACAGTTTTAGTCCTTTTCAATTTTCAAAACTAAAATTAAATTACAATTGTTTAAATAAATCTAAAACAAAATATTAAAAACGGTTACTAAAATTTTAGGTTTTTTGTGTCACTCACTGTTTTAATATATAGCATTTCATTACCATAGATTATATAATTTAAAAAAAAAATTTAGTAACCGTTTTTAATATTTTGTTTTAGATTTATTTAAACAATTGTAATTTAATTTTAGTTTTGAAAATTGAAAAGGACTAAAACTGTTAGTCGAAATGTCTTTATATAAATAAAAAATCAATTGAACAGTATATTGCAAGTAATTTTATTTTGTTAAATATATTTTATTTAATAGTGGAATTCTGGTTTATTTATCGGTTTCGTCATTTTATTTGTTACGATAGTTAAATTTAAATCATAAAATAGAACTATTAATTAAGTTTGTTTAAAACTGTCTCTAAAAATTCAGTATACGATTTTCCGAAATGGGAAACAAACAGCGTTACAAAATTTAATATACCTATTTCGTAGAACGATAAACTATTATCATGATTTGGAAATTTACCTATAAACACTTTTCCTTTTATAGGCTATATTATATACCAATTTAGTAGATAAAATAGCATTTACATCTGGTTCACGAAAGGACAATTAAAAGTAAATTTTAGTTCACAGCAGTAGTTGATAACTATTAATTATACCATGTCTACTATACTGTCTTGTCTATCTTTATACATCAAAGTACACTCCGACTCAGAAAATGCCAACATGAGAAACTATGATCTACTAGCTGCGAACCCAGCTTTGTCGGATCAAGTTATATATCGAGACAAACTTTAAATTGCAGTTATAGCATGGATATTGGTTTGTTATTGTAATAACGTTAGTATTCCAAGTTTAGAGATATATGTTGTCGATTCAAAATTAATTTTTTTTATGCTTAATAATTTTTGATAGAATTGAATCAAGTCTACTGTACCCCTCGACGAAATTATTAATATAGATAATAAACGAAAAATTGTTATTCAGTGAAAATCATCCATTCTTGCCAGTGTTTTAAAAAAAGTGGCCAAGGGCGAGTCAAACTCACACACGAAGGATTCCGTACCTCTGTGCAATATTTAGTAACTTAATTTTTTAGTTTCATTATTACGTATATTCTAGACTCTAGAGATTTCGTCTTAGAAAGAAATGACCACACATATACCGAGAGAGAGAGAGAGAGAAATAGTTTGAAAAGAGCATAATAACCTTGAAACAAAAATTTGTTAAGAATTCTGACTTCGATTTTCGACTTCAAAACGGCATGATTTTTTTTCGTTAATATAATTCACTATTCATCTTTAAAGTTCAATTCCAGATATATTATGTTATAATAGAAAACAATATCACGGGTAATGGAAATAAAAACAAATCAATTTAAACACTCATTGATTATTTTCTACAATTTTCAATTTTTAATTGTTTTTTGTAATGCGAAATTGCATATTATACCATAGTTTAATTATCATTTAAACATATTGAGAAGCTTGAAAAAGTCTTAATTAAATAAAGACGAAACGTTGCAATCAATGAGTGTTTAAATTGATTTATTTTTATTCCAATTACCCGTGATATTGTTTTCTATTATAATTCACTATTTTAAATATCCGCTCGCGGATAGTTTCCAAAGCAACTGGTTCTATAAGAAGCATATTTCACTAATCTACAAGTTAGTGAAAAGTTAGTTGTCAGTTGTTTTGGACTAGGGTTGTAACAGAATTCCTATACGTGATTTGTCGAACTATACAATGCATGTATGTATAATGCATGTTAAGGCACAGACTACAGCAGGTACCGACGACGGTTTCTATAAATACAGTCATTTATACCGTATTCCCGCAGTTAATGACACGGTAGTTAGCGGCATAAAGGGAACACAGCATGTTTAATGAGGAATGAATTCGTAACTATAAAGCAATCGATAAAATGGTGGGCCTCTCATAACCGATGTATAATAATACTGGACAAGGTTTGTTCTTTTTTATATTGCAAATACAAATTTAAAAACGTTCTGAGTAAAGATTGCAAACCAGCGGCATTTTCAATCCAGCTGGATTTATGCTGGATTAAAGCAAATCAAGCTGGATTCAGCGCGGTTCCAGTATTAATCGATTTTTCAAATAAATATAACAATTTTTTAACTCTAGAAACTTTACGAACAATTTATCTATACATTTACATCAAATACTCGTTTTTTTGGCGACTAATAGTAAGTAATAGTTACGCATATCCGGAGTATAATTATTAATTATCACAATACAGTCTTAAGTCACCTAAATTGATAATCTAGATATCTGAAATAGTTATTCGTTTACCTATTTTACAAACTATGTAGTCTCAGTTTCTCAGTCTCAATAATTTCAGAAATAAAATTGCGTTTCCCGCTTCTGAAATGTTAGTATTAGAATTAAAGCTTTAATATAAATTATATTATATACTTTTTTTACAGTAAGATCTCAAAAAAAAATGTTATTAATGGTGTTATCTCCCAGCGTACTTCTTAAAGAACTGCAAATATATCCGAATGCGGAAAGGACTCTCTCTAACGCTGGTTGGTTTGAGAGTCATCAAATAATCGTAGATTAAAGTTAGATTGTCACTTTTTACTCCCTTACTTTTATAAAGTGCCATTTCTTTCTTCAATATTTTATCATAATCCTTCTCAGACCTAGTTAATTGCTTGTTTTTAGCTGATTGCGGATCCGCACCGCTAGATCCAGCAAGGCAAAAATGTACTGGATCCAGCTGGATTGCTGGATCCAGCATTGCAATCCCTAGTTCTGAGTCTAATTTCACTAGCTCGTAGGGGTGCCAAATTGGCAAATGGCAGTCTACTATAGTTTTTAAGGTTTAGTACATCCGATGAAAAAACGGAACCCTTATGGAATCACTGTCTTGTCTCTCCGAATTTACTGGACGAAAAAAGTTGAGTACATAAACAGAGTTAGATGACTTATCACGGATGTATAGCCTAAATAAACGAATGCCGATTTTCGGGGCCAAATTAGAAAATTAAAAAAATATATTTGCAGGTGCATCAAGTATACGTCACTTGGTGCACCTGCAAATATGAGAAATACGAATTTATAATTTTAAAATGTGTTATTTAAAATATACTAAAGAAAATCGAACATCTCATCCCTTCTACTCCGAAACTACTGATCGTAAAATTTGGAAAAAAATGGGTAGTATAGAGTCTAGCTTATAGTTTACAGGAAAACCTAAACGAAAATCCTTAATCTTAAAGTTCACACGGAAAACGAAATGATACGGAACCCTTTCCAAATTATTGTATAGCAGTCTTAAAAAAATGAATATACAACTTGTTTTGGGTTTGTTCGGAACAAAAAGTTGCCTCACGACTTCTAGAGATATGAAACGTGCTGATGATGCATGTCAAATGTTTAATTTCACGAGGATTTACTGTATCTGTTACCGTCTAAATATCGGTTTCACATTCAGCGCGTAAAGCTGGCCGCTGTATTTTTATACATAAACGAGTTAATAATTGCAAAAGCCGGGTATAATCAACAAGATGTGACGAAAATGACGAATGACTGGAACAATTAATAGCATTCAGCCTTGTAATTAATCACTGTAGCGCGCGCTTTCTGTTCCTATCTCTCTCTGGCACACACACATACACGCGTTTTACGTCTACACGGGAGACAAGGATGGAGTCTGAATGGAACGATTGTATATTTTCAAAAAAACTTTTTGCAAAGATAAAGATGATTCTTCATAAATAGTATATTACAACCCAAGGGCAGAATGTTGAAATTCCTGCACACGACGTCCGAAGCGTCATGTGTCGTGCACTGCAGCAGGAATTTTAATTTTCTGACCGTGTGGTGTATACTACTTTTCTTTATACTCGGTTGTATATGTTATATATTTTTGAGGATGAACTTATTGTCCGAAGCAATCGTCGAGAAATAATTTAAAAATAATTTTTGTAGAATTTTCATTTATTTGTTATTATTAATTCTGTTCTACCAAGTGCCGAGTGAAAAACCAGTGCAAATTATACCAAACAATGTTGTAGTCAACAATGCTGAGTAATAATGTTGTCTCAAAAAGACCCAACAATATCTTCTGATCATGCTGTTGGGTATTTTTGAGACAACATTAATACTCTGCATTGTCGACCACAACATTGTTTTTTTTTTTAGTTTCTATTAGCAACGTTTAAGAAACAGACAAGTATAATATAATTTTCAATCTCGTTGTGATGATTTAGACTTCGTCTTGATTAAATCAAACTTTATCGTGTTTTATTTATATATTTCTTATTTTATATTATTTGACCAAATTGACCATTGTAATGAGAACAAATGCCCTGAGTCCAGATCGATTTGACTACATCTCTGGTTTTTATATTTTTGAGCCCCGGCTCTGATATTTTGATTATAAATGTAAATGAATATATCGCAGGGGCGTCAGGAGTATGGACAGAGAACGCACGGAAAAGGAGGAAACAAACAGAGATGATAACAGTGGCGGATCGCAACATGTCGTGTTGTGTCATGTCGGTGAAATATTTATGTGAGCTACCTTCGTCATTATTATGTATTAATTTCATGTATAAATAATATATATAATTATTATATCCTGCTGCCGTGATGACACAAGCATGGATGATGATTTTATACAAAATATAAGGATTAACATACACCAGATTCTGTATACTTATAAATTTTTATTGTATTTACTATTCCTATATATTTTTTCAAAATAATACCTCGGAAGGAAGAATACAGAAATAAATATCGAAGATTATAGACGCTCGATAACAAAGGACAGAACAAAAAAATTATGGAAATTTATGATAAATTTGGATATGATGCGGAATGTTATAGAATTATTTTTTATTCGTTTATTGAAAAACAGTTTACAAGCACGTGGTTGAAAAATAACTGCATTATTATAATAAATCAAATAGCTATATATTGCACCCAAATCAAAATCTAACCGCGCAAAGCCAGCCCAGAAAGCTAATAAAAAAATCTAGGATTGTAACATTTTATAAAAAAAAACTACTACTTTTCTTCATTGACAATGATTGCGGTTGTCATATTTATAAATAAATTATTTCACTACGTTCCATTAACAAAAAAAATTCGTATGTAATGAAATGTCAGACTTGATAAATATTTATGTTATACATTCAAACACAAAAAAATCATTATTGGCATACACAAAATCCAATTAATAATTTTGACAGTTTCGAGATGAGAATTAGGAATTTAGGGGTTTGTAGTGAACTAGTCATGGAAGCATAAGGGTATAGGGCGGACCTCATGTCGTATCTTGTAAACAAAGCTTTATATAAAAAATCCATTAATGTTAAAAAAATTCTTCAATGAAATACTTTAATTTTGGTAACATATACATTTTTAGTATTTTCCAAAACCGAGTTAAGACTGCTCAGAAATCATTCTTTTAAATTTAATCTTCCGTTTTTTTTAAATTCACTTTCTGGATTGAGAATTGAACATTAATGCACAATGTGAATAATTATTAATAATAAGTGATATATTTGTTTTCTTTAATATATCGTCGTTTCTTAATATCATAAAATACTGGTGGCCCTGTCTAGTGTCTATGTGATGATTTATTCATCAAGTTTCAAGATAACAAAAAAATATTTTTTTTTCTATTTCAAAAACTTCATTATGAATTGAAATGAAAGAGAAAAAAAAGAACAAAAAGAAACTTGTTATGATATAATATAGTTAATGAGATTTAATAACAGATTAAATCAAGTGAAATAACTAGAAACAAGTTATTGCTGTTCTACATTGCGAAACAAAAAATCATTAGTAGATTCTACGTTAAAGTATTAATTAATAATTTACATTCAACACTGATAATTACTGGTCTCCATTAATGAATTAATAAAAGTTTAATGATAGACGTCATGTCAACATTTTAAGACACGTGATGTGTTGATTTAATCAAAACAAAACCATCAAATAAACTTATCGATCCAGTTATCGATAATCGTTGAAAAAATAATTTAATGAAAAGTGACATTACTATTGGCCATATTAATAATAACATTAAACTCCAAAGCTCGGTAAAATTTTTGGGGATAATCCTTGATGAAAACATGAGATGGGTAGCACATGCTAGCAATGTGTGTAAAAAATTAAACTTTTATTACTATCGACTGAAGCAGATAAAAAATATATTTGACCAAAAAATGTTGCTGACATTCTATCATGCGTATATTGCATCTACCATCAATTATGCTATTATTATTTGGGGAATGTCGAAAGAGAAAGATCGAATATTTATCATTCAAAAAAAAATTATAAGGTTAATATTTAACTTAAAACGTAGAGAAACTTGTCGACAGATTTTTAATGGTATTCCGACCTATTACGCAATTTATGCAATAGATGTGCTTACTTTTATACACAAACTAGCTGCAGTTGATGACAAACATAAAAACAATAGTACTTACAATACACGTCCAAAGAATTACAGCATAAAGCATAACACGACTTTTTTTGAAAAGAGTGCTACCTACCTTGGATATAAAATGTATTACAATGTCCCAAAACTAATAAGAGATTCCACCGATTTTGATAAAAAGCTTAAACATTATACATAATTAATATGGTCCCATATTCCATAAACGACTTGTTATCGGATTAATTATTTTAACATTTTCTTTTTAACTGTGTAATGACGTTTTGTATCCATTTTATATAATGGCGCAACAAATAAACATTTATTATTATTATTATTACTGGACGGGAAATAAATATTAGATTTATGAATTTAGGAACAAGAAAATTATTTTATATCAAGTGGATAAAAGATGTATATTTTGTCTAGAAAATACGATCTATTACAGAGAAATAGGGTTTGACATTTGAAATTTTAGAGTTGACCCCAGACACCCGCGGAGGCACCCTTAGCAGATGAAATTTTTGTCACCAAAATAAGTGTTGCTTGAAATTGAGAAATTTTTATTTCTAACATTTTCCTTGAAAACACCATTCGTTTGAGATATTTCAGCGTTTCTGGACTTTTTGAACAGCCTGTATGTCCTAAATACCCTTAAGCATTTCCGTAGGCCTCAGATATAGGTATACTACCTTTAGAAGCCCTGCCAAACATCGCGTTACAGTTAATTAATGTTTAAAAATGTTGTCTGCTTGAGAACTACGTATGGAGCCTTAATTCTTGTGTCAATTTATACTAGTGGATAAATCGATGTAGCACATTTTTAATAAAATGAATATCACGTAATTGCATGTTAGAGAGACTGAACAAACAAGGTAACGACAACACTTTAGCGTGAACAATATTTACAAATATTGCGTGCACTATTCGATATTGAAATTTATACCATGATCAATAGTTAAAAATATACTGAAGGGTTCAGGAAAAAGACGTGCGTTAAAGCCAATTCAGACTAGCCGTTCTCGGTTACGATTCACCGGTCCGGTTCGGTCTAGGCTGCTCACACTATCCCGATTCGGTTCTACGATTATTCTCGGTGCGCATGCGCATTTTCGAAATTTGATTTGACGTTTGATGTGTAGTTAAACGTCAACAAAAACATGTGGAGTTATGTTTACAATAGTGACTCCAGCAAGCGTTCTCATTGGCTACGGTTGCGAACGGTCCGGTTGAAATTAGAGCTCAACCTAAACGCTCGATTCGAACCGCAATCGGGAACGACTACGCCCTGATTGGTCGAGCTCCCAACCGGACCGGTGAATCGTAATCGAGAACGGCTAGTCTGAATTGGCTTTTAGTCGTAAACCAACGACTTATGTTCCTGTTTAAAAAAAATAGAGTTCAAAACACTAAAACAACACGCTTTTAGGAACAAAAAAATGCTAAATAATTTGACAACAAAATTAGCTAACTGTAAAAAGCGTGGGATGCTATCTACGTAAATTTTCATAGTAGCTTTACGTTTACAATTAGCTAGTAAATGGAAAATTTATTACCGATATTAAGCACTCCATGATTTTTACAGTAAAGCTAATTTTGATGTCAAATTATTTTGCATTTTTTAGTTCAAAAAAGTATAAATTAATAGTTTTTAAGAAGTTCCTTCTTTTAAGAAGTTACGGTAGTGCCACATCCATTTACTTCTATGTAAACGTTTTTTGTTACGTAATTCACCGTCAGATTCCGGTCGCTAGAGTACGGTGCCGTCGTCTTAGGAAACTTAGGCTTAATGATAGCGTCGCCGCTATCGAGAAAACTACATCCATTTACTTCTATGCAAACGTGTTTCTTTACGTAATTCACCGTCATTTTACGACCGCTATACTACAGTATAGCTATCTTGAATACCCGCTATTTAGACGACATAAAAATATCATTCTGATAGTCATGGATATTTTAAAAATCTTAGGGATTAAAGAAAAGTATGTGTTGAAAGAGGGAATTTGCATGTTTTCATCTAGCCTCTTCATTAACGCCTCTAGTATAATGTTAATCAAAATAAAATATACCAACAGCTATACGTGTCCGAAAGAAACGCTCCCGGGATAATAATTATTTTGAAAGTTACTGATTAAAGAATTATTATAATAATTACATCAGACACAACAAACAAATAACGATAATAGCATAAACGAACGCTTAGTTTAAATCCAGGGACAGATTTGTGTTGAACATGCTAATGCTCTATGCATAAAAAAGTGTTCGTGTAACCTTTACGCGCGGTTGAAGTAAAACATGTAAATAATAGATCTGTTGTTAGCGGCAAGGAGTATCCATATCCGCGATACTGAAAAAATTTACTTCGGTTATTTCCGACTATTAGTCCGGCTCTTAGAACAGCACCAACAGTACTGGACCAAAATTCCAGCACAAACATACTCTCTAAGGCATTCATTGAACAACATCTGAAGAAAAGAACTATAGAAGTACTTGAACTCAGTAGACACAGTTTTAGAACGGTGGCCGGGTTATTAACAGGACATTGTCATCTTAATAAACAACTAATAATAATAATAATATTTATTTGCTTTGCCAATAAAGGATACAAAATCGTCACGGTGGATCCATCAAGGACAGTAGTAGGTCCATCAAGGACTCAATCATTCATAACTTAGAAACTCATCCAATCTGTAGAAAGCATTTGATAATAAAAATTCTTTTAAGTATTTTTTAAACTTCGACAGTTTATCGCATTGTTTAATATTTTGAGGTAGTTTATTATAAACAGCAATACCTAAACTATTTGGGGATTTCATGAAAACAGTTAAACGATTAAAAGGAACTCTAAGTTCAGATTTTGATCTGGTATTTAAGTTATGAATGTCCGAGTTATTGATGAACCTACTAAGGTTCTTAAAAACATAAGTTGACAGTTCATAAATTAGTACGCAAACTAATGTAAGTATTCTATATTTCTTAAATATATCTCTGCAGCTTGTTCGCTGCGACACACCAGCAATACATGTGACAATTTTCTTTTGGCAGATAAATACACCATTTGCTTGAGAAGACATACCCCAAAAGCAAATAGTGTATTTTAATTTTGAATAAACTTGTGCGTAATAAAAGTTTAATAATTGTTGTGGTGTTAATATTTCTTTTAGATTAATAAACAACTGCTAAGTGTTAAGTATTTCCAACGATGTACTCTGTCGCAATCGCAATGAAGCAGAGGAAATCACTGTAACACAAACAAGGTACAAGAACTTTGGATCAGCTTCAATGCAACCAAAGGATTTTAAAGACATCAGTCTACTAGAATATGTCAATAAACTGGGAACCCTAAAAAAACTGATGGATCATTAGGGGAGCACAGTAGACCTTAGAGGTCGCAGTGTCTACCGTTCGGCCCCTACCTTTAATTCTAATTCTTGGATGAAATTGTCCATTAATGTTTCAGATCCGATCCTGGTGAAAGATTTGATTGCTGGCATAGTTAAAGGAAATCACAAATCTTGGCAGCCGCATTACATATTTCGTGCTTGGAATCGCGGATATGTCAGCTTGTCTAGAGCGAGGCATTTACTGTCACGGTAGATTTATTCTAACACGCCACTGTAACACGTTAGGTATATCCTGAGCAACACCTGGAGCACTGCTAGGCCAGTTTTCACTTCGTGTCCATATCTACACTGAAATTAATCCTCTGTCAGTGTTGTCACCTTATCAATAATTAAAAACGCAATGACTAAAAAAGCATCAATTTGAAAACAAATTTCTACTGAAACTAATTCAAAACTTCAGAATTTATAAAACGTGCCATTTTGTTGTCATGTAAAAACGATATAGGTAAGTAACACGAAACCCCAATGAAATGCAATTTTGATATTTTTTAATTTTAGTGTCACACTATTGGCGTCGGTCGAATGACGGGACTATTCTTTTTCGAAATTTCATAGTCTTCTGAACAAAAAGGATTACTTGATTTAAACTAAATTTGGTTCACATAATGGAATCTATCACCGCACAAAGAATCTATATTAAGAAATGGGCCAAATCGGACCGTTCTAAGGGTGGTTTGTAGGGATTAAAAAAGGTTTGTCGAAATGTAACTCTTCACTAGCGATTAATAAGTGCCTCTAAAATTTTAATAAAATCGGCCCAACAAGACCGGATTGACGTATTTTATATATCGCACAAAGCATAATATTAAAAATGGGCCCAATCTAGACGTTTCAAAGGTGATTTGTAGGGGTTAAGGGCGATTTTTTGAACCCAAAAATACCGAAAAAAATCTCAAAATCGTTTTAAAATTGAAATTTAACTTCTTAGTAGCAATTAAAAAGTGCTTCTAAAATTTTAATAAGACCGCTTTTACAAGAACACTAGTTTGCGGATAGTGAATTATTCACTGAAGAATGTATTTAATTTGTTGATGCTCGGTTGATAATAACATTGCAATTAAAAAAAAATATTTAAGGGGTGTATTAAGTGGTTAAAACAAACTTAAGTTCACCTCATAAAGTAACTGTAATGCCTGTGTTAGCAAATACACTATATTGTCGGCTGGATTTTGGCACTGCAAACTAAGTTTTTTAAATTATAATTTGAGATTATCGATATTTGGGAAGTGGGGGGATGCTTTAATAGATAAACAAAATTACAAGTGTGCACGTCAAACAGATTTCGAGTTATAGAGGGATCAAAAACTCGAAACACACTTCCGTATATTTAGATATCCTGTACATTATGTATTTCATTCACAGCTATCATTACACGCATTTAACCTCGACAGGGGAAAAATCATTATTCATTAATGTTGGTACACTTGCACGGGTGAGTGTACAAACATGCGTATAACTATAGTAGCTCAGTTATTGAAACTGGACTCCAAAGGGTTGAAATGAACACGCGTGAATGTAGAGGGTGTGATGGGAAACATTGCATATAATCTGTGAAGTCAAATCCCCTACAACATATACGACAAAATCTGGGTTAGCCGATGGGGCTATTTAACATTTTTTGCTTACAAGTCAATCCCGCAAACACCAATTTTCATTTTTGAAGTTTAACTTCTTAGCGACGTGTCTATTTGAAAAAAGTAAGAAATCGAGGGGAAGTAGAACTGGCAAATAAAGGGGAAGTTAGTTTGTTTCCTAAATTACATGAAACTGACAACGACAGAAGTTTGTAGTGTGTTGCTAAGTATGTGTATAATATTATTAATTAGTGGCGTTATTTCTTTTTTGTCCTTGGTAATTAATATAAAATGATTTGTCGGGAAAAAGGACTTTTTAAGTAAACACTTATTTGTTATTTACAGCGACGTTTCGTCCCTTGCTTGAAAAAGTCCCAAGCAAGGGACGAAACGTCACTGTAAATAACAAATAAGTGTTTACTTAAAAAGTCCTTTTTCCCGACAAATCATTTTTATATTATTAATTAGTTTCACATAAGAGCAAATTAAACTTGGGAATAATATTAAAAACTAAAGAAGTTAAACTTCTTATGTGAGCTTATGAGGACGAGGCTCATTATTACGCCTATTATATTTCACTTATATTGCATCAATTAAAAAGTTACATCGTCTGTCAATACTAACTTTGGGAAACCCCCGGCTCGCAGCAGGCCAACTACAAACCGCGAAAAGTTTATATCCGGTCCGCGAGATCTATAGAAGAAACTATATATTATATTATATAAATATATGTTATATATTTAATTATTTTTTGGCATATGCTTCCATACAAATACCTATATAAAATCGTAACGTGTTAATCAAAGCAGATCGGAATTCCCTCTTCAGCGTCAATGTTATATCTTATCGTTAGACTATATCTCATTGTGCTCTCATAATAGGGTGTTATTATTTTCGGACAACGCCGGATAAAAAATCTGCGATAGTCTAATACGTCTATCTTTAATAGGCAATTTACAAACCCGAGC
Source organism: Venustoraphidia nigricollis (assembly GCA_034508555.1). Lineage (NCBI taxonomy): Eukaryota > Metazoa > Arthropoda > Insecta > Raphidioptera > Raphidiidae > Venustoraphidia > Venustoraphidia nigricollis. Next base: position 821,070 of record JAVRKA010000083.1, read on the forward strand.
GAAGCCGAGCCGGGCTGCTGCGGTTATAAATAAATTTCATTTAATTTTCGCTTAACGTTGAAAATAAACAACAACCTTGAAACAAGGTTTTACAAGTTTTAATTTACACACTTATGAAACGTGGACCAGCACAGCAGAGAGCAGAAAAGTCTATTCGTGAAGATACTCATGTTATTTAACAGAGTAGACCAGCGATCAGCAGTCAGCAGCGATCGTCAATTGGTCGTTTGGACTTTCTATCTAGCTCGCACTAAAAAATGCTGGTTTGTGTTGATTTATGTTGGGCTAGTATGCGACATCGTGCAGGTTACAGGTTTGTACTGTGCTGATCGTACTCTTCCATGCTTGACAGGTGTGCGCAATCTTCAAAAGCGCATATAATTAAAATTAGGCATCTGTACAATTTTACATTAATTAGCAGATTTAAAGACACATTTTACTAAAAAGGTTGGGAACCTATTGCTCGACGCAGGCACTAATTTCATGTTTTCAATAAATGGATTTTAAAAGGTACATTTGCTTTCGGTATCGGTTTAAAATGTGTGGGTAGGTAGGATTTAGTAATAAAGAATTAAAAGGTTTGAAACCAAAAGGCATTTTTTACCGTTTAAATACAAAAGGTCTGACTTCAATAATCGGATAAAGATAAAATACGATTGGTTAAACTTAGGTGCAAAGGCTGCGCAATCAGATTAAATTATAAAATATTTTTGCATAAGATGCAAATATTTTACTTTTAATTTCAGATTATCAGCTGTTTAATATTGTAACCCATAACGTAGTCAAGCATGCTAAATTACAAAAACTATAAATATATGAATTTTAAAGAAGCTTGTATGATTGCATTCCTTTCTTGCCGAAGGACGGTTGTTCCATGGTGAAAATATTACATGGTGTGATCATTTCTCCCTCTAAAAGTCGTTTTTCTCTCCCGAGGTGGAGGAGGTTATCTCTACAAGTGAGATAAAGGAGATCTTGGGAATGTGGGAGAGAGTTTTACAGTTCGTGAAAAAGAAACACCTCGAAAAAGTTGATATTAGTCGTGCATCGAAGCTATTTAATGACACTTGCCTAACTCATTTTCGCAACATTCTGAAAAGGAGGAAGAAACAAACCTCCATGAACAGTTTTTTTTAACGGCCTGCAGGTGAAAATGAGGAAAGCGTGGCGAAAAATACAACGATCAGTGAAGAGAAAAACAATGACGAAAATTAAGCGAAAGTAACACCTCCGTCCGCATCTTCCGTAAACTCAAGACATTTATACATTTTTCTCAGTCGAAAACACGTAACAGAACAACTGGGGTGACATTTTGGGGACTGGAATGGATTAATGGAATTTAAATTAATTTAAATGGGGAAATTTGCTTTGAGATTTGAGCAAGATTACGGAACGATTAAAACTCGAGGTACTACCTTTAATCTTTGATAAAAAAAATCTCAAATAAATTGGCATACGTCAGTGCTAGCCAGTGCGTTTTATAAACTAGCCGTAGTGCATATACAAAATTGGTAAACGCTTTTGAATTCTGCAATCAATCAACGACATCGCTTGGAGGGAAGTCGTACCAATGACCAACAACTGTATCAATCATCCATTATTCTTATAATGTATTGGGAGTAGCGTGTTTAATTAGTAACGCTTAACATGTGTTTATTGCCGGAGGATGTTTCAATTGATCATGTGGTACAATTGAACAGTCGGCCGCCAGCGTATCGCCGAATGGTACCGAGCGCCGTCACTCGAATCATGCAATTCAATTGAATATATCGATTATTTAGTTCACAAAGATTCGAACACGACATAGTTGATACAGGATTTCAAATTATATTTTTAATGTACGCGCGAAGTTATACTTCTTTGGCGCGATCGCGATAATTGATATTCACATTTTCGTTAAATTACATTGATCAAATAAAATACTGTTGAATCCATAATTTAAAAAAATTGAGGTATTGAGGTTATTTAACTGTCAAAGTTTGTTTACAAGACGATAGCTTTTAAGAAGTTCCGTCTGATGTCACTAGTATAACATACTTTGTTGTTTTATGAAAAACTATTTTGACGTTATCAGAAAAAAATCAGACGTGTCATCTATGAATAGGCATAAATATGTCCTAATTTACCAATAACTTTTAATATTTATCTACTGCGATGAAATAGTGAAACATGACTATAATGACAACAAGAATCATGACCGCAAGTAGATATTTCAACCAGCACGTAAAAAAAAACAAAATCATTAGTTTGTTTAGTGATTGTTATTGTTCATTTTTTATAAATCCCTGTAGTACGACAGTTGGGAAAGTTTTATTTCAGAGCCCTTGATGCCGGTTCGTCAGTGTTAAGCCGATTAAAAAATTTACAATGCTCATACAGACTGATTTAAAAGTAAAAAACTCCCCACGCAGGTTGTGAATTTCATTTTTCATACATAAAAAAAATTATATTTTAATTAATATTTTCATCACAAATTTTAAAGTTACTGCTACTTTATACCGGGAAAAGTCAGATTTGTATTTTCCTTGTCATAATATAAGATAAAATTTGTTTGACAGTTTTATGTTATAAAAAAGTATGTAAGTATGTAACCTTCACGCGCGAAGTAAAACATGAAACAATATTGTGAAATTTACAGTTTTATAAACAGGTAAAAAAAGATGACAACTGAAAATTCGCTGTGGGAATCTTTAAAACTGCACAATTACAGAAAAAGTTACGACTTTATTTATTTGTGCTAATTGAATTAAAATCTGTATAACTCAATAAAAAATAGCTCTCGCAGTATGCGAACTTTTAATCCATAGTTATAAACACAAATAATTTCAGTTGTATGTGCGGTTATAACTCAAACACATTTAAATAAAATGTTAAAAGGTCCCTTAAATTCTGTGATAAAAATATTTAATAATATACCGCAAGATCTGGAACACTTATCAATGAGTCAATTCAAATTTAAGTTTAAAAAATATCTAAATAATTTAACATTGTATTCTTTGGAAGATTTTTTTATCTAATGTATTGTACCTATTTGACGTTTTCTATACCTCTGTAAGGTCTTCTGAATAAAACTGATTATTATTATTATTATGTGCTATTATTCTACATAAACGGACTTAGTAGACCGTAAAAAAACGTCACATACTTTTCGAAACGCCAACTCACCGAGTTTGTGCTCCTTTAGTAAAATTCACAAAATGCGCCTAAAAACGTCATTTTTAATAAACTGAAATATAGAGTTAGATATCCCAATCACGGACGTATAGCGGTGTGTAAATTAACGAATTTCGATTATGGAGATTAATTTTACGAGACAAATTAGAAAATTAATTTAAAAAACTTCAAGTGCATCATGTAACGTATCTAATAAAAGAGCTTGTTAAGAGGAAAACAACTATTTTTTTAATAATAATAACTGTGAAATTAATGAGTTTTAAGAAAAAAAATAGTGATTATAAAGTTTCACTCATAATTTACAAGGAAACCTAAACGAAAACCCTGTTAAAGTTCTCATGGAAACCGGAATGGTACGAAACCATTCCCACGCGAATTCGGTTCGCATTTGACCGATTTTTTACTTTTGTAGGTATTGTATTTTCATATATCTGTTATACTCTAGACCACATTCCCATTATGAATTTAAGAATCTTTTCAAAATTTTATGATGTTTTTGTCGGTTTCTGATACGTATCATTGCCATTAATTTTGTGGAGGTGCGTCTTAGTTAATGAAAACTTAAAAAAGAAAATTACTTCTTGTTATAAAATTTCTAATCTATGAATTTTATCTACAGGATAGATCGGTAATAAAAATTTAATACTGCTTACGTAAAACCGCGGCAGCTATTCTAGACCTTGCTTTGCTCATCAATAAAATTGAAATAGTGAACCTTAAATAATATAATCTGTAATAAAATTCAATACCTACATTCATTGGGATAATAAATAATAAAATTTTTATAATAAAAATTAAAGTAGGTAAGACGGAATAAAGATTGACGGTTTCTACAGGATGAATGGCTTAAAAAAACGGAAAGCTTTTTTGTAGGTTGTTTTTAGAGACACACTGTGTAACTGTTAAACAAAATATAACATAATTAGAGGCTTAAATAATGCCGCAACAGGCTTTTGTTTATATAGCTATTATAATATTAAAACAGACATTTCAAGATAAGTTGATAAATCCTTGTTTTGAACTGGAGTACCTATATGGAGGATTTTCTGTCAAAAGTATGCAGGTAGGTACAGCTAAAATATTATATTATTTTATCCCTTTCTGAGCCACTTTTAAAAATTGAAGAATATTAAATTGTAATACTAGCAACACTTCCCTTTTTGTCTATACAAAATTAGTTTGAACATTTTCCCTGTTAGGAGCCACGAAACGTATCGAGGTGAATATGGAGATGGAGGACGTGTGAAAAAATACTGTATAATATCTAGTGAAAAAACAAGTGCAAGTCAAACTCGTACACGAAGGGTTCCGTACCACCGTACAATATTTATTAACTATATTTTATTTTTACTATTTGTTTAAATAGCAGCCATAGTAATACACACTAAGGCAAAGAAATGCCTCAACTAATAGCTTTTAAGAAATTCCATCCGATGTCGCTAGTAAGCAGTATCTTGGCGTTTACTACTACAAATTTAAGGTTTTCGGATTTTTCTCTTTACTTGTGCTATAAGACATTACTTCTAGCCAAATTTCATGACTCTAGGTCAACGGGAAGTACCCTATAGGTTTTGATTTCCTTACAAGTGATAAAATATGCGGCATAAGGCGCGTTGACTTAGAAGTTTGACTTTTTTGATTTTTTTATCAAAATGTCAAGTGAGAAATGAAGTTATGAAGAAGAAGCACTAACAAATTTTATATTTTATTTTTATAGTTGAAAACTTTTTTTATTTATTAGAAGTGTATTTTTTCGATACTAAATTACGTAAATCTAAACTAATTAAATAACTGATGCATTTAATGAAGCACCCCTATAATGAACAATACGATTACAAAGAGAATTTGGGCATTATATTATATGAAGTTTCCGGAACTCCCATTAAATTTTGCTTTTTCCCGACAGGAAGTGACGCAGCAATAAATCGACCCGCTTTTCAATTTACATCATAAAGAAAAGCAATAAAATGGAAAATACAGTGGGAAAACTCGTGATCGTCCATGCTATAGAATAGGTGAGTGTTGGCTAAATTATTGTGAAGTCACGCCTTAGTTGGCATTTGAACCTACTGCAGGTCAACGAACATCAAGCAGATACAGGAAAGGTTTGAATCGAAATAAGTAGCAAATATCAGGGCGGCCTTGTGAAATCTGTTTATTTTCAGAATTTTACAACACTGTCGCAGACAGAAAATTTCCCTGGAATGGTAGGAAAACAGCTATGAAATATCTTTTAATTTTAACCTTTTCAAAATTTCAGCAAAAATATAGGAAACTAATGTTGTGCTAAGCAATTTTTTAAGACCCTTATAAGCACAGTAGCATAGCTACAGTTTTGCTACCATTGTTACAATGCAATATTAGAAAAAATATTTCCAAACACCATCACCGTCGGGACTTGAACCTAAAAATTTCTGATGTCGTACCAGAATGAGCTGCAAAGAAGTAATAATAAATTACGAAACGTTGCAATAAATAATATTAATCAATTTATTGATTGTTACCCTCGGAAAACCATTTAATAATAATATCGTTATTAATAAACGTTAGTTTACTACTGTTTTAGACTGTTTGAATTATTGGCTTCAGCAATTTTAAGGGTTCTGTACCTTAAAAAGAAAAAACGGAACCCTTATAGGATCACTCGTTTGTCTGTTCGTTCCTCTGTCACAGCCAATTTCCTCCGAAACTACTGAACCGATTGGGTTGAAGCTTGCTACACATATGTAAGTCAGCAACCCAAAGACGCACGTATGACGTAAATAAATGAATTTTGAACATGGGGGTCATTTTTTCAGGGCAAACAAGGAAATTAAAAAAAAGTTTTGAAAACTGTACCGAGTGACATAAAAAAAATGAAAGGGCTTGTAGTAAGGATCTCAAATATATATTTATTATAATTTTAAAATAATTCGTTTTAAAGTTATGTAAGAAAAAAGATGAACAATTGGCCATCCCTCCGAAATTGCTCAGCCTAAAATTTTGAAAAAATAAGGAATGTCGGGTCTCACCCATAGTTTACAGGAAAGTCTAAACGAAAATCTTAAGTCTTAAAGTACTCACGAAAAACGGAATAGTACGGAACCCTTTTCTCGCGAATTCGACTGGCAATTGACCGGTTTTTGCCATATCAAGCAGTTCCGGCTCAGTACTGAGATCTCATTTTCCGAACGGTTTTCACAGCACTGGATTGTCATCTAAGTACTGAATCTACAACAGCAGATTCGATTGTGCGTATGTGGTTTGAGGAAAGGTATATGAAAATCAAAGAGAGGAGCAATAAATTCATGATTTTAAAAATAGCTCTCGTACGCACAACAAGCATATATAGTCAGATATGACATGACTGAAGTGTGTTTTGTGGACCAAGCGACGGACTACCAACATAAAGGTGATGAACGCTCGTATGTACATTGGTACGTCATATATTGCCCTATTGACGTTGATGAACGCCACGTTCGATGATGAGGCCATTTGACCTCACGTCAACGAAACATAGCGACACCAATCGTTCAGAAATCGTTAACAGGTCTCATATAAAATTGTGGTCTTATAATCAAGCTTTTGTTCAATATGGTTACGAATTAATTTACATTTTTTACTATGTTACAGTTGACTGAAAATATTTTTTAAAAATATATCTCGGTTTAATGTAATTCAAAATATAATCAAATCTAATGTAAGCTCAACGCTGACACAATAAAAAAAACTCGCAATGTCTCGTTTTCACGATAATGAAAGTGAAAAGATATTTCAAATCTTCTTGGTTTCTATCATCCAATGATATCCCGTTTCGTCTTCTGTAATTCGCCAAGAAGAACACTTCGCCTGCTACCACATTGTCTTTGAAAATTTCTACAGTAGTTGTAAACGAAACGTTAGGTAGAAATATCATTGTATTACCGGAAACCAAGAAGTTTGGATAAAAGATATTGTTTCATTTGGGTCCAAATGTTGTCCAGATTAAAAATGAGTAGTAATCGAAAGGCGTCATAAACAACAATTACCAAAATGTTTATTTATCCTAGAGGAACAAAAATATCGCTCCATGAGTATTGATCGATTGATATCCACACTAAGATCCATGAAGACAGACTTTTGGGAGTAATTCTAGTAGGAATATTAGATACGTAATATATAACTGGTTGTCAGTAAATCTAAAAAAAAAATATTGCAAGAAATAAGAATCATTTGTTGACCTTGCATTAGAGCTAACACGTTTGAATCTTTAGTTCAGAAAAATGCATTGGAACGAATAATAATTTGTCACCGATGTTCAATATATAACATTATAATACTGACATACAAAGCTATATAACAAATCAAACTTTCCCAACGATTGGTTTGTTGATTCGGAAGTTTCGAGGATATTCAAGAAGAAATAATATTTATAAAAAAGACAGGGTGTACCAGACGTTAAGTACAGTCAACTGATAGCCTTTTTTGCAAATATTATATGTAGGTAGCTCTCGATTCGTATATATTTTTAAGTAAATTTAACGGAATATAACACGAACTGACTTTTTGTTTTGACGAGGGAGTTTTCTGCGTTTATAAAATTGAACCACCCCAAACACAAGGTAGTATTTTAATCTAAAAACAATTTATATTCGTTCAGGCTAGGTGCAGTTAGACAAACAAGCAGAACGAAATGCTAAAGCGTCTGAGGTAAAACGGGATGACACTCTCTTCGCTCGCTGGGTCAGTGAGCTTTTCTATCTATATTCAATATTGTAACAGCCTGTATATAATGTGTAAACATTGTGTGTAAATACATCGCAATCTTTGCTTATTAGACAACGGAAAAATATCAAATAAGGGAAAAGAAATGTTGAAGAATATCATCTAAACAGACAACAGTAAATATCTTCATAATGACAAATAATACTGAAATGTAACTTCGAAAAGTTTTGGGTGAAATAACAATTCAACGGTCAATCAGAAACATTTATTAGCACGCATAAGATATTAGGTACTTGAACCAGAAAATAGGTACCTACTATGAAATTTCCAAATTTTTCAACGCTTTGTTGATTTTTTGGGATTTCATACATCTGATGAAAAAACAACCCATATAGGATCACTCTAGTTTCTGTCTGTCTGTCTGGTTATCCGCCTGTTTTCTCTAAATCTACTGTACGAAAAAAGTTGAAACTTGTAGAGTTAGATGATTGGTTGAGTCGATTGTTTACGTCAGTGATGCCTGTGGCTTGGTTTTTCAATTATTGTTATCCCAACTGTTTGGAAAAAGACTCCAAAAGCCTACTTCTCCCGCCTTCTCTCGCGTCTCGGCCAAGTCACACCGTCAACAATGCAGACGCCCAGCCTTAGTTTAACCTTGTGTTTTACAATAAAATTGTAACGGGTCCAATGTGTATTGCCCGTCACATTATTTTTTATATTTTATAATTTCTTTTATTTATATTTTATTATAAAAGTATTACTGGTCTGACTCCATCCCTGAATAAATCCATTATGCGATAACAATTATTAGTTACATAATTGCAACAAGAATACAGATTTTAAGAAATACCCTTTTCAAAAATGTTTTAATAGTTACTCTGTGTTTTAATTTAATAGTGTAAAGTCGGTCTCGGCAATTTGTCTTCATTTTAAATTTCAATTATTAATTCCAACTTAAAAATTCCGTCAACCGACACACACCATATTAAACCAGTTCTTAAATTTTACGTTTTAAAGTTATATCAAGAGTGGATCGAGACCAGTAATAAAAAAGGAAAAATCTAATAATTAACTTTAATGTAGTATTTGATTTTAATAAATATTAATAAATTCTAATTATTCATTACTAAATATCTTCAATAATAAAACCTGCACCCTGCTTCCACTGCGAAAGGGGTCAGGTTATAAAAATGGTAGCAGAGCATGGTTAAAAATCTAAATAAATCAATTTAAAATACTATTAAAATCTTAAAATCTAAATAAACATTTAAAACAATTTAAAATACTATTAAAAACTTAAAATCTAAATTAAACATTTAAAACAATTTTAAAATACTATTAAAAGTGTAAAATTATATAATTCATTTAACAATTTAAAACGTTGTATCTATTACGCAATTAACAAAATTACGCAATTTTAATCTGAAATAATATTTTTTCTAACAAATTTATTAAAATAATATATAGTGCTTATTCGTCATGGCTAGTAGAAATACACGTCGCACGGCTCGACCTGGTTCGCCTCATGGTGAAGAAATCACTGCAGAATTGTCGACATCTCAAAATACATCACAGCAACCAAATGAAAATCCAACAACGTACGCACCGCCACAAGAAAGAAATCTTACGTCTCCCAGTACAAGAGAATTTCTTCGTGCTGGATTACATGTTGCAAGAAGTACTCACGAAACGGTTGTTAACATCAGTCAGGCGCTTCAGCAAATGCAAAGTACACCAATGGCACCACCTAAAAGTCAAGGACAAATTATACCTGTTAAAATCAAAATGGACGTTGACAATATCACTCGCCTTATACCTACCTGCGATGGATCTTCACCAGAAGCTTTGGTCAACTTCATGCAAGAAATACAAAGCGTCGTCGATTCCAATCTGCTTCCTGAAAATCAATTTATATATTATTTATTAATGAAAACAACTAACGATCTAAGAACTTGGTGGACAACTGCGATGCATACACACACATCATGGGCTTCTATAAAATATCAATTATTGAATACTTACCTGTCTCGAATCGATATCACAATATTGGTAGATCGTCTCGTCCGGAGAAACCAACACGAAAACGAAACGTTTAGTCAGTTCACAAGAGACGTCGTCAAGAAAATTACAGTTCTTGATGTTCAAATGTCAGAACTACAAATAATTGATATGATATGGGCTCACACAAACCGAAATACATTCGAATATATAAAATACCGCACAATTCCTCAGTCTATACGCGAGTTGGAGCATATTGGCACGGAGATAGATCAAATTCAACGTCGTGAACGACAGTATCTCACCCAGGAATCAAATCAAGAACAAGCTAGTTCTCCAATAAATAAATCCTGCAACTATTGCAAACGAACAGGACACACTATCCAAGAATGCCGGAAAAGACAATCAAGAAATGCTCAGCCAAAAAACGAATAAATTCCAGTGTCGACATAAATTATTCATCGATATCTCTTCCTGTTATAGAAATATCGATATCAAACATCAATTTTCTCACTTTACTCGACACTGGAGCATCATCAAACTACTGTTCTAAATCCGTCGCACAAAAACTAAATCAAAGAGGAATCGGTTCGATTGTCAAGACTTACACAAATGCCACCTTGGCAGATGGAAGACAAATATGCGTTAGACAGCAATATTCCGCAATAATAAAAATTCTAAACTTCACCTGGAAAATGAAATTCTTGGTTATCAAGGAACTTCCATACGACTTCCTAATTGGCAGCAACACACTGAAGAAGACTCAAGCTCGTATTGACTTCCATAACAAAACTCTTTCCTTCCCATTTAACACTTCAAGTTCGATTCCATTTGTCTCTCATGAAAATATTTCCAATAAAAATTACATTCACTGTGCCACTGAAGAAAAATTCGCTCTTTCTGAAAAGCAAGAATCATCTCTATCACAATTACTCACCAAGTACAATGAAATATTCTCCAATAAAGCTGGTCGTGTTAAGAATTATACCTATCAAATTTACCTCAAAGATAATATACCTGTCAGACAATCGCCTTATCCATTGAATCCAATCAAGGCTCAAGAGATGCAAGATCATATTCAAGAATTACTCGAGCAAAAGATCATCCGACCGAGTCGTTCGCCGTACAGCGCACCCGCATTTTTGATTAAGAAAAAGGGCGGAGGTAAACGATTATGTATTGACTACAGAAGAATAAATCAGAAGATAATATTTGACGCATTTCCACCTCCTCATATAGACAGCATCCTTCAATCCCTTCACGGCTCATCTGTCTTCACTATTCTCGATCTGACCTCTGCGTTCTATCAACTGAATCTATCACCGTCGTCCAAAAGGTACACATCCTTCACCACTCCCATGGGTCAATTCGAATTTAACCAAGTTCCGTTCGGACTCAACATTTCACCGCAAGCCTTAAATCGAATTATTCAAGATACCTTCGCTGATGTTCGATACAAATTTGTCGTACCATACTTTGACGACTTATTGGTGCACTCGTCTAATATCGAAGAACATCTGAAACATTTGGACATTGTTTTTAATCGTCTCCGAGAAGCAGGGTTTACAATAAATCCTGAAAAAATGAAATTGTGCAGGTCAAGATTAAAATTTCTGGGCCACGTGATATCAGCTGAAGGCATGTCTATAGATCCAGAACGAGCCAGAGCTATTCAGAATATGCCTGTTCCTAAAAATTTACGCCAAGTGCAGTCATTTCTCGGCATGGCAGGATTCTTTGCAAGATACATTCCAGGATTTTCGACAATTGCAGCTCCTCTTCATCACTTAAAGAAGAAAAACGTAAAGTTCAAATTTTCCGACGCAGAAATTGATGCCATCAATAAAATCAAAAAGGCACTGCTGTCATCCACGATTTTAAAATTTCCCAATTTCAATAAAATGTTTACGGTACAAACCGACGCAAGTTCACACGCTATGGGAGCTGTTCTACTACAACAATATGAAGATGGTATGCATCCGATATATTATGCTAGCAAAAAGTTCGACGATGCTCAATTGAATTACACAACTTACGAACGCGAAGCATGCGCAATAATTTGGGCTCTAGAACGATTTAAACAATTTCTACAAGGACAACACTTCATTTTGCAAACCGATAATGCAGCTTTAATGTGGCTTCACCGACACCCGAAGAATCTAGGAAGAGTGGGAAGATGGCTCCTAAAACTAACCAAATTCGACTATGAAGTTCAACACATCAAAGGCGAATCTAATGTCATCGCTGACGCATTATCCAGATTGTATCAAGAAGAAGACGACCAAATGCACTCCGAACCCGAGTCAGAACACTTGAATTTACTTCAAGACGTACCTTTATCATTCGTCTCCATCCAGCGACATCAGAGAACTGATCCAGATTGCGAACTCATCAGAACCAGGATTAACTCCGGTGAAGATGTCGATAACTTCGTGATCAAAGACGATCTTCTGGTGAAGCAAGTTGGTAGACGGAAGTTAAAACGAATCGTAATTCCACTAAATCTAAAACAAATGGTCATCTACTACTTCCACAATAGTTTGACAGGAGCGCATCAAGGCATAACGAAAACTTACCGCCATATTAGCAAACGTTTCTGGTGGCGAAACTTATATCATGACGTTCGAGATTACGTTCGCAGCTGTGAGCTGTGCCAACAGTGCAAAGCCCCGAACCGCTATGAAGGAGCTCCACTAGCATCGACACCTCCAACTTCAGTTTGGTCCAAGATCTACATAGATCACATCGGTCCGCTAATTAATAGCTCTAAGAACAACCGATATTGCTTAGTTGTCATCGACGCCTTCTCCAAATGGTTAGACATCATTCCAGTCCGGAAGGCCACAGCAACAGTTACTGTCAACAGACTTACCAATCTATGGTCGCAATTTGGGCCACCGAACACTATTGTATCAGATAATGCTCGTTGTTTCACTAGCACTACTTTCGCAGCTATGTGTCTTCAATGGGGTATCAAGCATGTGACGACATCACCATATCGGCCAGCAGGGAACATGGCAGAGCGTCCTAATAGAGACATCAAGGCAGCACTTACCATTATTCTTAAGCAGTACGAGGCGGCACACAAAGATTGGGATAGCTACACATCATACGTGAAATTTTCACATAATGCGAGCTATCACGAAAGCACTAAAACGTCACCAGCAGCGATATTTCTGGGAAGAGAACTTCCACAACCATTGGATAGACAGTGGAAACTTGATGTTATACTCGATGCAGCAGAAAAACCTACCAACGCTGAAGTTGAACAAGCGATATACCGGAGTCGATCTAAATACGCCAAATACTACAACCTTCGTCGCCCGTCGCGTCATAATTTCACTGTGGGCCAGTTAGTCCTGCAGCGTCTTCACGGAGTTCCAGGGTTTAACGAAGATCAAAAATTTATACCTCGGTGGTCGACCCCACGACGTATCATTCGTTTTTCAACCCCAGTATCCTGTGAAGTGGAGGACATCACTACTACGCAAAGATTTCGCGCCCATATCGATCAGTTAAAGCCGTATTCACAGAAGCCGGAGTAAGCAAACCTTAAGGGAAGGAGCCTGTAACGGGTCCAATGTGTATTGCCCGTCACATTATTTTTTATATTTTATAATTTCTTTTATTTATATTTTATTATAAAAGTATTACTGGTCTGACTCCATCCCTGAATAAATCCATTATGCGATAACAATTATTAGTTACATAATTGCAACAAGAATACAGATTTTAAGAAATACCCTTTTCAAAAATGTTTTAATAGTTACTCTGTGTTTTAATTTAATAGTGTAAAGTCGGTCTCGGCAATTTGTCTTCATTTTAAATTTCAATTATTAATTCCAACTTAAAAATTCCGTCAACCGACACACACCATATTAAACCAGTTCTTAAATTTTACGTTTTAAAGTTATATCAAGAGTGGATCGAGACCAGTAATAAAAAAGGAAAAATCTAATAATTAACTTTAATGTAGTATTTGATTTTAATAAATATTAATAAATTCTAATTATTCATTACTAAATATCTTCAATAATAAAACCTGCACCCTGCTTCCACTGCGAAAGGGGTCAGGTTATAAAATCATCTTATAAACCGTAGTCTAGAGAAGTGAGATCTAAAAAGGTACCAAGTTTCTACTTGGCAAGTTTTCGTTTTACATTGCAAATAACTGACCCGTGTGTATAAACTGCCCACGCTGGCACCTTTTCAAATCTCGTTTCTTATTTTTTCGGCACAGCCGGCAAATTCACTTATTCTTTGTATCGAACTAGACCTATTTTTCATATTTATGTTTTTAGTGGGATTATTTATATTGACAAATATGAACCGCTGATTCGGTACTGCTGTGTAAATATTGACAAGTGCACATCGAGTGGTACCTATGCATACAAAGGCACTACACCATCTATTATCGCACGTTCCCATGTTCAATTGGCGAAATTTTATTCACAAATCGTCCACTTTATACGAAGCAAATATAAAAACATACCTATATATGCATACACAAAAACATGCTTACTAGGCTTGGAGAGCGATGCTTGATGAGCGTTGAGGCAATGCAAATTTTCGTGACCCAAACTATATCTATATTGGAACACTCAAGTGCAAAACAAGCTACTGATTTATACTAATATAATAAATCTGAAGAGTTTGTTTGTTTTTTCTTTGATACATCAATTATCTCAACTCCAAACATACATTAACCCAACCCGAGACATACATTAATCCAACTCCAAACATGCATTAAGCCATTCCCAAACATCAATTGACCCATCCCCAAACATCCATACATCCAACCCCAAACATCCATTAACCCAACCCCAAAAATCCATAAATCAATCTCCAGACATCCATTTAGCCAACCCCAAATATCCATTAACCCGAACCCAAAAAAACATTAACCTAACCACAAATATCCATTAACACAACCCCAAACAACCATTAAGCCAACCCCAAAAATTCATTAACCCAATCTATATTGGAACACTCAAGTGCAAAACAAGCTACTAAACTGTACTAATCTATAGGTACTAATCTATACTAATATAATAAATCTAATGAGTTTTGTTTGTTTTTTGTTTGATACATCAATTATCTCAACTCCAAACATACATTAACCCAACCCGAGACATACATTAATCTAACTCCAAACATGCATTAAGCCATTCCCAAATATCAATTTACCCATCCCAAAACATCCATAAACCCAACCCCAAACATCCATTAACCCAACCCCAAAATTCCATAAATCAATCTCCAGACATCCATTTGGCCAACCCTAAATATCCATTAACCTGAACCCAAAAAAACATTAACCTAATCACAAATATCCATTAACACAACCCCAAACAACCATTAAGCCAACCTCAAGCAACCATTAAGCCAACCCCAAAAATCCATTAACCCAATCCCGAACATCTATGAACCCAAAACCCAACACCCATTTACATACGCTGAGTTTATCTTTTTTTTACTTTACGCACTAGTGCAAAATAGATCATTTTAATACCGCTATACACACATGAAAAGTAGCTGTTTTATAGGGAGATGTGCAAATAATGTATTATGTTTGTGGCAAATTTTAAATTATCCTTGCCTCTTCGTCTCGTTTGTTATTGTATATATATTATGTTGCTCTCGAGCCTATCAGACCCAGTGTAAGGTATATATGCGATATTTATTTTGTATTTCCATTATCGAGATCTGGGCATAGTGTGTGCAATATAGGTACGTGCGGTGGCAACAATGTCCACTGAGGCTGAAACAGGTCTACCAACCGTCGTGCACTATTATACACCAAATGAACATCTACTGAACCGAACTCAAAACAATATTACATATTATTGTTAAAATACATACCTATACATAGCTGGCAATACTGAATCAACCACCATATTATGCAAGTATGTTACTGTCATGTTGGTTTTGTTTTTAGATATACATGCGAAATGCCATTCTATTTCATTGTTTAATTTATTTTCGTGTTGTTATTTTCCGGTACAGAGCCACGTAGTTAAAATTGCGAATTACACGAAATTGTTAGTCGCTCGCTGAAACTCTACTTTTCTGTCAATTTTCAGTGAAATGTTTCATATTAAAAACTATTTTGAATTTTGGAATATCTGGAAATGATGTATTTTTCCATACCGATTTTGTTAAGTAAAACTTTTTTAGCCGTAATAAGAGGGGTAACTCAGATCTTTTCTACCGAAAGTAACGTCCAGTTTAAGCATATTGGTAAGTTAGCAATTTTATAAGGTAGCTGTCGAAGCATTTTGTCAATAGATGGCCGCAGAGTTGTAAAATTTCTAGCTTACCGACATAAATTGTACAAGTGTCACTTATTCTTTTGTCACATAACCTTAAATTTATTTGAGCAAATTATGATTTGCTGTCGGTGTTACATTAGAATACAAATTAATTTATCAATAGATCATAGAATATTCGTTCAATAAAGCAGTAATGATTTTAAAAATATGTTTCAGGATACACGCATATACACTGCGCAAGTGTACTTATAAAGTGCTATTGTTAATTTTCAATTTGCAAGTGAATAGTTCTCAAAAGAGTGATAAAAAATATTTATAAAGACAATAAAAATAGTGTTATATAAAATTTATATTTATATTTTAGTTCAATCGTAAAATATTCCACTAAAGCAATTTTATTTCAATTGCGCACAAAGGCTACACGTAGTGTTGTTTTGTTTTTTTTTTAAATGTATATGATAAAGACTGGTGGTTAGAATACAGGATTAATCTAGCTTCAAACTTACAAAAAAGTAGGAGCGGTACCTAACATTTAAAATAAACAATAAACAGCGACAAAATGTTACAAAGAACTGCTCTTTGGCACAATAATGGCGTGTACTGTTTCAAACTGTAAATAGGCTATAACGAAGTTTATTAAATAAATTCCAAATAAATTATACTCAATCAGATATTAAATCAAGTAATGTCAATAATAAATAAATACCATCTCGACAAACATACTACAATAATATATTAGATATTAAATATTTAAAAGCGACCAGTTTCAGTTTCCGCATCGCGTGAGTGAA
Organism: Venustoraphidia nigricollis; assembly: GCA_034508555.1. Classification (NCBI taxonomy): domain Eukaryota; kingdom Metazoa; phylum Arthropoda; class Insecta; order Raphidioptera; family Raphidiidae; genus Venustoraphidia; species Venustoraphidia nigricollis. The sequence goes on from JAVRKA010000083.1 coordinate 837,988, forward strand.
ACAGACTTACACTATACTAATGAGTACGACAGAACCCGACTGTTGGAGGAACGTCTAGCTGCCTGTTAGAAAGAGACTGATTGAATGGACTGTGTGTGAGAGTAAGTGGAATACGTAGAGATAGAAAGAGTGTGACGATTGTCATGTAAATTTATTACCGCACGCGATGTTACCTTCGTCACGTCTGGAGCGCACGGAGTGGCCCTCAGACGCCTACGAAAAAGAAATACTAAAGTACTATGTAAGGCTTGCATAGTGACGTGGTCATGTTTATTGAATGATACAGGATGTGATGTGAAACACGATACGCAATACAAGACGTTCCGTAAAATCAGTCGTAAACAAGCTAGGGTGACAATGAGGGCTTGTAGAATAAGAAACAAACATCGACCAGCTTAAATTACAACATTGAGGAACTTGTATTTAACTCTGCAAGCGATTGAGATGTAACACGGCAGCGACAACAGTAGTAGAGCCTTCGGCTCGACCTAGTGCCATCTAGTCGCGAGTTACACTAGATAGCTTAAAAGCCTTCTCCATGAAAAAATACATATAATAATAATAATAGCGTTTATTGCTTAGCGAAAATGGTCAGAAATCAGTCTTTGTAGACTGGTCTGCCTTTCTGACCGGTACATACAATAATATACAGTAATTTTATCTCTCGTCAAAGTAGCCAAAGTCACAAAAACACATACATACAAATAACAAGCTAGGACATACATTCATAAAATCCAGGTAGATTAACTCACGATAACACGATATTTATCTGTGTTCAGCTGTCTTTTGTATACAAAATTTGTTATCAAAATTTTAATTTTGTTTGCTTTCCAAAACAATACTTTGTTTAAAATATCTGTGTGCCAATATATGTGTGCCAACTTTCATGGTGATCGATCAATAGGTGTCGAAGTCTATTAACTTCAAACAAATATTCCAACATCGATTTTTATATAAAGTGTTATATTATTAATGGTATGCATTGATATAATGAGCTAGTAATTAACTGTTAATCGTTCGCCAATAAGTCAACTGTTCATGTTTTTAGAATAAGCTAGTTGATGATAGTGTTGGGTAACTCAGATCTGAACCGGTTCAAAGAGCCGACTCCGATAGAAGATCCGTGAGAGCCGACTCACTTTTTTTTTGAGCCGACGGATCACCGGATCCGCATAGCTCAGTGAAACACTTAACACACAGAAGCACATTTTACACTTACGTATCAGTTCTGGCTTTGATGCATCTGTCAGCTCAAATGACTCATGCATCACATGTTTGGCTATGGATTCTTAATTCTATACAGGTCTGAACTAGGTAACTCAGTGGCAGACTGACGTAACATATTCAGAACTCGGCTCTTTTTGAACCGGTTCAGTGAGCCGGCTCACATACGGGATCCAGATGCGAAGATGCAGATCACTAAAAAGACCCGTTTTTCCTATCTCTAGTTGATGATTCAACTACTTCATCTAGCATTATCAAAACGCAAAGAACTCCTTCAACCAATAGATCTATTCTCCATGCTTTCAACGAACTAAACGAAACAGACACTACACACGAACCACAGCAATAGTTTAATCCATAAAGCTATTGAACACATGCAGAAAAATATGTTTTTAACATTTTGATGTGGTCGTTATTTAGTATCAATGAAAAAAACATTCGATCTGATTTTCACCGAAGCCGAATGTTTGGCCGAAAGTTCGACCGAACTCTAACATATTGATTCCTCCATGTGTCTGTCATCTAAGACGGCTGCTCTGAGACAAAAGAAGACCGATTTTATGCGACATTTGTGCATTTCAAGTAATTTGATTTTAGTACTCGTAACACTGTGGCGCAGCTGGTGTTGTCATAGGTGATGTGAATGTAATATGCATCATAAATAAGACAATGAAGGCTTGTCTTGCTGAACAGAAACAACAGCTTATGGAAATTACGTTAGCTTATTCAGTGACATGGTCGCGTTGTACCCGAGATACAAGTTACAAGGATGTTTTGTGAAAATTGATATATCCTACAATACAATATGTTAATTGTCTGATGCTTTGAATTACCAATGGAAAAGAATGAACCACGAAGTAATATATAAGGAGTTCAACGCAATGTTAAAATAAAAAACTTTCATAGACAAACTTTTAATAACAAATAATTAAAAACACTTGAAAATTCTACAAATAATTAATAAATATTTGTAGAATTTTCAAGTGTTTTTGATTATTTGTTATTATTAATGATGTTCTACCACATGCCGAGTGCAAAATCAGTACAAATTATATTAAACAAGCTTTTATTGTAGTGTACTAAAAAGGATAAAAATGATTTTGAATAATTTAAGTTCATAATTATAAAGGCGTGGGTTGTAAGCTCTATGACAGTCACGATCTCCGCTTTTATAATTCTGAACTTAAATGATTAAAAAATATTTTTATCCTTTTTAGTACACTGTAATCAAAGCTTGTCTTTATTTAACATAATTGTTTTTTCTAATATTTTATTTTAACAGTTTTAGTCGCGCTTTTTGGCCGCCATATTGGATTTTAAATAGTCACATAGTTTACTATATACTACTTGTCATACCCTCATTCTTTTTTTTGTTGAGGTTTGAATTGAAGACCAGCTTTAAGCTGAACTCCACGTCGTTTGATAAATTTTTTATTTTCTTTATCAATAAAGACATTATTATTATTTGATACCCATATCAAGGGGGGTTGTAAAGAAACCAAACAGATGATCCACCATTTTGTGTCGGCCGCCATTTTGGATTTGGAATGAAGTCACACATTTCTAATAACAAGGCGACATAGGTCGCATAGCCTATAAGGCGTCAAAACCCTAAATACGTCTCTGGTAATAATTCATATAACATATTTGGACATATGAACATTTCCATCTGAACCATTATTTTGAGTACACGTATTAGGTCGCACGCACACTCACGCAACGAAAGATATTATGTAAATGAAGTCACGGCTACAACACAGAGAGTGTTTGCTTTAGAAGACACGCCGATGCTCTGTGTGTGAGCGAGCGTGTACCCCAGAAGGGCGCCATCTCCCTCTCTCACTGTGTCGTGTGTCACATTCGCACAACACAGGCTCCGTCTCCGTCCGCAGGGAGATTTAATTGGAGATGGAAATTATTTTACTCACTTTCTCTCATACGCTCACACCAATCGCTATGTCCCGACTCCCGGCAATAGTTGTACACCACGGGCAAATGTGTTTTTTGTCGGTATGAAATATCTTCCTTAATACTCTATTGAAACTAATGTTTGATACGTCATTTTGGAGATTATTTTTCTCTCTATTGACGAAAACTAAGTTAATATCTTAAAATTAATGTTTTCACTATAAAATTATATATTAGTAGATTTTAACATACGCTTAAAGCTAACGTACCTGCTGAAATCATTTAGTATAATAGCTATTGTCTAAAATCTACTAATATGAAATTATGGTGTTGATAATTGTCGTTTTCCGCATTTAAACAGTGCTAACGAAACAGAAATATTCTGTGACTTAGGACCGTATTAAAAATGGAAAGTTCATCTTTGATTCATTCAAGAGCCCTCGCTACTGCGAGAGTTCATGTCTAACTACAGCTAAAAATAATTGGCTCTCGCATGTAGTGAATTCGAGTATTGTAAATCGTTATATTATGAAGGATTAAAATGTTGAATTGTGTGCACCGTAGAGTAATTGATTAACTCATTCCGCCGCGAAAGTGGAAAGATTCGGGTTTAAATCCCGACGGTGACGTGTTGGAATAATAAATTTTTCTAATATAGTGCTACAACAATGAATGTTTCTTAACAATTATAGCAGACAATAGCTATTATACTATATAAAATTATAGTTTCAGAATTTTAACAAGTTCAATACAGAACATAACATTCAGAAAAAACAAATATCGCCATCTGTTGGAAATCTGTTTATTTTAAAAGTTGTCGATAATATTAGATGACGTAGTGGCACTAAAGTCTCTGAATAGAATATAGAATAAAATTTATTTCCATCCTATTATATTACGTAACTGACCACTAACGGTGCGAAGTATTCGGCACGGGCCCGCTAGTAATTACTAATCACGATCGGATAAATAATTTGTCCGCTGTTACAAAAACAGAAGTAGATCGTTGTTTCGTTGTAAAATGTAAAGGCGCGTTTTAAAACAACGAACGGCGACACATTTTAAAATAAATAAAATTAATTTACTGCGTTCTTTACACAAGAAAAAAATTAAGTTTACTCACCAGTCAGGATTGTCATTTTGTTCTTTTTTTGTGTCAACCGGCCGCCTTGCCTCAAGCTGTTTGGAAATTGCCGGCCGTTATAAAATCTGGAAAAATATGTAATGTCTTATTTTTCTTTTGTTATTTTGTTTCCAGTTATTCTATATAATAGTATATTACACCGTAAGGACAGAACGTTGGAACTCCTGTAATGTCCGAAAGAGGACGGGTAAAGTAGGCTCGTGACGTCACATGGAGTCTTTTTCCAAACAGTTGGGATAAACAATAATTAAGGGGGTATTCTCATGTGAACGCATAAATTTTACCTCTTTTTAGGGAATTTTTTTTAGACGACATTAACATTCAATCATTTTAATTTTTTTATATGTTTTAGTTTGTATCTTTAACTGTATAAAAAAAAATTTTTTTCTCTTATTTTACATTTTTTATATATCTATATATTTTTTTAAATTAATTTAGACACTAAAAAAAAAGCGGGTCACTGGTCATGGTAATAGCGGCTGTTCGTGTTGTCTGAAATAAAAAAATCGAATGGATCATTGTTTAGTAGGGATGTCGCTATCGTCCCTATCAAAATTAATCAATTTCATTAACAAAAAAAATGGCGGACTGTAGAAAAAATGTTTGTGTTTTTTGTTAATTTTTTTCTTAAAAATCGTTTAAAAAAATAAGAAAATATTTTTGAAAATAAGCAATTTTGGTACGGACGATAACCATTAATGAGTAGAAGAACATATATAAATTTCAAAGCAATCGGTTGAATACTTTTTTTTTAGGACCATGACAGTTTTAGAAAATAATGTTTCCAGATAAATGCGTTTAAAGTTTCAAGAGCCAACAAGTCACTTATACGGCTCGTCGGCGACTATGAGTTGTAATTTATTTAAAACTAGGAATTTCGGTCTCTATTTTTCACAGCATATTTTCGATAGGTTTTACTATTGAAATATGAAAAAAAATCGATTTTTCTAAGTGGTCACATGAGAATACCCCCTTAAAAAACCAAACCATGGGCTTTGGTGACATAAACAATCGATTCAACCAGTTACAGACGTGACCATGTTTATAGTCCAACCTTCTAGTATTCTAGTAACCTTGTTAATGTACCAGCATTGTATTAAGACAGCGCTGCGCTGGCTTGATTGTCAACTGACGTGAAGGGCTTTAGGTACATATAGCGCATAGTATCTACGTAGCTGGAGCTACATTACAGCTCCTAGGTAAGCTATTTGCTTTTAAGATGATTCTCCTGTTGTAACAACCATGTTTATATGTGCACTATATTGTTGATTTATTCGATTGAATTAACTTGACGATACAAGAAGTAATCGAAAAACATAAGGTAGATAGTTGTTCCACGGAGAAATTGGGAATACGGAGATAATATATCATTACGTTTATTGATAGGGATGTGGAAAATGAAGTGCCGTTCCCAATTCTTAACCACAATCCATGATAAGTTAATTAAAGTAGACCCTGCAATAACTGAATATTAGTTTTTAACACGCTTTTATTAGCTTCACCTATATGTTTGTAAAGAAATTTTTGAACATGAAATTCACCCCCTTCGAAACGTTAGATTAAACTGAAACTTTATATACTGATCAAGGAACTATGACAATACAATAATTTAATAAGTTTGTCTGATTATCCTGATCAGAATCATCAGCATAAAAAAATAAGACTAAATAATTAAAAATATCCAATAATTTAAAAAAACTAAAACGCACGCTTTAATAATAACCCGAACTAAAAAGCAAAAAATAATCATTTTCAAAATTTACGAAAGGTTAGTTTTAAGCACAGCTCACTTCTATTAATAGTAGGCTGCGTTGTTGGTTGGAATGTGTCATTTTAAGACCGTATACAGACATGAAAAGCAGCTATTTTATAGGAAGGTGTGCACCATTTTTTTTAATTTTTTAATATTTTACTCTATAGAAAGGTAATAATTTTTATAAAAATGATTTGTCGGGAAAAAGGACTTTTTAAGTAAACACTTATTTATTATTTATAAATTACAAATAAGTGCTTACTTAAAAAGTCCTTTTTCCCGACAAATCATTTTTATATTAATTACCAAGAAAAAAGAAAAAAAGTCAGTAATAATTTTTGTTTACCTGTTGAGCTTTTTTTATTAGAACGTGCACCAAATTATAGCCAGTATTTTGTCACTAATGTCCTCACTTATTGATCGTTCATAGTTTACAATTCACTTAAAAAACAATTAACAAATTAACCAATAACATCTCAATTATCTAAACACACTAAAAACCAACGTGTTGAACTATTTTCTTGGTTAAAACTCACATCCAAAGTAGCAAGAATTTAATCTTTTAACCTTGACGCTTATATGACATTGAAATATGTAATACTCAAAAGAAATAAAAAAGATGAACTAACACACAACGCCAGTAGGAATCAATACATTAAATGTGTTTGGAATGAAACACGTTAGCGCGTGTTAGTGGATTTTTATATTGTCGTCACAAATCGTCTGAAATGAAGATTTATATCGTGTACTAATTATTTGTTCTATATATGATCATCAGAAAATAAGTTTTTAAAAAATATCATGATGACAATGTAAATAGAAATAATTATATGAGCTGAAAACAAAATTATACTTTTTCATCAGAATCTTGTTAAAATATTGTTTAATTTTTTATGCGAGCGCTATAATTTGTATTTATAAAATTTATAGTTTGATATACCAGATATTTATGTAGTAATAACTTGTAAAATTGGAGGTTGTATTCTGTCAAAAAGAAATTAGATAACTGACAACTATCTAATTTCTTTTTGAGAACAAAATAACAACTGACTTTTTTATTTTCAAAATACTTTTGAAACCATAAAGATTAGAAAAATATTTTCACAAAACTTTCTTGAAAAAATAAATAGAATCATAAATCGCTAAGAAAAGTAAATTATTATAAACGAAAAAAAACAATGTTTTAGTAAATATCTCTTCTGCGCGTGCGTCGAGTTTCCCCAAAAATAATAGCGCTCTTCAAATTTACATGCTAAACATCTTATCAAAATTTGGTTTTGATACGCTTATCCGTTTAGCCTGTATCGTATTTACAAACGAACAGGGTTTTCTTTAAATATGTTTTTTGGATTCCTAAGACCTCAAAATGAAAAACAATCCTGTAAAATTTTGAATTTGCGGAGTTGGAATAGTAAGATGAATGCAGACGGGTAAAACCTAGAAATTGAAATATAAAACTGATCCCTGCATTTACATCTATGGCGAGAGTTTCCCTTCTCTAATCGTTACTAACATTTATATAGTTGGTATTAACGCCATTCAACTGTATACAGTATTCCATCGAACCTGCAGGAACTGTATGCTAATTTTCTTCCATACAACTATATTGCATTTATTATACACAGTATCTTAAATTTTCTATTTAAAAGCAAAATCAACAATGATTAATTTTGTTCAAATGAGTTAGATTACGATTGTAGTTACGGACATAGTTTAATCATGATAGTTGTCATATATACTTTACGCAGTGTAAAGTATATAATATGACAACTATCATATTTTTTTCATAAGTCCAATTAGGCTCGAACCTAGGGCGAACCAGATATTAAGGGTAGCCGCGCAGGGGAAAGCCTGGGAGGTAAAATGCTTGCCAGTTACACCCGTAACAAATAAGTTCATATTATATTCCAGCTCAGTAAATAATGGAGCTCCTAAACTATGAAATAAATATTTTCTGGCGGGCGCAGTGTTGTTTACATTTTTACGCTGCAAAATCAGCACCTCTGATGACAGTGGGCGGAGTTGAAGATCTCATGTCCACACCAATTCTTTGAAATCTCACTTTGCTAAAGAACACGATCAATTGCTTCCTCCACCTCCAGATTCACGCCGATACATCTCGTGGCTTCCAACTGGAAAATGGAGAAGCAGATAATTCGCCTTCAACGGGATTAAGTACGTCAATGATATCTGCCCACCTGCTGGTATCGGAGAGGTAGCCGGGGGACGGAAGAGTGGAATACATCGTTGTTGATAGAACAGTTGAATCAACAACAATGGGAATTAAATGTAAACGAAGCTTATGTATGTATATGGATTGTTACGTATCATCTCTCATTTAATGTTAAACATTGTTGATATTTATATGTGCGACATAAAACTATTCTACGTCTACACTACATCTGAAACCCTGTTAACACGGAACTACTCAAAAGAAACTGTACTAGTTTGTAGTTGAAATTACTAACCGATTACTAATTCATAAGTGATGCAGATCGCACGCGATTGAAATCGGTAGTTACTTCCGTGCGGTCATCGAAATCATTGCTGTCTACATTGTATAATATTTTGTAAGTTTCCAGGAATGAATTTGTGATGGCACATTACTCTAACAAAACTGTTCTTTGTGGTGGTTTAAAACTGATTTATTGTCAACAAACGAAATAAATACAAAACAAATAAACTAAAAAGTACTTTTCTAATGACAAATACAGAAAGAAATTAACAATGAAAAATAAACGGATTCTATAAATAATAGCACAACAATACACTATTCTTAACACACACACACACAAAATGTACTCTTATTTATGTACTAACTGATTATTTATGTCTTCTGTACCGCCGTAACAATTGCCTGACTGTTGCGATAACTGACTATCGACTTTATTCACTTCACTGTAGCAAGTGACCTTGACTCACTCACTGTCTCTGACTGAATGAATATCGCGCCCCACACGCGCTGTATTTATAGGCGTGTACATCCCGTTCTCGGTCGTTCCAGAAACTTCTGTCAATTTGTTCGAGAAGCCTAACTGTTACCTCCATTTATGTATTTCAGATCTTGCTTTATGTTAAAAAGAATATTTCTTCTTTTGACTGTGTCTCTCAAGTGCATCATTATGAAACTCTGTGTGCATGCGGCCTTAGAATAGAAAAATTACTAGTCGGTTCTCGTTTATATCGTCGGTCGCTGAACATCATTCTGTATTTGTTATATAAGTTAGAAAATTAAATAACTGTGCTCGTCTCTGACCTTTACTTTTAAGTTTGACCTTGTCAGTTGTCATTGTATTTACTGTAAAGAAATGTTCACATTTCTTTGCATTAAATCTGAACACTTTTTCTGGTCTCTGACCGAAAATAACATTTCAAATACTTAAATTAATATACCTAATAAATAAAATAAGGCTAAATAATACATCTTAATTATTTATTAATACACGTAATGTTATGTTGCAATATCGCGTAAGAAGAAACAAAATGTTACACAAATAATCGAGTGAATTGTGGGAAATCCACCCATTTTTGAGTGTACGCACCAAATCTAATTAAGTAATATAATAATAATAATAATAATAATAATAAAAAATTTATTTCAATACAAACATAGGTACAGGTGATAATCATATATAATTATATGCTTTAAGTTGTGTACTAGATCGGATATTGTATCTAAATATAATAAAAAATTGTTAGATTTGAGCATTTTGTTTATCAATTTGTCTAATTATCGAAATTTTCTACACTATTTATGAACCCCTCTGATAGACTAATTCAAGCGAGCACCGATTTATTACATCATCTTAATGCGTAGATAATAGGCATGATTGAAACAGAACCAAAAATAAGAAAATTTATTAGTTTTTTTTTGTTTAATTTTGTAACGTTTATTGTTAAATACTTTTTATCACGTTAATTATAGATTAATTTATTGCTAAAATCGATTTTTGTTCATAAAACATTTATGAAAATCAAATAAAAGTTCGAGTAAGACATGTTTGTGATGAGAAAGGTTCCTCATTTGACATATTTTGTTTTTTTGTAAAGAAGTCATCTAATTTCGTTTGCGTTTTTCTGTATCAACAACAGCTAGCAAATTATTGCATCAATGACACTACGTCTTGTCTTTGAACTTCTATCAATATTCGAATCAGTTTATTATGTTATATATTATGTTATATTATGTTATAATGCCTAAACATTTTTTAGAAACCGCATAATACTGAAACAGCGTTAAGCGGAGCAGCGTTAAGCGAGGTTTTACTGCACGTATATAAGTGAAAATAAATCGAATATGATTCAAAATACCATCTTCAATATTCATTTAAATTTACAGCAAATCCAGTTAAATTAACTCATTCATACAAATAGATTATTACACTGATTGCATTGAGTTGTGTTGATGATAAAGTTGGACCTGTGACTTCGTACTTTCACAACTAACTAGAGAAACTTTATCCGCGTTTAACTTGACAACTATTATGTGCATTAAATTAGCCTGTCTCCGAAATTTGTTCAGGTATAACAAATTCATCAGGCTCCATTATTTAATGTCTACCGTAAATATAGTTATATATATGTTTAAAATACAACCCCTTTTCTTTCAACATTTCCGCAGCGGTTTCTAATCGATTTACACTTTTATTTAATGTCTTCGTATATGGTGGTGTTGATCCAATAGAATGTCACAGGAAAGGAAGATTTGGTTGAGGATCAATAAATAAAAAAAAAACCCGGGTTGCAGTGCCAAAACCCTGCCGACAATATAGTGTATTTGCTTGTATAGGGCTGTGTGGTTTTATACTTTTATTATGTGAAATTAAGTTTGTTTTTGGGCAAAATAAAAAATTTAACCCCTTAATACACCCCTTAAAATAACATTTTTTTTCTTAATTGTAATATTATTATCAATCTCACGTCTACATTGAATTAAATACACCCTTCAATAAATAAGCCACTATCTGCAAACTGAGTGTTTTCATAAAATTTGTAAATCCGGTCCTGTCGGGCCGATTTTATTAAAATTTTGGGGACACTTTTTAATTACTACCAAAGGGTCAAATTTCAATTTTAAAACGATTCGGAGAATTTTTTCGGTATTTTGGGGCCCAAAAACATTTTTCAACCCCTAAGAACTACCCTTAAAATAGCCCGATTAGGCCCATTTTAAATAGGCTTCTTGCGGTGATGGATTTCAATACGTGGTCCAAATTTCGTTGAAATCAATTAACTCTTTCGAAAGTTATTGCGCGTACACATATATATAAATATATATATATATATATATATATATATATATATATATATACATATATATATATATATATACATATATATATAAACATTTTTAAAAATGGTGCCAAAGTGTTTAGGAGGTTATGAAACGTCGAGAAATTTTGGTCCGACCCCTAGGTCCCGCCATCCGACCGACGCCAATAGTGTATGTTCCCATATGGCAAATACACTAATAAGCTTAACCAAAGTTTCGCTAATGGTTTTCTTTTCTTATATACATGTTCATAGGCCCTGAAGATAAAAATATATTTTTCGAAACGTTGACCATTAGCAAAACTTTTGTAAAGCTTATTTATTTATTGATCCTCAACCAAATCTTCCTTTTCTGTGACTTTTATTTAACTTCTTTATTCACAGAAGTGCCATTACAATTCTTTTATTGTTATTGTATTACGTTTAAAATAAATAATAGTTTAAAAAACTTAAAAAATCACGGTTAAATAGCAAACCGAACTAAAAAGTAAAAAATGATCGGATCAAAACAGATCCCTAGATTTGACCGAGTACTGCAGTTATCCACCATTTTGAAGCAAACGATTCAATTAAAAAAATAAAAAATTTCTACAGTTAGGGTAAAATAATAACAAGTTTAAAAATAAAATCCATTACAGATAACCATTTTTATATTCAAAAATATGTAAATTACCCAAATTATATGTCACATTGGTGCTATGAATGCCGATACTTCGTAAATCTACAAATCTAGGAGCTTTAAGGCATTTTAAGATTAAAGATTAAAGTAGAATGCACCACATCCTGAAAGGATTTTTGTGCTAGTCAGCAAATAATCTGAATCTTTATATGAGTTCCAGAAGATTGACTACTAGATTGTCCTATGGAACTATTCCATCCTCATCAATGTAGCCAAAGATGGTTGTTCTCGTGTTTAAAGCCTCACATTCGAACACGATATGGGTGGTTGTTTCACCCTCCATTTCGTAAAGTATTGCATCTTCTTTTTCATCAGAAGCTGGTTCTGAGAGGAGTCTAATTGACTCGGCCCACCCCCAAATAAGGTTTGAGGTTTATCCTTTTTAAGGCCGTCATTCACTCCTCATCAGCTAAACCAGGGGTTTCCTCTCGTCTGCTGACTATCGTAAGGCAATCGGTGGCCTTGGAATCCAGTGTGGTTTTTGGGATCCACATCAGGATTTTATATGCTCTAATTAGGGTCTTTGTAGGACCCACCTTAAGAGCAATCCCCTTGAACGGATTCAAGGTAGCTACTAACTTTAATAATGTGTACTGTTTTACCATGTTTTACAAGTTCTCCACTCACAATAGCGAACTCGACGTATCAACCTACGAACTATATTTTATTCACCAAATGGATGCCATTCTTTAATATTGTGTTTAAACTCCTTATATCTATACTTCGTGGTGACAACGAACAATAATTTATAAGACAACAAGCTATATTATTTAGATATATAAATTTCTTGTAAGAGTATATCCAACAGATATAGCATTATTTTGTATTTATAACTTTTCGAACGGTGAAACTATTTATAAAACTTTCCATTATTAATTTATTATTCAATCAGTCGATATGCCAGAAGACAGATGAAGCTATTTAAATTCCATCTATCGAGAATCGAATGTCGAGCAAAAATATATAATATGCGTCTGGTTATCTATGTTTGGTTTATTATATTGGACAGGTCAGTTTGTTATTGATGTACCTATATAAAACTACATTATACTATATAAATTCAAATTTAAAGAGTGAACCATATACTTATTCTTCAGAATATAATATAAGCGGCATAGTATTTATGCATGGGACGCGTAAGCTTTACATTGCTTAATCAGAGGATCACACTTTTAAAAGCATGTTTAGTTTTAATTCACTAACTTCGAAACCAATCATCCATCAATGAATTAAAACAATAGTTATATTCCGAAGTTACCTAAAGTTTATTGGTTTGAAATTGATTTAGCAGCGTCATCAGAAAATACATTTTGATTTAACCACAAGATAAATAATTAGTGCATCCATGTTAAGAAATTACATTTAGATTAAAATAAAATCTAATAATACTAATAATAGAAAACAGTATCACGGGTAATTGGAATAATGAAAATAAATCAATTTAAACACTCATTTCATTATTCCAATTACCCGTGATACTGTTTTCTATTATAACATATATCTGGAATTGAACTTTAAAGATGAATAATAATAATCTTTATTCCGTGAAGAAAATGCTGCAGTACAGTGTTGAATGAGTCATTATAAAATACAATTATAAAAAAAATATATTTAGAACTTTCATACAGACAAGCTTTTATTGCAGTGTACTAAAAAGGATAAACATAACTTTCAATAAATTAAGTTCATAATTAAAAAAGGGTGGAGAGTCATGGCCCACGCTTTTATAATTCTGACCTTAAATTATTAAAAATTATTTTTACTCTTTTTAGTACTTTCACTGCAATAAAAGCTTGTCTTTATAAAAACGTTATTTTCAAATTTTTAGTTGCGTCTTTTGGTCGCCATATTAGATTTTAAATAACGTTTTATTAATTAAATAACAAAAAGTAGGTATGTCGGCCCGAATCAAACAGTTTTTTCCGAAAAGAAGCGAACGCATAGCGCAATAAATTGATGCTTCATAAACTGTATTCCAACATCGAAACTGTCAATATTCCCATTTCTAATTTATTACAGGGGAAATTGCCCTGCAGACATTAGCTCCTATTCCAGTTGAAGTTCCCATGCGTGCGTGTGTGTGTTTATAGGTAATTTATGTGTAAGGTGATGCAGTAAATTTGTATAGGAGACAATCAAATACAACAAACAGAGAGTAAAGGAGAGCTGCTGGTAAGTGAGATATATACAGCTGTCGACAAAAGATAGCTATGCAAATCAGGAAGCTCTGCATACCTTTATACACTGAGGTTGTAGCGCGAAAACACGGTACGCTAAAAATATAAAGTTTAATAGTATATTACACAACAAGAACAAAAAATTCAAATTCCTGCACTGCGCGCAGTTCAGGACACTTTCAACTTTCTGTCTGTGTGGTGTATACTATTTTTCTTTATATGGAAAGTACGTACTTTCATCTACACTAATATTATAAAGAAGAAAGATTTGTATTTTTCTGTGTGTGTATGTTTGTAATGAATAAACTCAAAAACTACTGTGCCGATTTAAAAAAATCTTTCACCATTAGAAAGCTACATTCACCCTGAGTAACATAGGCTATATTTATTGCTAGAAAATATTAGGGATCCTTACTAAAACTTTAGTAACGTAACCCAAGGTGTAAAAAAATGCCATAATACATCTTTCGTCGCATGTGCTGCGGAAACTATTGATGATAGAACAAAAGTATGCTCTACAATATTAAAGAACATATCAATAACTACAAAAAACTTTGCGATACTATATGTCCAACTATTATCGTTATGTCACAATAACCACTTTTTATATTTTAATAATCTATATAGATAAAAGACGATGTATATGTAATCTATGGACTCCAAACGGGTAGACCATTTTTGATGAAATTTTCAGACAAGCTTTAGATTAGCCCAGCGGGTGATCTTCTGAAGTTTGGTAGCGATCGGATCAACAGAATTTTTTAAATTTCTTTTTGGGAAATAAGATTTTTCTTCGATTTTTGAACATTCGCAAATAAAAGCGATTGAATTCGCGCAAATTCAATACACGTTGAGAATTTAATGATAATGATTCTCATCTTTTATATCCTATATATTACATTTCCACCCGGGCAAAGCCGGACTGGGCCGCTAGTCATTAGATAAAAAGACAAATAACTTTCAAGTGAGCAATTTTGAGGTTATACGCAATAACAGCTGTTAGCTACTACTGACAGGCAGCAGTCTCGCGTATCAGTATGCACGAGAAAATTCTTTCGTTCCGCTGTTGTTTTCTTTTCTCCCGCTGTTATAGATGACGTGCGAATAATTCCAGCAGAACATAAATGTTAGAAAGTTTTTTTTTATTTTTTAACGGGAAATTGGACAATTCATATATAGTTAAACTAAATCAAAAAATTGCGACGTTTCGTTAAATCTTTTTAACTTCTTCAGACACAACTGAAATGATTAAAAATACAAATTAGTTAATGAAATAAATAATTTTTTTTAAATAGAACTGAAATAATACCTTTAATAAATGCTAGACTTTCTGCCTTAAAATCGAAACTGAAAATACATAGGTACTTTTGACCGGGTATAAAGAAAAAACTAAAACCCAACTACAGCAAAAATCGTGCTCTACCCGATATTTATTTGGAATCGAGAGAAACCCTGGGAAACCTCAACAAGATGGCCGGGACAAGAATTACGGTTTCTCGGCGAGAGGCAGTAGGAAAAAGTCCAAGCCACATCTGCCCCCACCGGGATTCGAACCTAGTACCTCCCGAATGCTGTCATCACTGCTGTCTTAGTATAACTACAAATTCGATTCTGCAGAATTATCTGACTGAGAGCTTTGGTGGTCGTTTACAGCCCTGA
The DNA here is from genome assembly GCA_034508555.1 of Venustoraphidia nigricollis. Classification (NCBI taxonomy): domain Eukaryota; kingdom Metazoa; phylum Arthropoda; class Insecta; order Raphidioptera; family Raphidiidae; genus Venustoraphidia; species Venustoraphidia nigricollis. The sequence goes on from JAVRKA010000083.1 coordinate 853,803, forward strand.
CAAAAAACAATATATAAACACCAAACAGGTGAGCAGTATAGCGGGCAGCACAAACAAGCCTTCGCCCTTCTTGCTGTAGGTGAGGTCTGCCGTCACACGTTGGTCGTACAGCCATGACATGGCCGTCAACGGGTCGCTCAATCTATACTTTGTAGATATCGATTAATAATGCATAATCCTATATAGTAAGAGAGCTGTTAGACATTTTTGGGTAGGTATTTGAGGCACTGTAAAAATTTGTACATTTGGCCAACTTCATACTTTCGAATTTTCAGTAGCACGGCCGACTCTACACACTTTCGTATTTTCCTTTAGACTTCCAAATTTTCGTTAGTGTGGACATACCTTCGAATTTTCGTTAGCGCGGTCAACTTCAAACTATCGAATTTCCGTTACTCTACTAAACTTTTACTCTCAACGCGCCAAAAGAAGAATAACTTCAAAAAATCCAATCACGAACCTGGAATAGCACGTCTGGGACATCCTGTATAGTGGTGAAGCGAATCTCCGAAGATAGCTACACGTCAATGTATGTGTGTAGTCAGCTTTAGGAAGGGATCCGGTGAAGTTTTGCTTTCGTAGAAAACAATTTAAGCTTGATAAAATATTTAAAAATGGGTGGAGATTTCGTACATCAAAGTCTGACGTAGCAACGACAGTTATGGGAAATAAAGACCGTCGATATCTGCATAGCGGAGGTGGCGTCATCTGGCGACTACTGGACGTAAACAACCCAAATCCGATCGCCTCCGGACGCTGACAACAATAAAATATTTAGTATTTACACATGCACGTGTAAACTACTAGTCCGAAAGCAGTTAAACATTTTCGGATAGGTATTTGAGGCAGTGCAAAAATTGGTACAATTCCTCGCTAGTAATATTCGAATACAAAAACACCGAATCGGATGAAGGGTAGCGGCACTTAACAGACCCTCAAATTTTGTCAATATTAATTCATTTCAGCACGACTAGAGACTTCCAATTACGGGAAAACCAATTAATATTTTAAAGTTTTTTTTTTCACGTTTGTTAAAAATACTGAGAAAAATTTGTTCAACAGTTGTTTTGAAATTATTTTTTTATAGGTATACACGTTTTTGTTAAGCTTATTTTGTTTTTGTCGATTTCGCTTGATTTTAAATCATTTATTTTAGATCAAATAATATACAAAAATCAGGATTAAAGTAATATGGTTGATACATGCTACTAGATTATTTTGAAAGCATTACCATCAAAGGATTGAGTGAGTGTTTTCATAGAAATTAGAAATTTTTGGAACTGTTTTTCATGTCAGTTACTGGCGTATATACAGAGTGACAAATATTCAAACATATAAATAAAATCGACAATATAAATTTTGTACAACACAGTACTCTTTACAGAAGTAATGATTGATGTGTTAGTATAAAAAGCCAATGGGCTCCAAAGTCCACATACTGCAAAATTGCTTTTTTTAATGAATTTTACGGAAGTTAGTTCAATTAATACAAATACATAAAATCATAACGTAGTCTGTAATTGTACAATTCCTAGAGCGAATTTACAGTTTTCAGTCAGTTTGTTCTGTCTGTCCGGACTAATCTTTGAGACGGCTTTGTGATGGCACTTCACAGACAGATGAAGGATTATGCCAGAAGTAATCTAGGCTACATTTTATCGCAAAAATAACCCTTATTGGGGTGAACAGGATGATAGAAACCATTATAAAGGATGCGCTGTATCTCTGAAATTACTTAAATTAAAAAAGAAATTACAATCTCGACGATCTTCTGAACACACTACCCACATGGGGTCGGGTCAGATTTCATATAAAAGAATTTAACCGGGTACAATATATCTACTATACCACGCTAGTCTTAATAATAAAAAACCCAGGTCGCAGTGCCCAAACCCTGCCGACAATATAGTGTATTTGCTAATACAGGCAGTCTGGTTTTAAATTAAAAAAGAAATACATTTTCGACGATCTTTTGAACACACTACCCGAACAGGGTGGGGAGTGGATTTTATATAAAAGAATTTAACCAGGTACAATATATCTACTACTCAACGCGGACGAAATCGCAGGCAGATCGCTAGTTATAAATAAAATAACTAGCATTACGATAAAAAGATTGAGCTTCCAACTGAGTTTTATACGCAAATACTAAAATTAGAGTAAACGTTGGAAGAGACTGAAGTGAGGAAGAGATTTAAATCTAAAAGACAGAGAAGTGAGTGAAAGTGCCGAACCTAAGAAGGCGACAACTGACGAACAGTAGAATGAGACAAGCAAGGGGTGATAAATATATAACATATAGAGAAACAGTCGAACATCACAGCACACACACACACATAGTAAAGTAGAGCGTAACTCAGGTAATGTGTTCGCGCCATGGCGTCGTTCTCTAAACACAAAACGCACTTTATAAGGGATTGTTTCCTTCTGTTCTCGTTCCCTATTCGTCGTCATCGGTTCAGAATGACTTTGTACAGCCGTAATCTACATTATTCACAAATACAATATTATAATCTAACTGAAGAAAGTACGTCTACCAAAATAATGTGCATTGGGTCTCTTCTATAGGGAAAGCGCCATGAAAACAATCGAACGCTTTGTTAATATGTGCTAGTTATACAAAACGCTCTTGTCACATTGCACCATACCAGTAACACGGACATATTTGAATGGTAACCTGAGAAATTTCTAATGCAATATCCAGCTGTGTCAATGTTTGGTGTTGAGTATTTGATGCACCTTTAAGCATTGATTCGTTCTAGCATCAATTAATCAACACCCAACATTGACACAGCTGGATATTGCGCAAGACACTCCTCAGGAAATCGACGAGATTTGTGTGATTTTATATAGAAATGAATCGTAAATATTAATTAATATCAGTCGAAGCAAAATCGCATAGCCACTATGTTGGAATACCTTCGCCTCTGATTTTTCAGAAATCTAGCTGTTGCATGCGTTTCCTCTCCATGCCACACCGACGTACTTTCGCTGGTCAAACTATATTATGTAGACCCTATCGAATAATACGTTAAAAACAGCATTTCTTAATTCTTAATGAAAACTAATCAATAAAAATCTATCTATAAAATTGAAACGGGATTTCAGTTCGTAATTAGTCGTGGATTCTTTGAGGTTTCCAGGTGTTTTGTAGACGGGAGAATGTTTTTTGAAAACGTTTTTAAGGACTAAGAAAACTGAAAGTTTCATTTTCCGTTGTTAGTTTTAAAGATCGTTGTACATTCAGGATTTGTACATGAAATAATTCGGTGGTGTTAAAAAATTGCTCATTCTGTTGTTTAATTAAAAAAGATTATCGGCACATTTTTTTTAGAAAAAAAAAGGCCACGAAAACTGTATTTACGTTGTCATATCACGCTACAAGAGAGTCATGTAAATATGTCCCGTGATACGCAGCGGCGTAACTGCGTTATTCTGAATCGAAGAGAGCATCCCGTACCACCGGAGTTCGGCGTTACGCCCCATGTTCCACGCGCCATAGTCTATATCGCTTACTTTATATTTTACATTGCACGAGGTATGTTTCATGGACCATGACTTTGTAAAACGTCATGTTTGACGTAAATCAAAACAAATCAAATTTGATGAAAATTCACACTTAGGTAAAAAAAAATAATAAAAACGTAATTTAAGCTAAAACTTCACACTAGGGATTGCAATCCAGCGGCAATTTCAATCCAGCCGGATTTATTCTGGATTAAAGCCAATCCAGCTGGATTCAGCGCGGATCCAGCATTAATTGATTTTTAAAATAAATGTAACAATTTTTCAACTCTAGAAACTTTAATAACTATATTTTTCTACATTTACATCAAATACTCGTTTTTTTGGCGTTAGTAAAGTACTCTAATAATAATAAGTAATAGTTATGAGTATCTGAAATAGTTATTCGTTTACCTATTTTTACAAACTATGTAGTCTCAGTTTCTCAGTCTCAATAATTTTAGAATGTGTTTCCCGCTTATAAAATGTCTAGTAACTCTTATTAGAAACAAAACTTTAATATAAATTATATTATATAATTTAAGACTGGACTTGTCTTTCAAAGAATATGTAACAGTTTTTTTTTACTTTTTTTAAAGTGAGATCTCAAAAAAGAAATGTTATTGATGGTGTTATCTCCCAGCCTACTTCTTAAAGAACTGCAAATATACCTGCCTGCGAAAAGGGCTCTCACTACCTCTACGCTGGTTGTTTTAGAGTCATAATCATAAATTAAATAGATTAAAGTTAGGTTTTCACCTCTTACTCCCTCACTTTCATAAAGTACCATTTCTTTCTTCAATATCTTATTATAATCCTTCTCAGCCCCAGTTAATTACTTGTTTTAGCTGATTGCGGATCCGCAATGCTGGATCCAGTGCCAGATGTTGGATCCAGCAAGGCCAAAAATGAGCTGGATCCAGCTGGATTGCTGCAATCCCTACTTGACACCTTTATGGTACAGAACTTCTATATTATATCTAAAAGACAGATGTTATTTTGAATTTCGATACCGCGTCTGGTGAAGAGAAGCATAACCACTAGTAATTTAAATAAATAATAAATGTTTTATTGTTTTTCGTACATATTTATTTCTCGAATGTATCTGGTTTTGCTTGAATCTCAACATTTTACTACCAATTTTCAATAGGAATTATTCAGTTTAGCTTGATTCTGATCACGTCAATGGATTTAGCTGACTTTAAATACCAAGAAGCCAAACCTAACTCATTCTTCATAAAATTTATCTAGTTTTATCGGAATATCTCGGATATCATTGCGTGCAAATACAAGCGTCGAAGATTTTTTTGATCGATCCACGTAGTTTCAAAGATAGGTCTTAGATTGTCTAAAATAGTAAGTGTGGCACAGAATCAATGATTCCCTACCATACCCACACACATTGCATTCCCAAGCATCTCCACCAGGTGGAGATACGATGTGGGGGGGAGGAGGACGAATGATGGGTGGGCGGAATGGAAGTGTTGATGATACACGTCTCATCACTTCAAGAAAATTACCATCGTACGCTCTACACAGCGACGGCATGCGTTCATCTCCCGTACTCTCCTTCGCAACCCCTCCCTCATTCCATTACCCCGTCATCTCATGCTACCTTACACGCGGGAACGAACCCTTCTCTAGTGGTGTGTCGTTGACGATTTTAGAGTATCGACGAAACAAAACCCTAACCTGTGCTACCTTAAATAGTTTATATATTAACTACAAAGAACGCTAGACTGAAGCGTTGCGATCGCAAAACTGTGTGTATTTCGCCGGTTTGAATAAGATCTATACCATATTAATTCTCAACACAAAGTAGATAAAAACAAATGCATACAAATAGTACTGTTCGATTGTTTTGGCCGACCAATCACAACTCAAGAAACAAAAGGTCACATGCTTCGGTACTGTTTCGTTTGCTCGTGTAGCTGAATCGTCAACTAGTTCATTCTAAAACAGTTCTTTTCTTGACGAACGATTAACAGTTTAACTAGTTCGTTGAATCACTGCCCACCACTATTCTTTAGACACGCGCGCCTATGACTAGAACGAAAGATGGTCTGTTACATGGACTGTAACAAAAGATTAATAACAATAACATTTTTGGGATCAGCTACGGTATATTTATTATAGTGTATAACTTATTTTTAGATAATTTTTAAATGTAAATTCAATATTATTTAACACTCGTCTACAACTGCGGTAGACGTTATCAATGGTGGTGTAACACCGGGTGAAGTACAACATTAATACAATCTGCAAGCAAGATTTTGAAGTGCTTAAGATCTGTTTACATTGCATTTTGATAACAAATTCCCAGTTAGTGAAAATATCAATTATATCGTCAATTTATTAGTAAATATTATATAAATTAAAAATATAAATCGATATAATACCCCCTGGCACTCGGCAACCTTCAATGATGTAAAAGTAACAAATTATCTAATATTTCAGAGAGCTTTGAGTATTAGAATAAAATGATTAAATAATAAGATGTCCTTCTATCTTAAATACATTTATTGGATTATCAGTATCAAATATTCAATAGTCTGAAATAGGATATCTGTTTATTTATAATACGTTTTGTACAAACAAAGCTTATTGTGAAAAACAGAAAGAAACGTGTTCTAAATAATATTGTATGTTTTTTTTATATGTTGTTTCCTAAGCGGATTATTTATTTCATCAAGTTTCAGTTATGATATGAAATCGCTATCCACCTCGCTGTTCTATTTTTAGCCAAATGTTAACATGAGTACAAAAAATGTTATAATAAACAGATAATATAGACAAAAACAATTCGTTAAATTAATAAATTACGTCATTGTGTAGGGTAACCTGGGACAAACGGACACCGGGACAGACGAAAACTCTCTAAGCTCTAACTCTTCACCTGGAGTTCATGGACCCCAGAAAAGTCCCGTGACTTGAGTGCTGGGGGTCCATTAGCCAGATATGACGACAACAAAATTCTGTGAAAATAAACAAAAGTTTTTTTTCAAAATACCTTGTTTTCTTTCTCTCCAAATATGTTTCGCAGGGGTCCGCCAAATGTTTGACGTTTTGAAAGTGATCCGTGACTACAAAAAGGTTAGGAAACATTGCTCTAAAGCAGGGGTGGGCAAATATTTTGATAGTCGGGCCACATTGCAGATGAAAATTTGACCTCGGGCCAAATTATAATTATATTTTCGAATAGGAGGCGCTGAAAAGAGCGGGTGTCCGGGAGAAAATTTTGGCTCCCACCGGCCCTGATAATGTGTATAAGTATTGCTTAATATTTTATCTAAAATTTTTTATGCACCAATTTATGTTAGACAAAAACTAATATTTGTGTTTTTAATAATAATATATACAGTGCTTCACGGGCCAGACAAAATTCTACCGCGGGCCGCCATTTGCCCAGGCCTGCTCTAAAGTAACCCACCCTGCCCTTGCTTCAATATAGGTAATCACATTTTTTTTCCAGATAAATATCGAGATGGTTCCTTATTTGAGGCCATGGCCGACTACCTATCAAACTCCTAGTTCAAAAATTACCTACCTTATCCTAATTTCCTATAATTCCTTCATTCGCCCATTGCTATTACATAAGTTGAAGTTTTAAAAAAATGTAGAAAAATAACGGGAAGCGTGGTAGATGGAAAATAGTAATGGTACGAATGGCATCTGTTATGACATAAAGTCGAGAAACGGACGTTAAACGCATTATTATTATTATTATTTGTTTTGTTTTTACAATTAAACAATTTTTACTTATGTAGTGTGTAGTATAAAATACTCAGTACCTTCTTTATATGAGTCATTCATATAGAATTTAATTTTTTCATATTACTTTATTTCGTTATTTCAAACCCCAGAAGGGCAGATCCCCTCCCCCTTGCGTACGTCTACTTGTAGAGTTTTATTTCTCTATATATAAGAGAAATTAGTAAAGTAAGAATTACATTTTCCGCAATATGTTCGTTTGTGACTTAAGAATTTCCATTATAAATTTAAACAAATTTTATTAATCTTCTAGTCAGTAATAATTAAATTTTAAGGACGTAGGAGCTATTATTTTACGTATAAATTATTTAAGATTTATCGATCACGTCATTTAAAAATCTTAATATTTGCCTACATAGATTATCTTTTCTTTGTTAGCTCTAATAGCTAGTTATACGCTAAAGAATGAAAAGAGCAGGGATATACCGAAATTATTAAAGCAGAGAAGAGAAAGAAATAGGAATATCTGAAAACTAACTGGCACACGCAAGTAGCATTATATTATAAAGGAGGAAGGAAATTCCATGTAGCCATTTACTTAAAGTATTACGGTAACAAGCAGAGACGTAACAGTTTATTCATTTCGTGGCACTGAACTGCAAAAAACGAGGATTCTTACTGTGAAATATGGCGGAAATATTGCATGGTATGGTCATTCGTGGTTACTAGAAACTAAGGTAGAGAATTAGCATTTTTAAAGTTTAAGATTAGGCGAGACGCGAGTGAGGGTCTTGTGGAGTCTTTTTCCAAACAGTTTGGATAACAATGATTGAAAAACCAAGGCATCGGTGACGTAAGCAATCGACTTAACCAATCACAGACATGACCATGTTTATAGCCTCTACGCCCAACCTTGACATTGCTGAAGGTGTGACGTGGCGAGACGCGAGAGAGGGCGGGGAAAGTAGGCTTGTGACGTCACATAGAGTCTTTTTCCAGACAGTTGGAATAACAATAATTCAAAAACCAAGTCATAGACATCGGTGACGTAAGCAATCGACTCAACCAATCACAGGCGTGACCATGTTTATAGCCTCTACGCCCATCCTTCTTGTATTCTACTAGCCTTGATGGTCAGACAGATATCTCTGTCTAAAAATCGTCGAAAGTGCAAATAATACGCAGGACTGACAACTTGAAAACAAAAAATCATTTCACGAGTGGTTTCATAATTACCTGTCCTTATCGCCCCCACTGTATTCTGATTCTGTCTCTTTCAAACCGCGAAGTGACAGTTATGTAAAAATGAAACCTTTGATTTGTGTGTTTTTCATATAATTATTATTTAATATATTATATCTTATTTTATTTTAACTTTACAAAAGACTATTACATTGACATGTGTTGTCACATTAGTGAATTATATTGCGTCTTGATTTCATGTTGCTTTCGTCATCACGGTAACTGCCTAAAGTCTAAACGTTCGCTATTTATTTTTCAAATTATTGGTTACCGAAACATAAAAAACCTCTCGTTTTCTAGGATCTTTTATGAGTTGATACACCTTAGTATTATACTAATTAAAGCTTCTGTTATATTTATTTACCCGAGTAATTTTTAAGACATTTGACCAGATACATTTTCTGTTTACAAAAATGGCTTTGAAACAAAATAATATTTAAGCTCAACGAGAGGACATTGGTTCATGTACATTATGCGGGGACAGAACGGAATATTCTGTACAAAACAAATTAACCATGTTATGTCGCGCTTGACATTTATTTTAGTTCAATGCCTCGGGTATTATAATTCAAGCATTATATGACGATATTATGAAAGACGAAAAACTATATACACCCACATACTCTAGTATGCTTCGATACATCTACTCACATATATTTCGGTCAAAAAAAATACCAGTTAGAAAAGTTGTCAAAAAAGAAGTAGAGTAGTTTTTTTTATAGAGAAAGTGGCAAGAGAGAAAGAGAGAGAGATTGTAGATTATAGACGGTCAACCTATAACCTCTCTTTGTCTTATCTTTATAAAACAATTGAGGGGTACCTAATACCTATTTTGTAGTATTCGAACGTATTTTTTTTAAATTGTGACTTTATACTAATATAATATTAAGAGCACTGTCGTTGGAACAATAAAAATAAAAGAATAGTTACTTCTTACCACAACAGATTTATTCAGTAGATGTACATTTCGAGAGCTAAGCTCCCATCTTCAGCAAACCACTAAAGTGTTCAGTGTTTTGCTGAAGATGGGAGCTTAGCTCTCGAAATGTACATCCACTGAACAAGTCTGTTGTGGTAAGAAGTAACTATTCTTTTATTTTTACTTTATACTAATATGAACAACGGCACTTTGGAATTTTTTTTCGTCTAAAGGGGGCGGTGGTCCAGGAAAGGTTGGAATTCTCTGCTCTAGATTTATACGACAATAAATATAACTTACCAGACAAAGAATTAGCTATATAAATAAAACAATAGAGCCAATTTGAATTAAATTAATCTACAGCCAGCAGATAAAAGTAATATAAAGAAATTGTTTCCGAGTGACTTTATCAGAATTGTTAATGTCGTGTTACAAAACATTGAAACCAAACAAATTTTAAACTTTAAAAAGATGAATTATGATAAAATACGTAATACAAAGTGGTGAGGAATTGTTTTGTATACTGCGACTAGACATTACCCCGAAAGCTGCAAATGTGTTATGTTACGAAATAAAACAGCCACAATAAGATTATAAAATGGTGATATGTCGAATATTGATTACGGTAAATAAAGTAAGGACTTTTTTTCCGAAATACAGCATCTTTGAAAATTTGGATTTTTTATACATATGGAAAATATTACCGGGGATCTAAAAATTATTTTCAAATTTTAAAATACACCCAGTGCAATAGACAACGTGTATGTAAGTTTGTGTGTTTCTGCATGTCAGGAGATCTCACAGCATAACTATATTCCCAATAGCGTATTCAGTTAATATTAAATAAAGCTGGGATTGCATGGTCTCAGTTACAATTACAAAAAATTAGTAACTTTATATATATAACAGAATATTTGTATTTCAACAAAATATACTATTCTTTTGAGACTTATTTATATGATTCACAACTTTATTAATCAGGCAATACATCGTTCACGATAGAAACAAAAAATTGCTAGATTTAAAGCTTTTTATCAGACAAGCGGACCCGTGCGAAAACGTCGCACCGTTAGAGGTCAGTTACGTAATATAATAGACTGGAAATAAATGTAGTTTTTTATCAATTCAATATATTTTATAATAAAAAATATCCAGTAACAAAATCAGTTTGCTTATAAATGACATTTACATTATATACAGTATATCATAGACACATTTGTTTTTTTTTTCAAACCAATTTCACTAAACTGTTTTAACTTAGAGGTTATGTCATGATCATCGATCACTTTTTGCACGTATGAAATCTTCAACACAAACAGATGGCGACATTTGTTTTTTCTGAATGTTATTTTTTTCTTATTTAATCTATTCTATTCAGAGACTTCAGCGCCACTACGTCACTTAACATTACCGATGACTGTTACAATAAACAGATTGTCATATTACCGACAACTGTTAAAATAAACAGATTGCCACCAAATGACTAAATATTAAACTGTATTTCTTTAATGGAAACATTAATTTTAAGACATTAACTTATTAAGTTATTTTTCGTCTACAGGAAATTGTGTGTACCGAGCTTTATCAGGTGCTGGTTGCAACATAACATAATGCATATTGCACTCAGAGTGTAAGTCTCTGTTGGCAAGATGACTGATTGCGCCACAAACTTTTAATAACGTCACACGAAACTCTGCACTGGGTGTGACTATATTGTAAGGTTATGTTCTATTTCGTTTTCACATTTTTGTGTAGCGCTCATTTTGTAAAATGTCGAGAGATGAACAGCTCCGATATGAACACTGCACCGACAGCATTGGGTTTTTGTTATTTAAATATTCATCAGTTTTATTCATGACAACGGATGACATCTGGAGAATTATATGAATATTTTCATATACAGGTATTTTCATCTTGCACTTAAGCAACACTGAAAAAACTGCCAATTAAGTCTAATTATTTTACTAATTGTTATAGACCGAGCGCTGAGTTGCATCCCGTTAAATCCCGATGGATTCATTTCGATTTCGATGTTTGTTAGTTTTAGATATGGTCAGAATTGAAAACCAAGTGTTTAGACTAAATTGCGCACCCTTTGTAGATTTTGTTGTAAAATAATTCAATATATATATATATATATATATATATCATTTATTATTTTATTATTATTGATAATGATTTAAGTTCAAAAAGACCTAAAGAATGAACTTATGAAGGTTGCCGGAAAAATAGGAGCGCTTTTTTTAACCGGACTAAGAATTATTATTAAATTTTATTATTATTAAAAAAAATAATTCTGTTTTTAAAAAACAGGCGAATAATAAATAAGAAAACGGTGTACTAATAGAATAATTATCAAAAGCGTTTTACATCGGTGGTTTGGAAAATATATTACAAATTATTTATTTATTTTTCTCAAAACTCCGGATTATCAAATACTTGTACAGATAGTAAAGCTACCAAATTTTTAAATGCTTTTATTGTACCGCATAAAGATCACAAAAGTAGCAATAATTTTTGACAAATAAATGCAAAATAAATAGCTATGGATAAAAAAATCCGATAGAGATAAATCAACAAGAATTTGTATTCAATTCTTCCTCAATTGCAAACAAGGATATTTATCTTGCACCTCCACCATATTGACCGGTCACTCCACCACATAAATTTGTAGTAAAAAAAAATTGTTTAACTATTTTCATCAATTCTCTACACTATCCATTTAAAAATATTTTCATTGGTTATAATTAGAAAACAGGGCATTATTATATCGCCAACTGGCAAGGTTACTTTGGTCCAGCACCTATTAGGCTCGATCCACCCTATCCAATTATTTTCTGGTCGTTCTCGGCCCAATAAATAGTATGTTATTCGCATTATTGCGCAAGCTTAAATCGCACTTTATACAATCCTCCATAGTCTGAGATTTTAGTCGAAGTTTATTACAGTACTATAACAAAATTTGTTAACATTTGTTAATTAATTAAGATTAAATCGTTAAAAATGCCATTTCATTTTTCTATTGAAGACGTAGCTATTATAACTCTTTTTTTAGACGATGGTAAAAGTCAAAAAAGTATAAAAAAGCAAAAAGAAAGTGTAAGTACATCCTAGGTTAAAAAAGAGAAGAATTGTAGGTGAACATTACACACAATTTGTACCGCTGTTAAAAAATTAAGCTATATCGCATATCTTTCACGCGGGCACCAATTTTTCCCAAACACAATATGGCTTTTTTATCTAAATTTGGTTTTTATTCTATTAGCTATTTTACATGTACCGTTGGTACAACAGAGGAACAGACTTTTTTTAAAATATATTTTGTGACCTCGGGGAGCCTCAAAACAAAAAACTATTGTAAAATTTTGAAAAGTATCTTTTAACCTCAATTAGTATAATTTCTTGCTTGTGAAATTAAAATGATAAAAATAGAACATTCGGTGAAATATTTTAAGTATACTATCAGTTAAATAATTGTTTTACTCGAATGTTATAAATCATTTATTGATTATTATCGGTCATGATTCATTTTAACAAAATGAACGCACCTCCAACGATCTAAATTATAACAAATCTGTTAGAATTGGCAATATAACTGTTATAGGGCATGTGAACACCTCGTGTTTGTTAGAAGAAGAAAGATATGTAATGTAAGACTGCAGAGAAACTGAGATGGCGAAATATTATAGTTGTTATATCATAGAAAGGTTGCAGAATTATGGTTGTAACTCTTATAAATGATGACTTTAATGTAATATTATTACCAGATATGGGTGGGCGAAGGCACAGTTGGAAGGAACACAGATCATACGTACTTGTGAACCTTTCTTAAGGTGACTGTTTACCAGCTGTTCAGTTTTTCTTCTTTTTCACCTGCATAGCTCTATCATAATTGTGTGTGGGCATGTAATCTGCTTTTACTCCTTTGATGTCAATGTACCTAGTTCAAAATAAACTATATGTTTGTATCATTTTTCCATATGACTTTGAGCCAAGTTTTAACACATTGTTTGTCTAAATAAGCGATTTCAATTTTACATAAAAACAAGAAAATTTGCATAAGTTTTACACAAATTTTTGTACAGAAAAAATAAAATTTGAAAAAAAAATTATTAGCAAGCCTTTGCCAGTCTTTTTAACAAAAGTTTGTAAAGAAAAAACTTCTAAATGTTAACCTGTTTTTTTCTCACTATTCTCAATGTTTTGGTTCTGATTTTGAAATATTGACTTTTCATTCATTGAACTGTTTTAAACAAGAAATTGTGACATAAAAAGTCAGCATCTTTGAGGTGACTCTTCTTTTGTCGAGTTGAGAATAAACTTTTAGCAGGCAACGGAAGTTACGCGCGTACTGTTAACGAAAATTCGACAGTATGAAGTTGACCACAAGAGACTCAGACTGAAATGACAGATGGACGAAATCAATTTAGAAACTATATTATATACGAGCCGACTATAACCTTTGATTACAACCAATAGTCTTTTTAAGTGTCATCCAGTGAAAATATTGCATGTTTGTTTGCTCAAGAAATATAGAAGTAAAGACCAAAATAAAATTTTGAAAGCTTTTTCAAATTTTGAAGTTAATTATTTGTTATTATTATTATTCTTAACCTTTTTAAAAAAAATATTTACATAGTTTGCACCAATTTTTTACTCGGCACTTGGTAGAACATGATTAATATTAACACTTGAAAATTATTTAATAATTACTTTCAAATTATTCGACGATCGTTTCGGACAATAAGTTCATCCTCATCCTGAGAATGGACTTATTGTTCTAAGCGATTTAAAAATATTTTTTAAAGAATTTTCAAGTGTTCTTGTTTGCTATAATTATTTGCATGTTTATTGAAAATTAGTTCTTAATTACGTTGAAGAAGTATAACTTCAAACACGCGTATATAGTACACGCACCCACTTTTTTATCTACTTGATATTGCATGGGTAGAGCAAATATAATAATAATAATAATGCGTTTAATGTCCGTTTCTCGACTTTATGTCATAACAGACGCCATTCGCACCATTACTATTTTCCATCTACCACACTTCCCGTTATTTTTCTACATTTTTTAAAACTTCAACTTACGTAATAGCAATGGACGAATGAAGGAATTATAGGAAATTAGGATAAGGTAGGTAATTTTTGAACTAGGAGTTTGATAGGTAATCGGCCATGGCCTCAAATAAGGAACCATCTCGATATTTATCTAGAATTAATTGAAGGAAACCATGGAAAACCTCAATCAAGATGGCCAGTACAGGAATTACCGTTTCTCGGCGAGAGGCAGTAGGAAAAAGTCGAAGTCGAAGTCGAAGTCTGTTTCGAATTTATCTGTACCAAGTGCATAGGTCCGTGCTACAGCATTGCACGGTAACCCAACGATCCTTTCCGAGAAGGGGGAAGAGGAGGAACACAACATCCACACAGGTGCTCTTGAAACTTAACAAATAAACGGCCATTCCTTCCTGTGTTGTAATACCTTTCCCTCTCGTTATGTTACGGCCTTTTCCAGTTACGGTAGTGCGCTTACTAAAGTTACTGTATTTAACACGTTAACTGCCCAAATGTAAAAAACAAAATAAACTTCTCACAGGCGCCAGGAAAGGAAATACACAGAAAAAAATTAAAAAATAAAAATTTTATTATGAAAGTCACTTTTAAAAAACAAAACAGTGGGTGTAACCTTTACTTTATTGGCGTTGTGGCACAATTTATGTCGGTAAGTCAGAAATTTTACAACTGTGCGGCCATCTATTGACTAAAACCTTCAGTTACCTTACAAATTACTAGCTTACCAATATGTAAAATAAAAAAAGACATGGCACACACCACCGAAAAAAACAGCTTAAAGATGCTGCAGGTACCGATTATAGGGAAATTTTGTACTCGGTAGTTTCTGAAGGGAAACTTCTTTAGCGACGTAGATCTTTGAAATGTTTGTAAAAAGGAAATTGTTTAACGCCAAATGGATACCATAGCAAGGAAACGAGCTCATAAAAGAAGTTTCACTTACCCCGTGAACTTATTTGAGAAAGACTCACATTTTTTTTTTAATATGTCTCAACGAATTTGGCAGTAAACGTGTTTAGAATTGTATATTTGTGTGAGTTCGTGGTAGCTATACGAGGTCAGTGCTCAAAATGAATTGACAATAATTTGGCATATTATTATAGATTATGAAACATTTGTGGAAACGTCTACGACATCTGGATGGGGAATTTTTTTATTTTATGCGGCGATTTTCTTGACCAATAGTTGTATTTATTGGGGTTATACTTCTTTTAGCATACTGGGGGTAAATTTTTCTCTGTTACGGAAGTTATGTTGCGGAAGTTGTTTCTGATAACGTCAAAATAATTATTTCATAAAACAAAAAAGTGGGTTATACTAGCGACATCGGACGGAACTTCTTAAAAGCTATTAGTTTATACTTTTTTACCTTTTAATCATTTTTCACAGACATGTCCTGAATTAATAAAAACTTTCGATAGTTAAATAGCCTCAATACTTGTATTTTTATTTTGGATTCAACAATAGAAAACCCTTTAATAATTAAAAAGTTACTTTCTGCAGGCACTAAAAATATAATTTTTGAAAATGGAACAAAGGTAAAATGTATATAAATTATAAGACCACAAACATAACCCAACTTGTGTTTAAAATGTTTTTTCAACTGTATTAAATTTATCATTTCCCTAGACATCCTATTTAATTTTCTTTAACGAAAATATGAATATCACTTATCGCGATCACGCCAAAGAAGTATAACTTCTGCCGCGCGTACATCAGTTCACGTACCTTTTTTTCACAATATGTGTGGTCAAAAAGAAATTAGTTTGGTGGTTGACAAGAATGCTTTGATTAATTTTTATTTGTACATAAATTACGTAACCATGTAAACCAATAGCAATCATCATAATATTTATTACTAACAGTTACACGCATTAACAGAATTTTCATTTTATTTAATATGTGTCAAATATCAACATTTTGGAATGGTTCTGTTGCCTAAATGTTTGTAATTTTGTTTCAATTTTACGTCAATCTTAAGGTCGCTCGAATTTTATTAAATATTATTTCACGGAAGTTGCTCACCTTATTGTTGGTTTTGTTGACTCTAATCTTTGTATCAAGATTTCTTCAATTATTTGAACAAATTGCACTTAATCGACGAGAAGCGCATTGTAAAAAAGAGAAAAAAAATTAGTTTATTTCTTTGCGAGTAATGAAATTAAAGAATCTTGAAATAGAGAAAAACGTAAAACGCGAGCTTTTAAAAATAAAATGTGAGAAAATAAAAGCACAGAGAAAAGTGTTATAAAACGTATAAAGTGACTGAATGAGTGAGTCAGTCAGCGAGTATGAGTAGGTACATATATATACGACACAGTGGCGTCTTTGATTTTACATAATTTTCTACAACTAGATATTTTCCACTACTAAAAAATTCGGACGAGATTCAAACATAATTGTTATTTAGATTGTGTACATCCGGATGTCGCTGAATCGATTCCTAACATATAAGTAATTATTTTTAATTTTAAACATTTCAAAGATATCTTAAAAAACTAAACTACTGATTTTTTAAGACCTCTTGCGGAAACATTTCTATTGTGGCATATAGTCTAAACATTGGCCTCAATATAATCTCAGAATCAGTGTGAGCGTTTAGTCTTAAAAAAATACACTGTGTATTTTGCACTACACAATGTAGAAGTGAAATTTCAAGGCGCGATGACCACATAGATGCACACAAATCCGTACTTATTCATAAAAAAAATCACGATTGAAATAATCTCCACGTCACTGCATTAAACGTGAGTTGTTGAGAATACTTGTGCTATTTGCAATAAGTAATCCAAAGTATATGTACGGTGTACGCACATGAATATGTCACCAGTATAAAGCTGAATCTTGACTGATTGATTATACTCATTTACCAATCTGTGATCACGTGCTTATACAAAGCTGTTGGTAAAACAGTATCAAAACTGGTGTGGTTTCAAACCAAAATAAGTTATTTTAACTCAAAAACGGTCAATCAGGAAGTTTAAAACTTAAATAAAATACTCATACAATTCAAAATTATTACACAAAATTAAAGGATAAAATAGATATGAAAGAAAGGTCAAGTTTGATTTACAGAATACCTTGCGAATGTGACAAATACTATATAGGACAAACAAAGCAGAAACTCAACATGAGAATAAATCAACATAGCAATGACTGCAAGAATCACAATATGCTAAAAGCTAACAAAACAGCATTGGCTAACCATCATTTTGATACTGGTCATAAATTCGCCTTTGATAAGACAGAAATTTTGGATTATGAACATAATTATCTAAAAAGAAACATTAGTGAAATGGTTTTCATCAAGTTAAATAATACAGTAAATCTAAGATCTGATACACAAAATTTAAGCCTGGCGTATAACAATATGCTAGAAAAATATAAAAAGAGTTTAAAACAAAAAACAATGGTTCAAATGAGGAGCAACCACACAAATTAAGTCACGTGACTTTGTTTATTTATAGTCAATAAATATATTAATTTGAACATCAACTGAAAAAACATTTTTCAAAAAAACGAAATTATTATAAACTTTGTATTAATATTGTTAAACTCAAATTTATATTCTCATGTATATATTATCTTTTATATCTATTTAATCACAACATTTAATAGGTATGTATTATTATTATTTGTTATTTCAATTGTAAATTTTATAAATTGTATTTTTAAACAAAATTTATTTACAGTTATTAAAGCTTGATAAAGTTCCAAACAAGGAACGAAACGTCGCTGAAAATAAAATATTAAGTGTTTTACTTATAAATAAAGTCCTTTTTCCCGAAAAATCATTTTTATATTAATTACCAAGGACAAAAAAGAAATAAAGTTAAATAAAATACATTCAATTAGAAAAATAATTGCATAATTACAACATTCAAAATACGTAATATAATTTTTAACAAAAAAAATACAGAATCATGTCGTATGATATTTAGAGAAAACAAAATATTAACATGTTACGGGGTTTACACTCTTGAATTGCTTACTCAGATGCATAGGCTAAATTACTTCAGTGCAGCAAGCGATAAACCAAACGTTCACAACACAAGACCTAATAAAGACATTTGCATTAAGCACAATACCGCTTTTTTGAAAAAAGTCCTATATACGTAGGTTATAAGATTTTTTTCAAATTTGCCAGATGACATTAAATCATACAAGTTATCGAATTTTAAAAAAAGTTTGAAAAAACATCTCACACAATCTGTGCCTTATAGTTGTAATGATTTATTTTAATGTTAATTTTAATATGTTACTTCGTATGTTTGTTCTGACTTTTTGTATCCAATTTTTTTTTTGGCCACACAAATAAAATTATATCAATATCAATTATATCAATATCAATACACCAAAAATTATAAACTGTCGCGATAGTTCAAATATAAATTCTTCAAAAGCAATTGGGGATCAATTAGTAATGTAAAATTACTGGTTATTAGATATTATATCGCATCCAAAATTATTACTATAATTCAATAATAAATCTCAGGTATTTGGATTAATATATAATACAATCGTGTTATTGTTAATCTTGCTACGTTTCGAAACGTAGCAAGATTAACAATAACACGATTGTTTTGTATTATTAATCCAAATACCTGAGATTTATTATTGAATTACTGGTTATTTATGATAGACACCATTTGAACCGAGTAATTAACCGGCTGTCTATAAAACAAGATGACGACTTCTGGTTTCTGTTTCTCAGAATAACAAGAAACGTCGGGCTGTTTTTAACAGTAGAATCGAAAGAATTTATTTAAATAATTGTGTTTATGTTATTTATATATTGGTAATAAAATTTAAATTCAAATCTCAACTGGAATTTACAATCATGCGCAAAACTTTCGACGCAGCCTTGAATAATACGGTAACATATATCTTTATTCCATCGATATTTTACAATATATAGAATACGACAGACACAAGATTTAAAATACAATTGAATAAAATTCTTCTAATAAATGTCCGCGGCTGTTTATAATAAATTACTGCGGATTTTTTACCGTAGTTTTATTAATTTTTTTTTTTACAATTTTTATCCGGTCTTCTTGGAAGACGTACAGTGACGCGCAGAAACGTTACCAGTAAAATTTAATATCAGGTTTGAAAGCTACGGTTTTTCTCGTTCATATATCGGGTGTCCAAGAATTATCTTTACAACTTTGAAATTTAATAACTTTTGAAATAAAAAGAATATTCACATTCTGTTTTCTGCAGTTATTAGTGCAACTCATAAAGTTTTTAGATTAGCACCTTCACATGTGCACCACGTGTGGCCCGAAAAGCACATACAGTTGGTAATCGATTTCTTGCCAGGTACGCTGTAACATAACGTCTGTGACAGTGGCAAAAGTCTCTGTAATGCGGGTTTTTAAGTCAGCAATGTCAGTAATCTTTCTCCGATAAACAATATCCTTCAAATAACTCCAGAGAAAAAAACTCTATGAGTTGCATTAATAACTGCAGAACACAGAATGTGAATATCTTTTTTATTTCAAAAGTTATTAAATTTCAAAGTTGTAAAGATAATTCTCGGACATCCTGTATTGTATTCAAATTTTGTTACGATTTTCTTGCAAAGTCGTATGATTGCTAAAACTGATGATTTTTAACTGTGGAACAGTTGATTCCTTAATTCTTCTCAGGTATTTATAAAAATTAAAAAAAATATATACCAACAATAGTTTTTAATCTTTATGCTTACAGCGTGAAAGTGGACAAGCGTGCACTGTTATTCTATATATCCACCGTATGCCTTTGTATGTGCTTTCACGAGTTTCGCAAGAGTTTCACGAGTTTTCATGATTTAAGACGCGAGAACTACAAACCGTTCATCCGATCACTTTGTTCTTGTTTCGTCTTATTTCTCCTTTAAAATTCTATCACTGGTTTTACAACTTCGATTTTTTTTCTCTAGTCGTAAAATCTACGACAATGCATTTAACATAAAAATAGAAAAGGAAATACATTACTTGAAATTAATTATTTGGGCCACAAACAGTCCCTGTTTTATGTTTTTATTGTTCTATTTTTAGAACTCTTTCGATAAAAAAGGAAATAATAAAATTGATATTGATACTCGAAACATAGTAACTAGAGGACGGGGGAGCAAAGTTTTTCAGTATATAAAGTTTTTGATTAAATTTCTACCTAATATATTACGTGAACTATTTGACGGGCATATTGGGAATAAATATTATTATGAAAAAATATATATGTTGTTTAACGTTTTTAATTTCGGCTGTTTGGTAAATATATTATTTAAAATATATTGGAACGCCTACCGATTTAATATCTAGCATATTTCAATTAGAAAAATCAACAAAAATTCATAACTGAAACATCAATCACAAACTAGGTAGTATTGATCACATATTAAAATATTCGTATAAACTAACAAACTTTTACTACCTTGTGGGAAACAATGGAAATTATTTTATATTCATTAAGCGATTAAATCTGGGGTCAAAGGAAGTGGGGCATTACCTACCTTCTTTAGGCGCGTTTTTGCCGGAGGAGTGAACGCAAGTGAACCATTACGCTCGGGTCGGTGACGCTGAATCGGGTTTACTCGGTTCCACTCGACATCAAGCGCGCTCCAGTCGTCTTCAGCTCCGTTTTGCATGTAATCAGTATAGTATTTTAATATAATACGCGCGTCTTATCTGTGTTTAGAGCGCTTATAATTTGTGCTGCATTTCACTAATAGCGAAAAATGTATTTTGCATTAAGGTAAGTTCTCGTATTTCTTCAAAAATATGAAGAACTTAGACATCATTTACTATAAGTTAATAATGATATTTATAAATTTGTTTATGATTTTAGAGGAGTAGTTCAGGAAATCCATTATCTTAATAAAAAAGTAGATCAAAACCCGAATTAAAGTCAATTCTTTATTAGTTTTAAACGACCGTTTCGGCTATTTGAGCCACCATCAATAAAACTTATATGTAGTCAATATTAGAAAAGGTACACAATTGTTTCACAAACAATTGTGTACCTCTTTTAATATTGACTATATATAAGATTTATGGATGATGGCTCAAATAGCCGAAACGGTCGTTTAAAACTAATAAATAATTGATTTTAATTCGGGTTTTGGTCTACTTTTTTAATTAAATAAAAATAATAAATAATAATGCGTTTAACGTCCGTTTGTCGACTTTATGTCATAACAGACGCCATTCGCACCATTACTATTTCAACTTAACTAATAGCAATGGGCGAATGAAGGAATTATAGGATAGGTAATTTTTTTTACTGGGAGTTTGATAGGTAATCGGCCATGGCCTTGAATAAGGAACCATCTCGATATTTATCTGGAGTTAATTGAGGGAAACCATGGAAAACCTCAATCAAGATGGACGGTACAGAAATTATCGTTTCTCGGCGAGAGGCAGTAGGAAAAAGTCCCAGGCACATCTGCCCCCGCCGGGATTCGAACCCGTACCTTCCGAATGCGAGTCTAGTGCTGTCACCACTACTCTACCCAGCTCGGTCTACTTTTTTAATTAAGATTTATAAAATTCCCTCATAAATAAATAATACATACAATAGTTTTTTTTAGTCAAAAATACCAAAAAGGGGAATTTTTAATCTATAGCTCCGCCTTCCTTGTGAGTAGCTTTCCACAAAACCCGTTCTTATCGGATCTCTACTCAAAAAAAAAATAAACGCGCCTGCCAAATTTCAAGTCTGCAGGTCTAATAATTCCGTGATGATCAAGTTAGTGAGTCGCTTTTAGATATATTATTGTGAACAAAATTCAGAGAAAGACAATTGTTCGTGAAAACGACACTAAATAATGTAAAAGACAAATGTTTGTATACTTACGATCTGAATTATTAGTCGCTTTTAGTGGCGAATATCCTGCAAACTCCTGTTATAATAACGCAACAGTTCTATGTATGATCTGAACACACTGCGTCCTGTGTTGTTATATATTAATTTAAGGACATCCCGTATGAGTAATGTATCCTGTATAAAACAATATGAGCGATCGAGGCCAGATATAATGTAGTACATTAATTAGTACCGGACCTTTGGAGTACCGTGTGTTGAACGTAATGGGTAAACATTTTACATGTTAAATTAATATAACAACTTCTTTCCTATTAATTTAACATAAACGTTTATTAAAACAAATAATTCAAAGGATATTTTATGGAGCAGATAAATTAGTTAATATTTATTTTGTTTAACTCGACGTTTCGTAATAATTTATTGCTTCTTCAGGTGCTCAATAAAATAAATGTTTATTTAAAAAAAGTGATTGAAATTATTACTTCTACCAATTTTAATATGCTCCCGTTAGATTTCAACTGTGATTACAAAGAATCATCGTTCAGATATTAAAATTTTTGTGGATCTTCATACAAAAAAAATATGTTGAAAGTACTGGCAAAGGCTTGTTAAAATTTTTTTTTTCATTATTTCTGTACAAAAATTTGTGGAAAACTTATGTTAATTTTCCCATTTTTTTTCATGATTTTAAACCATTTATTTTGAAGCATTAACATCAAAGATTGAATAAAATTTTTCATGCAAATTAGACTTCAAAAACGTAAGTGAACATGTATAATACTCGCCACGGTTCTAAAAGGTTCTGAAGCTAGTCACAAACAGCGTTGCAAATGCATATTTCAGAGCCGTCCTGGTTGTTTTGTGGGAAAGGATGACTCCCACCATCTCCAAGTTACTGGCACAGAACGTGCGCTTGTCGGTGATTGGTTATCGCTGGTTGTCGTGTCAATTGTCGCTTGCCTGCTATAAAGTACAGTCCAGTACGCTATTGTTACATTATTTCTTTGATTGTTAATTGATCAAGATATCTAATACAGTTTTGCATAGACAAGCACGAAAAATGTTTTTTTCAATTACTTTATGCAAGGAATTAGACCTTTAGATTAAAGAAAAATTAAAAATAATAATATAACGCGAGTTTGTAATTTTTCAACCGACTGTACCTGCGCAAGCCTCCATTTGTATCTAACTTCAGAACCTTTTAGAACCGTGGCGCACACACATCCAACTATTCGTATGCGGGGGCATATGGAACAGCTGGTAAACAGTCTCCCTAAGACAAAATTTCGCTTCACAACACAATCTTCCTATGCGACGCTCGCTTTAGACTACACGTGTTGGTGTGTGTGTGTGTTTAGTGTTCGGTATTACTCTGTCGTCCTGTACTGTAACGAGGTCCCCGACGAAGAGTTATACAACACAGCACGTCATGTAACAAGATGGCTGGGTGTTAAGTTGCTGTTAATAACTGGGTTCAAGTAGGACTTTCCTCTCGGGCGTCTGTTTTCATCTTACGTAATGTTACGTTAAACATATGTGTTTGTTGTCACGGCTAAAAAACGTACTAACTTTAAATAAAAACCAAACGAAAAACGAAACTCGCCAGAATGTGCCTTGACCGTAAAATCACATCTTTTTTGTTTTTCTCCCATCATTAAAAAAATATCTTATTACGTTCTGCTATGTAATTTAAGTTTGTGTTTTATTTGCTTTACAATGTTCATTTAAATATTTTTGAAAATGTTAAAGCTTAAAGTATTTAATATAAGAATAAGTTAATTCTGCCATGCTTCAGAACGAGCTGTATAATTGTTATAAACATTCATTGTTACAATGCTAAATTAGAAAAATGTATTAACTCATTCCGCCGCGAAAGTGCAAAGATTCGGGTTTGAACCCCGATGGTGACAGTGGATAAAAAATATTTTTGTTCTAATTTAGCATTGTAACAATGAATGTTTATAACAATTTCAAGTATTTATTTGATTACGTCAGAAAATCACAACCGACTCGACTCCGTTGCGAACTACGCTGCATCATCAGTTAATTGAGTAATTCAGTGACAAAAATCGCCTAATATATCAATGGTGATGTATTTAATTATAGATAAGTTATTATAAAATACCCATAAAGGAAAGTTACTGTAACGAATCTGAAAACAGAAGTCAAAATATTCATCACAATTTTATGTTTCAAGGTCACTACAGTATTTTTACACTTTTTGAAAAGAAGCATGACGTACGAGTATATATGTCATTTTATCATTCTAACTCCACAAGTAGGGAAAGTAGGGAAAGGTCAATATCCACTTTTCAAAATCTTACAATTGTTTTTCGTTTTGAAGCTCCTCGACTCCCAAAACATATTTTTAGAAAACGTCTGTTCGTCTATTTGTAAGCATGATACAAGTCAAACCAAATATTGGTAAGTTATTTTACACAGCCCTATTGTTTCTGGGACAAATCGACGCATGAAAAGAAGAGATATATGCTATAACGTTACTTTTTTCTCATAACGTTCTATTATTCTATTTATTTTTTCAAGAACGTTTTGTAAAAAAAATTTCCTAAGCTTCATAGTTTTGGAAATATTTTGAAAATGCTCTGAAAATCTGTCAAAAAGGAATTACGTAGTTAGCTGACAAGCATGCTTTGCTCAATTTTTACATGTAGAACCATATTATGTAACCACTCAAACCAATAACAAATATCACAATATTTACTACTTAAGCCTGTCGGAACGCTCTGAATTTAAACAAAAAATATCGCTTCGGCTGTCAACTGACTGTAGACTTATTCGTCAATATTCTGCAAAAATAAGGAAAATAAAGGACAAATCTAGGTCTCTGTAATTTATGTACGATTTACTAGAAAAAAGTTGGCATAAGGTAATTGTGCCCAAAAAACACACGTTTTCAAAGTCACACTACGACCTTATTCGAACTTATTTTACAAAACTGTTCCATTACAAACCTAAAGTGACTCTTGCTTTTTCGTAAAAGTTTTTTAAAACTTCAAAATATTTCCAAAAATTAGAGTAATCAATTGACAGCGGCACCCTTACAAAAAAAATTTTTAGCCTCGTAGTTGGCACCAGCCAAAAATTGAAACGTGCGGATGATTTGAGCAAGACAGAGCTAAAGAAGGTCACACCCATAATATGTCTTTTGCCTACCTCGCCCCTTGCCGCTGGATCTCAGCACAAACAAAATTCAGTGCGTTCCGACAGCCTTAAGCCATTGTCATCGGGTTTGAGGATCCGTTTAGTTGATAAAGTCTGAGAAGCACTGGTTATGTGCACAAGAGTTTGAAGACATTAACTAATTTTTCAACGGTGTACGTAACATGCAAAGAGCAGTAAGTTACGTGTTAAAAGCACTACATATTCGACTTGTATTACCACTTGTGCATGTCTTAGACTTACCGTATACATACCACACACACACATTGAACTTAAGGCCAAGAGCTGTTAAATATTTTTGGGTAGGTATTTGAGGCTCTGTGAAAATTTGTACAATACCTCTTTAGAAATATCCGAATACGAAAACACAAACCTGGCTGAAAGGTAGCGAGGCTTAATCGACTCTCATATTTTTAATCACCCGACAGGAATGTCCCACCGAAACGATTTGTTTTTTTTTTTGAATATATCTATTTACCAATATTATTCTGTATTAGTAGATTTTACATACGCTTGTAGCTACGTAATTTAGAATAATAGCTTTTGTCTGCTATAATTGTTAAGAAACATTCATTGTTGTAGCACTATATTAGACGACGGTGACGTGTTGGAATAATAAATTTTTCTAATATAGTGCTACAACAATGAATGTTTCTTAACAATTATAGCAAACAAAAGCTATTATACTAAATATTATTCTGTTTAAATTTCAACGTGCCTCAAATATATTTTTTAAATTTTTCAAAAATATAATTTTGCAAACAACTGGCTTAGTTTTAGACCCGATTAAGAAATCTGCCTTTTTTATTTTTCAACTTCTTAAATACTAAATTTCAAAATGTCTCAAGGAATTTTTATTGCAAAAAAATGTTGCTAATTTAAAAATTTGAGGGTCAGTTAAAGCCCGCTACCTTTCAGCCAGGTCTGTGTTTTTGTATTCGAATATTACTAAGGAGGTATTATGCAAATTTTCACAGTACCTCAAATACCTACCCAAAAATGTCTAACAGCTCTCGTCCTATTATACACTACATGCATAACCGTGCGTTCTTCTTACTACATCACTTATTTATAATTCAAAGCAAAACTTAAGCTCGTGAACCGTGAGACGGAATGACAAAGTAAAAGAGTGAGATGGAGATTCTTGTGTGTTTGTTGTGTAGTTCAGTACAGTCATTATATAGTACGGAGGGGAAGCAGTAGAGATGCATACGGTTAAGTTTTTGTATACTCTCACCTACATCAGGTCACGAGAACTAATTAGTCCAGGTAGAAAATTATTCGCAATCAATTTTTGAGGTTACATTTCTTTTGGCGCGCTATGAAACAATTATGAGAGTGAATTTTTACGATGCGCGCGCACACTGTAACATCAAAATTAACATAATGAAGTTGCTCGTTAAAAAAAGCTGTTCACACAACATAAATTAAAATTAATTATTTGAGTGAATTTAAACTTTATCAACCATGTTTATGATCTGACTACAGTCCTTTTATTATTGTATTTCTATAAATTATTTGCACACAAATAAAAAAATAGTTTCTAATCACGTCAAAAAAGTATAGTTTTTAACGCGCTCATAAAAATGGGTTTCTCGGCCAGTAACCTAATGCAGTAGTGTTTAAATAAACATTGCTTAAGCAGCTGAGCAAAATTTTTCTTTAATCATTTTTTTGTATAAGCCTTAATAGAACAAAACCGGCTTAATGTCTTTGTAAAGGCAACCGATTTCGAGTAATTTTCCAAAATTTGAAAATTACAAGAAATTGCCTATTTTCAATCCCCTTCAAAGTACGTTAAAAATAATATTTTTGATAGACTACTATTTTTTATATCTTCTTTCAGTTATGCTGACCAGTGTCTGTAAGAATACTGTAATTATTTTTCCGCTCATAAATGTTTGGCAATGTTATTTTGTTTAATTTAATGTAATTAGACGCTAGTAACCTTACTTGTCGAGCTTCTCTAATATACAATAAATAAATAGTCATCACATATTTGAGCTTTAATTCTGAAGAGAAAAAAAGCACAAAGATGCGTGGGATACAATTTTAATCCGAGCTATAGCCAGACGACTTGAAACGAATCGCAGTGTAGTATGGAATTACGGTACTCGTAAATATAATTCTCAGTAGTTTATGCCCAATTTTGCGTCTCTAGTTTGAAGTTATGTGCGGGTGGAGCGGCTGACAGAAGAAGCGTTTCTGGAAACAATGTCTCAAGCCGCGACATTTAACAAACTTGCCATTTGTATAATAACAATAACGGAATTGTTTAACCTTTACTAATTTATTGTCTAATAAATGGAAATAATTTCATCTTTGATTCACCCATAAACTCTTGCTATTGTGAGGGTTCATGTCTAGCGCTACCTAGCGCTACATAATATAGAAAACTGCTAATTTGCTTTAAATATGAGGAATATCGACTATTTGTATGTCACTGTAGTGTAATTGATAACTCATTTCGTCGCGATAGTGGAAAGTTTCGGACGTAAGTCTTGACGATGACAGGGTTTGAAAATATTTTTTTCTAATTTTGCATTCCAACAATGGATGTTTTTAATAATGATAGCGAACTGTAGCTATTCTGCTGTTATTAATAAATACTCCTGGCTGTTGAGAATTAAAAAAAAAAATAAAGCAAAGATTTTTTTTTAGATTTACTGCCTCCGAACTAAATCCTGTTCATAATTTTAGATCAGATTGAAATATTGAAATCGAATGTTAAAAATAAAAAAAAGCAATGCGTTTAATAATCTCTACACCAGAGGTTCCGTAACTAGGGCATCGCGGCGCTATCCTAGGGGGGTCAAGAGGTCGCCTATACGCGAAAAAGATATGAGAGTAGCAATCTCAAAACTTCAGCAATAATTTGAGAAGTTATGCTCAGAAAAACAAGCTCATTCGTCTCATTGATTGAATTGCTCGTAATTTTTTATGTTACCTAATAAATAATAATTAAACTTCTATATTGTTTGAAGTTTTCTTTGAATAATAAAACTATTTTAATGCCAGCTAGACCAATACACAGGTTTAAGAAGGGCGTCGCAAAAAATTACAATCTGTAAAAAGAATCGAAGCAAAGAAGATTGGGAACCTCTGCTCTACATTATAAAAAATGATAATTTCCTTGGGAATAACAGCATTGCTGTCAAGTTTCAATAATAAAATTTTTTAAAAATTTCAATATCACATTTTAAATTTCTTATATGAATACATAGAGGCAGACACTTAAAATAAAAAAATTAAATTAAAAAGATAAAATGATATGACAAAGAAATTGATTGACCAAATTAAATATCTTATCAAAAGTTAATTTTATATTGAATCGTCAACTTAATAACTTTTATGACGTGTAATAAAATTAGAAAATTCAAATTAAATTTTCATAATGAGAAGCTCAGAACACAGTTCTTAGAAAAATTTACTGTTATAATATTCTCTGTAGCATTGTAGGAGTGTGAAATTGGCACAAAAAATAGAAAATCGACTTCTTTCATTTTTTAAGTTTGAATATTTTTTAATACGATTTAATTTGACTATGTAAAATGTTTTATATTTTATATTATTGGGTAGGTATTTGAGGTACTGTGAAAATTTGTACAATATCTCTTTAGTAATATCCGAATACAAAAACACAGACCTGGCTGGAGGGTAACGGGGCTTAACTGGCCCATTAAATTTTTAAATTAGCTAATTTTTCCGCAATAAAAAGCCCTTGAAGCATTTTGAAATTTAAATACCTTGAAATTTAGTATTTAAGGAGTTGAAAAATAAAAAAGTCAAGCTTCTTAATCGGGTCTAAAACTTAGCCAAGTGCTTACAAAATTATCGTTTTGACAAATTTAAAAAATATATTTGAAGCACGCTGAAATTTAAACAGAATAATACTGATCACTAAAAATAGATATATCCCAAAAACAGGTCCTTTCGGTGGGACGTTCTACCTGCCAGTTGATTAAAAATTTAAGGGTCGGCTAAGCCCCGCTACCCATATCAACGAGGTCTGTGTTTTTGTGTTCGGATATTACTAAAGAGGTATTGTACAAATTTTCACAGTGCTTCAAATACCTATCCAAAAATATCTACCAGCTCTCGATTAAACCGCGTGCATAGAGCAGACTGATACTAGTGGTGGAAGCAACGTGTCAATATGGTGGAGGTGCAAGGTACGAAACATTCTTTTTACAAATGCAATAACGACGGTCGTTTTAAATTTTTGAATGTATTATTGTAAATTATAGTTGCTCGACAGTTAAATTAATTATTATTCAGTAGTGTAGTATGATTACGGTAGCAAAAACTACTAGGTTATACAACTGTAAGCAATTATATCATGGATACAAAGAGTTTTGGTAAATCCGTTTGCCACATATTACATAAACTCTTTGTATGAAAGTCGTTTATGTCATTAACGATTTCCTCTCTCATAGTTTTAATGACGTCACGGCGGTCTATTCGAGAATCGGTTGCCGGATAGCCCAGCTATACACAGCGGGCTTGTAAATACAGTTCAATACAGAACGTGCTTCAGTAAGGGGGGAAGCCTTTTGTGTTTTTAGGCGCGAATGGCGGAAACTAAAACACCTATATACACCTGCTTGGTCAATCGGTGAGCCACGCTTTTTTTTTGTATCTGTCTACGCTCAAACGGCTTAACCGAATTTAAAAAGAAACTTTTTTTTTGTTCGATTTGTCCCGGGATCTATTTGATCTTATCGTCGCCCATTTTTTAAATTTTGGTTCCAGAAAACGCAAATAAAAAAATATAGTGCGTGTATAATTATGTATAATTACAACACACGTGCTCAAAGAAATATACATTTAGAACGCTGCAAAACTGCTAGATATGACAACAGTTCGATTAATAAGGGTAGCTATTTTTATAATAAACTCCCCGATTTCATCAAGAATAGTTCCAGTATCACGATATTTAAAAACCGTTTAAAACATTTTTTAATAAATGCTTGTCCATATGACGTCGCATTATAATTTTAATTAATTATTTTTATTCTTAATGTTATTTATATTATATGTATGTTTTATTGTATTGCTTCCGACTTTCGCTTCCATTATGGCTACACGAAGAAATATATATCTATCTATCTATGCGCGGCAGAAGTTATACTTCTTTGGTGTGTTCGCGATAATTGATATTCACGGTTTCGTTAAAGATGTACATTGATAAAATAAAATAAGATGTCTAGGGAGATGAAAAATACAGTTAAAAGTTAGCTTGTTCACTTCGAGTAGTGCAGGTGAAAAAGTAAGCATATTGAACAGCTGGTTGTCAGTAACCTTAAAGGAACTGTAGATTATACCTCAGAGAAGGCAAAGCCTTCGTTAGAATACAGAGTTTCACTTCCTGACAGGTCGAACCGGCATGTCATTGTGTGAACTGGTCCGTCTGTCTACATGTCTGTCTGGTTTGTCTGCTTCGAATGTTACCGCTAGAGACTTTCATAGTGTTCTGTTGTAAGCTCATGCATAGTCTACGTCAACATCAGTGTCTCCCAAACATTTTAAAATTGAGATGTTTTACAGTTCGCAAAATATTCTAAAATTGTAAAAATTAAATTTTTATCTAAATCAGTAGATACTATTTTCCATTTGTTGGAATTGCAAAAAAAATTACGCTAATGAATGTTCATAGCAAAGAAATATATTGTATTCATTTTTAAATAAAATATGATAAATCTTTTTCAAGTCATTCTAAAATTTACTTTCTTGCAGTCAATTTGTTTAAACAACAAAAAAAAAAACATCTTAACTAATTTTAATAAAATTTCTTTCGGATAACAAAGTCGATATCGTTTTTTATTTGCGAAATTTTGTTCATGTAGTATTTTTGTTTAAACAAAAAACGACTTTAACAAAATGTCTCTTGGATTAAAATGACGTTTAAAGGCTTAGATTGACTCCCTAAAGAAGTCGATATAAATTTTTATTCGCAAGATATTGTGTAAAATCTTTTTGGTTAAAAAAAAGAACAACCGATTTTGAAAAAGTTTCTTTCAGATCATATTTACGTTAATATGGATCGATTAATATCTTAAAGTAGTCGATATCATTTATTTATTCTCGAGATTTTGTCTTAGAAGAAATGACTACGTATATACGAACAACAGAGAAATAGAGAGATCTTTTAAAAAATTATTTAAAAATTGTGTAGTGTCCTTGAAACACTACACTATTTTTAAATTATTTTTGAAAAGATGTCTCTTCTCTCTCTCTGTGTGTGTATGCACCAGTGTCAAACATTTCGACTTCATTTTCCGAAACGATTGTAACCACTTCCCAATGTACTGGGGTATTAAAAAAAATATGGCAAACTTTCAATTTAGAAATTGTTGAGTGTCGCTGTTACAAAATTTAAACTAAAGTACATAGTACGACACATACATTGAGATAAAGTGCATATCCTATTCAGTCCATATATGGATCATTAATACTGTCCCATTGTTGGTTATGTACACATGTACTACACCTTATTGTTGTCCGACCGAGAGTCAGGCGAAAAACGTGCTAACTTTAGCTTTGAGAATATTCAATACATTTGGAGTTAGACAATTTTGCCAAATTTGATTCCTCTTTCGAGCAGCCTTATCGAAAAAGAAATAACCATTTAGAAAAAAAATTCCAACATTAATTTTTAATTCATCTTCAAAATTCAATTCCAGATATATGTTCTAATAGAAAACAAGATCACGGGTAATTGGAATAATGAACATAAATCAATTTAAACACTCATTGATCGCAACGTTTCGTTTTTTTAAAAAAGAACATACTATTTTCTACAATTTTTCAATTTTTGGTAATCGTTTTTGTAATGCCAAATTGTATATTATATCATAGTTCAACTTCCGTTTAAGCATATTGAGGTTAATCACACTATTGTTTCTTTTTAGCAAAATTATTTAATCCATAATGTTTAATATTTTTATTATATGAATGTTAATTATTGTAAAAAAATTTTTAGAGTTTGAAAAAGTCTTAATAAAAAAGACGAAACGTTGCGTTGTTTAAATTGATTTCTTTTCATTATTCCAATTACCCGTGATCTTGTTATCTATTAATTTTTAAATTTAAAATAAGCAACGTGAAAAGAAACCTATTTTTGTTGAGGAAAAGCACATATAGAAAATAATTCAACAGTAAAAATTATATGCTCAAAAATGAACAGTTAAATTGAACCAAAATGTTACGTTCAAGTAATGCAAAAAATTAACATATTCTCCGTAACTTTTTCATACTTAAGGTCCACACCCACTGAAATGACTAATAGATTGCCGAGTCAACCCGAGCCGATCGTAGCGTACTAGTGTTTTTTAAGTGCATGTCTGTATTACAACTAAAATTTAGTGAGCACGTAGATTTGATTTTTATTATAGGTCTTCCAACCTATAATAAAAACCAAACTGGCTATCCAGTCGATTTTATTTAGTAATAATAATAATAATAATAATAATGCGTTTAACGTCCGTTTCTCGACTTTATGTCATAACAGACGCCAATCGCACCATTACTATTTTCCATCTACCACACTTCCCGTTATTTTTTTACATTTTTAAAACTTCAACTTATGTAATAGCAATGGGCGAATGAAGGAATTATAGGAAATTAGGATAAGGTAGGTAATTTTTGAACTACGAGTTTGATAGGTAATCGACCATGGCCTCAAATAAGGAACCATCTCGATATTACCTGGACTTAATTGAGGGAAACCATGGAAAACCTCAATCAAGATGGCCGGTACAGGAATTACCGTTTCTCGGCGAGAGGCAGTAGGAAAAAGTCCCAGCCACATCTGCCCCCGCCGGGATTCGAACCCAGACCTCCCGAATGCGAGTCTAGTGCTGTCATCACTACTCTACCCAGCTCGGAGATTTTATTTGGTATGTGTATACTTTATATTATATGACTATAGGTTCTTCCGTCTCTTTTCACCGTACAGTCGATATCTGCTATATACTCCACCTACAGTTATTGTGCTACAGTTAATGAAAGCAAAATACAGTCCTAGATGGGTCGTTCGAATCCTGTTTTAATATATAAACAGTGGAACCGTTCATGCGTTATTAAGACCTCTCCGTACTTTCAATATCCCTCGCAGGCGTAGTTTCGAACTGAAATTGAGGACATATTTCACAATTTTAAAAGTGTGCAGGCAAACTACACTATAATACAAAATAATGACTTAGAAAAAAAACAATTTTATATAGGTGTTATTTTTTAAACAAACACAAATTACTTTTTGTAAGAAACATGCAAGTTTCTTACAAAAAGTAATTTGTATTTGACTTTTTTCTTTTTTGTCCTTGGTAATTAATATAAAAATGATTTGTCGGGAAAAAGGACTTTTTAAGTAAACACTTATTTGTTATTTATAAAACAAAATAGTTTGAACATCAACCGTAAAAATATTTTTAAAAAAACGGAATTATTACAAACTTTTTAATGAACAATTGTTTAACTCAAATTTATATTTACATGTGTATTTTAACTTTTATATCTACTTGATCAAAACATTTAATAGTTATAAAGCTTGAAAAAGTCCCAAGCAAGGGACGAAACGTCGCTATAAATAACAAATAAGTGTTTACTTAAAAAGTCCTTTTTCCCGACAAATCATTTTTATGTAATTTGTATTTGTTTAAAAAATAACAGCTACATAAAATTGTCTTTTTTTGTTACTTTATTAATAACTGTTATGAAGTTTAAAAATCAGTAATAAAAATTATAAATAAATATTGACGATATCACTTTTTTTTAATTCAATTTTTAGAGGAAAAACACACGTTTTTTGAAATTTTTAAACACCAAGCCAAATTTTGTGAAGCCTAATGCTTAATTACAGCGAATAAAAACATTAATAAAATAAATTTTGCAGCCACAGTTTTAAGTTTCCCTGACGAATCAGTCATTTTAAGCAAATGAGTTATTATACTCAAAAGTATGTTTCAGATATTAGGAGTTGCCTAATTGGTCATTCATACGAAATAACGTTTCACTGTATAATATTTACTTATGAAGTGTAGGGAATATTATAATAGAGTCAGTAACTTAACTAGAAACCGGAAGTGTGTTCGTAGCCTTAATTGATCATTAGGAACTAGCCAGAGAGACCACGGCCAACCAGGACACAGATTAAAGTTAGCAAAGTCCACAATTATCGTTACTGATTTATGCCGTTGATATTATACAGATAACACACACATTATATAGTAAAATACTAGCTAAGTACTCTAGCTGACCAATTGTTACGTCTGAATTGT
Source organism: Venustoraphidia nigricollis (assembly GCA_034508555.1). Taxonomy (NCBI): domain Eukaryota; kingdom Metazoa; phylum Arthropoda; class Insecta; order Raphidioptera; family Raphidiidae; genus Venustoraphidia; species Venustoraphidia nigricollis. The sequence goes on from JAVRKA010000083.1 coordinate 888,525, forward strand.
GTGAGGTGAAATAATTATGAATAATGTTGTCTAGACTATTTAGAGTGTATAGCGGAATGTTGCCGGCTTGAGATGTTGTTAGTGTGCGCTATAAATACTTAAATATTATTAAAAAATATAAGATTTTTGTAAAAAAATTACCTTTCTTTATTTTTAATGATGTAACTTTTCATAGTTTACCGAAATACGTAATTTTAAACTTGGAATCAACATAACTTACAGCAATGAATTTTAATCTTTTTTGTCATAATTAATATTTCTATTAGAAGTAAATGTATTTAACTTTAAATATCTGAATTATAGCCAATCAGAAAATACTTGTGATTGATGTCCTGGGACGCACATTTCATAGGAAACAATGGCTCCAATATGGCGCCATTAAAATGAAACAAATCCACTGAAAAGTAAAAAAAAAACTTATATATAGAAAATATTTCATCCCACAAAAAATTCTCTAAAAAGAGGAAAATAATGAAATTAATTGCCAAAACTTTTACATATTTACTTTTACTAAATTGGCGCTGACCTCAAAATTTCATTATTTTACTCTTTTTAGTGACTTTTTTGAAGGATGTAAAAAATACGTTATTAATGGTTTCATTAATTCAAACTTAACTGGCAGTATCTATACCAATAGGTCAGTTAAAAGTGCAAAGCACGTTATAACTCATTCCGCCGCGAAAGTGGAAAGATTTGTGTTTAAGCCTCGACGGTGACAGTTGCTTAAAAATATTTTTTTCTACTATACAATGGATGTTTCTTAACAAACGATAGCTATTATACTGTCAATTAATTTAGTCTTACGAATTATACCGTAGTGAACAATTTACTAATTAAAATTATATAAAGTTAATATTTTAAATCAAGTATAAAAGCGACATCTACCTACACATATGTCCTGCAGTTAGAAGAAAATGCTGTCGAAAATACGATAAGTAAATTTGCATTTTGCTAGTTTCAATTTCGTCGCCTTAACACGAGCAAACAGACCTTAGTTTTAATTATAACACACAAGCAAGACAGATAAAGAGAAAGAGAGAGACCAACGACTTAGAGGAGTTTGCGTTACGTTCTGTATATAGTTAATTTACACCATAACATATACATTATCTCTTTCTGCATAAAGTAACTATCACATAGACGGAGGATGTATGACCGGAGTTAGTTAGCTAAGACCTTACATAATATCCATACATGTATATAGTCCGAGAACTGGTAGATATTTTTGGGTAGGTATTTGAGGCACTGTGAAAATTGTACAATACCTCTTTAGTAATATTCGAATATAAAAACACAGACTTAGCTGAAGGGTAGCGGGGCTTAATCGACCGTCAAATTTTTAAATTAGCAAATTTTTTTTCGCAATAAAAAGCCCTTGCATTTTGAAATTTTAATACTTTGAAAAATAAAAAAGCCTGATTTCTTAATCGGGTCTAAAACTTAGCCAGGTGTTTGCAAAATTATATTTTTGAAAAATTTTAAAAATATATCTGTGGCACGTTGAAATTTAAACAGAATACTATTGGTAACTAAAATTAGATATATTCAGAAAAACAGGTCGTTTCGGTGGGACATTCTACCTGTGCGCTGATCAGCGTTGCCAGATTTTTTTTTTGCCAAGTCGGGATTTTGGAACTTTTTGAGTGAAAAAAGCGGAATTCTTTCGTCGAGAGCGGGACATAGTAAAAAAACGTATATAATCAGAAGTTTTTAAGTATTTAACTTTTTGAGTTCAAATTACGTATACGTGACAATAGATAGCAAAAATAGCCATAGAAAATGTATTTTAATAAAAATATGATATTTTAAATCAGATTCACCCTATCCTTAAACAGTTGAGTCTTATTCGTCTTCTGAATAAAAAAAATATAAAAAACAGAAATCAACATCAAAAAAGTTTTATTCATTAGAAAAATATGGCATTTCAAACAATAGTCTGAGGAATGAGTATTACAAATTGCAACTTACAATAAGAGAATAATTATTTCCACACAGTCGAGTTATCCCCGAAAAGCGGGACTGAGCCTGTCCCGCGCGGGACATTTAATTTTGATTTAAAAATCGTGACATCCCGCCAAAATCGGGACGTCTGGCAACGCTGGCGGTGATTAAAATTTGAAGGTTGGCCCAGCTACCCTTCAGCCAGGTCTGTGTTTTTGCATTCGGATATTACTAAAGAAGTACTGTACAAATTTTCACAGTGCCTCAAATACCTACCCAAAAATATCTAACAGCTCTCGGCCTAGTAGAACACAAGGAGTATCTAAATAACTTTATGCTTATGTTTATGTAATTAGCTATCCTAGTTAACTATTATAATGTTTTAATACACACTTGCAGTAATGCATGCAGTGCAGCGTAATCGAGCCTCTGTAAGCAATGCACCGTATATGTTACGTAAAGTATAAAAGTTAAGGTGCCTGCTCAGCAGCTGTTCAATATGTCTCCTTTTTCACTCACAGTTGGATGTGTGTGTATGTAGTTTCGTAAATCTTTAATTTTTATGAAAAATTATAATGAGCCTCACCCTCATAAGCTCACATAGTTTAACTTCTTTTTTTTTAATATTATTCCCAAGTTTAATTTTTTGTTATGTCAAACTAATTAATAATATTTACACACACATGTCTTTAGCAACACGCTATAACCTTCTGTCTTTGTCAGTTTCATGTAACTTAGGAGACAAACTAACTTCCCCCTTCGGGGACAATTCTACTTCCCTTTGATTTTTACTTTTTTTAAACAGATACGTCGTTAAAGAAGTTAAACTTAAAAATATTATTCAATCTTTGAAGTTAATGCTTCAAAATAAACTAGTGTACACGTGAAACGGTGAAAATGTAGTGTTCAAAGATTTCATAAAATAAAAGCAGGGATCAAACAGTTAAAGAACAAAAAATCTCGAGGTTTTAGTACAAGGTTAATAATGGTAGTGATAACGACCTCGACAAGCATAATATAACGGTGGGGAAGTACCGTGGAATGGTGTACTGGGACCTGTACTTTACCGCTGTGCACACATCGACAGACAGAAAGACAGAAGTACAGACGTAAAGAAACTGGGTTCTGTTCGCCGAGATAAATGTAGGTACATGTATGTCAATGTGAGATCTTCTTAAAAGTAGGGTAGAATTGGAACAAAATCTATCTAAAATAAGTCGCATCGAACTATCAGTCGATGTAGCGTAGCGGTGAGAGCACTAGACTCACGTTCAGAAGGTACCGGGTTCGAATCCCGGCGGAGGCAGATGCGACTAGGGCTTTTTTCTACTGCCTTTCGCCGAGAAAGGATAGCTCCTGTACTATCCATTTTGTTTGAGATTTCCTATGGTTTCTCGAAATTAATTCTAGACTAAGATGGTTCATTATTCAAGGTCATGGCTAGTTACCTCTCCTATGCGCCCAAAGTTGCCTATCTTATCCTAGTTTCCTATAATCCTACATGTAATTAGGTTTTGACTTGTTTGGAGGGTATAAATAAATAAACAAATAAACACAGCGCGTATGGTCTCATTTAACGAGTAAACTTTAGATAAATAAATTAATAAATAATAATAAATATCGTATTTCAATGTTAGCATATAATAATTTGACATAAGAACCACACAAAATACTAAACCACAACTGACACATTTTTGAGTAATGACATTTTAACTGAATTAAAAGTATTGAGAATAAATTACGTAAGTTTAGATTTTAGACTTATTATGTGAGCTGCTCAGCAGCGGAAACATATACACGCTAACGTGCGTGTTGACGTTCTTTTGTATTAAGGTTCGAGTCTCAGTGGCGGTACATAGTTTTTTTACGAACTTAACGGTTTTGTTAAATTTTACTAAAAATATGTTTATAAATTAATTTTTAATCGGTTCAGTGAACTGCTATCGTTCGGTGTACCGAAAGCCAGACAGAATTGTTTAAAATTTAAAAAAATAGTTTATACTAAAAAGCCGATATTATTTATACGTAAAACATCCCAGGCGAATATTTGATTTGTTTGTTTTAAAGGTCAAAATTGGTATTCATTACTTTGTGCAATTATTCTTATTAATTTTTGTTTAGTACATATTAAACATATTAAATTAGGTTCTAATGAGAATTTCACTATTATTAGTGAACTTGTTAAAAAATTGGCAGGGTCAATAATTGGGACGATTAATTTTTATAGAATACTAGCGTATATGTCAAATTTTACAGAAAACTTATCTGATTGTAGCTCTGACATCTAACAGACCACATTTAAAATATGTTTTAAATTTCAAAATGTTAAATTATCTTCTTGCAGTGGCTGCTAGATACCAGGGATCTTTTTCTGGACGTCTAGAGGGTTCTACCAGAAACTTCGACCGTATGCAAATAAAAAATATTTTATCTAATCTAAAATCCCGACCAAACAAACAAAATTACAGACACGAGTCCCGTTACCGATCTAAAATATGTTTAATTTTAACCTCAAGTGCGTTCCTGCAAAGTTAACAGTTATAAGTAATATTCTTTGGAAAATGACGACTTTCCCTTAGACATTTACAGTCAGAAAACTGTATTTGTGCCCGTCGGTGACGGTGTGAGCTACACAGAGAACTGTGTGGAGCTACAGAGAGATCGCAGCTGAACCATTTAACTTGTAACATGTTGGAAGAACATTACAAAGTTTTCACTAACATTTACTGCTTTCTGCTAGCTACTAGAGAGACTTACATACAGTGCTTTGCGTTCCTCGTCAGACCGTACCGGCCGAAGAGTGAGGTTATGTGTGCTTCGAGTGAGGTTATGTATGGGTGTCTATCAGTGGCAGAACGTCCAAAATGTGTTACTTTTACAGAACCTCTTCTACAGACTAAAAAAGCACACATCGCTACCGCTTTAACAAACCATACTAGGCGAAGTGTCAAGTTTTGAACGGATGTCTATTAGTTGTAGCTAGCAGTTAAATAACCGCGGTAATTTATTTTAAATTACTGCGCCCATTTATTATTATACAAGATTGTGCAGAAAGATTTGCGCATGATTTCAGCTTCCGGTCTAAATTTTAATTTTACAGACAATATTTACTTAAATAAATAATAAATAATTTTTTCGATAGCTGTAAAGAGGAAAAATAATTATGATGGAAGAATTTAAAATTGTGCAGTAGTAGATGCGATTGAGATGTTGAAGACGATGATTTTTTTTGGAGAAATTAATTCTACGCTACTGGGAACAAGGCTCATATATCTGTATGAACATATATAGCTGTATATATTTGGGACCGGTTGGGACTGTGTAAGTCGCCGAGTGTAGAGCATAAATATATAAGAGTCGAGCTGTACCTCAAGACTTGCAGTTCAAATCATTCTGGGAAATCTGCAAACACTTTGTCACTCAATAAAACCCTTGTTCTAAACTGAAAAAGTACAACAAATTCCACTTATTTACAAGTAAAGAACAACTTTTAATAGTAAAAAAAAAGAATCTTCAGTTTATTGGGTTAGATTCTTACTCTATACTTTAGTTTTACGCTTAGGTAACGCGTTATGTCTAAAAGTATTACCAAATCTGCAACCAATTTTTGTTAGCTTTCCCATCATTAAACAAAGCACGCAGAATTTTATCTGTAGCTCCAATGCCCACTTATAAAATAAGATAAATTTATGGATTGCCGCTTAAAATACCCATAATAGTTTTGTCTGAATGTCGTTGAAATTGTTCAACAAATTACATTGAACAAAAAGATGCTAATATTAACAAAATAAAATTACTTGCAATATACTGTTCAATTGATTTTTTTATTTATATAAAGACGTTTCGACTAAAATAAATACAAAAATCAATTCAACAGTATATTGCTAGTAATTTTATTTTGTTAATATTATATCTATTACTGTTGGTAGAATCAATATTATTAAAAAGATGCTAAATAATTTGACAACAAAATTAGTTTTACTTCTCAATATTGTTCACGTCCATTATAATTAATAAGTTTTTTATTTAATCACGGGAAATTGGACAATTGAATTTTAATATAGATAAACTAAATTAAAAAATTTTTTTTGCCCGAAGAAGTTAAAAGAAATTAACGAAACGTCGCAAAATTTTTTAATTTAGTTTATCTATATTAAAATTCAATTGTCCAATTTCCCGTGATTAAATAAAAAACTTATTAGTTTTACTGTTAAAAGTTTGGGATGCTATCTACTTTAATTTTCATAGTAGCTCGACTACGTTTACAATTAGTAATGAAAAATTTATTACCGATATTAAGCACTCCACGCTTTTTGTAAAGCTAATTTTGTTTTGTCAATTTATTTTGAATTATTTAGTTCATAAAAGCGTGTTGTTTCAGTTTTTTTAAACTAATATTTTTACATGTACAGATTCTATTTTTAAAACCCAAGATACAATTGTTGAGTTTTTTGAAATCATTTATTTTACAGACAGCAGTGTAGTGTGAAGGAGGATTAAAAGAAAATAAAAAGTGACGTCTTATTCCAGACGCCCACTACAATATTGTATAGAGAGTGCAAGGACAGTGGGACGGTAAAGTGGGGTGTAGTAGGATGGACACGCGTTCACACATTTACACCAAGGTTTAGTGGACTTCCGTGTAATCGCTACTAAGTTGTCATCCATACATCACATCTCTCTTAGTTTGTCCCACTGTTGTACGAAACTTATTTAGTTGTAAGAAACAGTCAGATACTGAATAGTACGAGGGTTGGTCTACGATTATTAAGGGGATATTCTGGTCTAGAAATTTGAGAAAATCGTTTTTTTGTTTTCATATTTTTAAAGGCTACACCTTTAAGAATATGAGCTTAAAGGGATTTTTTGAAATTCGGATTATTTTTAGATTTACAGTTGTTTTTGTGACCGATTAATAAAATGTGAGTATTAAAAGTACTATTATCTGAGTTACGCTGCCCGAAACTTTAAACGCGATTTTCTCGAAACTACTTTTTTCGACTTGTCTGACATGATATCTCAAGTTCTAATTTACCGATTTACTAAAAATTTTGGGAAAATATTCTTTATATATCCTTCTATATGTGGGACCTTGGATTTTGAAAAAAAATTTCTATTTTGAAAAAAATCGTGAAGGTCCAAAAACAATGTTTTAAATCGTCGCCATTTTGCGAAAAATATTTTAAGTGTTTTTCCAAGATCCGGGATATTTTTTTTTATTCAGAACACTATAATATTAATAAAAAAAATTTTTAAAGATAAGCTTTTATTCGAATATACTACAAAGAAAATATATTTTTTAATAATTTAGGTTCATAATTATTATATATAAGCGTCGGTTGTGACTAATAAACTGTCACAGAGTTTAAAATCCACGCTTTTCTAATTATGAATAAAAATTATTAAAAGTGATTTTTCCCTTTTTAGTACATTTTAAATAAAGCGTAACAAATTTTTTTACTATTTTTTTTTTATTGTTGTTTATTTATGTACATTTAATTTTGGTATATTTTCGCATTTGTTTATGATGAGAAATAATCATATGCACTGTTGAAAATTTTAAAATTTTGATATGCGCCTATTGAAGACTCATTTTTTGAAGTCGGTTAAAATTACACGGAATTCCCAATACTAATTTAAATTATACACTCACCGTTATTGCATTTCAGGTTACTGATGTATAATTCATGTATTATTATAAAATTACAGTTGATTTGGCAAATTACCTGAAACAATAATACATAAATTAATTAATTTTGAATCATTCATCTGTTTTGTTAACGTACGTAAACCAATTATTAATTTCTAATAGATTGTGGGCAATTATTATTGTTTACTGCATTAATATTACGTGTCGAAATAATGAACGTGCATTTTGAAAGCATAAAGTATATTTTTTTATAAAAAGCAAACCATCATAAACAAACAAAATAATTATAATGCTTTCATTATGAAAAAGCGTCAGTAAATGTTTCTTCTCAAAAGCATGAATATTTTTTTTTTTAGTCCAAACTCTGATCGTAAAAAAGGCAACACTACTGAAATTAAATTATTAAATTTAACAAATAATATTTTGACGAGAAACATAAAATTGATGGCAGACTTATACAAATTGTTTTTATCATTTTTTGTTGCCAATATACTTATAAAATTTATGCATATCTATTATTTACAATTGTCATCGTATTGTCATTTGTATACCTGGCCTCTCTACAAATGGATGAAATATGTTTAATATGAGATCTGTCAGGTATTCAAAAAAATGATAAATATTATTTCTTGATACTTCTCTGTAATCTGCATAAACATCAAGTGTTGAGTAGTATTCGAAATAGTGACAACAAAAAAATGGTTTAAAAAAATTATTAGTCTGCCGCCGTTAGTAGACTTTTCTACGGTCAGCGCTTGGACTACATAAATTGTGAAGAATTTTTTGTATGGACAGATTATATGGTTTTCAAACACAATCTGCGTAACTCCATTTATGAAAATTTATGTAAAAGATAAAAAACAACTGTTTTTTTCAGTTAAATAGTACAGCGAATAAACGAGTTTTTAGATTTTAAATTATTTTTGATGTTTTATTAATTTATTTTGTGCTTTTATATTTCTGTATTTTATTGCGTATCGGGGATTATGTTCATTTATTGTTTGAAAGAAATTTATAATAAAAAAACAACCAGATTAATATACCGGTTGAAATAACATTGCGAATCGATTTTCAGCATTTTATGGAATTTCAGTCTGGTTTACATCATTAATAACTGAATATATATTTTTGATCAAACGACTTTCATTTAAATTGCCAATATTTTCAGTGAAATGAAAAATTGGATAACGCATGTCTATTTTTTTAAGATTAAAACATGATCTTTCTAATTTTGTACATTTTTACCTCTACAATGTATTTGACTCTTATTTTGAAATTAGTCCACAGAAATTTTTATTTCGCTTAAATGTAATTGTTTAATAGAATAAAATAGCACTTTTTTGTAAATATACAAATAAATCTAGTTCTTGTAATTGTGGACACATTAAAGCCCGTTTTAATCGAAATTGTATACAATCAATCCAAAGCGCACGCATAAATCGTCTGTCTTTAACACAATTTACCTTAGTAGTCGATGCAGTGAATAATCAAGGGGGTGGGTATTGTGGTACAGAGTGTGCCAGAAAACAAAAGAAACGCGCAAGAACTGGTAAACAGTCGTACCTGTAACATTATTTTATTCATATTATTGACATTTACTAAAAAGCAATTATAACAATAACAATTATTATTGGAATAGCTTATTGATTCTAAAAATGGCAATCCTTAAAAATAGCTAACAAAAGCCGTGGCATAGTGTCACTCAAAGAAAGCATTACTGACAATTTCAAAAGGCATAATTGATTACTAACTTAAGGTAGTTGTCGTGGTTAAGGCACACCGTCAGAAAATTCTTAATTTTTGTATACTTATTAAGGACATGATAATACAATTACCCTGAAAATTTGAAGTCGATCGACTGTATATAATCCGAGATAAATTCAATAAAAAATTGGATAATTAACATTGATTGTATATATACGATCTCTGTAGGTCTGAACCAGTTTCTAATTTGGGGCATTCCATCACGTGAAGCGGACATAAGAAAAAAAGTGACATCTTGAATTTCGCTCATATTCAGGTTAGTTATAGCCTTTTGAGGACATGAATGTATACATTCATTTTTTTCTTGTATGAGACTCGGTTGTGAAGTTATGGACTATGGAAAATTGTACCAACTATGAAGTAGCCATTTTTTGGACAGTGCTGCTGGAATGCAGATCCCATTTTGAAACTTTTGCTGTAAGGCCTACATAGTTTTAGTTTTATTTTGAGGAAATAAAAATTTAAAAAAAAAATGGTCGAAGTTAAAAAAAAATTGTGTTAAAAAGTTCACTTTCGGTTTTCTATCAAAAAAATTTTTTTTTTTCTTATTATTGTTCCATAATATAAAAACTACGTATTTTTTCTCGATAAATCACTACATAAAATATTTTTTCATTTACTTAGTAATTCCAGCGGCACTGTCCAAAAAATGTCTACTTCATAGTTCGTACAATTTTTCATAGTCTATAACTTCACAACCGAGTCTCATACAAAAAAAAAATGAATGTGTACATTCATGTCCTCAAAGGCTATAACTAACCTGAATATGAGCGAAATTCAAGATGTCACTTTTTTTCTTATGTCCGCTTCACGTGGAATGCCCCATTTATAAAAAAAGAACTAACTGTCAGAAACTTTCCAAAAACCGACAGTCTTTCAATGCATTTGTTATGAGATTAAAAAAAAATAAGAAAACATTTTTGACCGTCTAATTATTTATAAATAACGGTTTAAAGTTCAACAATTTATAGAACGCATATGAATACTGTATGGGTTACGTTTCCACGGGTACAGTCTTGCGTACAAATTATGGATCACTTAGCTACAAACTAGTATACTTTTGTGGCGCGTAAAATCTATAACTTTTTGACAATATTGTACCACGACAACTACCTTCATAATTATTAGTGTACTAGCAGCCTGGTACCGCTTCGTCCCAACCTTTCTGTCGCTCTCTTATCCCATCGATTATTATTTAATAATAATAAATTAAATATAGAATTAATTTCTCAGCAATTTTCGGGTTAGAATCTGGAAACTGGTAACGTGTAACAGTCGAACGAAGGAAACGTTTGGAAACAATCTCAGCTATTCGTAAACTCGAGTTGAAAGTACGATCTATTGTTTAGTTTCTGACACATCCTTTACTTGGTTACATAAAATTAAGTTCTTCACCAACTTTTGTGACAACACAGCTCTTTCTCTTTCTAGTCTACTTTCCACTATCTTAAATTTATGTGCAAACTAGAGAAAGAGTAATTACAATTGGTTGTGTCGGATTCGATTCACCTATTTTATATAGGAAGTTGGTTTTGTCGTTAAATTTATAGGAGGAAATATTGTGAATGCTTTCTATTGTACAATTGGTTACATTATAAGACCTGCAACAAGTTCAAGTTTTATATTATATAAAAAAGAAAAGTTTTGGTTCTCTGTTCGTTCAAGACAGCCAGGCGAAAATTATATGGTATTTTCTCCGCCCACTAGAATATTGTTTCTGAGCTGACAATTCTAGCGTTAAGATATCTGATCCCTCAGATTGTAAAATATGCTGTCGAAAATTTTCAAACTATGATCGCATAATTCATTTCATTATTGTTTCTATTAAGCCGGGTCCAGACGTGTGTAACGTGTAATGTAAGATTACGTGTAATTTAGCGTCAACAGTGTGGACAGCACACGAACTTAACGCGAATCGTGAAAGCGAATTTTTGTCAAAAGCTGTTTCCACTCAGTTGCTACGAACATGCCGAATAGGAAAGTCATGATAGCTGGTGCTGCTTTTATTTATATATATTTATTAACTGAAGATTTCAGATTTTTTTAAAGTAATCCAGATTTTTTGGATCCAAAATAACACGTTTTTCTTGATACAAACTGATAAGTTCAAGCCATTGTTCGTATCTTATCAATAAAAATAATATTGATATTATGGATAACTCCTTGAGTTCCATAAAAAAATTATTAAGACAATTATTTTAAACTGTTCAACTTTTTTATATTTTATTACTTATGTATTTTTTTAAAATTATTTTTTGAGTTTCTTTGGCTTTCGCCTGTAAACTCATTAATACGTGTTAATACGTGTTATATTTTTTTTTTGAATAAATCATTAAATCATTAAATCATTAAATCATGAACGTACACACGACACAATCGTCACGAACGCCGTCCAAACGAGTACTGCGAGCGCCTTTGTGTTCGCGCTAAAAACCGACAGCGACGAACGCCGGCGCGAGCGTTACATGTAATGCTCGTAGTGCCGTCACACGCAGAATTCGTGTTACATTACACGATAAATTACATTACGCATTACACACGTCTGGACCCGGATTTAGCTATGATTAAGTATTAAACTTCATAAAATTTCAAAAAACATATTCTGTATTTGCGGACCGAAAACTCCTAAAAACCACCTTACAATAGTCGAAAAATTTTGCTCCGACCTCCTGGTTCCGTTATCCGGCCGACGCCAACAGTGTATGTGCCATATGCCTAATACACTAATAATATAAAATCTTGTTTATACAAAAACAGATTTAAAAAATTGAAAAGGACCAAAATGGTTGGTCGAAACGTTTTGTAAATAAAAAATTGGATTGAACAGTAATTGCAAGTGGTTTCGTTTTGTTTAATATTCTATTACTGTTGGTAGAGTCAATATTATTTATTAAAAACAGATTTAATTTCAGTACGTTAAAGTTTCATTGTATAATATGGATCAAGCAATAAAACATCGTTCAACGGTATTTATATCGGTAAAGTTAATAAATAATTCGCACAAACTTGAAAGTTAGATGGCTTTAAAACACAAACATCGAGAAGTGAAATCCGAAATAATTATAGGACGCATGCGCGTGTGTATGTCGACATAAGAGTCCCCGATACCAAATGTTTCTCAGATTAATACGTCCCAGTTGGCTGCACGGGAGAAGGCCATTTATCCTCCCATAAGAGTATGTAGAACCACATTAACATTTTATGTGTACAATGCCTCCCAATAGAGAAGTAAACTGGTGCGGCTGTTTGTACAAGGTAATGCATATCTTAATAGTTACTATAGTTTCACCCAATGATCCTCTACTTCACTCCACACACACTGTTGGCGCTGCCGTCGCTGCTGTATGTTGTGTCTCTACTTATATATCCTGGAACTCCATCTTTAACTATACTCTGTGGTTCCATTTTACTGTATACCGAAATTTTGAGGCTTATATTTTTAGAGCATCTTCCACTTTTTGAAGTTATACTGCTTTTGGCACATTGGAAGCAAAATTTTAATAGGCACAGCTAACGAAAATTCGACAGTAAGAGGCTCAGACTGTAATAGCAGATGGATGAAATCATCATTCATCCGTATTTCGATCACTTTGATCGGCTCACCTTAGCCCAGTTTAGAGATGGGAAAAACGGGTCTTTTTAGTGATCTGCATCTTTACTTCTGGATCCCGTATGTGAGCCGGCTCACTGAACCGGTTCAAAAAGAGCCGAGTTCTGAATATGTTACTGCAGTCTGCCACTGAGTTACCTAGTTCAGTCAATCATATTACGACCTGTATAGAATCAAGAATGCATAGCCAAACATGTGATGCATGAGTCATTTGAGATGCATCAAAGCAAGAACTGATACGTAAGTGTAAAACGTGCTTCTGTGTGTTAAGTGTTTCACTGAATCATGCGGATCCGTTAATCCGTCGGTTCAAAAAAAAGTGAGTCGGCACTCACGGATCTTCTGTCGGAGTCGGCTCTTTGAACCGGTTCAGATCTGAGTTACCCAACCCTACAGGTCAGTGTATCGACGACTGCTGCTCCTTCTTCTTTTATGCAAAGTGGGTTGATGTTCTCTACTCGGACGTACTTCTCTCTTCTCTGATTGGTCGTTGGGCTCAGTAATTTAGTATGCTTCAGTGCCGGCGTCCAGATTTTACTTAGATACAGGCCTTCTTCCTTTTGGTTGAAATTTTGTCTTATAAGTGTTTTATATATGACTATTTTTTGGGAGGCAAATAATGAGACTAGAAGTGTTTTTCGAAGAGCAAAGACTGCGGAAATTGTAGCTCAGTTATAGATGGCATCAAACATAGGATAGATGGAATGTATAATAGCTCCTTTCAGTCGCGTGTAAACAGGAGACTGATTTCTGGGTTTGTCCTGTATATTATATAACAGATATGTATATAGGGTTACGCACACAACTTTATCGTCCTTTATATTATAGCTCCGCCGTAAACATCAAACACTGGACTGTATAAATACAATGTGGTGGACGCACAGAGCTACTGTATAGCTCCGTTTAGCTCTGTATATCTTTGTTAATTTGTTATATGAAACTTTCTTTCCGTCTGTTTGTCGGTTCGTCCGTATGTGTGCTTGTATCCCCTATACAAAGTTGTTTTGATCGGAACTTCCTGTTCCTGAAAGTAACGCATCAAAAAGCCTATTGAAATTCCCTCTAAAGTGAACTTACTTGCAGAAATATTATTCAACATTCCATAATAACATGTTTTTATTAAAATTAAATATCTGCTTAGCATCTCTACTATGCAGAATAATAAGCGGCCATTTTCTTACAACAAAGAGGCATATACCTACCCGTACTGTTGAATTATTTTGCCTGTTTAGACCGGATTTAAAGTTTAGCAAAGTTTACAGCATGAAAATTATCCGTAAATTTGTAAACTCTATGAGCACCCTTTTCTCGATTAAGCCTTAATGGGTAACATTTTCAAAAAGCATTATTTAAAAAAACGATTATATTTATTCCAATTTTGAGCTTGAGATTTAACTAATTTTTTGTAGATAAATAATTTATCTGGCACTCAAAAAACACAGTTGGTCCCTAAGGGCATCATATACTCCTCAATAAGGATTTGATAAAGTTCTATACATACAATTTTTTTTATACTTTTTTTGGCGCGCTATGAAAAAAACGATGGGAGTGAATTTTTACAACGTAACATCAGAATGAATATGCTAAAGCTGCTCGCAGAAAACCAACAGAATAGAGGTAGAGACCTCTGACTTACGCCATTGGACCATATATCATTGTAGTTGTTTTCCGATTCACTGAGTGAGAGAATAAAATATAGTCGACATTGTGTTCTCACTTCAGTTCTTCTATTATTTAATATCAATAAATTATCCGCATGCAAATTAAATATTAATTTTAAATTCATCTTTAAAGTTCAATTCCAGATATATGTTATAATAGAAAAAAGTATCACAGGTAATTAGAATAATGAAAATAAATCAATTTAAACACTCGTTGATTGCAACGTTTCGTCTTTTTTTTATGAAGACTTTTTCAAGCTCTAAAAAATTTTTACAAAATTTTTATTATATGAATGTTAAGTTTTGTAAATAATTTTTAGAGCCTGAAAAAAGTCTTAATAAAAAAAGACGAAACGTTGCAATCAATGAGTGTTTAAATTGATTTATTTTCATTATTCCAATTATCCGTGATACTGTTTTCTATTAATTTTAAATCACGCCAAAGAAGTATAACTTCCAACGCGCGTACGTAACTACACGCACCAATTTTTTTTGTAAAACGTCGAAACTTTTTGGATGAATCTAAACGCTCTTTTATTTATTTATTTTTTTAATTTATTTACAAATTAAAATAACGTCACAAGAATGGGCAGAAGGATATTTTAAACATTACGAATAAGTATATTATCATTTTTGTCAGTTACTGTTACAAAAAACAGATTGAATTAGCCATGTGGATAGTTTTCAAGGGTTTTAAGTGAAATTAAATTCGATCCATCTTGTGCGTGTAACAAAGTGAGACAAATAGAGACGAACAATCGGTGATTGAAGTAAGACGGAACGCTTGTTGATTGCGTGCCGGATACAAATCAGCGCTGGAAATAATGGCACTTAATATCCATACCATATAAAAATATAGAGCGAGTTATCACTTAAATTACTGCTATTATATACCTTTACATACATGCATTATTAATACAGAGCGTCTCTGATCAACTTTATAATGTACCCTGGAGTGCCGGTCTGTCTTAATCCAACAATAGTCGGGTTAGATGCAAAGCTGGGCAAAGTATCAAGCACTTTTACAAATGTGCGATTTATTCAAACAAAAAGCACTCTCGTTTTCAAAAATACTTAAAAGCATCGAGCACTTACGAAAATGCTTAAGGCTGTCGGAACGCTCTGAATTTCAGCCACACTACAAGGCTAAATGCTATTGCAATGGTGCCGCTGTCAGTTGATTACTCTAATTTTTAGAAATATTTACAAGACTTAAAAAACTTTTCCGAAAAAGGAAGAGTCACTTTAGGTTTGTGGTGGAACAATTTTGTGAAATAAGTGCGAATAAGGTCGTAGTGTGACATTGAAAACGTGTGTTTTTTGACACAATTAAGGCCAACTTGTTTCAAGTAAATCGTACATAAATTACAAAAGTAGT
The DNA here is from genome assembly GCA_034508555.1 of Venustoraphidia nigricollis. Lineage (NCBI taxonomy): Eukaryota > Metazoa > Arthropoda > Insecta > Raphidioptera > Raphidiidae > Venustoraphidia > Venustoraphidia nigricollis. The sequence continues at coordinate 904,529 of JAVRKA010000083.1, forward strand.
CCATTAGAAATCTAGATTTGTCCTTTATCTTCCTTATAGAGAAAGAATTTTTGAAAAATGGTGACGAATAAGTCTACAATCAGCTATCAGTCGAAGCCCTATTTTTGGCTTAAAATTCAGAGCGTTCCGACAGCCTTAAAGCATCAAACATTTTAACGTAATTTTTTAAATCTTCAATACTAAGTTATGTCATAATTTTTGGATACGAACGATAGTTCAAGTTGATGAGAAAGTTTCAATTTAAACGATAAATTCAAAATCAAACGAAATATGATTATAAAAGTTAGATGTAATATGTTTTATTAAACTTTGAAATCGCATTGAAAATGCTTATTAAGCATTTTAATAAGTTTGTTGAATGCTTATTAAGCAATGCTTACAAGCTTAATAAGTAGCAAATCTTTATCCAAGTGTTTCAAGCATCAAGCATCTGTTTTATAAAATGCTTTAAGCGAAGTTTTTAAGCATTATTAAATGCTTAAAGAATTATTACAGCTCTGCTTAGCTTGGTTAAAAGTGATCTATATTTTTAGTTTGGATACTAACTGATAATAGTCCAAGGTTCATTAAAATCTAGAAAAAAATTGGAAAAGCATTTTTCTATCTAGTTGCCCAAACACTTATCAGAAAACGAAATTAAGAACGGAGGTTTCAGTGTCTTGTTAGACATTCGGTATTTTATAACACATTTATTTTATGTACAAACTATTTCATAAGGCTGTGAAAACATAATTCTGACTAGTCTTTACCCGCGGAATGACTCACGTTAATGCTGGTTTATTTACTATAGTCTTCAGCCCTCTTTAAAAAATGGCGATCATTCAATAGTCTATCCTATTTCCTAACAAACACTATAGTTACTACGTGCATTGATTAGTTTTGTTACCTATATTATCATTTTTGCTGAAATCTATCTTCTGTACACAAAACTGGAAAAAACAAGTTAATAGCACTAGAAGTTAATTATTTTAATAACAAAACGGTATTTAATGTACTATTGTGTTATTTATTTATATTTATTCAAACCAAACCAAGAAAAAATCTATTTGATTTTACTATTGATTTGTCACGATTAAGAAATCAATTGTTGATTTAACTACATTTAAGTTTATAGAGACTGCTTGGTGTATTGGTTAGCGTGCTAGCCTTTGGACCCCACCGTTTTGCCTCAGCTGTAATACTGCCTAGATAACTTATATGTTGAGGTTACCTCCCAAACAAATTTTGAGTTTGCAATGCATTATTGTTAAATCCCTGGACGAAACCAGGGGGTTAGAAACTTATATTTCCCAGCCAATCCAATCTTGTTGCGTTGTGTGCTGCTATGCGACCCGGCTGCACGCAAGCCTACCAACAACAGTACCAACCTTACAATGCACGAGACCCCAGCTGATTTCTGTTTCCTTAAAACTTAAACTCTGCCGTTTCATGCAATACATAGTGCATTTCGAAATTAAATGAAGCCAGCTGTGTCAATATTAGCTTAAAGTAGGTACGCCTTGTTAAATTTAATGTACCTACATTAAACAATATTCACTTTTAGACATTTGCACATTATTTGTTAAAAAAAGTTCTACATGAAGCTATAACATATCAGTGTTGCCAGATTTTTTTTTTGCCAAGTCGGGATTTTGGAACTTTTTGAGTGAAAAAAGCGGGATTCTTTCGTCGAAAGCGGGACATAGTAAAAAAACGTATATAATCAGAAGTTTTTAAATATTTATCTTTTTATTTGAGTTCAAATTACGTTTACGTGACAATACATAGCAAAAATAGCCATAGAAAATATATTTTAATAAAAATATGATATTTTAAATCAGATTTACCCTATCCTTAAATAGTTGAGTTTTATTCGTCTTCTGAATAAAAAAAAAATATAAAAAAAACAAAAATCAAAATCAAAAAAGTTTTATTCATTAGAAAAATATGGCGTTTCAAACAATAGTATGAGGCGTGAGTGTTACAAATTGCAACTTACAATAAGAGAATAATTATTTACGCACGGTCGAGTTATCCCCGAAAAGCGGGATTGACCCTGTCCCGCGCGGAACATTTAATTTTGATTTAAAAATCGGGACGTCTGGCAACACTGTAACATATACAGTATATGACTATAAAGAAGTAGTATTTCAAATTTCAGACGTCTAGGTAGAATATTTTCTAAGATACGATTGTCCAAAAATTGAAATTTTGGACATATACTGGTTGACTGACTTATCATCATAGTTTATAAGTATCTAGTCGGTGTTGGGAGCATCAACCCGAATGCATCGACCGGTCGTCCGAAGATTTCTCGTGTCTAATCGTGTGATATAATGAAATGATATAATAAAGTATGTTCTATAACAATAATAGTATGTCTCTAGATAATATTATTAAGTGAGAATTTAACGTTAATAAATGTGAAAAATGGATCAAAATCCATAGAAGGAAGAAGTGGGTTTGCTAACTTTGCCGAAAAAGGAAGTGAGATCTAAGAAGGTGTTTTCATTTCGCAAGTTTTGATGTTTTATATTATAAAGAAATGGCTTGTGTATGTAAACTTGTCAAGTGAAAATTTGGCACCTTCCTAGATATTACTTCTTTTTCTCGGCAAGGCCGGAAAATCAGCGTATTCTTTGTATCGAACTTGGCTCCTTTTTCACATTTATATTTTTAGTGGGATTAGTATCACAGAAAATATTAAAGAATTTATTTCCTCTTTGGTTCTTGAGGTGATAGGCAGTTTGCAATTATTTATTTCCGGGGGGACATTTTTTTGTCTCAACGATCCCAGTCTTAATTCGGAACCGACTATAGATGAAAGGGTAGTGTGCAGTGCGTGCGGTCTGTTTGTTTTTACATAATTTGTGTGGAATGTTTCTGCGCTGAAGGAAATGGACGATTTATCGGTTCAGCGAAACGTTCAAATCTGTTCATGTTTGTCCGTTTCATTCCACTGTTTAGCGTTTTACAACTCCACAGAAATTCTGATTTCACACCTTTGTTATGACGTATTGTGATAGGTATGAATGTGCTTTAGTTATTAAATAATAACTCAAGTGTAATTCGGATGCGTTTATCCCATTTTAAAGTTTAAGAATGAATAGGGATGTTGACTATTTTTGGGAAAGTGTTTTAAATCGTGCATAAGTACCTAATATTGCTACAAATATATATTATTTTTATTTAAATACAACTCAAGCCTTAAAAATCATGTATTTTAAATCCCGTTTCAAATTTCGGTCCAAAACGCCAATACTCGTCGCGTGACGTCACCTGTTCATACCAAAGGAGGGTCAAAAATTTACACGGGAGCTACCATCCTATAGATGCGTATTCTGTGCTCATAAACGTTAGTAAACTGAGGTGACGAAAAGTTGTTTCGTAGTCGTTGCTATAGTTACATGTAATTTGACGTTTTCTATAAACAAATAATAATAAATTACACACTAAATATTAACCAAACAATGAAGTTTTTTGACAGCGGCTGAACATATGACGTCATGCGCTCTGATTGGTGTCTGTTGTCACGTGACTTGAGAGTGATTTTATTAAGTTTTATTTATTAATATTAATTCAATTCCTTAAAAATAACGAAAAATACAGTGTTTTTTAGTATTTCTATCATAGAAACTACTAATTTTCGTTAAAATTATGTTTTTATTTGAATACAGTCAACGTCCCTATTAATGATTGTAAATCATGGACGGTTCATAACTAAGGACATACGTGCCTTAAAGTTATATTACGACACACAAATTACATTAGTGAAGTAATAAAATTTAAAAACACTGACATATCCTTTAAAAAAATATTGAAAATAAAAATTCACAATAGTTTTTTTCAATAAAAATTATAAATCAGATTCAATTATTATCCCATGATTAAATTTCTCTAAGAAAAAAAAAGAACACACTAAAAATATTTTCCTTACTTTTAGTTCTAATTTTCAGTCTTCACGCTTCGGTTATTATTATTTTTTTATGAAATGTCACAAACACTGCATAATAATCAAGCTATTATAATATAAGACCTTCATAAAGTAGCAGAAAAAATTATAAACATGTACATTAAGGCAATTAAAATGTAAATTGCTTTCTGTAAAGGCATTACACTATAAAAGAAAAGCTAAAAAAGTCGTCAACCATAATTAATACAAATAACAAATTTAGTTACATTTTTAACTGTAAATTTCCTCATTAATAAAGATTTACCAAAAAGAAATGTTAAGCTATACTTTCTGAAATGAGAAATTTACTATTCGATTCTAGAAGATTGGAAGCCTTTCGTGTTAGAATGTCTAATTAAGTTAAACATGCAGTACATCAAAGAAACAGAACATATTGATTCAAATATTGATGCAAATTATTTAAAATTATACTATATTATTTCAAAAACGTCTGTCTAGGTGTGAGGTTCGTTTCCCACTCAGGTCAATTTGATTGCGTGAAGGTTGATGATGGAGCCACCAACATCGAAAAAATAAAATATCTAATAAATTATCGAGGCATGATAACTGATAGACAATAAATCTATACTTGTGAATAAAAATATTCTATTTATTAGTGTATTTGCCATATGGCAACATACACTATTGGCGTCGGTCGGATGGCGGGACCTAGGGGTCGGACCAAAATTTCTCGACGTTTCATAACCCCCTAAACACTTTGGCACCATTTTTAAAAATGTTTATATATATATGTATATATTTATATATATATATACATATACATATATATATATATATATATATATATATATATATATATATATATATATATATATATATATATATATATATATATGTATATATAGGTATATATGTGTACGGGCAATAACTTTCGAAGGAGTTAATTCATTTTAACGAAATTTGGCACACATGTTGGAATCCATCACCGCACGAAGCCTATTTAAAATGGGCCCAATCGGGTCATTTTAAGGGTGGTTTTTAGGGGTTGAAAAAAGTTTTTGGGCCCAAAAATACCTAAAATATTCTCAGAATCGTTTCAAAATTGAAACTTAACCCTTTCCTAGCAATTAAAAAGTGCTCCTAAAATTTTAATAAAATCGGCCCGACAGGACCGGACTTACAAATTTTTTGAAAACACTAATTGGCAGATAGTGACTTTTTTATTGAAGGATGTATTTAATTCGGTGTAGACGTTAGATTAATAATAATATTACAATTAAGAAAAAAAATGTTATTTTAAGGGGTGTATTAAGGGGTTAAATTTTTTATTTTGTCCAAAAACAAACTTAATTTCACATAATAAAAGTATAAAACCACACGGCCCTGTACAAGCAAATACACTATATTGTCGGCAGGGTTTTGGCACTGCGACCCGGGTTTTTATTATTGTATAAACGAGCGAATATTGTTCAGAAGGTACATTTCGAGAAATCTAGCTTTACCCGGGCGCCAGACACTTGAACACTTGTTATAACTAGGGATTATAAATCGATTATTCGAAATAATCGATTATTTTCCTGCCAATCGATTCCGATTATTCCGACTATTTTGAAAAACCGATTGTGGGGAAAACCGATTATTTTATTACCCTAAAATCGGATAATCGGTCCAAAAAAGAATATTTCGAATAATCGATTTATAATCCCCATCCCTAGTTAAAACAAATGTTCAAATAAGTGTTCAAATATTGTTGCTGTCTGGCGCCAGCTAATCATAAGCAAATTTTTTTAGTAAATTCTAGGTGACAAATTATGAACGAAATCTATATATAATAATTGATAAAACAACGTTTTTTAAAGAAGGAAATTACTCGGAAAGTTTTTTTTATCTGCTTAATCAAGATGTTTATAAAATTAGTGGATATTTAGTAGATCAATAAATAAATAAAACGACAATGTTTTTATAACGATCTAATTAATAGAGAAATGTTTTGTTAGGACAATTTCCGGTAATGAGTGATTATTTACTCTTTCCCACCAAGAAATATATCGTTAAAAAATATGATCCCGAAATGATTATATAGACGATAAGACAGGTAAATAGACAAACTGTTTTTTTAATCTAACAAGAAGCATTTAAATGTGAAGAATATTATTTGAATTAAAATAAATTAGAGTGTCCATTTTTGATGCGACATACAAACACGCAACCTAGCGACTCTCTAATTTTAACTAATAGCGGCTTGTTACCAGACAAATTGATTTTTGTTTGTTATCGTAAAAAACATAGTTATAATTTGTCATTACTAGAAAAGAAAAAGTTAGAATGTAACAGGTTCGCATTTGATACGTCTAAAGCCGGGTCCAGACGTGTGTAATGCGTAATGTAATCTGTCGTGTAATGTAACACGAATTCTGCGTGTGGACGGCACTACGAGCATTACATGTAACGCTCGCACCGGCGCTCGCCGTGATCCATCGGCTGTCGGTTTTTAGCGCGAACACAAAAGCGCTCGCAGTACTCGTTTGGACGGCGTTCGTGATGATTGTGTCGTGTGTACGTTCATGATACGAACAATTGCTTGAACTTATCAGTTTGTATCAAGAAAAACGTGTTATTTGGGATCCAAAAAATCCGGATTACTTTAAAAAAATTTGAAACTTCAGTTAATAAATATATATAAATAAAAGCAGCACCAGCTATTCCTATTCGGCATGTTCGTAGCAACTGAGTGGAAACAGCTTTTGACAAAGATTCGTTTTCACGATTCGCATTGAGTTCGTGTGCTATCCACACTGTTGACGCTAAATTACACGTAATCTTACATTACATGTTACACACGTCTGGACCCGGCTTGATAATCAAAAAACTCGGGTCACAGTGCCAAAACCTTGTCGACAATATAGCGTATATTTGCTAATACAGGCAGTGTGGCTTTATTATGTGAACTTAAGTTGATTTTTGAGCAAAATGAAAAGTTTAACCCCTTAAAGTAACATTTTTTTTTCATAATTCCAATTTTATTATTCTAGAAACATATTCTCCTGCTCGAATAACACGCAAAATACCCGAAAACCTGACAAAATTAAATTGCAGAGAGAAATATATATGCAATTATTAAACTTGAATTCAAAGTTTGCAATATTACTTTTTTTTCTATATTTTAAAACAATTCAAAATGTGTCGATTTCTATCCGAATTAATTGGAAATTCCAAAATTATAATACAGAATCTAAAAGTTATGTATCAAACTTTAAAATTAATTTTTTTATAGCAGATGTTTTACATTATTTACTAACCGCATATTTTGCGAAAACCACGTTTATGATGGAGAAACGTATTATAAAATTTTCAAATAAAAATATATATGTCGGAACATAAGAATACAAATTTTGCTAATATTTTACCAAATATAAAAAATTGCTTAAATCAAGTTTATCTTTTTTATTACTTTTTTTTCTGAAATAGTATTATTAAAATAATATTTATTGCCGTAGATTTTTATCAGGCAGTCTTCAATATAAATCGAGTTTACCTGACTCGATAAAATATAAGCTGAAGAAACGTAGAACATTTTAAACACGAAATAGCCATATTTGGTTTTTAATGTAGCACGTATATTTCTACTTAAAGCTATTTTTCATCAAATCATAAATTTCAGTAAAAACATTTTAACTGCGATATTCTCTAATTTGCTTTGTTTTTCTTTTTTTGATTTTTTCGAAACACGTAGCACACCTATAAGTTAAACAAGAAAATGCAATGTACAAAAGTAATGATGACTATGTACAAAAAATTATCGCTCATTGCACCGGATAGGAAATATATTGGATACCTGCAAAATATAAGAAAAAAAACTTTTTAAAGACAAGTTTTTATTGGAGTGTACTAAAAAGGAAAAATAATTTTTAATGATTTAGGTACCAAATTATAAAAGCGAGGGTTGTAAGCTCCATGACAGTTAACTTAGTTACGCCTCACACTTTTATAATTATAGACCTAAATTATTAAAAAAAATTCCTTTTTAGTACACTGTATTAACATGGAGGGAAAGTTTGGTTGAGGAACAGTTGAAAAAAAGAAGCTTTACCGATGTTTCGCTTGTGGTCTACGTTCCGGAAAATATATTTCCATCTTCAGGGCCTCAGGCTAGTCAAAGATGGAAATATATTTTCCAAAACGCAGGCCACAAGCGAAACATCGGTAGAGCTTCTTTTTTTCAACTGTTCCTCAACCAAACTTTCCCTCCACGTTAAAAATATATATTGGAACAAAAAATATCAAAGACTGTATTAGCAGCTTGTCTTTAAAAAAAGTTAAACGCTGATGACCTCGCTGTTGAGCGTCTATAATCTACTCTCTCAAGCAACGAAAACGTTACTGGTTTTAAACCCAATATAGCAGACGCCCCAAGATGGCGGATTACCTTTTTCTTACATTGTGAGGAATGGATAGGTTATAAGACGTAACTAAAAATTTGAAAATAGAAAGTTAGAAAAACTTGTTTAAAGAGAGAGAGAGAGAGAGAGTCTCTCTCTTTAAAAAAGTTTTTCTAACTTTCTATTTTCAAATTTTTAGTTACGTCTTATAACCTATCCATTCCTCACAATGTAAAAAAAAGGTAATCCGCCATCTTGGGGCGTCTGCTATATTGGGTTTAAAACCAGTAACGTTTTCGTTGCTTGAAAAAATAATTTTGGGAACAATTAAGCGACATGCTGTCAATTCAAAAAGTGTAATAAATAAAATTACATTATTGTGACGAAAGTTTTGAAATTGCAAATTAAGCCTCCATACTTTTTTAAAGTTGGAATGTGCGAGCGTTAGCTGCTTTCCTTTAGGTACAAAACTCAGTTTACGAAAAAAATAATGTCGTTAGTTGAATGACATGTTTATAAAGATGCATCAGCATGTTTTTGATTATAATATTCGACTTGCAATCGAAATTTTAAAATTTATTTTCTAAATGCATTTTTATATTTAGTTAATAAATGTACTAGAATAATCATCATTAAATATTTCTTCAACGGACTTAGGTCAGGTTACATCATTTCATGGTTTCGCTCAAATCATATTTTATAATATTCGTTAAGATTGTTGGAACGCTCTGAATTTTTTTGTGCTGAGAGCCAGCGGTAAGGGGCAAGGTAGGCAAAAGACATTTTGTGGGTGTGACCTTCTTTAGCTCTGTCCCGCTCTAATCATCCGCACGTTTCAAATTTTGGCTGGTGCCAACTACGAGGATAAAATATGCTATTGTAAGATTGCCGCTGTCAATTGATTACTCTAGTTTTTGGAAATATTTTGAAGATTTAAAAAACTTTTCCGAAAAAGAAAGAATCACTTTAGGTTTGTGATGGAACAGTTTTGTGAAATAAGTACGAATAAGGTCGTAGTATGACATTGAAAACGTGTGTTTTTTAGCACAATTAATGCCAACTTTTTTCTAGTAAATCGTACATAAATTACAAAAGTAGTCCATTAGAGACCTATATTTGTCCTTTATCTTCCTTATAGAGAAAGAATTTTTGCAGAATATTGACGAATAAGTCTACAATCAGTTGACAGCCGAAGCTCTATTTTTGGCTTAAATTCAGAGCGTTCTGACAGCCTTAAGGATACAAAAGGAAAGAGGCTATTTTCATCACCGCTATAACTTTTCATAAACTGAAAATTCCTTTTTTAATGTAAATAAACATCAATATTTTATAAAACAGTATGCTTATTATACATGTTATAAGAGTTGGTAACAATATAAAAAGTAAAGTTGTATTAGCTTTCAGGCACAGGGCGTTGGAAATCAGTCGGCAGTTGGCAGCTAGAATGGTTACATAGCAACCGGTAGCTATAATATACTCGCCAGTTTCACTTCTATGTTGGTACAGTCGAACTTCCGTATGACGGACGTTTAAACAGGCATGAATTTTTTACAAGCTTTTATTTAGTTTCATCTGTTCCGGTATCTGTGTGTCTGTAATCAAATCTTGCAAGTTAAATTTGATCCACTTCGCGGTTTCCGATTGAGCTGAAATTTTGCACACATCTTTGGTTCTGAAGACAAAATGACGAATTACCGTCTTCCACATAGGTATCAAACGAAAGGGTATAACAAGTAGAATACAGTAATAATAATAATAATAATAATGCGTTTAACGTCCATTTCTCGACTTTATGTCATAACAGACGCCATTTGCACCATTACTATTTTTTCATCTACCACTTCCCGTTATTTTCTACATTTTTTGCAGCTTCAATTTATGTAATAGCAATGGGCGGATGAAGGAATTATAGGAAATTAGGATAAGGTAGGTATAATTTTTGAACTAGGAGTTTGATAGGTAATCGGCCATGGCCTCAAATAAGGAACCATCTCGATATTTATCTGGAATTAATTGAGGGAAACCATAGAAAACCTCAATCAAGATGGCCGGTACAGGAATTACCGTTTCTCGGCGAGAGGCAGTAAGAAAAAGTCCCAGCCACATCTGCCCCCGCCCGAATGCTGGTCTAGTGCTGTCACCACTACTCTACACAGCTCGGTTCAAGTAGAATACAGTAAAAATACAATATGGCAGCCAGAAGGCATAAATAAATAATAATAATAAAAAATAATTTTTAATAATTTCAATTCATAATTATAAAAACGTGAGTTGTAAATTATGTCAATTTAAATACATTGGTATTTAATGACCTTTTTTTCCAAAAAATCGAATGATGTTTTTACTTTTCACTAGTGATCAGGGATTTTTAAATGCGAGTTTAACTGTAGCAAGCATATATAGAAGTTAACTTTTATATTTTATACTTGGCAATTTATATTATCATTCAAAAACGTAGTACATACTCGTACTCGCATGTAATATACGTTTTTTTCAAAGTATTCATAGTCCAAATTACAAAGTTACGAAGGCCAGTAAATGTAACTCAATAATTATTTTTTGAACTGAAAAAATACATTTAATAATATGACTTAATACTCATTGAATGCAGAGGGACGATGAATTTAAGAGATACATTTTTTATGATGTCTTTTTTTTTAATGTAGATCAAATGTTTTTAAAATTATCTAGATAAAAATAAATCTCACTTCGTTCGGGTTAAGTTCTGTGTGGATATAAATTTACAATAAGAATTAGGTATTGACTTCTTATTAATAATTAAATTATTGAAAGAGAATAACTTGTAATAGAGTTCAATCAAGTCGCCAAAGCCTCATCTGTGAACCACTTTATCAAATAAAATAGAATTGGACAGTAAACTGTTTTATAGACAGAGACGAAAAAGATATCATGACATACGTATATGAAATAATTGTAGTGCATTGTTTTTATTATTCTTATTTTGCGAATATCGATTCAAAACTAGTCTTTTTTAATGCTTAATAATTTTGGATAGATTTCAATCAAGTGTACCGTACTCTTCTACGAAATTATTAATATAGACATAATGTTGCTGCTGACTGTACAGATTAACGTCGTTGAAATAAAAGAAAAGTGAGATTGCAATCTTGAAACGTTCCGCAGCTCTGACTACAAATACTGGCTTCTAGTGACACAGCGTAGGTACCAACGTTGTTAAAATGCAACCAGATTGCAAAACGTATGTAGCGTCACAACATATACATTTTGTTAGAAACTTTTAATTGTAAAATACTTGTCTGGATAAGTTTTTCTGTGCAAAGTTTAGGTAGAATAAGTTAAGTGGGAAAGTACGTCTAAGTTGTATACACCAACAACAACAAAATATATCTACCTTGTGTTGTATCACAGTTACATAATCTCCTCTTACTAATTATATAATACTGAACAAGACTTTTAAACTTAAAACAATAAATAATGAAAAGTGTTCAGTTTGTTGTCGTACTTCAGGTTACTTTCATAAGTAAGTACCAAACTTTTTAGTGTCCAGTTACTAATTGAGTTTTTGAATAAATTTTTTTTACATAAATGCAAAGATCAATTCTTATCTCCAAAATAGATTAAAACTATTTTTCACTTCATAATTAAAAAGTTATATAAATATTTTAAAAGTAATAATTCCGATAACGCGCCAAAAACACGCGTGACGTCGTAATGTTTTTTATGATTTTTATACCCATGGTTCAATAGTATGTACAATATTCCTATACAAATACACAACTTTGAACATTACGCCGTCAGAAACATTCCTGGAGCGTTTTGTAGTTCCGTGATATTTTATAAAGTTTTTTGAGACCATGGCCGATTACCTATCTATCAAATTCCTATAGTTCAAAAATTACCTACCTTATCCAAATTTCCTATAATTCCTTCATTCGCCCATTGCTATTACATAAGTTGAAGTTGTAAGAAATGTAGAAAATAACGGGAAGTGGTAGATGAAAAAATAGTAATAGTGCGAATGGCGTCTGTTATGGCATAAAGTCGAGAAACGGACGTTAAACGCATTATTATTATTATTACATATTATTATTATATTTTATAATGTTTTATACATTTTAATTAATTTATTATTATGACTTTAATTTTTTTTCCCGTTCGTTTTCCAATATTATTTATGATATAGATTAATGAACTAAGTATTCACAAAATCGTTGAAAGTGATTAGGCAAAAAATTAAAAAAAAAAACCTCGAGTAATCTCCAGCGCTCGTTTAAAATGTCACAACTCACAACGCGTCAATAATATACTTCAATACGCTCTAGATATACAATATACTTTAACAATATCCATATTATATTTTTGCAGTGTTTAAGATTTCTCCAGAAAGTTTATGCGAGGTTTTTGCATACTCATTCTGAATTTACGATTTGTAATAGTCGGTACGGCAGTTATCTGTTATCTTCTTAAGTAATCTTTTTTAACATAAGCGTCACATCAATAAAACAAATAAAAAAGTGAACGTTCTTTTATTGATAACAAATAAATAAAAATACTTGCAAATTCTACAAAAATTATAACTAAATTATTTCTCGACGATCGTTTCGGGCAATAAGTCCATTCTCAGGAATATAAAACATATACTTTACAAAGCTACAATTTGTAATATCGTGGCAAAAATTAACGGTAAAAATCAAGTCGTTGTACTAACACAATTTAAAATGTAATTATTTTTAAAGAAATTATAAACCCTCGGTCACTAAATGTAAAGCATAAGTATTCATTTCAACTGGATATCGATAGGTTTTTAATGTTCGTTGAATGGAGTGCCGATCAAAGCAGGAAAGTGGCGCCGCTGGAGGCTATCCGTAACGCCGGCCATCATCAGAAATGCATGACACAACCACCCGGTCGACCATTAAAAACCTGAAGTAATTTGGTATAAAAGTTTATAGCGGACCTCCCTGTGTTCTTTATACACGGTTAATGTGTACAGCACACTAGTCTAGCATTACATAATATATATTCTTATGGATGGCATTCAGTCACTCATTCACTCATGAATCAGGACCAGGATACGTTGATCTGTAAAAGTAATAATAATTGAAAATCCAAATTAATATTGGCATCCATGATTTATACAAATTCAGAACAAAAATCGCAGGGACGTGGACGAAAAATGAAAGGCTTATTATAGTCAGTTAAATTTTATTTTAACTGATAATAGTGTCATAAATATTGGGACTATATATAAATATCAAAAACAATTAGATAATCATTGATATGCGACGTTTCGTTTCATTTATTGAGACTTTTTCAAGTCGCTGAAAAATACAAATATATTGAAACAGTCTCAATAAATGTAACGAAACATCGCATAGCAATGATTTTCAAGTTGTTTATGACATTTAAGGCTGTCGGAGTGCTCTGAATTTAAGCCACACTACGAGGCTGAAACATGCGGATTTTGAAGATTTAAAACACTTTTCCGAAAAAGGACGAATCACTTCAGGTTTGTGATGAAACAATTTTGTGAAATAAGTACGAATAAGGTCGTAGCGTGACATTGAAAACGTGTGTTTTTTGGCACAATTAATGCCAACTTTTTTCTAGTAAATCGTGCATAAATTTCAAAAGTAGTCCATCAGAGACCTAGATTTGTCCTTTATCTTCCTTATAGAGAAAGAATTTTTGCAAAATGTTGACGGATAAATCTACAATCAGCTATTAACCAAAGCCCTATTTTTGGCTTAAATTCAGGGCGTTCCGACATTTCGAATAGTCTAAATAATAATAATGCGTTTAACGTCCGTTTTCGACTTTATGTCATAATAGAAGCCATTCGCAACATTACTATTTTCCATCTATTACACTTCCCGTTATTTTTAATTTAATTAATAACAATGACTGAATGAGGGAATCATATAGAAAATTAGGATATGGTCTGGCCTATAATCAGGAACAGTCTTGAAACTTATTTGGAATTAAATGTAGGAAACCATGGAAAATCTCAATAAGATGGTCGGTACAGGATTTACTTTTTCTCGGTGAGGGGCAATAGGGATTGGCATTGTGCGAATGAAGGAAATGTAGGAAATCAGGATAAGGCAAACGTCTTTGTGAACACGAGAGTATAGCAAGTAAATCAGTCATGACCTTGATCTCGATATTTGTCAGGAATTATTAAGGGAAACCACGGAAAACCTCCACAACGTCCAGGAATTATGGTTTTCGACAGTAAAAAAATGTTTATGCCACGTCTACATAAGCAAGAAAAATTATTGTTTTAAGCTTTCAATATTGTAGTTCTATATTATTAGTAATTGACTATGACGAAGCTTTATATAATCAGCTGTTTCAAAAATTTACATTAAAATCAATGGGAACTTTAAAAAAAATATTAGAACTCTAATCTGATTTTAACCACAAAATTATAATATGAATATTCAAATGAAAGGGTACATTGTTTTTGTATTCATAGGCTGATCAGTTTTAACTTTTTTTTCCGATTATTCCATGCATATATTAAATAAAATATTATCCTTTGTTATTTTGTGATGTACAAAATTTAAATGACACAGCAGTTTTATAAAAAGAGATTCCTGACAACTAATGCGACTTTATATATACACTAGCGGTCCAACCCGGCTTCGTACGGGTAGCACTAAATTATCTATAGCCAAAAAAATTAGAGTTATTATCATAAAATTTTTAACGCGTATTGAATTTATGCAAATTCAATCGCTTTTAATTGTGAACGTTCAAAAATAGAAGAAAAATCAAAATTGGCAAAAAACAAAAAAAAAAATGTTCTGTTGATCAGATCGCTACCAAACTTCACAAGATCACCCGCTGGGCTAATCTGAAGATTTTCTGAAAATCGGTCAAGTCGTTTTGGAGTCCATAGGGAACATAATACATACATCGATTTTTATATATACGAGTATAATTAGCAAAACATCGGTAAAACTTTATTGTTTTAATTGTTCCTCTTCCAAACTTCCTCTCAACGATATAAAATAGAGGTAATATTTTAAAATTTAGTAATGCTTCAAGAGATTTTTGTATTTCAACAATGCGATTAATTTTTCTCAAATTTTACAATTTTGTTCATTTGTTACAATAGTATACAAATGCATTATCGCAAACATAAGCCCACATAAGAAGTGTACCTTCTTTAGTTTTTAATATTATTCCCAAGTTTAATTTTTTTATGTGAAACTAATTACTAATATTGACACATACTTAGCAACACCATATAAATATCTGTCCTTGTCAGTTTCATGGAATTTAAGAGACAAACTAACTTCCCCTTTATGTAGCAGTTCTACTTCCCCTTGATTTCTTACTTTTTTCAAACAGATACGTCGCTAAAGAAGTTAAACTTCAATAATACAAATATGCGAGCGCGTGTCATTAAAAAGAATGAATGGAAGCTAAATAAGAATGAATCGTGTCTACCGCCATTGATACAACATGTGCAGGCCGTAGTTATTCTTGGCCTTAAAACAGCGCCTCTCCTTGTGTAGGTGTGTTTGGGTGTTTGTGTAAAAACTAAAAGGACTTTTATGACCCAGAGATTGGAAATCGCTCCGAGCGAGGCTTTTACTGCCACTCTAAACACTGACGTTAAGGCCGCGTGCACATAGAAATTGTTTTTTTTAAATTGTTTTTTGAAGCTATATTTCTTTTGGCGCATTGAGGGTAAAATTTTCTCTGTCACGGAAGTCGCGCACGCAGTATGCAACGACAATGAGACACCATGAAGTTAGTTGTTAATTTAATATCATTGTAGTTTCATTTCCCCCCGTGATCTTTGAGCGTGAAGTTTACGCGTTTTGAAGTTATACATCTTTTGGCGGATTGAAGGCAAAATTTTCTCTGTTACGGAAGTTGCGCACGTGGCATGCAATGAAAATGAGACACCATAAAGTTAGTTGCTAATTTAATATGAATGAACTACGTGTATCGGCAAGGTTTAAATCGTCGATAAAGCTGACTCTTCGATGCAGTATAGATTTACTTTGTATTCATAGATGACACGTCTCATTTCTCTGATGGAGTTAGCCACCTATTATCCAAAATAAATAAGTAGCTACTAGAACAGGCTAACATTTAACTATATTTATCAACTCTCTTGACATCTTATTTTATCAATGTACGTCTTTAACAAAAACGTGAATATTAATTATCGCGACACGCCAAAAAAAGTAAAACTTCTGCAAGCACCATTTTTTTAAGCTATACTTCTCAATGGAGACCTGGGGACTTGCAGTGAACTGGGGAAAAACGATCGAGCGTCACGAAACAAAGACTTTCATACGTAATTGTGTTCGGATTATAACTTACGTTAGATAAGAAATTTTTACAATCATACCAGTTTTATTCTGTAGTGTGCAGTGTCTCTTTTTTGACCAATAAATAATGTAGTATTCTAAAAAACACAGTTACCGTAAAAACTATCAATAGTAGTATAGTTTTTCACGACAGTTTGTAGAAATAAATTCAACTCATGTGAATTCAACTTTAATATTCATCATGTAAATTTAGTCGATCAGTACGTTTTGACGAATTTAATTTTAATTACTTTGTATAAAGTTTTATATCGTTTCGAACAATCGTAAAACAATATAATAATGATGAGATACATAGAGTCGAACCGATAACTAATTTTATTGATACGCTGGGCGTTCAAACATTCACTAATCTATTATAAACCCAAGATCATGTGACTGTTACGTATCATATCTATGGCATGTCTTTCACAAACTTCCAGCTTTTGGGTTCTAAACCGAGAGATGGTAATAGTATCAACTTTCTTAGAATAGAAATTTTTATTTAATACTAGGCTCAGAAAACCGTGGCAGTTGGTGACCTTCAAGACTACGCACACCGATCCAACATGGATATTTTAATTAATAATTTTGCACAGTAATTCAGAAATGAATAAATAACAGTCACTAGTCATTATTATGGATCTTTATGCAGAGACAATGCTTAATGCGCATGTCAGTTTCCACAATTTCATTTTAGTTTCATGTTAAGGCCATCGAAATAATAGTTTCGAAACCGTCACCAAACGATCAAAAATTCGGTTAGAAAACCGTCTATATTTAGGTGTTGGAACGCGTATTATCGACTGCGCACGAGCATGCCGGTAATATTACCGTTCATTTATTTAACAAAGTATCGCACATAAAACCAGCACTAGAAACTAGCAACTACGATGGTTAGTCGGTCGCTTGGAATTTCTGTCTAGCCGTGCTGGACCGGTCTAGTGCGCTAATAGTATGTTGATAAAACTGTGTCAGTTGGTGACCTTAAAGACCGTGCACACTTATCCAACACGGACCAGCACAGCGCTGGTCTTAAAAGCCTGTTCGTAAAGGTACTCATGTTTTTAACGGAGTAACACACATTAGACCACTAGAAACGATCGTTAGTCGGTCGTCTGGAGTTTCTGTCTAGCCGTGCTGGACCGATCTAGTGTGCTAATGGTGTGTCGATAACTAAAGCTCCACGGCACCATTTTGGATGACGCGGCTCACACTTTGAGACGCACTGCCGTACATTATCCAAGAAGTCTAAAGTAAATTCGTGCCAATTTCGTGACAACAATCGGAAAATCTAAAATTTCGACATAACACACTGGCTTGCTGTATTAACAAAATACTGAATGATCGACGGTAAGCCGTAAAAAACGTATTAAATACCAGTTTATTGCCCTTATAAATGCACGCACTGAATATAGGAACGTATTTTTTTCTGTTTCGTTTGTAAGTACCTAAGAACTGATATAACGGCAATAATTTTTATATTAGCGGAAAATGTACTGTTTAAACATTAAAGCATGCTCGTATACATATAGCTCAGTGTGGAAAAGGACAACCTCCCGTTTAGAACGGGAGAGTGCAGTCGTGTTCATATAATATTAAGGGAAATGCAAAGTCTATTACCTCAATTTTTCATGTGTAGAGAAAAAATAATAATAATAAAATACAGTGGAATCCGTTTATAATGACATCGAAGGGAATTGACAAACACGTCATACTAAGCGGACGTCATACAAAGCATTTTTGTGAAAAAAAAACTTTCTTTTTTTAGGTAGCATAGGGCCGCTGACGGGTATTCCTTTGTTTCGCGTGATTTTAAACTACTGAATTAACGCTTGATCAACATTTTCTTGCGCGATTTTCGAAGCCTCTTCGGTTTCAAAACATTTGAATTGAACGATCGCTTAATCCGGTTCTTGTTTTTGAAAATCATTGAGATTGTCGAATGACCCACGCCCAATTCCTCTGCGAGAGATGAGCTTGATTCTCCATTTTCTAATCTGCATATTATTCACCTTTCTCCTCAATCGTAAATGCTTTACGACGTTGAGATGACATTTTTTACATAGGATATCACTAAAAACAATGCGTGACGTTCAACTATCAATTACTCACTGAGATTCAAAACAAAAACAAGCCACGTGCCGAACGTCGTCGGGAATCAACGAACATTGCCGAAGGTGTAAAGAATCATGTCGGTCACTATAGACGGACAAAATTTATTAAAAATGGGTCATAATAAGCGACATGTCACTGTAAGCGAAGTCATTATATCCGACTTTGTTACAAAGAATTCTATATGAAAACCAAACCTCGTTGTGTAATTACGTCATAATAGGCGGTTGGTCAATATAGGCGGAGTCATAATAAACGGATTCTACTGTATAAATAGAGCTGGTTGGGGACCTATTCTAACTACAAGGCTTGCATGAAATGTTCTTCCCAACTCCCATATACAATTGCAGCACTACTCAATTGTTGAAATCTATCACTGCACGAACCCTATTTAAAATGGGCCCTATCTAGCCATTTTAAGGGTAGTTTTTAGAGGTTGAAGAAAGTTTTTGGGACCTAAAAACACCGAAAAAAGTCTCAGAATCATTTCAAAATTGAAATTTAACATTTAAGTAAAGATTAAAATGTGCTGTTAAAATTTTAATAAAATCGGCCCGACAGTACCGGACTTACAAATTTTATGATAACGCTAGTTTGCGTATAGAGGTTTACTTACTGAAAGGTGTATTTTATTTGGTTCAGATGTTGAATTGGTAACAATATTTTAACTAAGAATAAAATTATTATTTTAAGGGGTGTACTAAGGGAAAATGTTTATTTATTTTGATCAAAAACACACAGGTTCACGTAATAAAGCCACACTGCCTGTATTAGCAAATACAGAAAGAGAAAATCTTCTCAAAAATAATGTAATAATAGTTTGAAACATAAAATTTTGTAAAAAATTTTGGTTTCAATTTTCGGTCCCATTACAATAACTTACCAATGTACTGGAAAATTAAAAAGAAAGATTATCATTTTTATTTTTATATTTATTATATAGGTACGATAATGAATAAGTGATTAGTATATTTTTCTGAATAATAGTAACGGAAGAAAATACATTTTTCTTTTATATGGTTTTTTATTGTATTTTTAGACTACGTAATGTTTGCTTTCACCTTAAATTGAACATAAATCTTTTAAATTGTCAAAAACTATACCTCTACCGGAAAAAACCAAGTGTATTACAGATTACATTTCATAAAGTGTCAATTTTATTATAAACCATAGGAAACCTATGTTATAAAAGTAACCTTAGTTAAAATTGGAAATTATTTAAAAACTGCATGTCACACATTATTATGATGTGACAGTCTATAAAAACTGCATGTCACACATTATTATGGTGTGACATTCTATAAAAACTGCCTGTCACACATTATTATGGAGTGACAGTCTATCAAATTTGCATGTCACACATTATTAGTCTAGAAAAGGCTATAAACATGGTCACGTCTGTAATTGGTTGAGTCGATTGCTTACGTCACCGATGCCCATGGCTTGGTTTTCCAAACATTATTATTCCAACTGTTTGGAAAAAGACTCTATGTGACGTCACAAGCCTACTTCCCCCGTTCTCTCTCGCGTTTCGCCAAGTCACGCCTTCAACAATGTTAACGCCCAACCTTATTTTCTAGTAATCTTGATATTTGCCTGACAAAGCTTCTGTGGAAATAAAATTCGAGTTTTGCTATGGCCAACAATAAATTATCCATTCAGTATACAAATAAGTAATACCGTTTGGAAATAATGAGTTTGTTACATTATTTTCCTATAGGAAAAAAGTAGTCGTTAACAAGACATATAGACTGTGGGTATTAAATATTATATTTTTTGCTCATTAAGGTAGAGTTTTATATCAATAATAAGGTATTGATTTTGAAATATCTAATTTTAAACATATAATGTATATACATAACTTCAAAACAAATGATCATTAGCTTGAACATATTTTGATACTGAATTGGTATTATGAAAATGCAGATTATTAGAACCGTAGATATATATCAATTTCTGTATAAATTAGAGGGAAGTTTGTTCACAGATTTAAGAAAAGTTATTGTCAAAAAACCGACGTTTACATTTGTCTGTACAAAAATGTCCTAAATATAACATCCGAAAGATATTACGGAAAAAGATGCAATAAATATTACAAATCGGACTCGCTGGATTTTAAACTGTTTTGACGGGAGCCCAATTTTAAAGTTTTTTAAAAACAATTTATATATTCTTTTCAATCGTTTTTTATTTTTAAAGTAAGACTTGCAGTAAAAAATTATTTATTTGAATTGTAATACCTGTCACAACGTGAAAGAAGTTTTATTTCAACCGCGTGTAAAGGTTGCATCCACTCCTTTTTTATTTATTAATTTAGATTGGGAGGACCCAAGTTGTCTCCAAGTCCGGGAGCCCGGAACAAGGGGCGCTAAAAAGCCAAATGCGAAAAACAATTTCCAGCACAAATACACATTTTGATGGAGCCTTTTGAAAGGCACGGGGGCAGTGTTGCCAGATTTGATTCTTAAAAATCCGTAGGGCAACGTTGAAAAATCCGTAGATTTCCATAGAAATATAATATTTAAAGTTAGATTTAATATAATTGAAATTCAATAAGTGTTGATATTTGCAATAAAAGTTGATTGTTGAAAAATTTGGAAAATTATTTATTTAGCATAAAACCGAAGTATAATTTACGTAAAGTGAAAGCGTCAACCAAAGGGCGCTGAAAGACAATCTCGCCCTATCCTGATCAAGGGCTAGGGCCAACGCTGGTGAAAACAGTACAATCGGAAAACAAATGAATTTTTGGATGTCTTAAGGTAGTTGTCGTGGTACAATATTGTCAAAAAGTTATAGATTATACGCGCCACAAAAGTATACTAGCTTGTAGCTAAGTGATCCATAATTTGTACGCAAGACTATACCCGTGGAAACGTAACCCATACAGTATTCATATGCATGTATACTTTTCTATAAATTGTTGAACTTACCGTTATTTATACATAATTAGACGGTCAAAATTTTTTTCTTATTTTTTTTAAACTCATAACAAATGCATTGAAAGACTGTCAGTTTTCGGAAAATTTCTGACAGTTAGTTCTTTTTTTATAAATAAGAAACTGGTTCAGAACTACAGAGATCGTATACAAGCAATGTTAATTATCCAATTTTTAATTGAATTTATCTCGGATTATATACGGTCGATCGACTTCAAATTTTCAGGGTAATTGTATTATCATGTCCTTAATAAGTATACAAAAATTAAGAATTTTCTGACGGTGTGCCTTAACCACGACAACTACGTTGCAAAGGAAATAACATTGGACACTGACGGGTTAAATTAAAGAGTATCTAGCCAAACGAATTATTATCTCAAGGAACGATACAAACGAATACTCGGTGTTCTTCTATATAAATTGTAATACCTCCTGGGGAGGTACGAAAGCAAAGGAGGAACTCAATAGAGAGAAAGGGACGATGCTGTGATGTGAGTACCTCAGATACACAATGATGTATAGAATCTATCTCTTGTGCAATTGTATCAAAAGTTTCTTCATGATGAAGTTTGCGAAGTTACAAGTTGACGCGATAATAATAGTAGTTACTTGTGTGATATGAATTGTTTAAACAACGATTTCTTAGGAAATATTTTCAAAGAACAGATTGCTTCTTCATATTAGAGATGGGAAAAACGGGTCTTTTTAGTGATCTGCATCTTTGCATCTGGATCCCGTATGTGAGCCGGCTCACTGAACCGGTTCAAAAAGAGCCGAGTTCTGAATATGGTACTGCAGTCTGCCACTGAGTTATCTAGTTCAGTCAATCATATCACGACCTGTATAGAATCAAGAATGCATAGCCAAACATGTGATGCATGAGTCATTTGAGCTGACAGATACATCAAAGCAAGAACTGATACGTAAGTGTGAAATGTGCTTCTGTGTGTTAAGTGTTTCACTGAGTTATGCGGATCCGTTGATCCGACGGCTCAAAAATAAGTGAGTCGGCTCTCACGGATCTTCTGTCGGAGTCGGCTCTTTGAACCGGTTCAGATCTGAGTTACCCAACTCTATGCTACACTCATTAATACTACTCTAAACTAGACAGGCTTAATTATTTTATTTTCTTTAATTAGACCTTGCATTCCCTACGACCCTCTCTACGACTGATTTCAGTTGCCGCGCATGACATTTTCTTCAGGAAATGAAGTACATAAGAAGAATGATAAATATTCAAGTATAATCAGCTGTGTCTGAAGTCCAGATAAAATGCGTCCGGACATCCAGTAATAAGTGCAATGACAGTAAACGGAGTCCACGTTTCGTTTGTCTGAGGTAACGGCACGTTCTGCCGGGATGATATCACACAAGAGGAAGTTATGAATATTCACGTAACCATTTCCGTCTTTCACTCCCTACTGTATCGCGGCACGGCGCGGTAAAAGGTGGCGGTGGAACTCCGTACCTCGCTACATCCCACTGGGGGTCCCATCAAATATTTATACACTACGTTCCCGCATTATATGTACCTTGACTAGTGTAGGTACCACTAGTGAGTGACTGTACAACGCAGCCCAGTTAACTTATATCCACGACGCTTTGTGTTAATGAAAATACCTACAATCGAAACAGATTTATTTATAAATGGATACCTTGGGCACTTTTTTCTCTTTTACTTCTTGAAACTTGAAGAATGTAAAACACTCAAAATGATCTTTCAAGACCGACTGCGTTCAGAACATACCTATCAACTTATTTCTCTTCTACTCTTTCAGTGTTTATGTTCAAAAAACCGTAACATCGTTTTATATTTGCTGAAACTAAAATTACATGATTCCTTGCATATGACTGATCCCTTAGATTGTAAACTCTCGGAAAATTTCGAACTGTGATCGCAAAATTTATTTTATTACTTCTTTTATTAGCTGTGATTAAGCATTAAGCCTCGCAAAATTTGGCTTGTTGCTTAAAGATTTAAAAAATATTTCAAAGATTGTTCCGATCCTGACCAATTAAATAGATGAAAAATTGTCTGAGGACTTAGGGTCAATTTTTTAAGTCAATACTAAATTTTTATTTTTATCACGACGTTTCAGAATTTATTTATTCTTTCATATGTTTTTGAAGACAATTTTTGACACTCAAATAAAAAAACCCGGGTCGCAGTGCCAAAACCCTGCCGACAATATAGTGTATTTGCTTATACAGGCAGGGTGGCTTTATTATGCAAACTTAAGTTGGTTTTTGGGCAAAATAAAAAATTTGACTCCTTAATACACCCCTTAAAATAACATTTATTTTCTTAATTGCAATATTATTATCAATCGAACTTCTATACCATATTATATACAACTTTCAGTAAATAATTCACTATCTGCAAAGTAGTGTTTTCATAAAAGTTGTAAGTCCGGTCCTGTCGGGCCAATTTTAATAAAATTTTAGGGACACTTTTTAATTACTACTGGAGGGTTAAATGTCGATTTTGAAACGATTCTGAGAATTTTTTCGGTATTTTGGGGCCCAAAAACCTTTTTCAACCCCTAAAAACTACCCTTAAAATGGCCCGATTACGCCCATTTTAAATAGGCTTCTTGCGGTGATGGATTTCAACACGTGGGCCAAATTTCGTTAAAATCAATTAACTCTTTCGAAAGTTATTGCCCGCACACATATATATATATATATATATATATATATAACATTTTTAAAAATGGTGCCAAAGTGTTTAGGAGGTTATGAAACGTCGAGAAATTTTGGTCCGACCCCTAGGTCCCGCCATCCGACTGACGCCAATAGTGTATGTTGCCATATGGCAAATACACTAATAAAGATTGTATATTTTAATTAGTTTTTATAAACTATTTGGCTAAAAATTATAGACTAAAAAACCGTAGACTAACAAATGGAAACGACAAAACAACTAAATAAAACAGGTAATACATAAAAAATAATGTATGGTATGCAAAATTGCTAAGATTTGTTGTTTTTGTAAAAAATATTTGTACTTATATGTATTGTTTCCATGAAAGAATAAATAAATTCTGAAACGTCGTGATAAAAATAAAAATTTAGTATTGACTTAAAAAATTGATCTAAGTCCTCAGACAATTTTTCATCAATTTAAAAAATTACACATTTTTGCCTTAAAAACGTGAAATTCGTAATTCTTTTTTTACAGCACGTCACGAGTTTCGAATTACGGGAAGGCAAATTAATATTTTGAAGTTTTTCTTTACAAACTTATGTTAAAAATACTAATAAATTTCGATTGCTCAATAATTTTTCCAATTAAATTTTTTTATTATACAAAACTTGTATATAACTTACGCTAATTTTCCCTTTTTTAGCTGATTTTAAATTATTTATTTAGATCCAATAAGCTGTAAAAACTTGGCTAAAAGTCATAATATGAGAAAAATCATACATTATTCTAGTTTATTTTGAAGAGAATTATACTTATTGAAGGTTGTAGGTATATAATTTTGTGCAGATGATGAATTGATAAAGCAGAGACGAAATATTGAAATTTAGAAAAGATATTATTTTAAGGGATGTGTTAAGGGGTTAAATTTTTTTTATTTTCTCCAAAAACAAACAAATTTATATAATAAAGTCACGCTGCCTGTATTTGCAAATACACTATATTGTCGGCACGGTTTTGACACTGCGACCTGGGGCTCTTTAGAACCTATGATTGTTTAAATTGTACTTGAATTTAAAATATCAATAAATATTCATAAATCTGGAGGCCATAGGTACGATACTGATAACCAACAAAGACAAGAAACCGAAATGACAAAGATCCCGTTTGAATTTTATCTCTAATAGCACGCAATTTTTCATTCTGAACGTTGAAAGCATACGTTTTCATCTCTGTTCACCCTGTATAACAAATATATATATATATGTTATAAGAAGCAGGATTAGAAGGAGATACAAGAGAAACAACCAGTCACCGTCTCATCACACTGATTCACCTGTCAACAATCCTGACAACTAATCACTTAGCCTTGGTGCATGACAACGATCTACTGTTGTCAACGTAACTCAGGTGTGCACAAAATTCTATCTGACATGTGAGAGAGTTCCATACATACAGTGTTCCATAGTGCAGACGCAGATAAAAGACATAACTAATCGTATTCAGTACTGTGCGATGCTCGAGTGGTTAGGATGCAAGTGAAAACACAATTCATTCCATCTGACTATGCATACGATATGATTATATTATAACGAATGAATTCTCGACTATGAGACATTAGAGCGTCATCTCCATGCAATGCTTCATAGATAAAAGACTGAGTAATCATATATTAAATACTAGCGGTCCAGTCCGGCTTCGCCCGGGTGTAAATGTAATATATAGGATATAAAAGATGAGAATCCTTATCATTAAATTCTCAACGTGTATTGAATTTGGGCGAATTCAATCGCTTTTATTTGTGAATGTTCAAAAATCGAAGAAAAATCTTATTTCCCAAAAAGAAATTTAAAAAATTCTGTTGATCCGATCGTTTCCAAACTTCAGAAGATCACCCGCTGGGCTAACCTAAAGATTTTCTGAAAATTTCATCAAAAATGGTCTACCTGTTTGGAGTCCATAGATTACGTATACATCGTCTTTTATCTATGTATAGATTATTAAAATTTAAAAATTGGTTATTGTGACATAACGATAATAGTTGGACATATAGTATCGCGAAGTTTTTTTGTAGTTATTGATATGTTCTTTAATATTGTAGAACATACTTTTGTTCTATCATCAATAGTTTCCGCAGCGCACGCGACGAAAGATGTTTTATGGCATTTTTTTACATCTTGGGCTACGTTACTAAAGTTTTAGTAAGGATCCCTAAAATTTTCTAGCAATAAATATAGCCTATGTTACTCAGGGTGAATGTAGCTTTCTAATGGTGAAAGAATTTTTTGAATCGGCACAGTAGTTTCTGAGTTTATTCATTACAAACATACACACAAAAATACAAATCTTTCCTCTTTATAATATTAGTGTAGAGTGTGAAATGCAATCTGACAGAGACAATTAAAGAGAGAAGAAAAAGTGTAATATAATAATTCATTACTAGAGATTATATTACAAGTCGTCACTCATACAGATATAAAATTCATTCGAATGATTTGCAACAACCACTCGTGACATCTCTAGATATTTTAATAATCAAATAGTTCCACAATTTTCACTCGAAATATCTCATCATTAATTAGTTTAGTTCTAGCGACATTATTTGGTCGCATATTAATATGGCCATATTAATATGGCCAACCCTGTAAACGAACTGCGGCAACAAAGCGTTATTCCAAACTGTGGTTTAACGTAGCTCAAAGAAATACCTTGGAAGAAGTAGAAGGATTATCGTCGTATCGAGTGTCGATATTCGGATTCGACGAAACGCTAATTACGTCAAAAAGTCATATTTCTACACTACGTTTGAGTGAATACCAGTTTTTGATGTGAAACATCTTTTGCGGCGGGTTAAATCGGCTGTTAGTAACAAAAAACAAAACATTAGAGCAGTTTTCAGTTGTGGAATTGGAAGAATTATTTAAATAATGTATTTATATTTATGTATAAACATTGGTATTATAAAATTAAAATCTCGACTGGAAATTACAATCATGCACAAAACTTTCTGTGCAGCCCTGTACAATAATAATAATAGTATTCAAACAAATGTTATTCAGTATTGTTCAATAAATGGTGTAATAGTTTATGTTATGTAAGCTGCGTACATTGATATTGTAAAGATTGTAAGCTGTGTTGAGACAGGATGGAGTTCTAATTGCTTGTATTGCTGAATTGATATTTATTTTGTGAACTTTTTTTTATTTCTTTTTATTTCCTACGCGTCTTAATTTGAAAAAAAAAATTACTGCAGTTATTTAACCAGATATTTTACAAGTTAATTAACCGGTAATTTATTTTTTTACATCACTACAAGTGATATCCAGGTATATATTATAGAATTTCGAGATGCTTTTGAAGTGAACGAAGTAAAACAGATTAAAAGCAGATAAGATAACTCGAGTATATCGAATAAATCGAGAGAGAGCGCGTGTCACGCGTATGAGTGAATGCTGGCGTGACTTTCACGTTAACAGATTTATTGTTGTCATTCCAAACATTACGTAACGTAAAGAGTGTGGCCAAACTAAAAAAAGAGGGCAAATTATTCGCATGATAGTGATGCGTGATTGCTAACGTGATTTCCACGTTAAAACATTTAACGCGTCAGTTCCATATTTTAAGTAAAGTACACAGAACAAACTATAGACGAATCACGTGCATCTATACGTGACTGTGTTCTATTTTCACAGATTACTAATCACCATTCCATACGTGACCTATGATACATACATTAAATTTACTCTCTTTTGTCAACACTGTGTAAACTCCATGTAACGTCCCTTGATTTAACGTCAAACTTCGTAAAACGTCGAAATTGCTCGACTTTGATTGGTTTGCCTTGTTGTCCATACAATGATACACTCTATGTAGCATCACACCCACTCTAAATAACGACCTTATGTCAATATAAAGCAAGTAATTTCGGCAACTTATAAAGCACCTACTGTTTGTAGGTACTAAGTTTCCGAAATTGATAAGAACTGCAGCTTTATTATCTAGCCCGTATTTA
This sequence comes from Venustoraphidia nigricollis, assembly GCA_034508555.1. Lineage (NCBI taxonomy): Eukaryota > Metazoa > Arthropoda > Insecta > Raphidioptera > Raphidiidae > Venustoraphidia > Venustoraphidia nigricollis. The sequence continues at coordinate 932,822 of JAVRKA010000083.1, forward strand.
TTTGTGTTAATAGTAATGTTTGTTTGTACATTTTAAGCGTTATTATTAAATAATACTATAATAGTAAACAACTACTCATCCGATTTCAAATATTTAGAATGGACTTTCAGGATGGACATAGGACATTATCGCATTTAATTAAAAGCGCTTTTCGTGGAAACCAATTTTGCAAAGTAAGTCGACGAAAAATTGTTGTTACTAACAAGCGAGGCGAAGCCTCGTAAAGCAAAATTTTAAAACGGTGTAGCCAAAGGCTCCACTACACTTGTTGGTCCACTTCGAAAAATCGCATTTTTTTTTTTATAAAACTGGCAGAAAATGATGCGTATGAAGCCACCGAAGGGTTATTGTATGGTCCAGGCATAGCCGATTAGTGTAAGTATAAATTTTCCACGAAAATTCGGCTCTTGAAACTTTACACGCATTTTTCTGGAAACATTATTTTCTAAAACTGTCATGGTCCTAAAAAAAAGTATTCAACCGATTGCTTTGAAATTTATATATGTTCTTCTACTCATTAATGGCTATCGGCCGTACCAAAATTGCTTATTTTCGAAAATATTTTCTTATTTTTTTAAACGATTTTTAATAAAAAAATTAACAAAAAACACAAACTGTTTTTCTACAGTCCGCCATTTTTTTTTAATGAAATTGATTAATTTTGGTAGGGCCGATAGCGACATACCTCCTGAACAATGATCCATTCGATTTTTTTATTTCAGACAACATGAACAGCCGCTATTACCATGACCAGTGACCTGCTTTTTTAGTGTCTAATTTAATTTAAGAAAAAGATATATAAAAAATGTAAAATAAGAGAAAAAAAATTCTTTTATATAGTTTAAGATACAAATAAAAAAAATTTAAATGATTGCATATTATTGTCATCTAAAAAAAATTCCCTAAAAAGAGGTAAAATTTATGCTTTCACATGATAATACCCCCTTAATCACATATGGTGCTAATTTTTCAATAACTGTATCGTATTTCTCCATTTTCTTGAGACATATCGGGCAGCGTTCGATAAAATATGTCAACAATATCTTACTTACATTGTCCTACTGACCTATCGCTTTGCACGGTCGCCATTCTAGAGAGACTTACGTGACTACAAAGTCTATAACAAAACACATAACGTTATTGTTATTTAATATTAAATGATGATAAATTATTAGATATAAACGTAGAAACTGTGACGTATAGTGTATGAATCTATTGTTCAATAAAAGCTTAGAGAAAGAGAAACCAGCCAACACAATGGCGCATGCTACCGTGTTTACGAAGAATGCCTTATCTACACTTTGCGTCAGAACTGACTAAAGGATTCTGTACTAAAATGGTTAACATGGAAGCCTCATGGTAATATCCCATTGTCCACCCGTCTATCTAATGTCACATTTTTCGTAAAAATTAATAATAATAATAATAATAATAATAATAATAAATCACGAATATGCGGGTGTTGGGGCGTTTTTGTTTCAAGCCGCAAACAGAGCAGCAAATGAACTCAGTCTTGATTTTGACTTCAGTTCCGCTAGAAATCGTAGAAATGCAACGTATGCATCTCTAACGTCAGATCAAGTAAGATTCACAGTAAAGAAGGCAGAGCAAAAGTTCTTGCTCAAACAACATACTGATAAACCGATGCATGGGACTTATTATAAGAACATCAACACTTGCGGTTTATCGAAGGATCTGACGTTTGCCTTTCTGAGATCAGCTGGACTGAAGTCTGAAACTGAGGGATTTGTTTTGGCGTGTCAAGATGGAGTTATCAACACTCTTGTGTACCGTCGCATAGTTATAGGTACAGAAGTAACAGATACTTCTTGCAGAGCATGTCGATCGCATCCAGAGACGCTCATGCATCTCTTATCGGCATGTAGTCACTATGCGAGTTGTGCTTACATTCACCGCCACAACGCTGCTCTAAGAGTTTTATACTACCACCTAAGACATCATTATGGTGTTGATAAAACTCCTGTTCTACCTTATGTTCCAAATGATATTGAGTCCGTTGTCGAAAATGAGTCATGCAAGATTTTCTGGAACTACTCATTTAGTACTACCAGGCAACTTTCAGCTACAAAGCCTGACATAGTTCTCCTTGATAAACCTGCGCGAACTATGTATGTTATCGAGTTTTCAGCCCCTGCTGAAACGAACATAGCCGCAAAGGAGACTGAGAAGCGGACAAAATATCAAGATCTTCTTTTTGAGCTCAGAAAGCAGTACCCAGAGTATACTGTTAAATTAATTGTCCTTATAATTGGTGTTCTTGGAGGGGCAAAACCGTCACTGTTGGCAAGTATGAAAACTATTCCGGCATGTCAGCGTATTGCTGAGTCACTAATTTGCCGTATGCAAAAGGCCGTGCTTATTGGGTCGCTCCGTGTACTCCGTGCGCACGACCCAAACTCACTGTAATCGCCCATTTCATGGTTTGAGACGCGGTTACAGTTACAACTTGCTCCACAAGTATCCCTAGTATGACGGCGACGAACCTGAAGTTTGGGTGCTTGTGGATGCAAATTTTTTTTAAGGAATATTTCCTTCTCAATAATAATAATAATAATAATAATATTACACTTGTCGACAAAACAAACAAAACAACATACCTCATTGACATAGCAATACCAAACACACATAACCTGCAAACCACACACACAGAAAAACACGCAAAATACACTGACCTCGCAATTGAGATCAAACAACAATGGCACATGAACAAGGTAACTACGGTACCTATCGTATTATCTACCACAGGGGTAATACCCAAAACACTTCACAATAGCCTAAAAACACTCCAATTACAACCCCACACATACATACAATTACAAAAAGCCACCATACTAAACACATGTCACATCGTCAGGAAGTTCCTTAATACAACTCACGACACGGTCATTGATGACATAGCGGACCAATTCACCCAACTCACACCTACACAATAAACATTAACCCCATGCTACTACTTGGCTTTGGCCCGTACAGCACGGTATCCGGGTTAGCCCGTGAAAAACAAATAGCTCTGATAATAATAATAATAATAATGCGTTTAACGTCCGTTTCTTGACTTTATGTCATAACAGACGCCATTCGCACCATTACTATTTTCCATCTACCACACTTCCCGTTATTTTTCTACATTTTTAAAACTTCCAACTTATGCAATAGCAATGGGCGAATGAAGGAATTATAGGAAATTAGGATAAGGTAGGTAATTTTTGAACTAGGAGTTTGATAGGTAATCGGCCATGGCCTCAAATAAGGAACCATCTCGATATTTATCTGGAATTAATTGAGGGAAACCATGAAAAACCTCAGTTAAGATGGCCGGTACAGGAATTACCGTTTCTCGGCGAGAGGCAGTAGGAAAAAGTCCCAGCCACATCTGCCCCCGCCGGATTCGAACCCGGACCTCCCGAATGCGAGTCTAGTGCTGTCACCACTACTCTACCCAGCTCGGTAGATTTCGTAAAAATTAGTCGATGAATTTTATTTATTTTTAATTAAACAATGAATCAATACACAAACACAGGGGAGTTTAGTTTCTGCGCAAAAATAACGGAAAATAACCGAATTGCTCCTTCGCGAAATACACAAAATGCGCCTAAAGAAGTTAAACTTAAGGTAACTAATTCCTCAAATCGCAAAATATGCTCACAGGAAATTTCAAACTGTGGTAGCAAAATTCATTTTATACTGTTTTTATTAGCTGTCATTAGGCCCTTCGTCATTATTTCTTTAAAGCACGTCACGAGACTTCGAATTACGTGTAAGAAAATTAACATTTTGAAGTTTTTTCTCTCCACACTTATAGTAAAAATACTGACAAATTTGGCTTGCTGAATAGTTTTTTTTTAATTAATTTTTTTCTGTACAAAAAATTGTGTAACATTTTTGCTAATTGTCTCGTTTTTATTTGATTTTAAATCGTTTAATTAGGTCAAATAATCTTTAAAAACTTGGTAAAAAGTCATATGGGAAGAATGGTACATATTTCTAATCTATTTTGAAGCATTGTCATTAAAGATTGATGAAGATTTTTTATAGAAATTAGAAGCACACATTCAATTACTCGTAAAATAGAGCTATCCGAGTGAAAAAGGGAGCATATTAATCAGCTGGTACTCAGTAACGTTAAAAGATGTAAACATTATTTTACCCCTTTACCCCTAAAAGTAGGTTTAAAACTTTGAAAAAAATTAGGTGTATGAAGACAGCAAGTAGACCAATTTCCTTTCCTCTCTGATGTAAAATATATGTTTCAATGCAGATAAGGCGTTATTTGTAAGTAAGGCAGTCTAAGGAAAACCCAGTTACGTCAGGGTTTTCGATATGAAAATGTCACTATCAATATGTAGGAGGATCTATTTATTATATAATTTCAAGATAACTTCCGCACTACAAAGAGAGTTACTATACGACTGCACATATAAGTTATAACCACTAAAACAGAATTTTACCATCTATCTGTGATTGATTTTTCAAACTGAGAATTCACCAAATTATTATTCACGTGAAACTGAAATATTAATAAATGTTTTTTTTACAATTATATTTTTAGTGTATTTGCCATAGGCAACATACACTATTGGCGTTGGTCGGATGGCGGGACCTAGGGGTCGGACTAAAATTTCTCGACGTTTCATAACGTTCTAAACACTTTGGCACCATTTTTAAAAATGTTTATATATATATGTGTATATATATATATATATATATATATATATATATATGTGTGTGTGTGTGTGTGTGTGTGTGTGTGTGCGCTATAACTTTCGAAAGAGTTAATTGATTTTTACGAAATTTTGCCCACATGTTGGAATCCACTACCGCAAGAACCCTATTTAAAATGGGCCCAATCGAACCATTTTAAGGGTAGTTTTTAGGGGTTGAAAAAAGTTTTTGGGTCCAAAAATACCTAAAAAATTCTCAGAATCGTTTCAAAATTGAAATTTAACCCTTTAATAGCAATTAAAAAGTGCTCCTAAAATTTTAATAAAATCGGCCCGACAGGACCGGATTTACAAATTTTATGAAAACACTAGTTTGCAGATAGTGAATTATTTGCTGAAAGGTGTATATAATTTAGTTTAGAGGTTCGATTGATAATAATATTGCAACTGAGAAAAAAATGTTCTTCTAAGGGGTGTATTAAGGAGTCAAATTTTTTATTTTGCCCAAAAAACCAACTTAAGTTCGCATAATAAAGCCACACTACCTATATTAGTAAATACACTATATTGTCGGCAGGGTTTTGGCACTGCGACCTGGGTTTTTTAATTTTTAAGACCAAATGGAGAGCTAATATTTATGTAATATTCAGCATTCTGTATGACCTTTTTCCCTTAGTCACGGCTTCAGTGTTATATAATACACGCCACAGATCTAAAAGGTTCTGAAGCTAGTCACAAACAGCGTCTCAAATGTATATTTTAGAGCCGTCCCGGTTGTTTTGTGGGAAAGGAAGAGTCCCACTACCTCCCAGTTACCGACACAGAACGTGCACTCGTCGGTGACTGGTTATCGCTGGTTGTCTTGTCACTTGTCGCTTTCCTGCTATAAGGTACAGTCCAGTAGGCTATTGTTAAGTTGTTTCTTTGATTGTTAATTGATCAACATGCCTAATACAGTTTTGCATAGACAAGCACGAAAGATAATTTTTTGGATGACTTTATGCAAGGAATTAGACCTTTAGATTAAAGAAAAATTAAAAAATTAAAAATAATAATATAGCGCGAGTTTGCAGTTTTTCAACCCACTGTACCTGCGCAAGCCTCCATTTGCATCTAACTTCTGAGCCTTTTAGATCCATGGCGTTTACTATACCTACTGCATGGTATTAATTAGTGTATGTCCTGATAGTAATTAATATTCCTATTATAGTTGCATTTCTTGGTGCCCGACAGCCCTGCCAAACATCCTGTGCGGGATCTAGTTTTAGAACACAGATACAACTAACTGGTGAACATGAGATTGTGTTTAGTTGACAGAAGAAAGAGAAGGACATCATAACTAAAGTCCTTTATCTCTGTTTCTCCCCTCTGTTCCCTAAGCAGTCTACACTCCTTGTTTTGTCGTGAGAACATTTACATAAGATATAGGTACGTGTTTGTACAGACTGTGCGAAAAGAAAACTGTAATTTTTATGTACTTAAGAAATAATAAATCTAACTCAAATCCTGACTAAGCATTAATTGATAATTCAGTTATCGCGACTGTAGAAGGTTTAGGTTTGAGTTTCAGAGGTGAGAATTTACATAGTAAACTGACTATCCTGACTGCAGCATCAGGTGAAGGATATCACATTATTGTATTGTCATCGATACTACATAGATGTGCAAAATTTCAAAGTATTAGATCAAGTGGAAGTGATTCAAAATCGACTTGCAAGATTTGACCCAATTGACTGACTAACTACCAAGCATATGAGATTGAGTAGCTTATAATTACTTTCATACATAAGTTATTTTAAACAAAATGTTAATAAACTATTCCCAGATGGTACTAAAATAACATTTTTGGTCACCCACTACATGTAACAAGTACCTTTTTGAAAACGTACAATCTTCATCTTAAGTAAAATAATAAAAACTGAAACATGGTTATTAGCAGAACTCTTACGGAAATTAAAAAAAGGGAAAAACTAACGACCACTTTTTATTATTCGTTGGCTTTAACATTCATTTTTTTTTCTTCACTTTGCACCCTTTATTTCTTAGGCTATTATAATGCAAAATTTATAACTTATTTTATAACAGGCAGCACAATTTAATATATGCCTTGAATTTTATTGTTGTTGTGCCAAGATTTATTTATAATTTATAAAAAATAATAGCATTTATACTATTATTTTAACGAGAAATGTTTCCTGCTTCCATAACGAACTATACAAAAAGAAAAATCGAGTCCGTGACAAGGTCAGATACTGTTTTGACTACCGTCAAAATATAACTGGGGTTACTTTTTTGCGCGTGATGGCTAAGACAAGATCTATTGATTTTGGCGCCAATTCAATCGGCGATTTTGTAAATATAAACGATTTTGTGCATATCTTATGCAAATAAATCGTAAAATGACTTTCTAGCAAATTTCACTAAAATACGTTAAAAACTAGCGACCCGGTCCGGTTTCGCACGGGTAACGCTAAATATCTAATTATCTATAGTCATGAAAGAAGAGAATTATTATCATAAAATTCCCAACGTGTATTGTATTAACGCGAATTCAATCGCTGTTTATTATGAATGTTCCAAAATCGAAAGAAAATAAAAATTGCCAAAAGACAAAAAAAAAAGATATATTTTATTTCTACAAAGCTGCAGAACGCTATATATTATCATAAACATTCATTGTTACAATGCTAAATTAGAAAAAAAATATTTTTTTATCCACCAACACCGTCGGGCTTAAATCCGAATCTTTCCACTTTCGCGGCGAAAGTGGAAAGATTCGGGTTTAAGTCCTGACGGTGTTGGTGGATAAAAAAATATTTTTTTCTAATTTAGCATTGTAACTATGAATGTTTATAACGACAAAAAAAATCTGTTAATTCGATCGTTACCGACAGATTGAAAATATATTTGTCTGATAGTTGCTAAACTGATTCGTTCCTTGGTATATAAATCTAATTTAACTCGACTTTTCAATTCATGTTTCTATATTTATTTTACCGACAGTACACATATGTAAGTATGTATGTTTGTGTAGTGGCAGTTGTTGAAGGGTGGGGGTAAGTTTACAACATTTATGGAGTTGAGTTGAAAGCCCACAAGTGAACAGCTTTGGTATAGGCAACAGCAGGAACAGTTTGTCCTTTTGGATGTCCTCGGGGCCTCCGGCGACTGGCTTCACGCTTCCACACAGGACTACCGACAAACGGGATGAAATATAAATCGATAAAGGGACCGACAACCCGCCACCCTTCTGTGAGGACTTACTGCATAAGTACAGTGCCTATGACTAGTTGTGCCTCCTTCCTTGACACAGACTATTGTGACCGACTTTTAGCACCAACAACTAAAACTGCTTATGACAATTATTTTTCTCCAGACTTTTGCAATTATTAAGAATAACTACGTACCAAAATTTTTTAGACAAAATTTACTTCTTTTTAGAGTTCCATACTTAAAACGGAACCCCTAATGCTTTCACAATCTTGGAATTTGGTAAATATGGAGTTTTACGGATTACAGTAACCACAAATAAATTTTATAAAAATCGGCTCAATGATTTCTAAGAAACTTCAATTAAAATACGTGAAGAAGTCTCAAAAAGGCTCTAACCGACTAGCGAAACCGTTACGCCTTTTTTCAACAACAACAACTACAATTATTTATGACAATTCTTCTTCTTCTTCTTTTTTAGGCCTTGCAATTAAAAATAACATGATACCAAAATTTTTAGACGAAATTTAGTTCTTTTTAGAGTTCCATACTTAAAACGGAACCCCTAATGCTTTCACAATCTTGGAATTTGGTAAATATGGAGTCTTACGGATTACAGAAACCACAAATAAATTTTACAAAAATCGGTTCAGTGATTTCTAAGAAACTTCAATTAAAATACGTGGAGCAGTCTCAAAAAGGCTCTAACCGACTAACGAAACTGTTACGCCTTTTTTCAACAACAAAAACTAAAACTGTTTATGACAATTATTCTTCTTCTTCGAAACTTGCAATTAAAAACAACATGATACCAAAATTTTTAGACGAAATTTACTTCTTTTTAGAGTTCCGTACTTAAAACGGAACCCCTAATGCTCTCACAATCCTAGAATTTGGTAAATATAGAGTCTTAACGATTATAAGTAACAGCAAATAAATTTTATAAAAATTGGTTCAGCGATTTTTTAGGAACTTCAATTAAAATACGCGACGCAGTTGCAAGAAGGTTATAAATATTTTATTCCACACCCCCTATAAAATAGCTACTTTTTATGCCTGTATAGAGGTATTAAAAGGACTGATGATGCACTAGTGCGTGAAATAAAATAAATAAATGCCATTTGTTCAATTCAGCATAATTTCCAAATGCGACGATTTATCAGTTCCATAAGATAAACCACAAGGTTGGTATTGTTATCGTAAACAACCCAAATGAACTGCAATATGGCCGCACACAGCAATGTTACCAACTGTCATAAATATTATTATGAAGTGAAAATCATCGATTTTATAGGAGAAACGTGCAAAAAATTCAGCATATCTCAGTTATAATGATATTCTGCTTTGTGTGGCTATTAAAACTCGATATCGCTCGTGTAACATAATATCAATTACGCATCTAAAATAAATTTCATCACGACCTAGATACATAAACCACTATTGACGCCGCGCATTGCACTGTGCATAAAAACAATGCTTTGATGTCGCTAGCTAGGTAATTCATTATAGAGTAGGTGATTTTAAAGTGCTATAAATTAACGACATACATTTACAAATATCAGATTGTCGTTATTATGGAACCCTCAGTGTACAAACGATCGATTCTAAGCTTATGACATAGTTAACACGTGAGCAGTTCGTCAGGGTTGGCTAAAATGCATAAAGTATCTGATTGAATGTTCAAGCGTGTTGAGTTGCAAGCAACCAACCAAATGCTGATCAAGAAGTCTTATTGCGGTATCGATTCATGGGATGCAAGTATATTGAGAGCGTTTTTATATAACAATAAAAAGTGCATTTACACCTACCATTATTCTTGAGCAGCTGGCCGGATGATTCGTGCTGTGCTGTTGTGTTAATAACATGATATTCTGGAACAATGAATAATCATGAGGAATTTATAAAGGTTAACAAGAGTTTAAACGTAAAAAATATCATTCATGTCTACACACAAACTATGAGCTGAATTAGTGAAATTTCTTTAACGACGTAACTGTTTGAAATTTTCGTACTCCTAGTCAAAGACTTCAATTGACTTCCACGAATATAAAAAAAAACTGGGGTGGTTTTAGATCATATCTCATTATGCCTCTCATAACATGGGAGTTATTTCCGGGCAACGCTGGGTAAATACGCTTATATTCTATTAAAAAAAGTCCGCAACAGCTTAATATGTCCATCTGTAATAAACAAATCCGGGTAAAGCCGCATTGGACTCCTAGTAAAAAATACATTAATATATTATGTCATAATATTTTTTTTCCGAAGGAAACGGTCGTCAAATTGAACTGAATAATTCAAGAAAAAGAATGTTTTTAGTTTGAAATATATACGTCACGGGTTTGTTAATCAGAGTTCCAGTAGGTTGGTAGTAGTTTGTCGGTGTACTGGCACCACTGTATATGTGTTTGCGCTTTAATGTTGTCTGCCTTTCGGGGATTTCCAGAGAGATAACTCGACTATATTTTACAGCAAATTCTATACCTAATGCATGATAATGTTTATTTTATAAGGTCCGTTCAATAAACAAACAAAGCTCAGAGAGAGAGAACGATGGTTTATATAAACTACACAAACCAATAGGCAGGTTCGTTTTGTCGGACCTATTCACTGCCCTCTGTTGATAAAACCTATTAATCAAGGTTTGATCATAAATATCATAATAAGTCAATCACTAAATCTACGATCTGTTAAATTAATGACACATAAAGTCATTAGATAAAACTTGTCAAAAAAAAAAAACAACACTCCGAAAAGACACGAACGCGAAACCGAAAATATGACGGAAATGTGTTGGTGGGGGTAACCAATCAAAATCGTCCTGGAATAGTTAAACTAAATTAGTTATTTGCAATTGCATCAAGATGTAGAATTAAACGATTCTGTCGTTAATTTTGTCGAGTGTATTATCATAGAGCCCCACAATAAAGATAGAAAATGGTGGAGCATATTACAATACAATATAAAAATGTTTTATGTTCTTGACTAGTGTAGTCGAATTGGAAGCAGCCTTACCTTCATTCTCTTATGAAATACATTATTTATTAGTATATTTGCCATATATGGCACATACACTATTGGTGTCGGTCGGATGGCAGTACCTAGGGGTTGGATCAAAATTTCTCAACGTTCCATAGCCTCCTTTGTGTTAGCACGATAACTCTCGACAAACTTAATTGATTTAAATGAAAATTACTCTACATATTGGTATCTATCACCAGATGTAGCCTTTTTAAAATGGACCTAATCGGGTCATTTTAAGGGTAGTTTTTAGGGGTTGAAAATATTTTCGGGCCAAGAAATATGGGAAACATTGTCAGTTACATCTCAATATTAGAATTTAAGCCATTAATAAAGAATAAAATGTGCTGCTAAAAATTTTAACAAAATCGTCCCGACAGGACCAGATATACAATTTTTAGCGGATATGGACTTATTTACTGAAAGATGTATTTCATTTGATGCAGATGTTGGATTAATGATATTAAGATTTTAAAAAAATACCATTTTAAGGGATGTATTAAGGGGTTAAATATTTTATTTTGTTCAAAAACTAACTTTACTAAAGCCAAACTCCTGTATTATACACTATAGTGTCGGTAGGGTTTGACATTGCGACCCGAGTTTTTTTATTATATAAGGTAGCCAGCAAACTGTATATTTTTTCAACTATAACCTAATTTTACAACATCTCTTTTAAGAACTTTTATTTTAGTTATAAAGCAGAGCAAATTCTAGACTACGAAATACAATTAATTAATTAAATCATTTTTTTTATTTTACAGAAGAAAAACTCTACCTGCATGTACTGTTTTACTACTGTGTGATTAATTTAGCACTGAATCGACTCGGTTTAGCCCAGGAGGATACGGAACAATCAGAATTTTAACAATACTAGCGGACCCGTGCGGAACTTCGCACAGTTAGTGGTCCGTTACGTAATGTAATAGAATGGAAACAAATATTATCCTATTCTATTCAGAGACTTTAGCGCCACTACGTCACTTAAATATTACCGGCAACTGTTAAAATAAACAGATGGCCACTAGAAAAGCAACACCTTATCTAAATACAAAATTTCATCCAAATCGTTAGAGCCGTTCCCGAGATACGCGAAATAAGTTTATTTTTATATATATATATATATATATATAGGCGAATTTGTCATTTTTTCGAGTCGCAGCATAAATGTATCGTGGAGAGCATGCTTTATGTTAAAATAATTTAAAGGATAACATTTTCGTGACCAGAAATAATTTTAATTTATATCTATTCAGCTATTGGTAAAGGTGATGTGATTCCATTTGGAACATTACTTAGAGTACGCGTGAAAGAACAACAAGATGGCTGACGACTATAACAAATAACACAATTCTAAATCTTTTACGCACGAAACTTACAGTAAATAACAAAGATAGACAAATCAGCTGTGCTTCGTACGAAAGGGGTGCTGCCGATTTGATTTTTTTTTAGATACAATAAAAATGAATGGATATTATGTCGGATTTTTTTATAAACAATGTATTCATTAATTATATTAAGACGGACCATTTTTCTCAACTAAGGAATAATCTCATTCATGTATTTGACTCGACCATGTATTTAGTTGGTTACATAACTAAATACATGGTCGTTGAGTCAAATACATGAATGAGATTATTCCTTAGCTGAGAAAAATGGTCCGTCTTAATATAATTAATGAATACATTGTTTATAAAAAAAATCACTGAAGAAATCCGCCTTTGAATAAAAAACAATTTGTACGAATAAAGTTATAGACTAAAAAAATATGAAATAAATAAATAAATAACACAATATTAAATATGACTTCAATAATTTTAATTCACAGCAAAAAATCTCAGGAACGTGAACGCAAAAAGAAATGCTTATTATAAGTACATATTTATTTTAACGACGTTTCGATCAATCATTATTTGATCTTCATCACGCATCATAATCAGTACCCCTCAATAAACATTATATTGTTATGCAGTTTTCAGTTTTTTATAAATTAACAAGATTTGACAAAATGTATTAATCATAAAAAAAAATTCTTCAATTAAAAATAACAAAATTAAAATTTCACAATGTACAATACTCATAACAGTTACACATATACTTTGTTTATTGTGGAGTACTGAAGCTCAAATAATTATTGACCGAAACGTCGCTAAAATAAAAATGTACTGATTATAATAAGCATTTCTTTTTTCGTCCACGTTCCTGCGATTTTTTGTTGTGAATAAAAATTATTGTGTACTAATCCGGCTTCGCCCGGGTGTAAATGTAATATATAGGATATAAAAGCTGAGAATCATTTTCATTAAATTCTCAATGTGTATTGAATTTGCGCGAATTCAATCGCTTTTATTTGTGAATGTTCAAAAATCGAAGAAAAATCTTATTTCCCAAAAAGAAATTTAAAAAATTCTGTTGATCCGATCGCTACCAAACTTCAGAAGATCACCCGCTGGGCTAATCTAAAGATTGTCTGAAAATTTCATCAAACATGGTCTACCCGTTTGGAGTCCATAGATTACATATACATCGTCTTTTATCTATATAGATTATTAAAATGTAAAAAGTGATTATTGTGACATAGCGATAATAGTTGGACATATAGTATCGCGAAGTTTTTTGTAGTTATTGATATGTTCTTTAATATTGTAGAACATACTTTTGTTCTATCATCAATAGTTTCCGCAGCGCATGCGATGAAAGATGTTTTATGGCATTTTTTTTACACCTTGGGTTACGTTACTAAAGTTTTAGTAAGGATCCCTAATATTTTCTAGCAATAAATATAGCCTATGTTACTCAGGGTGAATGTAGCTTTCTAATGGTGAAAGAATTTTTTAAATCGGCACAGTAGTTTTTAAGTTTATTTATTACAAACAGACACACAAAAATACAAATCTTTCCTCTTTATAATATTAGTGTAGATTTATTATTTCTTTCCTCAGGCAATGCCTCAGCGAGCGGTAACGTCACTGAGTCAGGAGCACACTAATGCTCTCGGCATCGCATATCCAACAGAACAATTCTGTCACATCCTGACACAGAAAAAATACTTTTGAATTCAGTCAATTTCCAAAAGTATCATTTGGACTGGAAGTCACGTACACATCAAAATGACACTGAACGTTCTGTCTGATCTCTTTTCACGTCACAAATATGGATTTGTCTTGTATTACAGTCGCATTGACATTCCGCATACGTCAAAAATAAAAGTTATTGATTTTTCTTACATTTTTTCTCAAAAAACTTATTAGAAGGTTAACGAAAATACTAATACTAATCACGATAAAAAAGATCACTTTGAAACTACTGAAAAAATTATATAGTAAATAGGCAATTTAAAATGTATAGTTAGAAATATAAAACTCCGTATTTGGCATTATAATAATTTTCACATCTTTCAAAGATTGTTCCGATCCTGATGAAAGAATTAATAAATTCTGAAACGTCGCGATAAAAATAAAAAATTTAGTATTGACTTATTGATCCTAACTCCTCAGACAATTTTTCATCAAATTTTCCAACTGTTAATTGTCTGTTGCCTTCATGACTTACTATATTATTAGTTACTAAAAATTTTGACATCACGCGTACTGACAACGGCATATCGCGGTAATTATCAAATTTAAACTTTGAAGCAGCATAACTTTGTTGTTTTTAAAGATATTACAAAAATACTTTCGCCATTAATTTTACAACTTTTAGGACTATGATCCCGTTTGTTTAGAAATATTTTTGTGAGTTTTGGTACAATAAATAATTTATGTTGACAAAAACATCTATACTTTTTTCCTTTTAATATTGCATAAAATGCAGAATCTTCGACTCACAAAAATAGAGGTGTTTGTAACATAATAGCTCTTCAATGGATGGACCGATTTTGATATATAGTTTTTATACGACTAAGCTTTAAGCTTACATAAAAAATACGACTTTGTTTATTTGTGTAAATAATAATCATACCGGGGTCACGCAGATCTTAAAATAGACCTTTATTTATATATTTTTGTTTATTCCAGCGAGAATACTTTAGCACAAAAAAGCTTCTAGTATTCCAACAGTCGTCTGTGTAATATGTGGTGACATTTATAACCAAACGTCCACGATAATTTAACAAATGTAGTTATTTCGTAAGCCGAGTACATCTTATGTTCACGTGACATAAAAGTTAATCTAGCTGGAACAAAGGTTCAAACAGCTATCAAACGCACACCCAAAACTCACCCCCCCACACATACACACACACACACACAAATGTATGGATACTCACACAAAGACGGTATCTTTTTTCTTGAGCGAAAAAGAAAAAAACGGAAAGTCGTTTGATTTTCCTTATCTCTGATAGCTCCATTGCACTTGGTTAACTTGTAGCTCACACAGACGTCGATCAATCGGTTCACAACAATCCGATGGTCAAACACACGGCGTTTTACAGGGATGTAGTCAACACGGAGCGAATACACACGATGAGCGTAGTAAAAATAAACTAGCAACACTGATTTTTGATAGACCGGTCGCTTCACTAGCTGTTTGTGACAAAATACAGTACTCTTAAAACTTTCATTTGACTTTATTAAACGGTTATTTCGTATTTCTCATTTACTTGGTGTTTATTGCAAAAATTGATTTTATTAATTAAATTTAAAAACCTGCATTATAAAGAACAGACGAAATTTGTCAGGGTTCTCTATAATCAGGGTGTGGTGTATTTTTTTGAGCTTAGATTCCTGTTTTCTTAAGTCTAGCGAGGCTTCACCTCGCCCGATTTCCGGAAACTATCAGGAACTTTGCATGTTTCTATTTTGTATTAAATGTATTTAATTAAATACATCGTTTGAAATATTAAATCGCCATTATTGCTTTGTTCAAATTAAACCCTACTTGTGGAACTGGGTGGGCCCAGCGGTTCCGAATTTAAAACTTAAACTCATATAAAACAAACAAATAAATACTTAAATAAGAAAAAAATTTGCAGGTGGGTCGTAGAAAAATTTTGCCGGGTTGTGAAAATAATTGTAAATTTTTGTGTATGAAATAAGCAAACAAATAACTTGATTTCTATATTAAAAATAAAATTTGTTTTGTAAATAAATGGTTTCTTTTTCATAAGATTAGTCGCGAAAAGTTTTAAAACCACATTCCGGGTCGCGATCAAAAAAGTTTGGGCAACGCCGGTATACACTAATATTTTAAATATACCTATAGTCAATCACATATTTCACTGAACTGGTATAACGTCTACTCACAAAATACAAATTTAACAGTAAAAATTTTACTAAATAATTATCCACCTGCTTTTATTTTTATTTTAATTAAATAAAACTATTATTCTCAAATATTTGTAAGAAACGTCGACAATTAGATTAAGTGATAAGTGATTAAGTGATTTTTTATTATATTTTGATACAATATCCGACCTCGTGCACGATTTAATGCAAACTGATCGCATTTTACAACAAAAATATCTACAAGTTATATCGTGTTGCGTAATTAGATTTGATGTCCTATACAGTTTCGAAAATAATATAAACTAGGTAGATTTCCCACATAGTCGTCTAAAAAATGTATATATTATTCTATAATTCAATATTTTGTTTGAGACATTTAATTGATTAGAAATTTTAATGCAACTGAATTTTTTAAAGATATATGTGCATCATCACTATACCTATATATCAAACCTGGGTTTAAACGACATCATAAAATATCCATAAATATCCAGTTGCTATTATTTTTAGATTTAATTCAGATTTTAATTCAAATAAGGCAAAAATATACATTTATAACTATTATCTAGAAAATTTTTCAGCTTACATTTTTAGCAAGCTACCTGAAATGTTAAAAAATAATACTCGCTCAATTTTCAACACGAATATTAAATTTTTTTTATTAGAACGGGACTTTTATTCTGTTGATGAATTTTTATGTTTCCGATAACTTTATAATTTCATTTTGAAGTTTAACTTCTTTCAAATTTTATCCAGGATAAAAGGCTTATTATAAAAACAATATGTTCTTATTAAGGTTTTATTAACGGTCAGACCATTAATAAAACCCTAATAAGAACATATTGTTTTTATAATAAGCCTTTTATCCTGGATAAAATTTGAGAGTATACTATATAATAAGGTGCAGAAAAACTATATTTAACTTCTTTAGCGACGTATATAATTGTAAAAAGTAATAAATCGGGGGGAAGTAGAACTACCAATAAAGAGGAAGTTAGTTTATCTTCTAAATTAGGTACATGAAAGTGACAAGGACAGAAGTTTATAGTGTGTTGCTAAGTATGTGTAAATATTATTAATTAGTTTCACATAAAAAAATTAAACTTGGGAATAATATTAAAAACTAAAGAAGTTAAACTTCTTATATGAGCTTATGAGGGTGAGGCTTAATATAATTTTTTGTATTTCTCGTTGACAGGTCCAATAGATTTAATGTCTCAACTCATTAAACAAATATCTTATTTTATCTTATCTTTATCAACGTTGTGCTGGCTAATCCGTCTTCAAATGGTCATGATAGACAGTGTTGATGAATATTCTTCAGCAACAAGTTGGATAAGAATAAAATTTATTTCGATTTGATAATATCGTTTATTTTATTTGGATGTTATTTAACGTCTAAACGTCACAAATTTAAATTCTGAGGAAGAGTGCTCGTACCGTCTCCGCTACAGCACTGTGTTACGTCACAAACCGATTGTATATACACTACATTTTCTGCACCATTGCGTCACCGTTTTCCTTTTAAATAAGAATATTTCTTGTGCACTATCTGATCCATATTATAACGGAAAATTGTAATAATAAAATTAAATGGTCACCGATTTCAGTGGCTTCGAAGAACTATACAAATCGACGCTTTCAGCATATTCTTACACTCTTTTTGTAGACAAAAAAAAGCACTGGATATTGCAGCGTATTTATTTTGAAGGTTTGTTCGTACACTCATGAGACCAGAAGCACTGAATGCATATTCACAGATAAAAGATAATATAAAACAGGGATTTTTTTATTTATATTTTAAAAGAAAAATGTTTTGAATTATAAGTAACTAGTGGCCCAGTCCGGCTTCGTCCAAGTGTAAATATAATATATACGTTATAAAAGATGAGAATCATTATCATAAAATTCTTAACGTGTACTGAATTTGCGCGAATTCAATCGCTTTTAATTGTGAATGTTCAAAAATGGAAGAAACATAAAAATTGCCAAAAAACAAACAAAAAATAATTCTGTTGATCCGATCGCAAACTTCACAAGATCACCCGCTGGGCTACTCTAAAGATTGCTTGATAATTTCATCAAAATCGGTCCAGCCGTTTTGGAGTTCATAGATAACATATAGATTGTCTAGTGCAAGGGTGGGCAACCTTTTTTAGAACATTGGTCAGAATACATTTTATGTTTTTTTCCGGGGGGGCGTAGTAGTTAATTGACAAATTCTTGTGACCTGTAATTTTTTAGTTTGAAAATATGAAATAAATAGAAGAAAATAGATTAGATTAGATTAGAAAAGTGGGCGAGAGGGTTTTATTCCTCGTCAACACCGCGACCTTGATAGATCTATTGTGTAGCCCTGACTCATTTATATCTCAATGAGATTAAGGCTTTTGATAAAGCCTAGAATTGCTTTGAGATCTGTGTCCCATACCTGATCAGGTGTTGGGAATGGATTATTGAGGTGACGGAGTCTTCGCTTCATGACTGCTTCACATTTACAAAGCCGATGCTCCGATGTTTCAGGAGCCTCCAGACAGAAGCGAAATGACTCGATGTCTATTACTCCAATTTTTTTAAGATGATACCTCAAAGGGCAGTGACCTGAAAAGAGCCCTGCAATTATTCTGAGCTCAGATTTCTTTAAGCGTAGAATTTTATCTGCTTTGTCATTATTAGGGTTATAAGTTAATTACTACATTTATTTCTCTTAAGAAGAATAGTTGTTATGAGTGGGGACATCTGAAGTGAAAGACGCTTTAATAGATGTTAGTTTTAGCATTAGTACTAATTTATGACCGGCCCTTCTCCCTAAATTCGATTCACATCATAAATCTTTAATTTAAATTCTGCCAGATAAATTTATAAATATCCGATATAAGATATCTGAGACAAATATGTTCGTCGTGAATTATCTATGGCGTATAGTTTGTAGCTAGAATGTAGCAGTTTTAAGACTATAATAGAACATTCTGCAGTCAATGTGACGTAGTCATCATTATTTTATATTATCCATGTACAAGCTCGAGGATCGTTCTGCCATGGACGGATAATCGTCGCCGACTTATTATACATACTAAAGAACAATGTCCCGTCTTCTGCATATTTGTAGAACACATGGAGATGTGAAGTTGTTGGTAAGAAATTTAAACCTGACGATGACGATGAATATAATAAAAAAGAGCTATGTTTACGCAAGGTCACTAGAATACTAGAAGGTTGGGCGTAAGAGGTTATAAACATTGTCACGTCTATGATTGATTGAGTTGATTGCTTACGTCACCGTTGTCCATGGCTTGGTTTTTCAAATACTGTTATCCCAACTGTTTAAAAAGAGACTCTTTTGCTTCTAAATAGAAAATTGCTTCGTGTATTAAATGAAATACAGTGGTACCTCAATATACGAGTTTTATTCGTTCCGTATCCTTGCTCGCATGTCAAAGCAAATTTCCCCATTTAAATGTATTGAAATGCCGTTAATCCAATCCAGCCTTCAAAATGTCAGACCAGTTGTTTTTATTACGTGTTTTTGAATAAAGAAAATGTATTTATAAATGACAAATATTGTATAAAAACATAATAAAAGAAAATGTAAAGAAATAAATCAGTTGCAACTTTTTCGAGGTGTGAAACTGCGAAACTCTCTCCCGTATTCCCAAGATTTCCTTTATCTCACTTGTAGAGATAACCTTCTCCACCTCTGACTCTTCCTCGAAACCAATTTCTTCCAGAACATTCGTATGCTGCTGCGACTGTCAGTTGCAACTTTTTCGGGGTGTTTCTTTTCCATGAACTCTGAAACTCTCGCCCACATTCCCAAGATTTCCTTTATCTCCCTTGTAGAGATAACCTTTTCTACCTTTGACTCCTCCTCGAAACCAATTTCTTGCAGAACGTCCGTATGCTGCTGCGACTGTCAGTTGCAACTTTTTCGGGGTGTTTCTTTTCCATGATATGTGAAACTCTCTCCCGTATTCCCAAGATCTCCTTTATCTCACTTGTAGAGATAACCTCCTCCATCTCTGACTCCTCCTCGAAACCAATTTCTTGCAGAACCTCCGTATGCTGCTCCGGCTCTCAGTTGCAACTTTTTTGGGGTGTCTCTTTTCCACGAACTGTGAAACTCTTTCCCGTATTCCCAAGATCTCCTTTATCTCACTCCTCCACCCCTGACTCCTCGTCGAAACCAATTTCTTGCAGAACGTCCGTACGCTGCTGTGATCGTAACTCTTGTAACTCCTCGGTCGTCAGTTCCTGAGAGTTCTCCTCGGCGAGTTCGTTCACATCTCTCTAAGTCTCCTCCAGACCCATGGATTTTTCCAGAGACACAATCTTCTTCTCCACTGACACTTCGGGTTCGAATCCATCAAAGGTTCTTTCGGCTACAGCTTCTTTCATGCAGAGGCCAAGTTCCTCGTTGCAACACTGCCTGAAGCCTGAGACGCGACAAAATTCGGGATTCGCAGGGCGCACTCGTTTCTCAAAAAACTCGTATGTTAGGGCACACGTATATCGAGGTTCCGCTGTATTTACAAATTATGTATTTCCGAACTGGCAGTGAGGATACAGTTTGTTGTATGAGTTATATTGACGAAAGGCGACACTTAACTTTCCTCCGACCAGAGTATTTGATTTGAAAACGGTTCATCTAAACTTACACTACACAGATATTCTATACAGACATACTGTGGATGATGATGATCCCGAGCCGCGCTATAAAAGTCCTACGGGAGAGTCTAGAGATAAAGTTTAAGCAAATCATGATATATGACAGCACTTATGGGACTTTTAGGCGTTTCTCTGAGTAGTTTTCACCGCAGCTATCAACTTGCTAGTACCGACATATATATATGAAATGATTCACACATATGTATCACACATTGTTGGCTCGTTTTGTACAAACATAGTGAACGATTAAAACAATAAAAAAAACTCGGGTCGAAGTGCCAAAACCATGCCGACAATATAGCATATTTGCTAATACAGGCAGTGTGATTTTATTAGATGAATTTGTTTGTTTTTGGAGAAAATAAAACAGTTTAACTCCTTAATTCACCCCTTAAGGCTGTCGGAACGCTCTGAATTTTGTTTGTGCTGAGACCCAGCGGTAAGGGGCGAGGTAGGCAAAAAACATATTGAGGATGTCTCGCTCAAATTATTCACACGTTTCAATTTTTGGCTGGTGCCACCTACGAGGCTAAAAAAATGTTATTGCAAGGGTGCCGCTGTCAATTGATTACTCTAATTTTTGGAAATATTTTGAATATTTAAAAAACTTTTCCAAAAAAGGAAGAGTCACTTTAGGTTTATGATGGAACAGTTTTGTGAAATAAGTACGAATAAGGTCGTAGTGTGACATTGAAAACGTGTGTTTTTTTAGCACAATTAATACCAACTTTTTTCTAGTAAATCGTACATAAAAGTAGTCCATTAGAGACCTAGATTTATCCTTTATCTTCCTTATAGAGAAAGAATCTTTGCAGAATGTTGACGAATAAGTCTACAATCAGTCGACAGCCGAAGCTCTATTTTTGGCTTAAATTCAGAGCGTTTCGACAGCCTTAAAATCATATTTTTTCTTAATTTTAATATTTTGTCTCTGTTTGATCAATTCATCATCTACACAAAATTATATATAACCTTCAGTAAACACAATTTTCTATCCGGAAACAACTGTTTGACAATAATCTTAGGTTGTGACCATATTTTCTCTATATAAGAAAAGGATTGTAGAATTTTAAATTGATCCTACTCAAAAAATAATTGATTGATTATAGATAACCGATAATTTTTCTTGCACAATTTTAACTTCGAAACAACATTATTCTACGCATATTGATCAAAATTTGAAAAGCGATATTTTTCTATGCAGATCAATCATTATATTTATTTATAAAAGTTCCATTGTTTCGAAAGAAATAATATTTTTATAAAAGAAGGTGTTTTTTAGTTTCCAATTAATAGTGTTGTGCCCTATTTATTGTTACGCCTTTGGGAGAACAATTCATACTGTATCGCAATTCGTGCAGTTACTGTATATAAGTTCTTGCGTTATGTTATTTGCGACTGAGGTCTGTAAAAAAGTCTCGCTACGATTTGACCTACAAATCAGAAGCTAATGCTTGTATTTACAGTACAACTCCAGTAAACTAAACTTACGATTTGTCATTTTTTGAGAGAAAATTCAAATATATCTACGTTCTAGAATCTAGACAATCGCATGTTTGCAATAAATTTCGAAAATCTAAAAAATAATTTTCTTTTAAGTAAGTAGGTATATGATTAAAATTTTTCTTTGGCATTTTTTAATGTCATTTGTGGTGAAATATTTTTAAATGTTAAGCCCCCATTTTGTTTGATCGCTTAAAAAAAATTTCGAACTTTTTAATGAACAAAAAACAAACGAAGAGAAGTTTCATTAATTTTTTTTTGACACAAGCAAGCTATTTTAAGGTAGTTGTCGTGGTACAATATTGTCAAAAAGTTATAGATTATACGCGCCACAAAAGTATACTAGTTTGTAGCTAAGTGATCCATAATTTGTACGCAAGAGTGTACCCGTGGAAACGTAACCCATACAGTATTCATATGCATGTATACTTTTCTATAAATTGTTGAACTTGTATAAATAATTAGACGGTCAAAAAATTTTTCTTATTTTTTTTAAACTCATAACAAATGCATTGAAAGACTGTCAGTTTTTGGAAAGTTTCTGACAGTTAATTATTTTTTTATAAACAAGAAACTAGTTCAGAATTACAGAGATCGTATACAATCAATGTTAATTATCCAATTTTTAAATGAATTTATCTCGGATTATATACAGTCGATCGACTTCAAATTTTCAGGGTAATTGTATTATCATGTCCTTAATAAGTATACAAAAATTAAGAATTTTCTGACGGCGCGCCTTAACCACGACAACTACCTTAATGGGTGTATTTAGTGATAAAAAAAACTGTGCATAAAAAAAATCGAAAAATTGACGAAATTAAAATTGAGCTTTTAGTTCAAATTGAAATATATTCCTAAAATAAACAAGGTCGTACTTAGAAAACTGTGAAACTGGTAAAATAATTGGCAATTAGCAGAATTAGAAATAAAAAGTCATTTGATCCAACATGTGTTACAAAATACATTATTTTCTCGGCAGGAGTTCGAACAACAGCCTTAAATTATTTGAACAAAAACTGATAGATTTGTTACGGTTACAAATTTGGAATTGCACTATATAACGGATCCAGAATATTTTTTTTCTGGTTATAAATATATCTTACACTACCCACTAAGCCACTATATAAAAAAAACTATATTTTAAAAATATTTCAGTAGATGTGCTTTGCCACAGATAAGCTGAAAAAAAATCAAATCGCAACTAAATCTGAAAATATGTATAAAGCATCAATTCAGGCATGTAATAAAATGCAGTTTCAACACATAATACCGCAAGCAGTTTCAAATATAAACTGAAATGCTATATGTAAATATTTCGCATTCAATATTTTTATTTAGTAAAGTAAGTATATTTGAAAACTTTTCTTCATGACGCTGTCAAGAACTTTATATTCCTATACTTTCAAATAAATTGACTATTAAGAATCAAGATATAGTGGATTTCGGTTATAACGACGATGAAGGGACCACTATAATTCCATCGCTATATACATAGGTAGAAAGAAAGAAATAAAGCAAGAAAACCATATTTATTTCTAGACAATAATCTGTTTAAAAATGCCAAATTATTAAGTACCAAAACTTTCATTACAATGGTGATATTTCGAAATAGGCTACAATAGCTCAAACATTTGTATTCGTTGGTTCCCGTATATAAAACCGATTTCAAAAATGTAAACACGGTGTAGTGAATGGACTTGAAATTTTGGCAGGAAGCATTTTATTTATCCATCTTTTGATGATATAACTTTCAAAAGTGGTATTATTTTGCAAATCGGCTCAAACCTCCTTAACTTTACCTACTGGTGAACCTTAAAAAAAAATAAAACTAATACGCCAACTTATACGTTTTAGTGTACAGAAAAATATTCCGTATAAGTTCTGTTTTAATCCTGTTAAATAAGCCAATGTGAAAAAAAATATTAAAAGTATATAAAATAAAATTAAACTAATATAACCGTCCTTGCCTTTTGATAACTAGACCCTTGAAATCCAGCTTTGAAAAGTCTATAAAGTTCTAAAAAAACTAAATCCTATTCGCAACAATGAGGTAATTATATGAGCCGTGATGACATAAAATATTTTATATGATATTGTAGATTATATGTCGGTATTATTATAGCAGTGACAATGAACGCGCTAAACGCAACGGACGACTAATTTGTAACCTATATGGCCATAATAATAGTGTGTAATTAAGTTAACGATGACGTCATGATCGTCCAATAATCGTCGGTAAAATGATAGCCATAAACAACGGCGGCCGACGGAATGGTTGCAGCTCACAAAGCGCTCGAATCATAACAGGGTTTTCATCATACCTAAACTATTTTACGCTGTTCGTCTGTTAGTCTAAGAGCTATTAAGCATTTTTAGGTAGGTATTTGAGGCACTGTGAAAATATGTACAATAACTCTTTAACGACTACGGGGACACATTTGTCCCAAACAAAAAAATTAAAAGAAGTTAATAACTAAGAAACTAGTGGGTGTCATTTTACATTGATTATTTTCTGAACGTATCTTTTCATTTTTTATATATGGGAACACTGCATCTGAACCGTCATTCTTTGATTATGATCACTGGAAATTGGATCATCCTAAATTGTAAAAAAATGGTTACTTTCGCTCCTAAAATCTTATGGTCCTGAAAGGGATAACTCTAGAAATATCCGAATACAACACAAACCTGGCTGAAGGGTAGCGAGGCTTAACCAACTTAACCGATTTGTCAAACATAATTGATCGCCTGGCAGGTAAAATGTCCCACCAAAATGACCGGTCTTTTTGATTATATCTATTTTTAGTACCAATATTATTCTGTTTAAATTTCAACAAGCCTCAAATATATTTTTTAAGTGTTAAAAAATATAATTTTGCAAATACCTAGCTAGGTTTTAGACCCGATTAAAAATTCGACTTTTTTATTTCTTAACTCTAAATTTCAAGGTATTAAAATTTCAGGATTTTTTATTTCGCAAAAATTTAAAAATCGGTTAAGCCTGTTAAGCCCCGATACTCTTCAGACAGATCTGTGTTTTTATATTCGGATATTACTAAAGAGTCATTGTACAAATTTTCACAGTGCTTCAAATACCTACCCAAAAATGCTTGATAGTTCTTGAGCTATAAGTAGTTTTGGTGACGTGGCCAGTTTCGAAATTAGTTTATTAGTGTATTTGCCATATGGCAACATACACTATTGGCGTTGGTCGGATGGCGGGACCTAGGGGTCGGACCAAAATTTCTCGACGTTTCATAACCTCCTAAACACTTTGGCACCATTTTAAAAAATGTTTATATATATATGTATATATATATATATATATATATATTTATATACGTATATATATATATATATATATATTTATATACGTATATATATATATATATATATATATATATATATATATATATATATATATATATATATATTTATATGTGCGGGCAATAACTTTCGAAGGAGTTAATTCATTTTAACGAAATTTGGCATACATATTGGATTCCATCACCGCACGAAGCCTATTTAAAATGGGCCCAATCGGGTCATTTTAAGGGTAGTTTTTAGGGGTTGAAAAAAGTTTTTGGGTCCAAAAATACCGAAAAAATTCTCAGAATCGTTTCAAAATTGAAATTTAACCCTTTAGTAGCAATTAAAAAGTGTTCCTAAAATTTTAATAAAATCGACCCGACAGGACCGGACTTACAAATTTTATGAAACCACTAGTTTACAAATAGTGAATTATTTACTGAAAGTTGTATATAATTTGGTATAGAGGTTCGATTTATAATAATATTGCAATTAAGAAAAAAAATGTTACTTTAAGGGGTGTATTAAGGAGTAAAATTTTTTATTTTGCCCAAAACCAACTTTAGTTTGCATAATAAAGCCACACTGCCTGTATAAGCAAATACACTATATTGTCGGCAGGGTTTTGGCACTGCGACCCGGGTTTTTCATTCAATTGTGTAGGCTTTCACGGCTGGCGTTGTTGCAAAACTTCTTGGTTTCCGGGCTTGTACGCCGTAGTCCATTGGTATTTATTGATTGGGAACCCTGGTCAAGGTATAAACTTACATGTGTAAAGGAAGAAATCACAACAAATTATTTCCTTAATGCTTTTCTCTCGGACGGAAGAGAGCTCAGTGTGAGTAGCGAACACAGCACAGCTGCCAGTGCTATATCACCGCGCTATAGCGACGCTATACAACACCATCACCGGCACCTTGCTATGGATGAAGGAAAAGAGAGCAAGAAATATTTTCCGGAGGTAAAATTATGAGATTTCCTTTGATTTAATCTGCACGGGGAACAAAACTTCGGTACTTTATTTGATCGTAATACTTATTACCACCGATTATTGCAGTTAGTTTGATATAGATGTTCGGTAGAAAATTTTATTGTATGTCAACTGAATAGCGGCTGACAATCCTAGTGTATAATAATAATAAAAACCCGGGTCGCAGTGCCAAAACCCTGCCGACAATATAGTGTATTTGCTTGTATAGGGCCGTGTGGTTTTATACTTTTATTATGTGAAATTAAGTTTGTTTTTGGGCAAAATAAAAAATTTAACCCCTTAATACACCCCTTAAAATAATATTTTTTTCTTAATTGTAATATTATTATCAATCTAACGTCTAAACCGAATTAAATACACCCTTCAATAAATAAGTCACTATCTGCAAACTAGTGTTTTCATAAAATTTGTAAATCCGGTCCTGTAGGGCCGATTTTATTAAAATTGTGGGGACACTTTTTAATCACTACCAAAGGGTTAAATTTCAATTTTGAAACGATTCGGAGAATTTTTTCGGTATTTTGGGACCCAAAAACTTTTTTCAACCCCTAAAAACTACCCTTAAAATAGCCCGATTATGCCCATTTTAAATAGGCTTTTTGCGGTGATGGATTTAAACACGTGGACCAAATTTCGTTAAAATCAATTAACTCCTTCGAAAGTTATTGCCCGCACACACATATATATATATATATATATATATATATATATATATATATATATATATATATATACGTATATATATATATATATATATATATATATATATATATACATATATATATATAAACATTTGTAAAAATGGTGCCAAAGTGTTTAGGAGGTTATGAAACGTCGAGAAATTTTGGTCCGACCCCTAGGTCCCGCCATCCGACCGACGCCAATAGTGTATGTTGCCATATGGCAAATACACTAATAATAATAATGCATTCAACGTCCGTTTCTCGACTTTATGTCATAACAGACGCCATTCGCACCATTACTATTTTCTATTTAGCACTTCCCGAAATTTTCTACATTTTCTAAAACTTTAACTTATGTAATAGTAATGGGCGAGTGAAGGAATTATAGGAAATCAGGATGAAGTAGGTAATTTTTGAACTAGGAGTTTGATAGGTAATCGGCGATGGCCTCAAATAAGGAACCATCTCGATATTTATCTGGGATTAATTGAGGGAAACCATTGAAAACCCCAATCAAGATGGCGGGTACAGGAATTACTGTTCCTCGGTGGTAGGAAAAAGTCCCAGCCACATCTGTCCCCGCCGGTATTCGAACCCGTACCTCCCGAATGCGAGTCTAGTGCTGTCACCACTACTCTACCCAGCTTGGTCAATCCTGGTGTATAATATATTCCTTCCTTTACGCTAAATGAATATTTATGTGCTAAAATGGTCGCATATTTCTTTAAAAGTTGTTTAGCGTTCCAAATAATGTTTACTTTTCATAAAATGTAGGTATACACAATTAATGTTATGACTTTAGTTTTCAATAAAAATCGAATTACACACCTATATTTTTTTAAGTAGTACAGCTCAAAAATACATTGCTACTTAGATCAATTCAACGTTAGTTAATGTGCGACAATTAAGCAGAATTTAGTTTGCGAATTAAAATCATAATAATAATGCCTTTAATGTCCGTTTGTTGACATTTTGTATCGTAACTTTCACACCATTACTATTTTCCATCTACCATACTTCCCGTTATTTTACTAAATCTTTAAACTTCAATTTAATTACTAACAATACGCGAATAAAGAAATCACAGGAAATTTTGACAGGTAATCGGCCATGGAATCGAATAAGGAGCAATCTCGATATTAATCGGGACTTAAATGAGTAAAACAACAAAATGGCCGCTACAGGAATGACTATTTTTCAGAAATCTTAAGCTAAAGAAGCGTTAATCTATAGACAAGTGGACAGTCGATGATCCGCAGAAAGAAGCGAATAACGGGAATTCTTGTATAACAACAGTATTAACTACATACACTTACAAACGTTCTCCTTTCCTTCCGAACAACGGAATTAGTTCGTTCCACTGCTAATTACTGGTTAATTCATACAACCCACTGTTACAATATACCATGCTGCCCCACCGCTTGCTCCGCACTCCCCCCTCACTAATGAACAGAATATAAAAGATAGGGAATGTTACGGTATACACACAATCGGACAGGATTGGGGCCGATTGTGCCGAGTGGCTCACCGCGAGGCACCGTCAAATAGTGATAGGTCAAAATAACAGCAAAATTTTTATTCAAAGTTACTGAGTATAGTACGTGCCATGGATCTAAAAGGCTCGGAAGTAAGATGCAAATGGAGGCTTGCGCAGGTACAGTCGGTTGAAAAACTTTCAAACTTGCGCTCTATTATTATTTTTAATTTTTCTTTAATCTAAAGGTCTAATTCCTTGCATATAGTCATCCAGAAAATTATTTTTTGTGCTTGTCTATGCAGAACTGTATTAGGCATCTTGATCAATTAACAATCAAAGAAACAATTTAACAATGGCGTACTGAACTGTACTTTATAGCAGGGAAGTGACAGTTGACAAGACAACCAGTGATAACCAATCACCGACGAGCGCACGTTCTGTGCCGGTAAGTGGAAGGTGGTGGGAGTCTTCCTTTCCCACAAAACAACCAGGACGGCTCTAAAAATGCATATGTTTGTGACTAACTTCAAAACCTTTTAGAACTGCGCCGCGTATTATATCGGCTGTTTAATATGCTGCCTTTTTCACCGGCTCTATCTTATGAACAGCTGTGGATGTCACGCTTTTAAATCTCTAATGTCGATGAATAATCTTATTAAATATTTCATTTTAATTTTTCAAAATAAACTAGAAATATGTACCATTCTTCATATATGACTTTTAGTCAAGTTTTTACAGTTTATTTGATCTAAACAAACGATTTAAAAGCAGGCAACGAGAAATTTTACAGAAATTTTTGTACAGAAAAAAAAATCATTTTGAAAAAAAATATTGAGAAAGCCTTTGTCAGTATTTTCAACATAAATCTGTGGGGAAAAACTTCAAAATCATAATTTACCTTCACGTAATTCGAAATCTCATAACGTGCCCTAAAGAAATTTTGACAAATTTTATTCAATTTTTAGAACAAAAATATGTTTTGTTAAAAGTTTTAAGCAGCAAGGCAAATTTTCTGAAGCTTTATGCTTACTCCCACCTAATAGAAACAGTAATAAAATGGACGCTGATGACCTCAGACGTTGAGCGTCTATAATCTACAATATCTTTTTCTCTCTTTCTCTCAGTAATAAAATGATTTTTTCGACCAGTTTGTAATTTCCCGAGAGCATATTTTACAATCTGAGGCATTAAAGTCACATCATTTGAGGTATCACCTTAAAAAAATTGGCGTAATAGACATCGTGTCATGTCGCTTCTGTCTGGAGGCTCCTGAAACATCGGAGCATTTGCTTTGTAAATGTGAAGCAGTCATGAGGCGAAGACTCCGTCACCTCAATAATCCATTCCCAACACCTGATCAGGTATGGAACACAGATCTCAAAGCAATTCTAGGCTTTATCAAAAGTCTCAATCTCATAAAGATATAAAGGAGTCAGGGCTACACAATAGATCTATCAAGGTCGCGGTGTTGACGAGGAATAAAATCCTCTCGCCCTCTTTTCTTATCTAATCTAATCTAATCTAAGGTGTATTGATTATGATTAAAAAATTAAAGATCTTTAAAAGTATTTTTCCTACCTGACTCACTGTATTGAGCTTGAAGCTGTTTGATCGGCCCGTGTAAAGGAAACGCAAGGACGGGTTAGCAGGGCTGGAACTGTACCCCAATGCACACAATTTGACTTAACTGCTACCGCCTTTATATAGCAAGTTTAGTCAAGCTTTTGTGTAACAGAAACACTGTATATCTCTCGATTAGAAGTGAAAACTTAGCCGAAACACAAAAGTTTGTTAATGGAGATAATACACCTGGATATTTCAAGGTAAACTACCTTCCATTGTGTGTCTTCTAATGCACGCACCAAGAAGCGAGACGATAAAAGTTTTAGTGCCACAGGTGTTTGATAAACTACCAATGTACATTATTATCAAGTTTTATATCTTTCTAGTTTGATACATAAATTATTTATCTGAAAACTTATGTATGTACGAGGAAATAATTGTCTAAAGGCTAGATTTCAAATAAAGGAGATTTTTAAATTTTTGATGAACGTTGCGACATAAACCTATCCTGAAATACTTATTATAAACTATTTTTTAACCGACTTAAAAAAAAAGAAGGAGGTTCTCAATTCGTCGAAATCTTTTTTTTTATTATTTTTTTATTTTTTATGTATGTTCCCCGATTACTCAAAGACGCCTGGACCCATTTTCTTTTTTTTGTTTTAAAGGGTATACATCCCAGGTGGTTCCATATAGTTTTTATTAAAATCGGTTAATCCGTTTTTAAATGACGTCAAAAAATTTATTTTTTAATGTATGCTACCTCGTAAAGCGATTATGATGATTCTTTTCTTATTTAATAGGGCACATCTTTAGGGTGATCCCACATAAATTTTACTTAAATCGGTTCAGTAGTTTTTAAAAATGTGCGAAATCAAATCCACCACTAAAAAGTAAAAAATAAAAAAACTTAAAAAAAAATATTAACCTCTTTCAAAAAAATCACTAAAAAGATGAAAATAATGAAATTTTGAGGTCGGAGCTAATTTCATTACAAAAAAAATCACATGAAATTTTGAGGTCGGCGACTATTTAATAAAAGTAGATACGTAATTAAATGTTTTTGTAATGAAATTAGCTCCGACTTCAAAATTTCATTATTTTCATCTTTTTTGTGATTTTTTTGAAGGAGGTTAATATTTTTTTTTTGAGATCTCAAACTGACGCAAGATTATTATGATTACTTAAGATATATAAATATTTGCTATTCTTTTGAGGTGGTATATTTTAAAAAACCGGCCAAGATAAACATCCATTTTTATATATATACTATATATAGATTCATTTTCGAAATTTTGTGTGTTTATTGATACAAAAAGCAGTGATTTACCTTAAGAATAATTCACAATACAAATGTTAAGCATTCAAAGTTTTTTTTTTTTTTTTTGTTTTTGTTTTGAGTAGAATAATATTGTTTTTAATATCTAATTTATTTTAAAGTGATGCGTACAGACGTTTCACTTTTTGTTACGTTGCCGTTTCTTAACATTTTAAAATTAATTTATTTTTTG
Source organism: Venustoraphidia nigricollis (assembly GCA_034508555.1). NCBI lineage: Eukaryota > Metazoa > Arthropoda > Insecta > Raphidioptera > Raphidiidae > Venustoraphidia > Venustoraphidia nigricollis. The sequence continues at coordinate 964,665 of JAVRKA010000083.1, forward strand.
TAAGTAGTGGTAGGTAGTATTGTTTTATAGAGTGACGAGCGAGAGAGATGGTAGATTACAGACGCTCAACCTACAATATCTCTCTTTATCTCTCGCCACTCAATTTATAATATAATTGAGATCTAACATTGCTCTTGAAATATACATTGAATAGTAAAATTGTAAGAATGAGAAGTGGCTAAATTGTTGATTCCTCGAATTTTCGTAGCACTCAGCCCTAAATACTCGTATAATATAATGAATATACCTCGGCAGATTGATAGAAACAGTATTGAAACACGCCATGTTGCTCTGACATTCAATTTCTATATTATTATGTACATAGTACTGCAGCTATATTCAAACCAATATACTCACAGGCCTGTATTTCAATTCATATTATATATTATATAAGTATTTGTGTTTGACTGTGTGGGTATTTTCTTTATTTAATCTCCAAATTCAATTTTATATCGAAGAATCGAAAATAAATAAAATAAAAATTATAGAACAATTTCCCGTCCTACGATTGAGCTCGTATACTATGTGTATGAGAGAGATAGCACAGTAAAGCAACAGTTGCCCGGAATACCTTAAGCATTATGCTTGAACGAGGTTGATCTCAAATTTTTTAGTAGACGAGGCTCAACGCATTTACAAAATATTAATTTAGTATAAAAATGATTTTTCGGGAAAAAGGACTTTATTTATAAGTAAAACACTTAATATTTTATTTTCAGCGACGTTTCGTTCCTTGTTTGGAACTTTATCAAGCTTTAATAACTGTAAATAAATTTTTTTTTTAAATACAATTTATAAAATTTACAATTGAAAAAACAAATAATAATAATACATACCTATTAAATGTTGTGATTAAATAGATATAAAAGATAATATATATACATGTGAATATAAATTTGAGTTTAACAATATTAATACAAAGTTTATAATAATTTCGTTTTTTTTTTTTTTTCAAAAAAACGAAATTATTATAAACTTTGTATTAATATTGTTAAACTCAAATTTATATTCACATGAATATATTATCTTTTATATCTATTTAATCACAACATTTAATAGGTATGTATTATTATTATTTGTTATTTCAATTGTAAATTTTATAAATTGTATTTTTAAAAAAAATTTATTTACAGTTATTAAAGCTTGATAAAATTCCAAACAAGGAACGAAACGTCGCTGAAAATAAAATATTAAGTGTTTTACTTATAAATAAAGTCCTTTTTCCCGAAAAATCATTTTTATATTAATTACCAAGGACAAAAAAGAAATAAAGTCATTAATTTAGTATAATAGCTTTTGTCTGCTATAATTGTTAAGAAACATTCATTGTTGTAGCACTATACCTATTAGAAAAATTTATTATTCCAACACGTCACCGTCGGGATTTAAACCCGAATCTTTCCACTTTCGCGGTGGAATGAGCTGATCAATTACTGTGGAATAATTTTTCTAATATAGTGCTACAACAATGAATGTTTCTTAACAATTATAGCAGACAAAAGCTATTAACTAAATTATTTCAGCTGGTACGTAGCTACAAGCGTATGTAAAATATCTACTAATACAAAATATTAATGTTGGGTTGCGGAAAGGACTGTCAAAAAATCTGATTTGACAATGACCTCAGATTATGACCACACAGATTTCTCCATTGGAAAAGCTTTGCAGAATTTTAAATTGATTCTGTTCGAAAAATACTTGATCTATTGAAACAAAGTTTATCTTAAACTGCGTATATATCTATTTAACATAGTTTTTGGTAAATTTTACAGTTTAAAACAATATTTATCTACGCATTTTGATGAAAATTTAGATCGAAAAGCGATCTTTTTCTATAAAGAGTTATCATTTGTTTTTGCGTGAGTACAATCTAATATTCTACATGACAGGAACTCTCACAACGATATTATACTGTTCCTGCGTGTATAAAAATTATAATAATATCATCACAATCTAAGGTCATTGTCAAATCAAATTTTTTGACAAAACTTTCTGCAATCCAGCATTATTAAGGTGGTAAACGGTTTGAAGACGTCAAATTTTCTGAGGTATTAAATATCATCATATATATTAATACGTTAAGGTTAAGATGTTTGGGTCCCTTTTTCGACAAAACCACACAATTGCTATCATTTTATAGATAATTGTTTGCTCTACTGACGTCAACAACTAAAAAATTTATTATTGCTTTTGTTTTTGTAAATTTATTAATTATTAAAATTATATACTTATATATATATATATATATATATATATATATATATATATATATATATATATATATATATATATAGATATACATTAAGACACAATACAGCAATGCTGCCATCTGACGGTTCTAACTTTGAAACAACGTCAATATGATTGGCGGTTGGTAAATATTTTCTATTTAATTTTTAATCAAAATTCACGTATAAATTTTTTTCGTATGGCGGCGCTTCAGCTCTACGTTTTCGATACTTGCGCCTCTATATGACAGTTTTAGAAAAATATTTTCTTGAACCGTCACTGGGCTTCGTAATGTAATACAACAAAAAGAAGAAAGTTATAAAGAGTGTGAGAAATTAGAAACGAATTTTAGTGCGAATTATTCGCACAGGTACCGCTAGTGTTTTAAATTAAAAGAAATATACACCTACTTACAGAAAAATAAGTGATGATTCAGTTAGTGACTGGTTACCGCACTGACGTATGAAATAAGAGTTTGGCGCCATGGAAACTTAAGAGTCTAAAAAAACAGAGACAGAACTATATTTCTCTATTTTAACTTCATTTTTGTAGTGTGTATGCTATATAGCAAATACACTAATTAAGAAAAAAAATGCTATTTTAAGCAGTGTATTAGGGACAAAATTTTGTCCAAAAACGTAAACCCACATAATAAAGCAACAGTGTCAGCAGAGTTTGGCACTGCCACCCGGGGTTTTAATTATATTATTATACAATGTAGTATATATTTCGGGCGGAATGATGACTCGTTTTCAAATAATTTCACATCTCATCTATAATATGTAGATGAAGTGACGGAGGCAGGTTCTTAAGTAGTTTGAACATAGCGGAGCTTTATTATAAACGGATTTGCAAGGAATCGTAACTTCACTGTACTGAAATACAACCAACATGTTATCAAATTGATTCAGGCCAGCATTACATTCGAATGGTCTTAAAATAATAATTCGTATTCCAGAAATGTTTCTTAGAAAAGAAAAAAAGGATCCCCCCTTACGCCGCACTTCGATCCTATTGCCTACTTTCAATAGAGACTATATGAGTCGAACCGGATAGCATATAAATCTTAAATCTAAACGATATTATGCTGTATTTAATATAATACCAAAAAACCAAAAGTATACACCCCGCTAAGTTTTACTGAATGATAAAATGAATAAAAAAAACCCGGGTCGCAGTGCCAAAACCCTGCCGACAATATAGTGTATTTGCTTATACAGGCAATGTGGCTTTATTATGCAAACTTAAGTTGGTTTTTGGGCAAAATAAAAAATCTGACTCCTTAATACACCCCTTAAAATAACATTTTTTTTCTTAACTGCAATATTATTATCAATCTAACGTCTACACCGAATTAAATACACCCTTGAATAAATAAGTCACTTTCTAAAAATTAGTGTTTTCAAAAAATTTGTAAATCCGGTCCTGTTGGGCCGATTTTATTAAAATTTTAGGGACACTTTTTAATTGCTACTAACGGGTTAAATGTCAATTTTGAAACGATTCTGAGAATTTTTTCGGTATTTTGGGGCCAAAAAACATTTTTCAACCCCTAAAAACTACCCTTAAAATGGCCCGATTACGCCCATTTTAAATAGGCTTCTGGCGATGATGGATTTCAATACGTGGACCAAATTTCGTTAAAATCAATTAAGTCTTTCGAAAGTTATTGCCCGTACACATATATATATATATATATATATATAAATATATATATATATATATATATATATATACATATATATATAAACATTTTCAAAAATGGTGCCAAAGTGTTTAGGAGGTTATGAAACGTCGAGAAATTTTGGTCCGACCCCTAGGTCCCGCCATCCGACCGATGCCAATAGTGTATGTTGCCATATGGCAAATACACTAATAAATAAACTTAAAAAATATTAAACTCCTTTTATTCACATTTTCGTTAAACATTGATAAAATAAAATACTATTGAATTCATAATTAAAAAAAATATTCAAGTATTAAGGTTATTGAACTGTCAAAAGTTGCTAGTAACACTATAGCTTTTTAATTAATATTTCATATATGAAATATTTATTTCAAAATATTTATGAAAATGTCAACATAAATCGCTTGGTGATTTTACTAGCTGTTGGTTTTTCCATTTCCGTCAGTTTTCTTTGTCGACAAGCAGCACGCGTTTCAACACTTTTAAAACTAATCATTTAATCATATCTACAATATTATACATGTTTTCTTCTCACGGTCCGATGTTTTTTTCCGCCTCATTTCGCCAATCGTTCGTTGCCTTCCCTCGTTACAAACTTTTTGTGTTACAGAAAACCCTTCGTGACCAATTCTTACAATCATACCTGCTCTCTTTTTTCATATTTTTTATGCCAAATCAATTTATAATAATATGTTAATGTTAGAATTCGATAAGTAATGTTTTTATACAACAATAACATTAAAAAACAAGTAAAAATTTTTTTAAAAGGCTTCTATTTACATCTTCAAAAAAGAAAAAATATATTTAATTTAAGTCCGAAATTATAAAAAATTCGAAAAATCTGCGATAGTCACGATCTATGCTTTTATAGTTATGAACCTAAATTACTTGTTTTTGTTCTAATTAGAACAATTATTTAAAAAAGCTTTATTTTTTTTTACCTATTTTACTTTTAAATTGGTACTCATAATATTGTATTTACTCATATTATAAAAAGAAGAACACGCTCTCCCACCACCAATACCGGGACTTCCACCACATATTATTGTTTATATTTTTAAACATACTATTATCTATACATATAAAATTCCGGTGTGGGTGTTTTCGTATTTCTTATCTTCCTAAACGGCTTGACCGATTTTGATAAAAAAAATTGTACTAATGCGGTCACCTGGATGATTCTTAGCTATAATTGGACCCGATAGGTAGCGTTCTCGTTGAGATCCAGATTTTTTTTTTAATTTTCCGTCCCATTTTTTTAATATTTTTTTTTATTTCACACATGAAAACATACAATCCCAAATTTTATTTCAAGATACAAATTTTGCTAGTAAGATCGGTGGCAAGAAAAAGTCTGCCTGCCGGGTCCATTTAAAATAGGAAATTGTATTGTCATTGAAACTTCATACTACTGCAATTTAAAGTCAACTGGACAAGTGAAAGATAAATGAACCTTAATAAAATAGAAAAATATTTAATCTAGAGACGGTTTTTTTAGTCTTTTCTAAACATGTCTATATTAATGTTAACTCACATTGAGCGTCGACAGAAAATTAATATTTTAATGATATTAAGGACGATTTATAAGTGATTAAGATAATTTTAAACGTTTAATTATTTATGATTTACACTCGTTTAGAAATTAATTTCATGAAATATTTATTTGATTTGATTTTATCTTCATTTACATGGTAAAGCAGAAATTTCAAGTGCGTAAATTGTTTATTAATCAGGTCAGTTCAGCGTTACCTACGACGATACACAACAAATATTGGAATTTTAGCTTGGATATTTTATAAGGTAAGGTTCAAACATTTTCAAACTTGAAAATTATACGAAGCTTATTATAAATTTTCATAATTTTTCACGAAACATTTATTGGCATTCCGCGAAACATAGTTTAGGAAACGCCAAAGTAGACTACGAAAAACTATAGAAACGTATGTTTATGTGAAAACTAACTTTGCTGCAATTATAAAAGAGTTTTAGTTTTGTTTGCGTTTTTTAGATCGATATAACTGTAGTAAATGCTAACTACTCTTTATAAAAGAGGAAATGACACGAAACAAAACTAAACTCGCACAATTTCCTCTTCACACAAGCATTATATGATTTGAACCTATTACTGAATTCAATATACAATGAAAAGGGTATATTTTCTTTCCTTAAGCACATTTTCACAGTTTTCATAGCTATTTTTCCCTTCAACACACATTACTCACCCTACGCAAGTCTGTACAAAGTATATGCAGACATTTTTACCCCAAGTGTTACGATTTCTCAGCAAAAAAATCCCCATCTACAAGTTTCACACTTACTGCATACATACCTCTGACGTTTTAAATCAGTGGTTCTCAAACTCTAACATATTGGACGAGCATCGAAAGAAAAACACTGACGCTGTTGTAACTCGCCTCTAGATCGTAATACAGTGGAAGCGAAGGTTTCACTACATATTGTCGCTGCCGTGCTTAATTTCGATTGCGTACAAAAGTGTCAAATTTGTTTTCCAAAATAAGTCTTTGTTTATAAAAAATAGTCATATACATAATCGTATGACACGACATAAAGACGCCTTACGTATTCAGAGTCATAGACTTACATTATTTCATGACAGTGTCTACCAAAATTGTGTTCGGATATATAATTCCCTGCCTGAAGAAATTATTCAAACGACGGTTGAAAGAAAATTTAAAAAATTGGTAAAATCGTTCTTAATGGAAAATATTTTTTATTCGGTAGACGAATTTTTGAACATGTGATATTTTTTAATATTGTAAATTTTAACTTGTACTCTGATGACAAACCCTTTCATTCGTGTTACTTTTTTTAAGAGGAAATATATTATTATTATTATTATTATTATAAACCCCGGATAGCGACTACAGCAAATAAAATAGTCAACAAATATCTATAAATGGATTGAACATTCAAAATAGTAATAACTGCTCACAACGGTATATTTTCTAAGGCTAAATTAAGTTTAGCAAACTATAGCTAGCTTACTGTTAGTTAAAAAACTACGTTCAAACAATTAATAAAATATAATTATCTAAACCGGTGAAATGTAAGCTGCCGAACTTTAAGCGTCTTGTGTTCCAAATATGCAAATTAATATATATTTTGATCGCGTACTTATTATTCTAAAAATGACACGTCTATCGAAGTGATTGTCAATTTTTTGTTAGTTTTATTTTCGCGTTAAAATTAATTTTGTGCGATCAATGTCCAACATAACTCGGTACGTTTCAGTACAAAACATTTGACTACTTCTGTGTTAGTTCAAAGCCTTCAGTACTATATGCATGCGAATTTGTATTTATGCACTATACAGGGTGCCATTTTTTAGCTGAGCATGGAAAATGTTGGTTAAGTCACGTGAAAAAAGAAATAAAAATTTATTAGAAATACCAAGCTAAAAACTTTCTTTCTATTAAAAATAACAACTATAATATAATATACAAAATAATGAATATAAACAAATTAAAAAAAATGTTAAAATAAAACAGTAGGATAGGTGTAGTTTGCTACAATTGCTAAAAAAACACATTGATACAATTCTATATTAGAAAAATTTATTTTCAAACCCTGTCACCGTCGAGACTCAAATCCAAATATTTCTTACTATCGCGGCGGAATGAGTCTACTTTTGCATACTACCTTGTATACACCGATTCTATGACAATGTAAGATGACGCAATAACCCCAGGCTTGTGTGGTTACTATAGGGCCATGTATTGTTCCTAGATGTTATTAGAGTCATTGAAAACGACTAGGGATGGATAATCTTAAATATCGTTATTAAATTCGTTCAATATTACTCTTGCTTTATTTTAGAAAAACGGGATACGAGCAAAATAATTTGTGATTAATTCTTTAACGACCAACATTTTAACATTAATTGTTGACTTTAAAATTAAGTGGCAATAGACTGTGCTCTTCGAATTATACTGTGAGATTTAAAAGAACTTCGTGACATAGGAGAAGTATTACTGATGTTTAAAATTGCATTTAATCTAATCGATACTTTTTGGATTGAATATTGACAGCACTAATATCTCTGAAGATGATACAAACCATAAGTGGTACTTGAGCTATAGATATCATGTCAAATATATATGGTACGTCGCAAGGAGATGATTAAAAGGCAGAATTGATCAAATCCCTAAGGTAGGTGATTAATTCACGGAAGATGATCTTCCGTGAAATAATTATTTTCCTTAGAGATTTGATGAAATCTCCGTTTTTATCATTTCTGTGTGACTTATACATTGATAATTTATCCCAGCCCTAACAGCGGCCATAGAATGGGCTCACACAGGCAAAAAGTATCGCATCATATCCGAATGACTTCCATCACATTTTAAATAAAATACTTTCACCCAAAAACGGGAACAATGACATCTATATTCTTTGATATCAGCATTTATCATAACGAAGAATCAAATTGACAGTCAAACCGTTTAGGCACAAAATTATAAAAGCAAATATTCCAATTGCAAGTAGTAACATCTATCGATTTTTTTTTTTTTTAAAGCCTCAAAACATCCTAAAAATATATTATGTAATTAAGATTTTCCCTTCAAACCATTTGGGAATTGTTTAAAAAAATATATAATGGCTTACACGTAATTGAAAATTTTTCCTAATTCCTTCTCTATTATAATTATTTTCAACAATTTATATTCTTTAAAAGCAATTGAACCTGAAAACTCTGAAATTAATAGTTTAATCAGAGAAAATATAAGGAAAATAGACTACATATATGCAATTTTCATTTACATTTTGATTCGCACACAGGACTTGTGTTTGAAAAAGCTTTTAAATTAAGAAAGTTTTTAATAATCAATTATTGAAATATTCTGCTAGTTTTTCAGAAGGCACTTGTTGAAAAAGTATAACATTGACAGGTTATTCATAATTGTTGAACAGTGCGATATAAAACTCTGTGAACTTATTTTTTTCAATTCTTGGAAAAATCAAACTGTACAAAGTTTTTATAAGTTTGTTTGAAAGTTACAGTTCTGGCAGAATTAGCTTTATTTTTTTATAATTTTATAAACTGACATTTAGCGTACAGTTCTGGTCAAATATTCTTTAAAATTTATTATAACGAAAGTTATGCCCAAAGGGTTATCAAAACCTATAGGGTATTTCCTTTTGGCCTAGAGTCATGAAATTTGGCAATAAGCAATGTCTTATAGCACAAATAAAGAATCCGAAAAATGTAAATTTGTAGTTACATCACAAAAAAATATTTTTTTTCTATAAACATCAAAATACTGCATAGGTACTAGCGACATCGAACGGAATCTCTTAAAAGCTGTTAGTTCAGGCATTTCTGCGCCGAAGTGTATATTACTATGGTCGCTATAACAACAAATAATAAAAATAAAATAAAGTTAATAAATATTCTACGGTGGTACGGAACCCTTCGTTTGCGAATCCGACTCGTAGTTTATTTAATTATTTCATTTTGAATGAACTGTGGTGAATAATAGTATTGAAGTTGTAGATACTAAAAATTAAATAGAAAAACTACTTATATTGGAAGGTTCGAATAAAATTTCTTCCTTATGCAATATAATCTTCATATTTCTTGTGGTGGTGCGAAAAAGCATGAAACCTATTCATGTTTTTATTTGAAATATTTCGTTGTTACATAGAGGTTATGTAAAAACGAAATATTTCAAATAAAAACAGATAAATAGGTTACATGCTCGTCGTTATGGCGGACAATCTTTCAAGACTTGCTCACTTTTTTTCGAAAAGCACTTCATGGCACAAATCCAATCCAATTCGAACGATTGAATTTATTTAAAATATATTTTTGTTATGTTTTTTCTTCTCTGTATTTTATTAACGTATCAAAAAATGCTATATTCATATAACAAGGATTTATACACTAATAAAAATTTGTCACACTTCAACAACCAAACTGGATGCAGGGGTGTATTAAGGCAACAAAACTATTTTCCATTTTATCGAAAATAAGAAATATTTTCACGGAAACTTAAGATCACAGTGAAGCTGGGATGCATAACATATTATTAAAAAATATATATTGAACATTTTTAATTCAAGTCAGTTGTCAACATTTAATGAAATTTTAATCGATAAATTACACTTAAAGCAGGATTTAGAACCTTTTGTTAGCTCCGTAAGACTTTCAAATGATGAACTAAGGAGAAAAAAACATTTTTATTGTCGGAACAATACTGTCATGTCTTTAGAATCAATTTTAAACTAAAAATCAAAGCACTGTCGTAGATTGTATGCATCAAACGCTTTTGTAGATTAAATAATATAGACGCTATCGTTAATTTAAACGCAGTGTAGAACTATTTTTCCTCAGAAAGTTCATAATAGGCAATAACAACCGCCAAATCCTTCGAAAAATATCTATATTCTTAATAGATTCCTAAAGGACAGTGTGGTCTAGTTGTTAGCGTGGTGGCTTCTTGACCGGCCTGGCGTGGGTTCAAATCCCGCATCTGCTCATGAATGTTTTGTGATGTTGATTTATTTGACCCAGCTTTAATATTTAACGTTACTGGTCAAAATACCTTACGGTGGAAGCCAAATCCCCAAGTGATATTCTCTTGTATATTTGCAATGCTCTATATATGTAGTAAAGTCGATGTAAATAAGCCGTTCACATCATGTATTAATATTTCAGCTACAATCCTGTGAATTTTCTTTTGGATGCATATATAAAGGCGTTGTATTCTTTGATCGTTTTTTTTATATTATGAAAGATGCCCTTGCATATGTACGATTCAATTTTACAGTTGGCTGCGATTCTGTCGTTTACACACAAAAAAACTGTTATATGAAACGCACCACCGCCTAGTTTTATTTGCAGTTTGTCACAATATTGTTGTATCTATAAGAAAATAAATAAATCGTTTCGGAATATGAAGTGTCAATATCAAGCAATTAATTAATTAATTGGACTTTCGTTTCCTACTTCACCCCCTTCAAGTTTTGTGCTTCTTCAGGATGCAATCTATCCCCTTGCCAAATTTTATCGAAATCAGTTCAGCTGTCTAGCCGTGAAAAGGTAACTTTCGCATTTAAAAAATTAGTATGAATTTGCGTTGTGTGTTGCATTCAGTGAACCTGTTTGCATCAAAAGCTAAATGTTTCTCCCACTTTTAAGTTGAACGTATAAATATTTAAACAATGTCAGGTAATATAACTGAATTCGCTTTAGTCCGATATCAGTTACCGTTTATTCTAATGTTTTATGCAACTGGTGCATAACTATTCGATATAATGCAGTGGTAAAGTAGCAGGTAACTGTTATTGCAACCGAGTTCTTATTTCAATTTCGCCAATGCAATGCTCGCGTTATTAGTGTATTTGCCATATGGCAACATACACTATTGGCGTTGGTCGGATGGTGGGACCTAGGGGTCGGACCAAAATTTCTCGACGTTTCATAACCTCCTAAACACTTTGGCACCATTTTTGAAAATGTTTATATATATATATATATATATATGTGTGTGTGTGTGCGGGCAATAACTTTCGAAGGAGTTAATTTATTTTAACGAAATTTGGCACACATATTGAAATCCGTCACCGCACGAAGCTTATTTAAAATGGGCCTAATCGGGCTCTTTTAAGGGTAGTTTTTAGGGGTTGAAAAATGTTTTTGGGCCCAAAAATACCGAAAAAATCCTCAGAATCGTTTCAAAATTGAAATTTAACCCTTTAGTAGCAATTACAAAGTGCTCCTAAAATTATAAGCAAATCGGCCCGACAAAACCGGACTTACAAATTTTATGAAAACACTAGTTTGCGTATACGAATTTACTTACTGAAGGTCGTATTTAATTTGGTGCAAATGTTGGATTGATAACAATATTTCAACTAATAAAATTATTATTATAAGGAGTGTATTAAGGGGTTCAATTTTTTTTTATTTTGTCCAAAAACAAACTTAAGTTCATGTAATAAACCCACAATACCTGTATTAGCAAATACACTATTTGTCGGCAGGGTTTTGGCACTGCGACCCGGGTTTTTATTTTATGCAACCTGACTGCAAACTCTTCGATATCACGAAACTGTAGTCACAGTAGGCCAACGAAAGAACTATTTATATTATAAATTATTTTATAGCACTAGTGCACTTATTATTATCTGAAATTAGTGAATGCTTGATTTACTGTTTAATGCAACCGGACACAAAAGCGTACAATGACAGGTATACCTATAAAATTTCCAGTTTTATAACTTCTATAGTGTCAAATTAACTACAGCTTACTTTTAATACTTAAAATTTTCTTAACAGAACCAATTCAGTAGTCAACGTTGCAAACAGCCTTTAGATAATAACCGTGTATAGCACAATGTACATGTTAAATTTCAAATTGGTTAAACCTTGGTTAACTGTTTTCGGGCACAAAACTTCTCGATGACATCCGTTTCATCAAGTGTTTGATTCAACTAGAAATTTTATACAATAGTATATATAGGTAAAATGTATAGGTTTGCCTGTCCTACCTGGGTACGTCAGGTACTACGCATACAGGAAAGGTTTTAAAAAAATATGTGCCAAAAAAAGTGTCTGATTCAAAAGCCAACAAGTTAAGGTAATTTTAAATAAATAAATAAATGAGGCAGACACTTTTGGAGGGGTTCACATTCAACCAAAATCTTCCAGAGTTGAATTTTTAAAAATGAAAAAATAAGTGACTGATTCACGCTGAAATTTTTATAGCAACTTCAATAGATATAATATTTAAAAATATTTGCAAAAACCAAGACACTTTTTCCGGGGTTTAAGACTATTTTTGGGAAAGTGTTTTAAATCGTGCATAAGTACCCATAAATAATTTCCCAAAAAGTATCTGACGTTTTGCAGATATCTAATGAAGTTGCTATAAAAATTTCAGCGTGAATCAATTTTTCCATTTTTGAAAATTCAGCTTTGGGGTATTTTGGTTTAACGTTAACCCCTCAAAAAGTGTCTGCCTCATTTATTTATTTAAAATCAACTTAACTTTCGAATAGTACTTGTTGGCTTTTGAATCAAACACTTTTTTGGCATATATTTTTTTAAACCTTTCCTGTACGCGCAGTACCTGGCGTACCCAGGTAGGACAGGCAAACACACATTTCTACCTGAATCAAACACTTCATGAAACGGGTGTTATGAGCTCTCATTACAAATTAGCAATAGCTTACTTATAGTAACTATTTTATACAACCGGACACTAAACTTTTGACAACTAAACCTGATCGTTCAGCAGTAAACGTTGCGAACAGCATTTACAGAATAACCCTGATAATTGAACTTCACAATGCGCATGTTATAACCTCAAATTGGCTAAAGCTTGCTTGAATATTTTGTGCCACTTGGCACAAAGCTCCTCAAATTTCGATATCAAACCTAGAGTGACAGTAGGCTGTGAACACTACCCACAGTTAAAAAAAAATAGAGAAGAGCTCGTGTCGTCATGTTGAACAGACGGCATGGCGCTGTTTCAGTGTTTGTATTGTGGGGTGGGGGGCGGAGTCACTGGAGTCAGCGAGAGGAGTCAGTCAACGGTTTTATTATCCACTTTGTTTCACATTTTTATGGCGTAGTCAAACTGCAGCCCGGCGCAATGCTCCTACAGGGACGTATTTAATATTATTACTGTTACTGGCAGGCGAAGAAACTAGTTCACTAAAACGAATCGGTCTTTTTCATTTTACGATGAACTGTTTTTGTATGGATTTGGAAGTTCGTGGGCATGTTTAATAAATTGTTTGGTGAGGAATGAACTTTAGAAAGTAAATATTATGAGGCTAGGGTTTTAAGAAGCCATTTACCTCGCACTTTTCGCTTAAAAGCTTAAGGCCCACTTTTGTTCATAATAAAAAAGGGAAAGTGCTTGAATGAAAAAAGAATGTCGTGTCGTTAGACCAAAACTGTATTTAGAGCTTAGAAAAATATTCTGAAAACTTCGTTTGTAGTGCACGTCCACAAATTGTGTAAATGAAACTTTTTTTTTGTAAAAAATGTGTAAAGAAATCGATAAATTAAAAATTATAACGTTTAAATTTTTTCTATATATATAGCCAAATTCATTATTAATAAATACTGATGTAAAATTACCGATTATTAATTAGGATAGTAAACATTTTGGTCGGACAATTTACCGGTTAATTAACTAGCTATCTATAAAACAAAATGGCGGCTTTCGGTTTCTGTTTCTCATAACAACAAAAAACAAAACAATTGAGCCGTTTTCAACAGTAAAATCAAAAGAATTAATTAAATAATGTAGGTATTTATATTTATGTCAATATTGGTTATGAAACAAAAATTAAAATCTCGATCGACAGTTACAATCATACACAATTTATAATAAATTACCGCGGATATTTAGCCGGTAAAAGAATATTTTCTTGTTTCGTAATTTTCAGAGCAAGATTTTTGCCGAAGTTGGGTTTTAGTATTAAAACTTTTTAATTTGCTTACTGATTATCGTTTTTTGTTAAATATCAGTCCGTACCTGTATGTATAAAAGGCCCTATCGGCTTGGCCCAGTTCACACACCTATCCCACCGCTGAAGCATCCCACACAACGAGCAATTTTCCTTCACAAATATAAAATTTTCATGTGGCTCATAGGCATACGAAGGTTAGTGCGGGTTTTCTGCTAGGTGTCAACATTCGGAACGGGACAGTTCGCGCTGTATTTTAGACACTTCGAGTTTTCTTTCACTGACTTGCCGTGCTAAAGGTCAACAACGTTATCCGTTTTTCATAGGCTATTTATCCAATCCATAAAACCCTTCAGAAATTTAATATGGCATGCAAATTATTGTTTAGAAGGATATAGGTCAGTGGTATTAAAACAAAATTTAGTATATGTTATATATTCCTGATGTTTTATATTCTTGTTTTATAAATAAATAAAAATATGTTCATTGCAGAAATCATTTCTAACAACAAAAATCTACAAACCGTACAGAATTCAGTCTAAAGACTGGTTTTCAATTCTGACAATATCTAAAACTAATATATTAATAGATGCGAAAACGGTCGCAGCTGTTAAGAATACTGAAAATGAAATTTTTAATTAAATAACCTGAGTTATTACGTTGTAAAATTGAGTTATTATACAGAATTTTTGAAAAATCTTTTGTTTGAATAATATCAGAAAGAAATTTTGGTGCAAAATAAGAAAAGAACTTTTGGAATTGTGACGAGTTATGTTGAGGGATGTCAAATAGTAAATAACGAGTGTTATAAGAATTAGATTTTAATACTTTCAGAAGAATATTATAAACGTGAATTAAACCCCTGTGATACATATCAAATAACTTATGTTGCAGAATAACATATATCCCTTATTCCTTATTGTCCGAAACGATTGTCGAGAAATAATTGAATAATAAATTTTAGTAGAATTTTAAGTGTTTTTATTTAACTGTTATTATTAATCATGTTCTACCAAGTGCTGAATAAAAAATCGGTGCAAATATTATGTAATTATTCTCGACAATGAAACCATTCGCTTTCTAGGATGACACAAATCCTTTGAGGTGTCTAGATTATTATTGGGGTAGCACAATGCACTGATTAGTGAGTTCAAGTACAACGAGATTTTTTTCTATTCAACCAGATTTCAGTATTATGACTGAGGAATAACCTTTCAGAAATAGTTTTTGATTTTCATGTGCTCGGGACTATAATTAGTTATGATTGAATGCTTTGAACAAAAATGAATCAGGTGTATATATTACGATCAGGGGAGCATGATGAGCCTTTTGTTGGTCTAAATTAAGTGAACTTTTTCCTGTGCCACTTGCATGTCCATTTACATTTACTAAAATAAGTTTCTCATTGCTTAAACACTTAACGAATGACTCACGCACATATCTATGCTTGGAAACAAATCTAATCGGTTTCTATAAAGATACAAAACTATATTCATATTGGTTTACACTGAGGCGTAAGTGCAACCAGTTTTTTTCTAGATGGTGAGAGCTGATTGGATCAGTTTTCATCAACTGTCTGAACACTTGACGAATTGTCTCGGTTCGATATTACGACTCTACCACATGTACGTGTAGGCAAAATAACAGGCTGTTTAGTCAGCAGGGCTTATACTATGTACAGCGTATTCTTTTTGTGTCAAAGCAGTGAATACAACAGCAGTATGAAATTTATATTTTACATTTTATGTTTGACATAATTGTAAAGCCATTTCACTCAATTGTGTTTATCGTTATTAAAAGTGGAGGTACAGTAGTAAAATCTTTAAAAAAAAACGTTGATTTTGGCGAAAAAAAGTGCTAAATGACAAAAATATTATTTAAACCGACACATAATTATTCACACGAAAACTTTACATTCATTTCATTGTTTTGTTTTTTGAGTCAGAAATTGGAAACGTTTTGCAGTTGGATAATTGATAGAGGAAGGCAACCAGATAAAAGTGCCAAACCGTCTCTGGTTAATTTATGGTATTTTACAAAAAGAAAATCCTCAAAAGAGAACAAGAAAATTTTAAAATTAAAAGTATTTGTAAAAAAAATATTGTTTTAACAGTAAAATTACAATAATGAAGAAAACATAATAATTAGTATTGAAATGTTGGCCATTAAATTTCTATATTAAGTATTCTTATTATTTTCTTGTTTTCTTAAAATAAGTAATGAAACAAAGAAATTTAAGAAAGTATCTAGCTATTGTAAAAAACTTGAAAAAATTTACAGAAAAAAACAAATATTGAATAATATTTCTACCAGAAATTATTTTTCATCAAATTTTCAGCAGCTTAATCTTATCAAGACAAACATAAATCTATATATATATCTACATTAAAACAGATGTTGGTATATTTTGACCCACATTGCGCATTACAATGTTAATAATAAACAAAAAAAAAAATAAAACAAGCCAAAAAAGTTAATGATTTGATGACAATTCACGTCTGTAAAAACACTATTCCTTATAATAAAAACGATAAAAAAATATTACGATGCACGAAACAATTTCATTGAACAAACAGTATAACATATACTTTCACATAAATAAAACACTAGTTGATTTTTTAAAGCATCTTTGACAGTAAAGAATGTCTTTCTTATATCTTTATCCCCCTTCTTAAAATTCTTATTTCAATGAGTTACGCACGTAAATATAGGGACAGACGGTTCGTCGTAAAAACGTTGGTATTCAAATTTTGTTTTCCCGACGAATGAGCAAAGCAAACAGGGTTCGTTTAGAGACGCATGTTAATACGTATACTTTAGGATGTTGCCGAAAAAAAATGCATATATAGGGCGCGATTCGTTATTCCTGTCTCGTCTTCTGAAGAGGACAATACCAGCGACGTTACCATAGTTACCATTTATAATTCTACTGTTAGATCAATGGTGCCATCATCAAACACGAAATCATAATGGTAAAACGAAAAATTAAAATGTCGTTTATCACTACATATTAGCTGTATTTTCAAAGACCTCTATAAGCTAGAAACTCGTGTTAGTGAAAACCTCCATAAGTGAAAAAGAGATCGCGGTCCCTTGAACTCTTGCTTGTCCAGGTTCGACTGTAATATCAAAAATTTGTTGCTCTTGGTAATTTCTCCGTAATACTAAAATCTACCCGAGCGAAAAGCTTGTAAATATTTAAATACTTTCTATAAAAAATTGTTTACAGTATTCAAAGCGTCACAAATTCATATCAAATAATAAGAATTCGCTCATATTATAAAGCGTATTTTTCAGAGAATTTTTTAACGATTTATTGAATTTGTTTATATTTGAAGCTGGTTTTCCAAGAATCTTGATATCCATTACAAGCGTCGGGCATGGGTGTCTAGCCGACATTTTCTCCCCCTCCATTTCTTCCTCTGTTTGTCTCTGCCCCTCTGTTACCCCCCCTTTCTTTGAAATTCCTCCATTGCACTGTGCATACATTCATCCCTCCATGCGCGAGTCACGCGAGATCACCAAGAAATTATTTGCACTTCTGGCGAAAGTAAACAAAAGTTTATAGTGTTTTGTTTTGTTGGATGTACAAAGATCATATAGAAGATCCGAATTAAAAGCAGGACGCACAATGAAGCAATCGAAACTTTTGATTAAACGCCTATTGCATCGGATCGTTTCAACATCTAACTGATATAAAAAATGACAATAACGCGAGTGAAGCCACAGATAAAGGCCAGTCTAAATACAAATTTTGGTCCGACCCCTAGGTCCTGCCATTCGACCGACGTCAATATCATGCAGAGACATATTTTGGAGACTTCTTAAGGCTGTCGGAATGCTCTGAATTTAAGCCAAAAATAGGGCTTCGGCTGATAGCTGATTGTACACTTATTCGTCAACATTTTGCAAAAATTCTTTCTCTATAAGGAAGATAAAGGACAAATCAACTTTTGTAATTTATGTACCTACGATTTACTAGAAAATAGTTGGTATTAATTGTGCCAAAAAACACACGTTTTCAATGTCACACTACGACCTTATTCGTACTGATTTCACAAAATTGTTCCATCACATACCTAAAGTGACTCTTCCTTTTTTGGAAAAGTATATTAGAGTAATCAATTGACAACGGCATCCTTGCAACATAATTTTTTAGCCTTTTACCGCTGCGCCTCAGCACAAACTGTGTGAAAGCGATCCAACAATGTTAAGGCTGTCGGAACGCTCTGAATTTTGTTTGTGCTGAGACCCAGCGGTAAGGGGCGAGATAGGCAAAAGACATATTGTGGGTGTGACCTTCTTTAGCTCTGTCTCGCTCAAATCATCCGCCCGTATCAATTTTTGGCTGGTGTCAACTACGAGGCTAAAAAATGTTGTTGCAAGGGTGCCGCTGTCAACTGATTACTCTAATTTTTGGAAATATTTTGAAGATTTAAAAAACTTTTCCGAAAAAGTAAGAGTCACTTTAGGTTTGTAATGGAACAGTTTTGTGAAATAAGTACGAATAAGGTCGTAGTATGACATTGAAAACGTGTGTTTTTTTGGCACAATTAATGCCAACTTTTTTCTAGTAAATCGTACATAAATTACAAAAGTAGTCCATTAGAGACCTAGACTTGTCCTTTATCTTCCTTATAGAGAAAGAATTTTTGCAGAATGTTGACGAATAAGTCTACAATCAGTTGACAGCCGAAGCTCTATTTTTGGCTTAAATTCAGAGCGTTCCGACAGCCTTAACTAGATGTGTAATATTGACGGTAAGTTTTGTTAAGTTTAAAACGGATCTGCCTGTGTTATACAAATACCTTGTTATACATACAATGTGCAAATATATGGAGGTCCTCTTGACATCAAATAGAGTTGAGCTGTGCAGAGTTACAACATACACTATTACTGGCGCCAACTACCCTTGCGCACCCTAACTAAACACGCCTCAGGTCTTAAAACGTTTAGTTGGGCAAACACACGATGCTTCTATTGACATCGTTCAACAATGAACCTGTCTGATGCCATTGTTGCTAATTCAGACATAATTAAACAATATATCATACAATTAAATACTGTAACAAGATAACTTCCTAAAAGCAGCGCTCCTTTAAAACAAGGAGTGTCTTCGTCTATCGAAGAAGCACCAGACACGTCAAAATACCGTAGTGACGTAAAATGGCCGATTATTTACGATAGTAACAATTTTGACCGTATAATTTCTATATCTATAAAACAAAATGGCGGCTTCCGGTTTCTGTTTCTCAGAACAACAAAAAAACAATACATAATAGATCAGTTTTCAACAGTATCTAGAAACGAAAGAATTAAATAATGTATTTATATTTGTGAATATTGGTTACAAAATTAAAATATAGACGCTGCTTTGTATAATAATAATAAATAACGGGGGCTTTTCAAAATAAATTACCGCGGATGTTTAACCGGTAGGTTATTCTGTATTTATGTTCGTGATATTTTTAATATTCTAACCATCATTTAAATAAATATAATTAGTTTTTCTATCTTTAATTTCTCCTTTACTGGCAAAATCTTGTTTAGTAAAGTATTGTCACAGCATTTACATTAAAAGTTTTGTTCATTCTGACTTGACTTTTTAGTTCCGGATTCTTTAAAAATACAAAACCTCTGAATTTTCCATTATTTGAAAAAAACTTATTTTGCACACGCTGCTATGAAACTATTCACATAGGTTAATATAAAGCTGGCGCCCCTACCGGTAAAGCTTTGCAATACACATCAGCATTTAAAAATACAAAACCTCTGAATGTTCCATTATTTGAAAAAAACTTATTTTGCACACGCTGCTATGAAACTATTCACATAGGTTAATATAAAGCTGGCGCCCCTACCGGTAAAGCTTTGCAATACACATCAGCATTTAAAAATACAAAACCTCTGAATGTTCCATTATTTGAAAAAAACTTATTTTGCACACGCTGCTATGAAACTATTCACATAGGTTAATATAAAGCTGGCGCCCCTACCGGTAGAGTTTTGCAGTACACATCACCATTTCTAAATAATTTTATTCTAATAAAACTCTATAAGCTACTTTGCGTTGTGAACAGAGTTATTGAGTTTCTATAGCACACCACTGTATAACTGTACAGAATATTCTGTATTCACCTATTCTATAGGAAAGATAATATGTATAAAATAACCGTGTTGATGCTGGTTTATAGAAAGGTACGATGCATCGAAAAGGGTAGACGGGGGTCTAGAAAGAAAGGGGTTGAATAAGACTATAACAAGACTATATGTGCAATGTAGGCGAGGTTACTAGAAAAACTAAGGCTGGGCGTTAGCATTGTTGAAGGTGTGACACGGCGAGACGCGAGGGAGGACAGGGGAAGTAGGCTTGTGACGTTCTTTTCCAAACAGTTGGAATAACAATAATTCAAAACCCAAACCATGGGCGTCGGTGACGTAAGCAATCGACTCAACCAATCATAGACATGACCACGTTTATAGCTTTTTACGCCCAACCTTCTAATATTGTAGTAACCTTGCAATGTAGGTACGTAAATATCGTAACATGAAATAAGTGTAAGAAAGCTTTAAAAAATTCACAGTTTTATGAACACACTGTAAGTGCATACAATTTTTTTATTAAAAAATAGAAATGTAGCGTGGCTCTGAATCGACTTGCGGTATCTGGTTATTTTACCGGAACCAATTATTTGGTGTTAAGTATGAAGGACTTATGTCGCAAAGCCTAGTTTTAAGTCGTTAATACTAAAGCAACGAGAATACAATTCAGACTTAAGTGCTTTATATAACAGAGAATTCTGGATTCAATTTTCAACCAAATTTCAATTTGAGTCTGGTTGGATTCTTTCAGAAAATTAATAACTTCGAACATAAAATAAAGTGTTGGTATCATATATTACATAAAGAATATGTTTTATAAAAGCAAACAGAAATAAAATTTAAAAATCAAACTTAAATTAATAATACATGAAGCATAAAATAATGAAGATAAACCAATAACAGGTTGTTAAAAAGATACTTCAGTTTACGGCTTTATGAAAGAACGACAAATTGTCCATCTTCACAATTTTCAGTGCATAATTTATGTAGACAATATACAGGTACAATCGGTATAATATATTATTTCACAAAGGTGTGTTTTATCGTTATGAAATATCTCCCTTAAGGCTGTCGGAACGCTCTGAATTTAAGTCAAAAATAGAGCTTCGGATGTCAACTGATTGTAGACTTATTCGTCAACATTCTGCAAAAATTCTTTCTCTATAAGGAAGATAAAGGACAAATCTAGGTCTCTAATGGACTACTTTTGTAGTTTATGTACGATTTACTAGAAAAAAGATGGCATTAATTGTGCTAAAAAACACACGTTTTCAGTGTCACACTACGACCTTATTCGTACTTATTTCACAAAACTGTTACATCACAAACCTAAAGTGACTCTTCCTTTTTCGGAAAAGTTTTTTAAATCTTCAAAATATTTCCAAAAATTAGAGTAATCAATTGACAGCGGCACCCTTGCAATAACATTTTTTAACCTCGTAGTTGGCACCAGCCAAAAATTGAAACGTGCGAATGATTTGAGCGAGACAGAGCTAAAGAAAGTCACACCCACAATATGTCTTTTGCCTACCTCGCCCCTTACCGCTGGGTCTCAGCACAAACAAAATTCAGAGCGTTCCGACAACTTTAGTACTGTATCAAAATTAATGTTTGATTCGCCATTTTGGGGATAATTTTTCTCTCTAATGACGAAAACTAAGTTAATATTTTAAAATTAATGTCCTCATTAAAAAATTACAGTTTAAAAATTTTAACAATTTCAATACAGAAAATAACATTCAGAAAAATAAATGTCGACATCTGGTGGCAATCTATTTTAACAGTTGTCAGTAATATTAAGTGACGTAGTGGCGTTGACGTCCCTGAATAGAATAGAATAAAATTTATTTCCACCCTATTATAACCGACCACTAATGGGTCATCTAGTTTAATTAATTTCTCTAACGAGACAAACATACCGAATCACTTACGAGTTATCCAAACACACTGTATGTAAATATCTTCTACGTTTACTATTTTTTCTATGGTCGTATAAAACACATAACAAACTCCTTTTCTCATCTCGCAGTTTGCTTCGTTTTCAGCTCTCTTTTTTGGAAAAAATTCCAGTTTATTTTATGAAGGATATAAAGTTGCGTGTAGTTTTTCCATAAACTGTTATATGCAAAGCTGCTATAAGCCATTCAATAATAGTATGAACCAAAAAATGTTATCACAGCGGGAAAGTTATATGTCTGTAGGGTGGAGGCACACGTTAAGGTTAAAAAACGGGACAACAAGATTGGTACACGCCATTCAATAATAGTAAAAACCATGAAATTACTTACTTGCTGGATGAAGGCAAAGTTACTAGACACTAAGGTTGGGCATTAGCATTGTTGAAGGTGTGACACGGCGAGACGTAAGAGAGGACAGGGGAAGTAGGCTTGTGACGTCACATGGAGTCTTTTTCCAAACAGTTGGGATAACAATAATTGAAAAACCTGGGTAGAATAGTGGTGACAGTACTAGACTCGCATTCGGGAGGTACCGGGTTCGAATCCCGGCGGGGGCAGATGTGGCTGGGACTTTTTCCTAGTGCCTCTCGCCGAGAAACGATAATTCCTGTACCGATCATCTTGATTGAGGTTTTCCATGGTTTCCCTCAATTAATTCCAGATAAATATCGAGATGGTTCCTTATTTGAGGCCATGGCCGATTACCTATCAAACTCCTAGTTCAAAAATTACCTACCTTATCCTAATTTCCTATAATTCCTTCATTCGCCCATTGCTATTACATGAGTTGAAGTTGTAAAAAATTTAGAAAATAACGGGAAGTGATAGATGAAAAAATAGTCATGGTGCGAATGGCGTCTGTTATGACATAAAAGTCGAGAAACGAACGTTAAACGCATTATTATTATTATTATTATTACTTTTAATGTGAGCAAAAATAAAATTCTGCCCATCTACTTGTTCTACCGACAATTACATCATCGTTCTTACACACTTAGAAACTGATTATGATTCTAAGAAACGCAAATAATAAACATGTATTTAGAGTTCAGGGTAGCCGTGAGTAGGGTGCGTGTACAATATTGTAGTTAGTATAGTAGGCTGGCCAAAGTGCTAACGCGTTAAACGCGCGATCTGTATCGCCGCTGGATCCGGAGAGCGGTTGTGCTCCGGTACTCCAAAGCCGCAGTACACTGCGCCATGTACTGTGTATACAGTATCGGCAAATAAAACAAACTTGCTATTAGTCAAACGTTCCTTATGACACCTGGTGGAAACAATTCGAACTACAGAGACTCTGCTCAGTTGTGGCGGTCATATTTTATCACACACATAATATATATTAGCTCCATTTTCGTAATCACACCTTTTCTCTCCATTTCTTTTCATTTGTTTTCGAACTTTATCATTTTCAAAGCGGATAGCGTACTTGACGCGACGCCATTTTTATTATCTAGGCATTAGTTTGCATGGAAACATTCACACAAAAATGACAGTGTCATGACAAATGATAAATTATTATAATTATATACGTGCATATTATTTTATCAACGACCTACCGAGCTGGGTAGAGTAGAGGTCCGGGTTTCCTACTGTCTCTCGCCGAGAAACGGTAATTCCTGCACCGGCCATCTTGATTGAGGTTTTCCATGGTTTCCCTCAATTAATTCCATATAAATATCGAGATGGTTCCTTATTTGAGGTCATGGCCGATTATCTATCAAACTCCTAGTTCAAAAATTACCTACCTTATCCTAATTTCCTATAATTCCTTCATTCGCCCATTGCTATTACAAATTTAGAAAAATAATGGGAAGTGTGATAGATGGAAAATAGTAATGGTGCGAATGGCGTCTGTTATGACATAAACTCGAGAAACGGATGTTGAACGCATTATTATTATTATTATTTTATCAAAGACCTAAAAATGTTAAATCCATTTCATGCAATTTTATATCTAGACACTAAACAGTTAGTAGCTGTCTGCTTTGAAAATTATAAAGTTTGAAAGCAAGTAATTAGTAAAAAATGGAAGAAAAAATGTGTATACGAAAATGGATTTAATGTATTAGGACAATTCCATGTTGTAAAACTAGAAAAATATATCAAAAACTTCATGACACAGCGACAATATAGTTTTCACCATAACCCGTGCATGCATGATGCAGGATTACAAATGTCACGAAAAATCAAAATACTGTGAAGTTCCGACGCTGAAGTCGTGAAAATGTCATGACAAAGGAATTTCTAGTTTTCACAAAGAAAAAAAATAGCATTTCGTGTCATGACACTAAAAGTCATAGTTTACTGTAACGTGTAAACGTAATAACTATCTGTTAAACTGTATCCTAATTGATGCCGACATCTTGGTTCATGACGTCGCTGGACTTTCACCAATAATATATTCCTACCCTTTTTTTTTATTGTTTTAGTAATACGTGCATGCCGCTACTTACAATTTGTTTATATTCCGTATTTTGCAATTTCAATCACAAAACAGCAAATATTTATTTCAGTATTTGTGAAAGGTATGTGAAGTTGTCAACAACAAGCAAGCTTTTGTTTGTTTTCCACAACTGGATGCAAGCGTCACGCATCACTCTAGTTTCTTACTCGCTCGCTCGTACATGTGGTGTGTGGTTATTGTTTCAGCCACGGAAGGGATATTGTCATGCGAAACTGATTTCTCACATGTTCAAATACTATAATAATATTACACAATATGCATACATGACATAATATATGGTTCGTTTTAATATCTGGTATACACAACCAACTCAAAATCAGACGTTTCTATGCAAGATCCTAGAGTTGGGTAGCTCAGATCTAAACCGGTTCAAAGAGCCGACTCCGACAGAAGATCCGTGAGAGCCGACTCATTTTTTTTTTGAGCCGACGGATCAACGAATCCGCATAACTCAGTGAAACACTTAACACACGCAGAAGCACATTTTACACTTACGTATCAGTTCTTGCTTTGATGC
The DNA here is from genome assembly GCA_034508555.1 of Venustoraphidia nigricollis. Lineage (NCBI taxonomy): Eukaryota > Metazoa > Arthropoda > Insecta > Raphidioptera > Raphidiidae > Venustoraphidia > Venustoraphidia nigricollis. The sequence goes on from JAVRKA010000083.1 coordinate 990,071, forward strand.
ATCTGTCAGCTCAAATGACTCATGCATCACATGTTTGGCTATGCATTCTTGATTCCATACAGATCGTGATATGATTGACTGAACTAGGTAACTCAGTGGCAGACTGCAGTAACATATTCAGAACTCGGCTCTTTTCGGACCGGTTCAGTGAGCCGGCTCACATACGGGATCCAGATGCAAAGATGCAGATCACTAAAAAGACCCGTTTTTCCCATCTGAATAAGATCCGTTGAACGTGCTTGCAAAATCTGGACTAGTTGTGATAGAAATCGTGAATTTTCTATAGTCGAGTAGTACTTGCTACTAAAGTATAGGGAAGAGGTAAGAATCGTTTTCCCCAAAATGTTTCATTTTTAACACGCTTTTATTAGTTTCACCTCTATGTTTATTTGTTTGTAAAGGAATCTTTGAACGTGAAATTGTCCCACTTCAAAACGTAAGATTAAACTGAAATTTTGCACACTTATCAAGGACCGATGACAATTGTTGTTTTAGTTTTTACATTTAATTTGTCGAACAAGTCACCAACGACAAGATAGGAAGATACTGGGTGTCTGTTACTTGGTACATGGGAACTCGCTTGTTCAAGTTATAGCAACTTTATGTATCTTATGCGCAGCTTAGAGGGAACTTTGGTCAAAACATTTCCTTGGATATTACCATATAAAAGTTCTTACAACTCATGCATTTAGGAGTATGTTTTATGATTCTATATGGATTCCAATAATATTTCAGTTCTCCATGTCAGAACAAACACCCATAACTACGTCCCTGTTCTGTCGTTTAATATTCCAGCATTTTAAATGAAACTGCATTACGACGACAAAGTAGAATTTACAGAACAAATAAACATTTCCGCTGGAAAATATCAAGGTGAAATGTTATGATATTGTCTTACGAAACTCAATTTCTTTTAAAATAAAATTTTCAAGGAAATTTGAAAGAATAAATTCTACAAGCGTATTCTTGAAGCATTTTTTAAATTTTTGTTAAAAAGTACCATAAGCCGAGGCTTCTCTGACGTAGGTTGATATGTTTTTACTTCATAACTTTTCTCTGTTACAAAATCTTTAATTTTCAGCTATCAATTCCTGGTGGAAGTTAAATTACCAGCCGCACCCATATTAAAAAAATATAAATTATTTTGATGTCAAAGTAGTCTCGCACTTTTTTGGCATATCTGTATTTTTCAAAATATATCAAAGATACGCGTTGATGGATTTTTTTACAGCATTTTAAAAGTATGCAATTAATTTATCTATATAAAAATAGTCTACTAAATATTATTGGTATAATAGAAAACAGTATCACGGGTAATTGGAATAATGAAAATAATTCAATTTAAACACTCATTGATTGCAACGTTTCGTCTTTTCTTTAATTAAGACTTTTTCAAGCTCTAAAAAATTTTTACAAAAATTAACATTCATATAATAAAAATATTAAATATTATGGATTAAATAATTTACTAAAAAGAAACAATGGTGTGACTAACCTCAATATGCTTAAACGATAGTTAAACTATGATATAATATACAATTACCCGTGATACTGTTCTCTATTATAACATATATCTGGAATTGAACTTTAAAGATGAATTGTTGGTATATTTAAATCAGAATATTACAAAAAAAATCTCTTGAAACATATTACAGATTTTGACCGTATATTCCTAAAATTAAAATAGGCCCTAAATTAATCAATATTCTTCGACAGTTTGTTAGAGATTTGTTTGTAAAATGATTTAAAACACAATAAAAAAATATTATTAATAATCACAATTTTTTCACAGGATAAAAGGCTTAATAAAAACAATATGTTCTTATTAGGTTTTATTTACGGTCTAACGTTTCGGTTGAACTTTCAACCATCCTCAGAGACCTAGGATTGCAATAATAAAATCAGTACACATAATAACATTTTCAACTATGCAATTTTCATATCTTTGCATTAACAATCTTTCTTACCTTAATCCTAATTAAACGCCAAATACTTTAAAACGTAATTGTAATTTTTCATACAAAATAGTCTTATTTTAATTAAAAATGTTATTCTATTTTTCAAATCCAACATAACTAATTTATATACTATGCTATTACATTTATTAATAATCTTTTTAACAACCAACATTGCTATTTTATTACAAATGGTGGAATCAATCTTTATTTTCAATCGCATTTTTTTTGTATTTTATTTTATTTTATGGTTTTTAGTTAGTGGCTGAATATACAAATAGTATAAAAGCCAAAAAATTTATAAAAAAAAAAAAAAAAATCGCATTCTACGTCAGCCTCTATGCAATATTAGTACGTTTACATGTTATTTTTATATTATTAATTCAATCTATGGTATGATTTATTTAGTTTGTTTACAGTATAAGAAATTTTTTGTTTCATTATAAGGTACAGAAAAATTATATTATTAATAATAGTTTCTATTTTACAGAAGAATTTTTTGTTAATATGTTTTTTATATGTGCCTTGACTGTGTTAGCACCATTATTTGACAATTATAAAAAAATTTAAACTCCAAATTAGCAATCTAACGGCAAAGCTAGTGATTGGGAAAAGTGTGTAAATATTTCAAAAACAATCTATATAATGAAATGGTTTGTTTGTTTCAAACTTTGGCAACACTTCACGGTTACATAAACGAATGACTGTATAAAGTATACCTCAGTCAATGTTAACGTATGTAAACTAATTAATCGCTTAAACGTGATCGAGATTTTAAATGTAAGCTTATATTACGTCACATTAACTTAACACTGACTAACTCTATGTACATTTCAAATACTATGTGCACATTGAAAGCACTGCATATAGACCGTAACTGGAGAACTGACTGAACATTGGTGGATGGAAATGTATGAAAATTAGTACGGATAAATGATAATATTGTCACGAGCATTTTGACAATTCAATTATTGGTCTTTTTATTAACCTTTTCGCTATTATACAGTTCAAACAAAATCGCTTTTACTGTGTTACCAAATCTGAAATTGTTCTGCTTACCTATTGGTCGAAAAATTGAGAGGCGGCATATTGTAATAATTTTCAATTAACTAAATCAAACTTTTTATTTAAATTGAATTAATTTCGAAAAATAACAATGTATTTTAATACAAATTATGAAAAAATTAGAAATTTTTTAATTTCTTCTCTAAATTTTTGCAACGGATATACTCGTTTGTAACACATAGAAATTACAATGGAAGACCGAATATATACGTGTGTAACTGTGAAAAGGTTAGACTTTTTCAAGCAACTCAACAAGTAATGGACTAACTACATAATAATTATACAGTATATGAAATTAATGAAAAACTAATATTAAAAAAATAGTTAAAAAGAAATATTTTTCTAATATTAGTTTATCATTAATTTCACGTACTTTATTATTATATTTTGAGTTGCTTGAAAACGTCCTAATAAAAAATAAAAATATCAACCTCCTTCAAAAAAGTCACTAAAAAGATGAAAATAATAATGAAATTTTGAGGACGGTGCCAATTTGAAACTTAAAATTAATAGGCATCTACTTTTATTAAATTGGAACCGAGCTCAAAAATTCATTATTATTTTCATCTTTTTAATGACTTTTTTGAAGGAGGTTGATATTTTTATTTTAAAAAAGTTTATTTTATTTTTTACTTTTTAGTGGATTTTATTTCGCACATTTTTAAAAACTACTGAACCGATTTAAGTAAAATGTATGTGGGATCACCCTGAAAATGTGCCCTGTTAAATAAGAAAAGAATCATCATAATCGTTTTACAAATGTTAGAGATATGAGGTAGCATACATTAAAAAATATGTTTTTTTGACGTCATTTAAAAACGGATGAACCGATTTTAATAAAAACTATATGGGATCACCTGGGATGTATACCCTTTTAAACAAAAAAAGAATTTTTCAAATCGTTTCTTCTTCGAGTAATCGGGGAACATACATAAAAACTAAAAGATTCTGAGGAACTGAAAACCTCCTCCTTTTTTTTGAAGTCAGTTAAAAAGACGAAACATTGCACAGTAATAATTGTTTAAATGTTTTTAACATTGAATTGTCCAAATACCCGTGACAAATGCAAATATGAAGAGCCCTATTTTTTTTGCCCTATTTTTTTTTTTGGAGAAAATCGACACATAGGTACGCAAAAGAAATGTACGCTATAGTGTTGTTTGTTTAGTATTCTGTTTAATTTTCCAAGAAAGTGTAGAAATTTTCTTAAGATCGGTCAAAAATAAACTAGTTAGGTAGCTAACAAGCATGCTTTGGTTAATTGTTGCATGTAAAGCCATATTATGTAACCATGAAAATGTTTAGCATAATAATAGTTGCCCGCGTCACCGCACGCTTTAACAGAAATTTTATTTTATTTGTTATAATATATCAAATGTTAATATTTTTAAAGTTGGAATGGTTCTGTCGCCCAAATGACTGGGATTTTTAAAAGAACTAATGTCTCTGTTGTTTATTTATTTTTGCTGATAAAATAAAGAATTCCCATTATAAGTTTAACTGGTGAGTAAATTATTTTTTGTATTAAACGCGTTTACCTAAAACATTAGATATATTAAACAAAGTGTGATAATAAAGTAATTTTGTAGTAATTTGAATAATTTATTACTGTCCGACGATAATGTCCTGTCACAGCGGACCGATTAGTAAGCTCGGTATTCTACCGCCTTCAGTGGGTAGACAGAACCTACACAGGACATGAAGTAGAAACAAAGAGAAAAAAGCCAGACGCACTTTCACTGTAGAAATGTGAATGGTTAGTTCGATCGTTAGAAAGAGAGAGATTGTAGATTATAGACGCTCAACATCCGAGGTCATCAACCGAGCGAGTAGAGTAGTGGTGAGAGCACTAGCCTCGTATTTGGGAAGTACCGGGTTCGAATCCCAGAGGAGGCAGATGTGAATGGAACTTTTTCCTACTGTCTCTCGCCGCCAAACGGTAATTCATGTACCGACCATCATATTGAAGTTTTCCATGATTTACTTCAATTAATTCCAGATATATATCGAGATGGTACCTTATTCGAGGCCATGGTCGAACACCTTGTTCAATAATTGTCTATCTTATCCCAATTTCCTATAGTTTCTTCATTCGCCCACTGCTATTAATTATGTTGAAGTTTTAAAAACGTAGCAAATAGCGGTAAGTGGTAGATGAAAAAATAGTAATGGTGCGAATGGAGTCTGTTATGATATAATGCGGAGCCCCCAGCGGCGTCATTTCCATCCTCGCAGCCAACACAAGCTCCAGCAGCGCATCCAGCAGCAAAACGAGCAGCAGTCTTAAGAGAGCAGCACGAAAACTAGATTGGTATTTTTTATATTAAAATAAAACATTTAAATTTTTTATTTAACTGTGAAGTTAAAAATTCATAATGAAAAATTATAAATCAACTGAAATTATAATCAGAGATGAAAACCGCACGTTTAACTTTTTTTTAATAAACTATTTTTCCTATTAGTTTTCGAACTCCTGGAAAAAATCGCAAATAATATAAAGCTGTGAGTTGTAATCAATATTCCTATAACGAACGTGAAACGCTTACGAAGTTAGTTCAAAATATCATCAAATAGACTTCTAAATTCAACGGCAAAAAAGTTTGTTTCTAGGAAAATGTTACTTATACAGTTTTTAGGCGAAGCTGTTTTTCAAAAATATACTACGGAAGTTGCTAGAATTATTAGATTCATTATGAACTTAAATTATTAAAAATTATATTTATCCGTTTTAGTAGGTACACTGCAAAAAGAACTCGTTCTTATAAAAGTTTTTTTTTTAATATTTTATTTTAAATTTTTAGTTGCGTCTTTCTGCCGCCATATTGAATTTTAAATAACGTCACACAGCTTACTGTATTCTACTTGTCATGCTTTCTCATTTGATACCCATATCAAAGAGGTCGCGCAGTGCAGGAATTTCAACTTTTTGGTCGTGTAGTGTATAGATACTATTTTTCTTTATACCCGGTCAAAAGTACGTACTTTCGTATCAAGTGTGCAAGAGAAAACAGTTTCAATCCGCTTTTACAGATGGCGTGCGAGTAATTCCAGCAGTGCATAAATGTTAGGCTTTCTGCCTTAAAATCAAAGCCAAAAGTACGTACTTTCGACCAGATATACAGAAAAATATTTTTAACCTACCCTCGTATTATTATCTGCATAAACGTAATAAAAAAACGTGAATACATTAAAATAATTCAATATATTCACAAGTATGTAGTTAAATATTTGAATAAAAAACATTATGCCGGCCATACTAGTGCCATGTTAGCCATGGCAGTCATTATTTATTTATACAACAAGCTACCGTTTTAGCATAAATAATCAATACATTTTTACATAATAAATGAACTGTGCTAACATGGTTGTATTATACATTCATAATATAATACAGACATACCTATGGAAGTACACAATACATGCCTACATTATAAATAAATCAGTTACAGTATATCTCATTTATAAAGTAAAGTCTGCCTTTTGTCAAATCATACAAACGTACAAAATAGTGTTGCCATTGGAACATAATTTTTCCCGACTCGATACGATACCAACTATTTGTAGTGTGCTTGCCATACATGGCATATACACTATTGGCGTTGGTCGTATAGCAGGACCTAGGGGTTGAATCCCTGTTTAAAATGAACCTAAACGGTTTATTTAGCGGTTGAAAGTTGTTTCAGAGCCCAAAAACACCAAAGAAATTCTCGGAATTAATTCAAAATTGAAATGCAACCTTTTAGTATCAATCAAAAGGTGCTTCGAAAATTTTAATAAAATTGACTCGACAGGACCGGACTTAGAAATTATATGAAAACGCTTGTGGGTATAGAATTATATTTACTGAAGACTGTTTATAATTTTGTGCAGATGCTGAATTGATAAAACGGAGACGAAACATTAAAATTAAGAAAAAATATTATTTTAAAAGGTGTATAAAGGGTTTGTAGTTTTATTTTGTCCAAAAACAAACATCAATTCTCATAATAAAGTAACATTGCCTGTAATTAGCAAAGACACTATGTTGTCGGTAGGGTTTGGAACTGCGACTCTAGTTTTTTTTGTCCTAATTTCTGAAACGAGAACGAGATTATATTAACGAGATCTCGCCGAGACTAGAAGCGATCTTCAAAAAATATCGACAAAAATGTGGCATATCGAAATTAATCAGTAATTTAAATATAGGTAAGAAAAGTATTTACAATTCTTTATTACTTTATAAATTTATTCAGAACATAAATAAATAAAAATTAATAATTGATATTAAGCCTCTAAAACCATACTCCTAAAAATTATTTAAAAATTCAATAATAAATCTCAGGTATTTGCATTAATAATACAAAACAATCTTGTTATTGTTAATCTAGCTACGTTTCGACTACTTTATTTAGTCTTCGTGAGGCTCATAACTAATAAATGAAATAATCAATCAAATGATTGATGTTTAAAAAATTATAATATTGAACACACATTGTATTTAAAATTAATTAAATAATGTTCAAAAAGATTGGTAAAGTTTCAAATTTAGTTATTTTTACATGAATAATAAAAAAACACATGCTTTTACTTAATTGCAGTATTTGAAAAAAAAAATACAAAAAGTATATTAAATTAACAATACAAATACTGAAAAAGTATTTGAAATATAAGTAAATAAATTAACGTACCCCGATGTGTTAATTAAGTGAACTCAGAGTAGATTAGCAACGAGTCGCCACTGATAAACTGCTCTGAACAAAAAGGTGAACCAAATGCATACGAAGTCACAATGTTAACATTAGTTCAGCAATGTGTTACTTTTTGTCACAGAGGAGTAGTGTTTTTGCTAAGTCTACTTTCCGTACAAAATGATAAATTGACTTTAGTATATCTGTGTTTTTATTTATTTGTACAGTTCGTCCTATTTATTAACAATGACCAAACACTAATCTGAAATAAGAGAGCATTTGAAACTCTATTGTACTAACCGCGATTGAGATGAAACTCGACAGCGACAATAAGTACTGGAGTCTTTGGCTCACTCGTATTACGGTTTAGTGGCGAGTTACAACAAATTGGATAGAAAAACCTCCCCATAAAAAATACATATATGTGCCAACTTTCATGATAATTGGTTAAAGGTTTCGGAGTCTATTAGTCACAAACAAAGACACCAATAACCATTTTTAGATATACCGTGGGATAATTGACAAAATCGGATCTTCACGAAAATCCTAGGAAGATTGCAAAAAACCGAGTAATTGGAATCCGGTTTTTTGCGAAAATCCGATTTTTTATATTATCCTACGACATATATGCATATAGATTAGAGCAGGCATTTTAAATATGTCAGGAAAAAGAAATAATTCAACCAAAGGAATTTATGGTGTAATTAAAACTATAAATTCTTTCAAAAATATTATGCATTTTCAGTTTTATATTCCAAGATGACTTCAAAATCATAGGTAGTATGTAGTTTTGTGCAGATGATAAACTGACAAAACAAGGATGAAATATTACAATTAAGAAAAAAATTATTAAATGGGGTGTATTAAGGAGTTAATTTTTTTATTTTCCACAAAAAGAAACAAATTCATATAATATATAATCACACTGCCTGTATTAGCAAATACACTATATTGTCGGCAAGGTTTTGGCACTGCGTCTCGGGTTTTTTATCACTATTGCACCAATATTTCTTTTGGAGATGCTGATGATTTCCCAGCCCTATTAAGATAAATTATAGATTTTGTTTTATATAATTATATAATGTCTTATTTTTGCAATGCTGCAGTTAATTTCATTTTTATACAAAATTTAGTTTTTAGTTTTTTGTTCAGTTGTTAATCTATACTAATATTATAAAGAGGAAAGATTTGTATTTTTGTGTGTTTATAATGAATAAACTCAAAAACTACTGTGCCAATTTAAAAAATTCTTTCACCATTAGAAAGCTACATTCACCCTGAGTAACATAGGCTATATTTATTGCTAGAAAATATTGGGTGTTTTTAGATTAGGTATATACCGGGTGTTTTTAGATTATACCGGGTGTTTTTAGATTATACCGGGTGTTTTTAGATTATACCAGGTGTTTTAGATTATACCGGGTGTTTTTAGATTATACCGGGTGTTTTTAGATTATACCGGGTGTTTTGAGATGATACCGGATGTTTTTAGATTATACTGGGTGTTTTTAGATTATACCGGATTTTTTAGATTAGGTATACCGGGTGTTTTTAGATTATATAAAACGCGTTACGAAAAACGTCTTATACGAAAGGGACTTCGTTTCAAACGCGTGTTCCGCGACACGTTCCAAGTTTTTTTTTAAATTTCTTTTTGGGAAATAAGATTTTTCTTCGATTTTTGAACATTCACAAATAAAAGCGATTGAATTCGCGCAAATTCAATACACGTTGAGAATTTAATGATAATGATTCTCATCTTTTATATCCTATATATTACATTTACACCCGGGCGAAGCCGGACTGGGCCGCTAGTAAAATATAAAATGAAAAACATTATTTTTCTTAAAATTACTTATCTGACAAAAGCTACAAATTTACTCTATCTACAACAGGAGATAATGATAATATATGTTTTCTAACAATATTTAAAGTATTAGCATATTTCATGAAACTTTAAATTTGAAATTAATAATAATACATATTTATTTGCAAGGCCAAAAAAAAAATGGATACAAAATGTCAAGAGGTACATATATAATAATTATATCAACTCATAAAGATCATAAGCCACAGATCATAGAAATGTTGTTTTAATTCTTTTTGGAAATTACATGAGCTCTTTGACAATACTAACAGCGGAGACGTATCAAATATTATAAGTTTGTTCGACACAACTGGCTTTAACGGTAATGTTAATATACATGATATTTGTTTTAGCTGCCCATTTGTGCACTTATGTAAATATTCTATACCTACAAAGTTAATGCTGAATTCAATAACTAATCGAACGGCATTCGGTCACTACTAATTAAATGACCCGTGCACAATATCTATTTGCATTTACTTTACCGTTTGTGAATAAAGTAAATATTATAGTTGAAATACGAGATCCTGTTTGGTTCTGTACTTCATCAGAATATTGAATCAATATTGAACGAACGTAACTATAACTTAATTTTTTTCAAAATTAACAATTTTATGTCATATTCTTCAGTAAATTAAAATCGATTATCGAATTGCAATTAATGTAAAAAGTTATTTTAACATTATCGATTTCATATTCGCGTTTAAAATATAGAACATGGAATAATACAAATTTGATATACGTTTCTTAAAATAACTTCTGTACTAAACTGTAGTAATCACTGAATTATTAGTGTAGTTGCCATATGACATGTACACTATTGGCGTCGGTCGAATAGCGGAACCAAAATCACACGATTCTAAGCAGCTTGGCGCCTTTTTTGGAATTAAATAATAATATAATAAAATAATAATAATAATGCGTTTAACGTCCGTTTCTCGACTTTATTTCATAACAGACGCCATTCGCACCATTATTATTTTTTCATCTACCACTTTCCCGTTATTTTCTACATTTATAAAACTTCAACTTATGTAATAGCAATGGGCGAATGAAGGTATTATGTGAAATTAGGATAGGATAGGTAATTTTTGAACTGGGAGTTTGATAGGTAATCGGCCATAGCCTCAAATAAGGAACCATCTCGATATTTATCTGGAATTAATTGAGGGAAACCATGGAAAACCTCAATCAAGATGGCCGGTACAGGAATTACCGTTTCTCGGCGAGAGGCAGTAGGAAAAAGTCCCAGCCACATCTGCCCCCGCCGGGATTCGAACCCGGTACCTCCCGAATGCGAGTCTAGTGCTATCACCACTACTCTACCCAGCTCGGTGCCTTTTTTGGAATTGTAAACATATGTCTATGTATATTTGTGCGGGCAAAAACTTTCGAAAGAGTTAATTAATTTCAACTAAATTTGGGTCATATGTTGGAATCCATCACCGCACAAAGCCGATTTAAAATGGTTTTATCGGATCATTTTAAGAGGTGTATTTAGGGGTTAAAATTTGTTTAGAAGCCAAAAAATACCGTGAAAGTTCTCAGAATTGATTCAAAATTGAACCCTTTTGGTCGCAAAATTTATTTTATTAGCTGTAATAACGCACCAAGCTTCACAAAATTTGGGTTGCTGCTTAAAAATCTCAAAAAACATTTAAGGCATGTCACGAGACTTTAAATTACGGGAAGGCAAATTAGCATTTTGAAGTTTTTCATTATAAACCCATTTGGCTCAATTTTTTTTAATGTTTTCTGTACTAAAATTTCTCATTCTCATTATTTAAATCAAATAAACTGTAAAAACTTAGCTAAAGGCTCGAAATTATAATGAGATGTTTGGACAATTATTTCACAAATGTTTATTACTAAATTATCAACGTTTCGATATCAATGATATCTTCATCAGGCTTCTACAATAAAAATATATAAAATATATGGTATTTTATATTTTTATTGTAGAAGCCTGATGAAGACGAAACGTTGCTAATTTAGTAATAAACATTTGTGAAATAATTGTCCAAACATCTCATTATAATTTCGAGCATTTAATAATATGGACGTAAGAAAACTCTACTTAACTAAAGGTTATATCGAAAGAATTGTGAATACTTCTAGTGTATTTTGTAAGCATATACATCAAAAATTAAATAAAATTTGTCATAAAAATTAGAGGTTTCCGAAACGCAAGCACATTTTACATCCAACTGCTTGTAAGTTAGAGCTACGCAAATAAAAAAAATGCATCTTGAACAGCAGGTTAACAGTTACCGTAAACAAAACAAGGTCAAGCGAGTTTAGCTGTCGTTGATTTTTACAGTTACTGAAAGAATGTTCTTTATACCTGCATCAGCTTTCCGGAGGGTTATATTACTGAGCCCCGACTACCGGGGTTTGTAGACAGGCGGACTGTGAAAACGAAATCAAAAATGACAGACGTTATAAAATAAATAATATTGAAAACAAAGCGTAGAAAAAATATATCAGTCATATGACGGGCGTATGCAGCGATGAAAAAAACAGGAATGAGGATGAAACGAGTCATGCATATTATACAAATAACGTACTGTAAGTGGACCAAATGAAAGCTGGATATCGAAAGCATCTAGTTTGAAATATAAAGAATTGAAAATGTGCGATTAATATTCGTTTCTTACATTTATATATTATGTAGTATCAACCTCACAAATGTTCAAGACACTGTGTTTATTTCTGACCCGTATAAATTATTCACCTTAATTTACAACGTGGAAGCTTTAGATAAAAAAGCTTCTAAAATAATTATGTTTGTCTTCACAATGATTTTTATAGATATTTTTGCTTTGTGGCTCGGCATATACAATTAATTGAACTTTAATATAACGAAATTCACGTCGCGTCGTTAAAACTCTAACTATTTCTTTCATCATCATGAAGTTCCATATCCACAGGATGTTGGAAACCATTTTAATCTATAAATAGTTAGTGATTTTAAGTCATTAAATGTGCTAATATTTCGCCAATCACCGAGTTGGGTAAAGTAGTGGTGACAGCGTTAGACTAGCATTCGGGAGGTCCGAGTTCGAATCCCGGCAAGGGCAGATGTGGCTGGGACTTTTTCCTACTGCCTCTCGCCGAGAAACGGTAATTCCTGTACCGGCCATCTTGATTGAGGTTTTCCATGGTTTCCCTCAGTTAATTCCAGATAAATATCGGGATGGTTCCTTATTTAAGACCATGGCCGATTACCTATCAAACTCCTAGTTCAAAAATTACTACGTTATCCTAGTTTCCTATAATTCCTTCATTTGCCCATTGCTATTACATAAGTTGAAGTTTTAAAAATGTAGAAAAATAACGAGAAGTGTGGTAAATAGAAAATAGTAATGGTGCGAATGGCGTCTGTTATGACATATAGTCGAGAAACGGACGTTAAACGCATTATTATTAGTATTATTATTATTATTTAGCCTCGTGAAACATATCCTTTCATTTTGCCACATAAAATAAGTCTTAGTAACTATGTCCTCTGCACGTTTGACCAAACTAACCAGTAATTCTTTTCTCGTAGTTTACAAGAATTATTTATTTACTTTGGTAGCGTATACACTTTCATGGGATGGACTGTATTCTGATGCTGGTTTCAGGTTTACTGCAGCAATATTGATATTTGCAGATAGCTACAGCTATAGTCATAGACGTAGGTCCGCAAGAAACAAATAAATCACACAAATATGATTTGACACGTACGTAAATGGTAGGATCGCACCAGTGTTAAATCAACATCTCCACTGTCTGTTACTTGGTTCAACAGTCATACTGCAAACAATAATAATATATAGACAGCACAAGATTAACTCAATTTGACCTCTACTCAAGAGATGGGTAAAACGGGTCTTTTTAGTGATCTGCATCTTTGCATCTGGATCCCGTATGTGAGCCGGCTCACTGAACAAGTTCAAAAAGAGCCGAGTTCTGAATATGTTACTGCAGTCTGCCACTGAGTTACCTAGTTCAGTCAATCATATATAGAATCAAGAATGCATTGCCAGACATGTGATGCATGAGTCATTTGAGCTGACAGATGCATCAAAGCAAGAACTGATACGTAAGTGTAAAATGTGCTTCTGTGTGTTAAGTGTTTCACTGAGTTATGCGGATCCATTGATCCGTCGGCTCAAAAAAAAGTGAGTCGGCTCTCACGGATCTTCTGTCGGAGTCGGCTCTTTGAACCGGTTCAGATCTGAGTTACCCAACTCTAGTACTTACACTAATTGACAAATTAGTGTAAAGGTTTTCGTAAAGAATCAATGATAAAGTTTTGATAACTTTAAACAAAATGTTATTGAAAAAAAAATTTAATTATAATAAATGATTCTTAATACAAAATACTTTTTACGCGACTGCCAAGAAGGGTTGTTTTTTTCACGTATCTATGTATGTAATATTCTTTATTACCTCGTATCACCCAAACGGCTGGACGGATTTCTAAAATTAATGTATCGTTGGATTTGTCTCGCCAACCCGAGTCGTAGGATAAGTGACGTCAAAAAAACCAAAATGGTGGATTTTAGGTGTCATAAGGTGTGACTCGAAAATTTTTTTCCTCGCCAAATGAATCAAGTAGGACATCAATATGAAGAATATTAAAAGTGATTACAAAAATATACACAACTTTTATGTTTAAATGTAATTAGGAAAGGCAAATTGGAAAATGAAACTATTAACTGAGCCATTCTATAATACTTTTACCTCGAAAGTGTCAAGACTATTGGGCATATATAAAAGAAAATAATCTTTTAAAACTTCAAAGTTCAAATGAACCAAATTATTTGAAAAACAAAAAACTCGACTGCCAAAATGTGTCATTGAAAAAAAATTGACAAGACTAAAAAAATGAAATAAAAAAGTAAATCAAAAAAAACCCGACTGCGTTAAAGACGAACTATAAAGATGGAAACAAGATTAAAATGTTAACATGCAGTCGGATGCATCCGACATTTCTATTCAATTTGTTACAGTTACTGCATGTATGCCTCCAACTGCATGTTATAAATTAATCTTGTTTCCATCTTTATAATTCGCTTTTAACGCAGTCGGGTTTTTTTGATTTTTTTAATTTTCTTCTACACTAATATTATAAAGAGGAAAGATTTGTATGTATGTAATGAATAAACTCAAAAACTACTGTGCCGATTTAAAAAATTCTTTCACCATTAGAAAGCTACATTCACCCTGAGTAACATAGGCTATATTTATTGCTAGAAAATATTGGGTGTTTTTAGATTATACCGGGTGTTTATAGATTATACCGGGTGTTTTTAGATTATACCGAGCGTTTTTAGATTATACCGGGTGTTTTTAGATTATACCGGGTGTTTTTAGATTATACCGAGTGTTTAGATTATACCGGGTGTTTTTACATTACCCCGGGTGTTTTTAGATTATATTGGGAATAAGATTTTTCTTCGATTTTTGAACATTCACAAATAAAAGCGATTGAATTCGCGCAAATTCAATACACGTTAAGAATTTAATGATAATGATTCTCATCTTTTATATCCTATATATTACATTTACACCCGAGCGAAGCCGGACTAGGCCGCTAGTTTTTTATATTAATGACGATCGGCGACAATTTTGATAATTTCTTAAGTTTAAGCGCGAAAAAAATTTAGGAAACGCTGCTCTAAGGATTTAGTCATTCAGTGGGAACATTCAGTTATAATATATAATATAATACATAATATATGTGGCATACTCGAACTGCTATGTGTGTTGGGGAGTCGAGGCGAAGCGAGCGGTTGAGTGGAAGCGACATGTCGCCTATAGTCAAGCGGCTCATGATCGATTACTCGACTCTTCGAATTCACACCATCTATGCATCTATACACATATCACATACTCAATGTACAGCCAGATGAGAACAACACTATTCGCGAAATGAACAAAAAAACAACAATAAAAGAATTTTAAAAAACTAAAACAACACGCTGTTATGAACTAAAAAATGCTAAATAATTTGACAACAAAATTAGCGTTACTGTAAAAAGCGCATAGTGCTTAATATCGGTAATAAATTTTTCATTTATTAGCTAATTGTAAACGTAGAGCTATTATGGAAAATTAAGTAGATAACACCTCACGCTTTTTACAGTAAATATATTTTGTTGTCAAATTATTTTGAATTTTTAGTTCATAAAATAATTTTAATTCATCTTTAAAGTTCAATTCCAGATATATGTTATAATAGAAAACAGTATCACGGGTAATTGGAATAAAAAAATAAATCAATTTAAACACTCATTGATTGCAACGTATCGTCTTTTCTTTAATTAAGACTTTTTCAAGCTCTCAATATGCTTAAATGATAGTAAAACTATGATATAATATGCAATTTGGCATTACAAAAACAATTAATTGCATATTATATCATAGTTTTACTATCATTTAAGCATATTGAGAGCTTGAAAAACTCTTAATTAAAGAAAAGACGAAACGTTGCAATCAATGAGTGTTTAAATTGATTTATTTTTTTATTCCAATTACCCGTGATACTGTTTTCTATTATAATAATTTTAATTATAAGACTAAAAAATTATATTTCATTTGACTATCATGTAGGCAACGCAACGCACGTCACTGTAAAGTGTATTAGCTTGCTTACTGTAATTTTTCGAGTTTTTTTATCCCGAAGGTCCTGGTCAGGATAACGGGACAAATTTATTAAATTATTATATTGTCATCGACCCTTGATAAGTTTTAGTTTAATCTGACGTTTTAAAGTAGGAGAATTTCACGTTTAAAGATTCTAATTCAAACAAACAAACAGGTGAAGCTAATAAAAGCATGTTAAGAAAAACAAACAATTTTTAGTCCCTTTAAGTCAGGGGTGCGATGATCTACAACAAAATATTCAAGCGAGAAGCGATCGACTAATAAGACATATTTACGAATGAAAAATATGCAGTAAAATTAGATATATACTTTTATTGGTGATACATTTGTTTACCTAAGCAAGCGCAATTAAGTACACCTATTATTAGATAGATGACGATGTGACCGTTGTGCCGACGAATCGCGATTTTATTGTTAATGCAGATTACTTAAAATATAGTTATACCTGGCGAATTCCTGCTAAAACTGACAACTGAGTGCAAATTTCCGAATAATAACGACATTAAAGCAGGCGAAACTAAAAGAAAAAGCGAGTTAATATACATAAATAAATAAATATTTGCATTTGGATATTATATGACAGATATTCTGATTTTAGTAAAGCACTTCGGCTGTCAAAAGCATTTTAGTTAAAATTTATAATAGATTTAATATTAGCTATTTTTGTCGAAGGATAATTGGCGTGAAAATTAAGGCCATGACAGGATAATAAAAAAGTAAAATGAAAGCGTGATTTTATACGATGCAAACAGCGCCATCTATGCGAGGTAAATAATATTATCTCAGCTAATTGGAGCATTATTTCACATGCTAACTTTTTATCCGCCTACCACACATATAGATCGTCGGTTGGATGTTGAATTATATGGCGTCCACACAAAAATTAAACTTATATTATAAAGATGTAAAGTATGGATGTAGGAGGTAATCCCCTAAACTAGACATCCGATTTAAAATCGGTGCAACAGTTTTTGAGTTAACCGGAAACTAACAAACATATATGCATAAAAATTACGAAAATGATTTATTGAGTCTAGGTTTCCTGCAAACTTACAACCATAGTTACAATTTTATTTTCTAAAGTAAAACTTCTTTAGGCGAAATATGAGAAGTAACTCAGATCGTTTCTACCGGAAGTAACTTTTTCTCACAGAAGTAACGTTCAGTTTATGCAAAGGAGTGTCGACGTATTGTTAGAAGTTTTATAAGGTATCTGTTGAAGCTTTTAGTCAATAGATGGCCGCACAGTTGTAAAATTTCTAGCTTACCGACATACATTGTGCCAGATATCATTCATTCATTTTGTCACGTTCACTATTTAACCTTAAATTAAATTTAGCAAATTATGATCTATTGTCGGTGTTACATTACAATGTAAATTAATAGATCAAAGCAAATTGTTCAATAAAGCAGCAATTGCTTTAAAAATATTTTTTTTTTATCAATTTTTAAGTGAATATTTCCCAAAAAGTGAGAGTAATAAATAAAAAAACCCGGGTCGCAGTGCCAAAACCCTGCCGACAATATAGTGTATTTGCTAATACAGGCAGTGTGGCTTTATTATGCGAACTTAACTTGGTTTTTGGGCAAAATAAAAAATTTGACTCCTTAATACACCCCTTAAAATAACATTTTTTTTCTTAACTGCAATATTATTATCAATCTAACGTCTACACCGAATTAAATACACCCTTCAATAAATAAGTCACTATCTACAAATTAGTGTTTTCAAAAAATTTTTAAGTTCGGTCCTGTTGGGCCGATTTTATTGAAATTTTAGGGACACTTTTTAATTACTACTAAATGGTTAAATGTCAATTTTGAAACGATTCTGATAATTTTTTCGGTATTTTGGGGCCCAAAAACATTTTTCAACCCCTAAAAACTACCCTTAAAATAGCCCGATTGCGCCCATTTTAAATAGGCTTCTTGCGGTGATGGATTTAAACACGTGGACCAAATTTCGTTAAAATCAATTAACTCTTTCGAAAGTTATTGCCCGCACACATATATATATACGTATATAAATATATATATATATATATATATATAAACATTTTTAAAAATGGTGTCAGTGTTTAGGAGGTTATGAAACGTCGAGAAATTTTGGTCCGACCCCTAGGTCCCGCCATCCGACCGACGCCAATAGTGTATGTTGCCATATGGCAAATACACTAATAAAAGGGATATTTGTAATGATTTTAGTTCAAACGTAAAATATGCCACTAAGCCAAATAAGTTTTACTTTAATCGCGCAAAAGTTTTTTTGTGTTGAATGTACAGTTGAGTTAAAGATAGTTTTGTATCGAACCGATACGTATATTTGAAAGCAAAAGGTGCGCTGCTTTGCTTTTTAGCAACTTCAGTTAAGGCAAAAATTAAATTTACGAACGACAGGTTTTCGCTATTTGCAGCAACAGTCGAGTGCACTAGATGTATACATACGCCATGTTTACGAGTTGCTACAAAGCGACCAAACATGCTAATTTATTCGTGACGTTTACCTGAACACTTGAACAGCTTATTTCAGAAAAAAAACTGGTCAAGTACGAGTCTCACTTGCACACGAAGGGTTGCGTAGCCCCGTACAGTATTTATTAACTGTATTTTATTTTTATTATTAGTGTATTTGCCATATGGCAACATATACTATTGGAGTCGGTCGGATGGCGGGACCTAGGGGTCGGATCAAAATTTCTCGACGTTTCATAATCTTCTAAGCACTTTGGCACCATTTTTGGAAAAATTATATATATATATATATATATATATATATATATATATATATATGTGTGTGTGTGTGTGTGTACGGGCAATAACTTTCGAAAGAGTTAATTTATTTTAACGAAATTTGGCACGCATGTTTAAATCCATCACCGTATGAAGCCTATTTAAAATGGGCCTAATCGGATCATTTTAAGGGTGGTTTTTAGGGGTTGAAAAAAGATTTTGGGCCCAAAAATATCGAGAAAATTCTCAGAATCGTTTCAAAATTGAAATTTACTCTTTTAGTAGCAATTAAAATGTGCTCTCTAAATTTGAAAGAAATCGGCCCGCCAGGACCGGATTTACAAATTTTATGAAAACACTAGTTTGCAGATAATGTTATTTATTGAAAGGTGTATTCAATTTGGTGTAGATGTTCGATGATAGTAATGTCGCAATTAAGAAAAAAACTGGTAATTTAAGGGGTGTATTAAGGGGTTAAATTTTTTATTTTGACCAAAAACAAACTTAAGTTCATGTAATAAAACCAGACTGCCTGTATTAGCAAATACACTATATTGTCGGCAGGGTTTAGTCACTGCGACCCGGGTTTTTTTGTTGTTATAACGACCATAGTAATGCACACTAAGGCTAAAAGGCCAGAACTAATAGCTTTTAAGAGATTCCGTCCGATGTCGCTAGTATGCACTATTTTAACGTTTATTGAAGAAAAATTTATTTTTTGTGGTGTAACTACGCATTTACGGTTTCCTAAACTGATTTTTCAATTTTTATTAAAAAATAATAAATTGAAGAAAACAATGTTCTTTCCCTTTTTATATAAATTTTCTTTACTTTCCTGGCCTGAAATCGAACGTGAAGAGCGTTTAGTACCAGCCGATATAAAAGAAGCCGATATACCCAGAGACCTGGCCGCTGAGAGCACAGCTTCAGACACATATACATATAAAAAGTTTTAGTTTTTCACTTGAAAAAAGTGGAAAAGTTTTTCTTCATTGTAATAAAAAGTAAAAACGGAGTTAGGATACAAAAAAGTTAAGGTAAGTGCATTTGTTTTTCTTGTACCTGCCTAAAGTACGGAGAACGCAAAGATCGCTCTAATTAATTCAGGTACCTACTGAAATCGTGTATTTTTTTTTGTACGGTAATTTTCTTTTTTCCTTTCGTTTCTTTTATTTAACTTACTAAATATGTATTATGTAACTACAGGTACTTTTTTACAGATTACTGTCGCTATACAAGGTTTCTATTTATTTCGTTCATAGACTATCAAATGGCATGAAATATTGTTATTAAATTAAAAAAACCCGGGTCGCAGTGCCAAAACCCTGCCGACAATATAGTGTATTTGCTTGTATAAGGCCGTGTGGTTTTATACTTTTATTATGTGAAATTAAGTTTGTTTTGGAGCAAAATAAAAAATTTAACCCCTTAATACACCCCTTAAAATAACATTTTTTTTTTAATTGTAATATTATTATCAATCTAACGTTTACACCGAATTAAAGTCACCCTTCAATAAATAAGTCACTATCTGTAAACTATTGTTTTCAAAAAATTTGTAAGTCCGGTTCTGTCGGGCCGATTTTATTAAAATTTTAGAGACACTTTCTAATTACTACTAAAGGCTTAAATGTCAATTTTGAAACAATTCTGAGAATTTTTTCGGTATTTTGGGGCCCAAAAACATTTTTCAACCCCTAAAAACTACCCTTAAAATGCGCCGATTACGCCCATTTTAAATAGGCTTCTTGCGGTGATAGATTTCGTTAAAATCAATTAACTCTTTCGAAAGTTATTGCCCGCACACATATATATATATATATATATATATATATATATATATATATATATATATATATATATACGTATATAAATATATATATATATATACGTATATATATACGTATATATATATATATATATATATATATATACGTATATAAATATATATATATATATACGTATATATATATATATATATACATATATATATATAAACATTTTCAAAAATGGTGCCAAAGTGTCCGACCCCTAGGTCCCGCCATCCGACCGACGCCAATAGTGTATGTTGCCATATGGCAAAATACACTAATTAGAGTTTAAAACAACTAAAACACGATTTTATGAACTAAAAAATTCAAAATAATTTAACAACAAAATTAGCTTTACTGTAAAAAGCATGGAGGGCTTAATATCGGTAATAAATGTGTCATGTACTAGTTAATATGAACTTTGACTGTATTTAAATTAAAACATAATAATTGTAACGTTAAGTGATAGTTTCTATGATAGAAATACTAAAAAACACTGTATATATCTTTATTTTTAAGAAATTTAATTAGTATTTAATAAGTAAAACGTAATTATATCACTCTCAAGTCACGTAACAATAAACACCAATCAGAGTGCATGATGTCACTGGCTCATCAACATCATCAGACGGTGTCATAAAATAGGACGTTGTTCACGCTGTCAAAAGGCTTCATTGTTTGGTTTACATTTTGAGTGTGTAATTTATTCGAAAATTTCTATGACAACAATTACGAAAAAACCTATTACCTCATCAGTTTAGCAGCGTTTATGAGCCTAAGACGTCACGGCAGTCACCTGACAAGTATTGATGTTTTGGAGCGAAATTTGAAACGGAATTTAAAATATAAGATTTTTAAAGCGTGAGTCGTATTTAAAAAATTGTAATAAATATTTGTGGTTGTATTAGGTACTTATGCACGATTTAAAACACTTTCCCAAAAATAGTCAACATCCCTATTGTAAACGTGGAACTATTATGAAAATGTGAGTAGATAGCACTCCACGTTTTTTGCAGTAAAGCTAATTTGTTGTCAAATTATTTAGAATTTTTTAGTTCATTAAAGCGTTGTTGTTTTAGTTTTTTTAAACTCTAATTTTATTTCTTTCTTATTTTACGAATAACTGAAGGGTACCCACGTATCATCCAGCCAAAAATTAACAAACAGACCAACTAAGACCCGGTTTCCCCCGTTAGCTTCAGGTACTAGTTACATCAATGTCTAAATAGTAGTGCTAGCTTGAAACCATAAAACCATCTGTACTATTTTATTACTCCGTACAATAAAATATTACATAAAGTTTCAACGACGGCTATCAAAATCTGAACATACCGTAACAACGGTAACGTAAAGCCGTGTAACATAAAATTACTATTCTCTTTCAAAAAGTTAAAAATAAATTATCAACTTGAAAAAAGAGATATTCATTTTACAAAAAAAAGTAAAACGCATATATATATTTAAACGTAACTTTTTCAAATTCTATTTAAACTGCAATATTCTTTTATACGAAAGCTGAGATTTACATTAAAATATTTAAATATTTTATTTTGTGCTACCTTTTATGTTAAATAGTCATTATTTAGTTAATTTCAGTAAGTCGAGTTCCAAATTATTTCATAGTAGCGGATCTGTGCGAATACTTTGCACCGTTCGTGGTAAGTTACGCAATATAATAGAATGGACATAAATTTTATTCTATTCTATTTAGAGACGTCAGCGCCACTACGTCACTTAATATTACCGACAACTGTTAAAATAAACAAACTGCCACATTTGTTTTTTTCTGAACGTTATTTTCTGTAATGAAATTGTTAAAATTTTTAAACTGTAATTTTTTAATGAAAACATTAATTTTAAGATATTATCTTATCTTTCGTTATTAGAGAGAAAAATTATCTTCAAAATGGCGCATCAAACATTACTTTTGATACAGCATGAATGAAGATATTTCATACCGACAAAAAAACCTTTGAGAAATAATAGACACCGATAATCACCAACACAATAAATTAAAGGATGTGTCAAAAGTACATCTAAAGATAAACAAATTATGCTGCAACATTTTAACAGATACAAATTACATGAAAATTCATAACGTATTCATTAATATTGATTTCAACGATTGGAAAAAGTAATATTTCAGTGGAAAAAATCATGAATATTGTTTGTACCCTGCAAAATATTGTCACCTTGCGTAAAAACATCACGTTCTGAGTACTTGTGCTCCAAAGTAAAAAATATTGACATTCCCTGGATTCGAAGAATGAGATATAGGTTCTTAACGTAAAACCATAGTTCAGAACCTCTTCAACTTCAATCTTCTCTCGTTTTCTTTGACGAAAAAGCTTCTAAAAATCATCTAATGCTTTCAGACGAACAGTTAATTCTGTATTCTAGTGTTTTTCTTGGCATAAGATTGATTGCTATCTTCACTCCGTTGCCAACACAACTTTCCCTGCCGCAGTCTCAGCGTGCGCGCCAATAAATCCAAACCCCGATGGAGTCACCGACTGCTGTCACTATTGCAGCTCTGTGCAGACTGCCTACATTACCGACACCTATGCTTCGAAAGGAGCATAGAAAAAATGTTCATCGAAGATTTAAAAGACGAGGAAAATGTTTTACTTATATAAACTTAGTTAATTATTTTAATACAGAAATCGCCCTTAATATAACAACTTTCAGATGACCTTCATTTGAAAGTTACGTTGACTTTAAACAAAAAAAACTTTGATATGTTTGACAAATTTAAACGAATGTTTGACCCATAGTATTTAAACGAACGTTATTCAGTATTGTTCAATGAATTGTGTAATGGTTTATGTTACGTAAGCTGCGGATACTAACCCTACTGCCAGACTATGCTCCTCGCACTGCTACTCGCTTTGCTGATCGCGCTGTCGCGATGTTGCCCTAAGCGGCCAGACACTGCTGTACTCGCGAGGCTCCGCACTCGGCTTTCGCCTTTCGGCAATGGAGGTCGATATTGTGGCAGCGTGCCACAGTCGGAGAGCTAGTAACACGTGTTTCATGAAGTGTTTGATGCACCTTAAAATTTTTCAAATGTAGTATCTATGAGATAAAAAACCAGAATACCTGTGTTGGCTTAGCCCAACCCGGGACACCAGGTACTGCGCATTACAGAAAGGTGTAATAAAATTGAACCTGAAAAAAGTGTTTAATTCAGAGGCCAACAAACTTTAATCGAAATTTTAAATGATTTTAAAAATACAATTTAATAAAGCAGACATTTTTGAGAGGGTTTACATATAATTAATCCTCCCCAAAGTTTTTTTTTTTTAATACTATTTGAAGTGTTTGATTCACTCTGAAATTTTAATAGCCTCATAATTAAATATTAAAAAAATTAATAACAAAAAGCCACACACTTTTTCCGGGGTTTAATTACCGGCAGACATGAAAATAGCTCTTATTTAAAATAGAAAGAGATAGGTAGTGCGTGGTTGGCGGCGTGAGTGAGAGCAGCATCACGGCAGTAGTTGGGCTTAGACGACACAGGTATTCTGGCTTTTTTTTTCATAGATACTGAATTTGAAAAATTTTAAGGTGCATCAAACACTTCATGAAACACGCGTTACTAGCTCTTGGACTACTATGCCTTTATACTTAGACCGCTTGATGCGTACTGAGTGGCGCGGGAGTATGTGGCCGGCTTACTCGCGTTCTTATTGCCGGTCCTTTGACTCGCGCACAAAAAACCGACAATCGAAGGAGCACTGGGCATGACGAGGAACATGAAGTGCGGCATGACGAATAACGCGGCCACACAACGTCTCTGCCTCCTTTCCTCGCTACTTCCCATGCCACTCGTCGAGTGTGTGGCTGAGGCATAATACTGTAAAGATTGTAAGCGCATGCAGTAGCATTCTATGTTGAGACAGGATAGAGTTCACATTCATTGTATTGCTGAATTGAATATACTTTATTTAATAATTGAATAATTATTGGTTTTATCATTTTATTTCCTAGACAAAATAGTTATATTTAAAATACATTATAATATTAAGGATAAATTTTTTGAAAAACGAAATTTTACTAGTAGAAGGTGAAAATCACGCAGCGACAAATTTTGTCAGAAAACAATAGTATTCAATTATCTCGAAGTATCACAAAAGGTTAGAAAAACAACGCTATTCCATATAAGGAAATCCTCGCATCTATTTTGAAACATAAGAAGCATTCTAATTTTGATTTTTCTACGGTCACACATTTTTTGTGACAATCGTTTACATGTCCCACGCACATTTAGCTACATTTTATATTATGCCATTTTCAAATAAAATGTCTTTTATGATTTCCTTTTATACACTCACATTTTAGGTTGGATTTAAAACTAAATCATGTCCAAAATGCGGTGACGATTTATTATCAGAAAATTTAAGAAAAAAATAGTAAGATTAATTAATATAATATAATTGGGTCAAAAACAAATTAAAGTATCAATAAACAGTTGAGATACATGTTTATTCAATTATAAATATTTTTCAGTGTTAATTATTTGAAAAAAGTTCATCAGAAAAAAGTATGGTGTACGTAAAGGTTTGGTATGGTGGTGGTGGTGCCGGGTTTACTATTGAAACATACATAACAGAGAATCTAGCCTTTTTATATTCGTATTTATATTAAAATGAAAATTCTAATAAAATCCTACAGCTTTATTAAAATTTAGATTCAAAAGCATAGCAGTTTAAATCAAGCTATTATAAACAATCATTGACATCCCTATAAATATAATTTTTAAAACAGAACTATAAAAATATTTTCTGCTCGTTTTTCAATCTTGTAAGTATTTAAATAAAAACGGTAGAAAATTCTACAATTTTGTTTTATTAAACCTCGACGTTCATTTTGGACAATAAGTCTATCCTCAGAAATATTAAAATAAATTAGAAATTTGCAATGTATCTACACGGAACGTTGACCTAATATGATTTAATAATTTTTTTTGTAGAATTTTCAAGTGTTTTTATCGATCTCTTATTATGTTCTACGAAGTACCGAGTAAAAAATCAGAGCAAATTATCGTAAATATTTGTTTAGGAACTACTGAACAAAGATTTAATTTAAAACTGTAATTAATATAAATGTTCTTAATTACTAATTAGCTTTATTACGCAAACAGTTTGTGGTTATATGGCTTTCATTTTAAATTTTTTTTATATATTTTCAAAACCACTGATCCAGAACTAAAATAAATGGGTCTAAAGTTCTTTTCGTGATAAATAAATATTGATATTACAAAAGAAATAAAATTCTATAGCCTACAACCCTATGCATTGATCAGTGAATACAAAATTTAAATACATGAGCGGCATTTCAAAATTATTTTGACGAAGTTACTGTTTAGTTTTAAAATAATAAATTACATTTAGTCTAAAAATAGTTCGGGACCGTACCAATTTCACGAAAGGAAGTCAAATAGGTACTTATATGTGTATGTGCTTATTTTCAAATATTTTTCAAAATTCCAACTGACAATTTCACGAGAGAAATTCAATAGGTATTAATATCACATATACCGAGTGTTATAAACGGATTTATCTGAAGCATTTCCCTTGTAAGAAAAATGTCTTCAAAACTTTAACGACAAAATCTTTATAATTTATTTTGAATATTAAAAATTTTGAAAAAGATATAAAAAAAATGCCACATTAATCAACTTTAACATCAATAAATAATAATAATCGCGTCGTAATTAAAACATGAAGATTCTATAGTTGTGGTCACGTGAGAAAATCAGTCGACATGTTCAAACTGCTGACATTCACAACCGAAATAGATTTTAGTTCCTTTGATAGAAATCTGACAGATATCTAATGGAAAAACACTGTTCACTAAATATAAAAATAATGTTGATAAATAATATTTTCTGGTCGTATTTACACATCTGCAGACATATCCATCACGTGATATATTTTGTTAAATTATTTCGCGAAGAATTATTTACGTCAATCCAGATACTGCAATTATTTTATCGTTTCGATTTTATTAAATACTTTCCACAAAACAAAATCACCCGCAGAGATTTGCGTTTGCAAATCAACATCGTGTAAACTAAAAAAAAAGTCAGTAATTGACAAATTTCAGTTTAACCTAAAATACCAATTTATATCTGATTTAAAAAAAACTAAGCTTAAAATTTATTTTTATTTTTTTAATACAAGGTCAATTTTAAGTTGATTCTTTTTTAACAGCGTGTAGAAATCAAATAGGCAAACAAAAATTACAAGTAACTTTTTTATCAAAACTCAAAAATAAACGGAAGAAAGGCTTTCAAAGTTTAATTAATTTTTTTTAAATTTATTTAATTTTGAAGTCGGCGTTATGTTACGTCATTATTGAAATATATTATGTCATTATTAAGTATTTGGTGCCTACTTGATACAAAACGGGAACAACATCGAATAATTTCTCTGTGAATACTTGATAAATAACATGACATACTTCTGTAGTGTCATAACATAACGCTAGGAATTTTAGTGTTCCGTGCCATTAAAAGCTTAAGAACCGCTGGTCTATATTACACACTGCTAACAGTTTATGCTTCACGCTTTAACAAACCGAGTTCACATAAGAACTTACACTTTAAAAAATTTATGTTGAAGTCAATGTGCTTGTAAGTTCTGTCCACAGTTTGGATATGTACATAGCTACAATTTATCGAACACGGCATTGTGCAAATTGTTCGTTCCACCGTAGAGATGCACGCAGCAACAAAGTACAACAGTTTATTTATGAGTTAGTTTTACATGGCATAAAAACAATGTAATTTATATCATTTTAATTTTCACATGTATTATCCAATAATTCACACTGATTTATAACTTTTACTTTTTGCTAACGGAGCAATAGCATAATAAGTCAAATACATCTGCCCGACCATTTCCTAACTAGCGAAGATTGCGATTGCGGAACAAATTAATTTAGCGGACGAATCAAAAGCAAAAATAAAAACCCGGATCACAATGCCAAAAGCCTGCCGACAATATAGTGTATTTGCTAATTCGCAGGCAGTGTGGTTTTATTATGTGAACTTAGGTTTGTTTTGGGACACAATAAAAAATATAACTCCTTAATACACCCCTTAAAATAACATTTTTTTTCTTATATGCAATATTATTATCAATCGAACATCTACATCAAATTAAATACGCCTTTCAATAAATAACTCACAATTTACAAACTAGAGATTTCAGAAAGTTTGTAAATCCGATTCAGTTGAACCGACTTTTTAAAAATTTTAGGGGCACTTTTAATTGCTACTAGAAGGTTAAATGTCAATTTTTTCTGTATTTTTGAATCCAAAAACTTTTTCCAAACCCTTGAAATGTGTCGAATGGACCCATTTTAAATAGGTTTTGTGCGGTAGTAGATTCCAGTATGTGTACCAAATTTAATTTAAATCGGTTAAATCTGTTAAGAGTTGTCGTGCTAACACACCCACACACATGTTTCCAAAAATGGTGCCAAAGTGTTTAGGAGGTTATGAAACGTCGAGAAATTTTGGTCCGACCCCTAGGTCCCGCCATCCGACCGGTGCCAATAGCGTATGTGCCAATATGGCAAATACACTAAAAAGTGAATATTATCCAAAAATCCTGAAACCATTGTTTTCATGGGTTTTAGCCCTAATTTCGAATTTTTCGATAGTTACAAAGCTCGCGTACGAGCAATAAATTAAACGCAATCACAAAAAAGCAGACAGTAAACAGTGCCAGTTTCAGTGGCACCTAGTATCCGTGTGTATTAAAGTCAGTGGCTCTCTGCATATATGGTTATCTCAGCCATATAAAGCAGCAGTACTTGCAGATGGCACCCGAGTGATCGATAACTCATCGTGTTTTACAGTTGGTCAGCGTTTTTCACCTGACGGCTTTAAAGTGTAATGCTATAATCTCTGTATTACCGACCGACAGATACTACCTTGTACACGTATCACACCTTCAGGCATCCGCGGGGAAATACAACACCGCTGTAGCTTTGATATCTTAGATATTTCAGACACTGATTTATGAAAGCGTGAAAAAGAATTATTTAAATCAAATATTATACGTGAGCTACAATAAATTACGTTTAAGAATGCATAGTTTTATTTATTTTATCAAATTAAATTTTATATGTTTGCAGATAAAATTACTATTCAAGTATATTTCTTGTATTTTAGTGCCTGTTTATTGTGAGTTTTAGCAGGAAAGTGGAACAGGCAAAAACATCAAAATATCGATTATTACTTTTGCAACATTTCGGATTTTATTAGGGTTTCTTCAGGCATCGTAATTTCAAGATAATTAATGTAGGTGCATCCTCTAATTGAAAAATGACCATTATAGAATGAAAAAATATTTGGATAAGTCAAAGAAAAAACTATTTTTATTTTAATTTTTAATTGTAGAATTAAAATAAAAATAGTTTTTTCTTTGGCTTATCAAATATTTTTTCATTCTACAATGATCATTTTTCAACTAGAGGATGTACATTAATTATTATCTTGAAATTGCGGTGCCTGAAGAAGCCCTAATAATGGTCGAAACGTTGCAAAAGTAATAATCGATATTTTGATGTTTTTGCCTGTTCCACTTTCCTGCTAAAACTCACAATTAACATTAAAATGGACGCAACAGTAGAGAATGAATTAAAAAAAATGTTTATGTAGCAAGCTTTGTTACAATAATTTTCTCTCTATATATAGTCTAAATTGTTTTTCCTTAGCTATGAGGAAAATTGAAGGCTGTTATAAAAACATTCTGAAAAAATTAATCTTTCGGTTACATTTTAGAAAAAATATTAATTACGAATAATTATTAATTATTCAATTAAAAAGCGTTTTATTTATTTAAACTAAGTATTTACCAAGTATAACTTTGATTTCAGTGATTAAAGCTGTAAAAAATAAAGATTTTCTCATCACTATATTAGTGTTGTTTTCTGTAAGCGACGTAAGGCAGGACAACATGTCCAACCCTTGGGACCACTAGAGCATCAGCCCGACGTCGTATAACCGTCACAACTTACCACACACATAAATCATCGACGCGCGTTGTCGATAAAATAAGAATCTGGTAAGTGCGTTCTACTATACCCGGCTCTGCCACCATATTCGACACGTCATTTCTCCGAAATGGTGGTCTTTTCATATTGCAGTAATTATCGTAGTTTATAAAGTTTTCAAGTGGGGAGTCTTGAGATTTGTTATTTAATATTAATTTTAGCTGCACGAAAAACCAGGAAAAGCTATATTAAACAAATTAAAAAAGAGGATATTAATTAGTCATAAAAATTATTTGTCGGGAAAAAGGACTTTTAAATAAACACTTAATTTTTATTTACAGCGACGATTCGTTCCCTGTCTGGAACTTTATCAAGCTTTAATAACTGTAATTAAATTTTCAAAAATACAATTTATAAAATTTACAATTGAAATAACAAATAATAATAATACATACCTATTAAATGTTTTGATTAAGTAGATATAAAATTTAAAATATACATGAAATATAAATTAGAGTTTAACAATTATTAATAAAAAGTATACAATAATTTCGTTTTTTTAAAAAATGTTTTCACAGTTGATGTTCAATTAATAATTTTATTGACTATTAATAAATAAAGTCACGTGACTTAATTTGTGTGGTTGCTCCTCATAATAATTTTTATATTAATTACCAAGGACGAAAAAGAAATAAAAAAAGAAAAAAAAAATGGACATTTTGTTCATGGATGGATCCCATATAATTTTGTTTTAATCAGTTGAGTCATTATCAATTTATTGACTTCAAAAAATAAGGTTTTTTAATTCTAAATGAATTCAATATAAATTTTCAATCACAACATTCCCAATTCTTGTAAAATAAGCTGAAAATATATTTCTACTTTATCAGATAACATTTTAAGATGAAAATGCAGTCACTGAAATTTAACTTAGCACAGTTAAGTACCGCTCCACAAAATGTTACCCAAGACAACTGTTCTGTGTTTTTTATATGACGTTCAGATTGGAGCATCACGATCGTCTTTCCTTTGTTTCACGATTTTCTATTTTCTTTGTATTATTTTTTGCTGTTTTTTATAACTTTAAATTGCTCTATTTGATCTCGAACTGCTTTTTATATTCTTATAATAGATGCTTTTAATTGATGTTAAGTTCTAAGAACAAAATACGTTTCTTTTTAATTAATTGCAAAAAATCAGTAAAATATTGAATATAAATACAGTAAGAACTCGCTTAACGCTGTTTCAGTATTACACGGTTTCTAAAAAAAATGTTTAGTCACTATAACGTAAATTATGGATCAATTTACACAAAATGACTCAAATGTTGATAGATGTTTAAAGTCAACACGAAGTGTCCACTGCTATCAACGACAGCTTGCTGAACGAGACAGAAAAAGGCAAACGACATTAGATGACTTCTTCATAAAAAACAAAATATGTCAAATGACGACCCTTTCTCATCACAAACGTAACTTCCTACTCGAACTTTCATTTGATTTTCATAAATGATTTATGAACAAAAATTGATATTAGCATTTAATTAATTAATGTGATAAAAAAGAATTTAACAATAGATGTTACAAAATTAAACAAAAAAAAACTAACAAATTTTCTGATTATCAGTTCTGTTTCACGTAGGTATGCCTATTATCTACGTTTTAAAATAACCGCATTTAGCGCAGGAACTTATAATATACGCAAAAGCAAATAATAACATACAGTTAAACATTGGTATTCACAATTATAAGACGCGAAATCGTAACGATATACATATAAAGCAACATCCGACAGCCAAATATCATAATATATGCAAAAGCAGCACATATTTTAATAAATTACCCACCGATATTAAAATTATTGAAAATTTTAACGTATTTACAAAAAAACTCAAAACATATTTAACAAAAAAATGTCTATATAACTATCAACTGTAACAAACCGCAATTTAATTTTAAATGTATATGTATTTTAAATGTTTATGTTTTTTTTAACATGTAAACTTTATATATTTTGACGATTTTATACCAGATATGGTCATACAAATGAATAAAGTATTATTATTATTATTATTATTATAGGAACGTATCTCCCGCGTTAAACGGGTTCTTACAGAATTTCAAATATTTAAATTCCGACCATTATTTAACTTAAGTTCTTCTCTGTATTTTCCAGAATTTTTCGTATTTTTGCAATGAAATTTTAAAGCGGAGCTATTTAAATAAATCTAAATAAATTGAAGCAATGATCATATATCTCTATTTACTAAAAATTGGTGCATAGAATCAGCAAAACTGCAGTAGTCTAGTGAAAAACACTTAAGTTAAATGGTTTGCAGGTCCCTCTGAAAAGTGTGGAGGTGGAGGTAAACAGACAGAGACACAGAGAAGGCGAGAGAGGGATAGGCAAAAGGGGAAACGTTAAAAACAGTTTAGATGAATGGGCGGATAAGGCAAACGGATAAGATGTTCTCTGCAAGAAGAAGCGCTAAAAGATTTAGTTAACGTGTGCTTAGATCTCCGCTTACATGGTGCCAGTGACAAACTGAATGCGCTCATGAGTAACGATACTAATATAGAATAAGATTTATAATCGATATATTACAAAGCGCTGTTTCTATATTTATTTATTTTTAAACGACTTGAAAAAAAGGAAAAAAAGGAGGAAAGGTTCTCATTCGGTTGTGTTTTTCTTTGTCAATTGTAAACCGATTTGAAAAATTTCAACGCCACTTTGTTCAGAATGCTTTTGGATTGGTACCATATAATTTTTATTAAAATCGGTTCATCTGTTTTTAAGTGACATCAAAAAAACTTATTTTTTATAAGAATGCTACCTCATATCGCTAACATTTGTGAACCGATTTTGATGATGATTCTTTTCTTATTTATTAGGGCATACTTTTAGGGTGATCCCACATAAATTTTATATAAATCGCTTCAGGAGTTTTTTTATTATAATATAAACAAAGCAACTACGAAATATTATTAATAAAAACGTACGAAATCATACCAAAAACAATATTAACCTCTTTAAAAAAAGTCACTAAAAAGATGAAAATAATGAAATTTTATACCGCTGCAACATGACGCAGTAGTTTTGACTAGAGTTGCGTTTACTAAACTTTTATTGCTTTATGTTTCTACAGCTGCAGTGCGACATGATAAAACATTTGCCGGCACACGAACTGAATTAGCTCAAAATCGCGTACAATGTTAACAGACATGAATGGAGTTCTGTCGCTACAGTACGATGCGGTGTGTGTGCATTTGCCCTTATTTGAACCGGACAGGGTAAGCTGTCTAGGGTCGCGTTCAGTGTTAGTGAATTGAATTTAACATTTAGTTTGTTACTAAGTTTATCTAGACGTCTGCTTTAGGTGTACTGCTGGCGGGAAAACTTATGGCGCGATTTAGTTTTAGATGTTTTCACTAGCTGAATAAAATATGAAAATAAACTATTTAAAAAGTTGCGGTCGAAACGTGTGCTAATTTAAGAGGAAATTGCTGCCGATAAATTTAAATCAACTTTAAATGTTTATTCAAACATTTTTAAGCAAGCGAAAAAGAAAAAAATCCAGCTCCAAAAATAATAACATTTAACAGAATATAGTTTAATATCCATAAAACGACATACGTTTTTGGTTTCTATAGACGCTTATGGTTACGCTTGTAAAAATTAACGAAAACATGGATTAACATTTTTTTACGTTACAACAAAAATCAGGTATTCTTTATTTTCAAAATATTTACAAAATTACAAGCATTAAAAAAAACTTTTCACAAATTGTTTTTCAACACTGAGTTATACGTGTTCAACATCCAATCAAAATTTAGTTCTAATCCGCTTAACTGTTTAAACAGATGAACAGATTTTTTACGAAAACACATTTTTTGCATTCTTGGACATTCAAGGAGGAAAGTTATTGTGAAATTATGAAAAGTGAAATTCCAACTTAAATTAATTCCATTTCCTCCTTTGTCGAGTTGGAATGGTGAAATAAGAATTCCTTTCAAAATGGCTTACGAAAAACAAACATGTCTTACCTTAGTGTGGAAGCATATTTTAAGTGTCGTCTCAAGGATTTCATTCTGAAAAAAATAATAGGAAATTATCACAACATTTATGAAAGCGGCTATAACTTAAGGTTGATTTCGTTTAAAAACAATGTAAAAGCGATTTCACAATACAGTGACGGAGATGGAAAAAATATATTTTTTTTAATTTTCGTTATGGTACATAGTTTTTTAATTGGCTAAAATATAATTCGCGCACACGTTCTAAAAATCTTACTAAATGTGTATAACTATCGAATATGAAACATATCGCCATCAAAACTGCCATAAATTAAATATGGCGAGTATTGTGTCTCATCCAGCTAGACGTGTTATGTCGTAAGTTAATAATTATAATTTATAAATTAAGTAAACCTCTTGATAGACACGACTACGGTCTGTATTAAGAATTTAAGGAGTGAGTCATACACTTATACATATTAAGCGGCATAGTTTTTATGCATGGGGCGGGTATGCTTTATATTGTTTGCTTCATTAAGCAAACTGTTCTATAATGACTATAGGCTCACTTCCAATATCGGCTTTATATAAAATGTAACTAGCTTATTATTAAAATTAAAGGTTACCAACGTTAAACAAATCAATTCCCCCATTTGATACAGCACTGTGTCCAGTATACGTCATGTCCGCTCTATATTATTAAAGTCGACATCTTTATCGGCAATATTATTATGGCCACGGCTTCTAAAGACGCGAATGTTGCCAACTTTTAACAGTGTAATGTAACCGAGAAGCAGTTTAATCGTTTTAAGCGTTCAAATCCCCTAGGAGCAATAACAGTCTGTTAAGATATAGGACACAGCACCGTCCAAGCCCCACCAAGCCCGTCCCTACATACATCTTGACACTTTTGTATAAAATAATATATTGCACTTTCAAGACTAGAGAGCGATTTCTTAAATATATCACGCCACCGTATTTCTACGATTTTTGTAATGAGAATAAAATTTATAACAATAATTATTCAATAAACAGCAAACTATTTTATTGGTAACGACAATTCAGCTGTGCTTCGTCTCCTTAAATCGATCTCCGAACGCGTAGAAAAGAATATTGGGATTTGACATAATACAATACGACATCTGGTGACAGAAATTTAAACCATAATCACATTACGTTATATATGCTGTTAGTATTACTACAAACATGAAAAATGGCGTATTTAACATAACATTTGGCATAAACTCTGGCTATATGTCAAGCTAGAAGTATTTGATTTAACCATTATCAATGACCACAAATCACACGCCCCAGTCTTGTAAATTTAAAATAATTCAAAACGGAACCATGCAAAGAAAAAACAATGATATTACAAAAAAAAATCAAACCACTATTAATTGTTTCCCTTCATAAGTATAAATTTCAAAATTTAAAAATGTAACCTCTAATAATTAAGAAGTATGACGGAAAAATTTTGTTGCGGAAAAAAGTATAATGTTGTCAATATTCCTTAAAGTGACTGTAAACAATGGAAGGTAAGAATAAAAAACAAAAGATCTTGAAAACAAATAAACAATAAAGATATATTGTCATCGATTTATTTGAGCGTAACTAGAATGGCTTTGATTTAACACTTTTCACCACAATAATGATATTAAAAAGAAACTATTTATTAAAAAAAAATCTTAACAAAGATCTGTTTCCGTCTTCGCGGCCTTATTTTCTTAATATACTGTCGATCAAAAAATTCCTCAATAGGCAAAAATTGCATTTTAACCCTATATACTCTACAAACACTACTTTTAACAATAATTACCCAACAGCACTCGCTTTGCAAAGTTGGGTAGAATATTTCTACTTTAAATGTTCCATCTATACTTCTTTTCGTAACACGATTGTGCGATGTAGTCGGTTATAGATTTTCAGATGCAATGTAAGTCTATTCGCTGAAATACATAACTGATGTATCACGAACGCGCGATTTTTTAATATACTTCAAATGGCAAACCATTAGATAACGCGAAAGTGCCGAAACGCACGATTTATGATCTCGGAAAAGTTCTTGCTCGGCGGAATTAATTGTCAGAAAATGGGTTTTCTATGATTTTTAGGCCCCCCAAATGCTAAAAAAACATTTTCAGACATCGCAACCACTAGTGATCTAACGGCAGAGAGTAATGTGAAAGGAAAAAGTTGGAGAGAGGGACTCAAACTACCTATATTCCACAACTATTCCACAAAATCATAACCACAAAATGATATTCTCAGACATTTCACAAGCTTTTATGTAAAAACGAATGAGATTATCATATTTCTTTCTTTAGAACACGACCCGATATTGACAGTAAAGGGTTAACACCGAATGACTTTTTCACGTATATACAGCATAAGCTTATACACATTTTCCTGATACACGAAAAACATATTTTCTCCTTCTTTTTTTCTTTCTTTCCCCCTTTTTATATCTTATTATAGTCGTGTTCAGTAGCAATGTGTCTCAATTCGTTTGATGCACGATATTGTCATCTCTCTTCCTCTTGCAGAGTCTGTCTTACTCAGATACTTGATGGTCAGTATGGACATCTCTCTCCCGCTCCCAATTTTACAGATCATCCTGTTTCATTCGCTTATACTCTTTGGTCAAGATAAGATTGCTGATTCGATTGGGAACTTTCAAATGCATAAAGTGAATAAAAAGAAAGATTTCTTTTGCAGCATATAATAGAATATGTCTTGTTAGTGCATTCATATAAAATACGTGGACAAAAATAAAATATACAAAATACATTGTAACTTTAAAAAATTCACATATCAATCGACGCTATGACATAGTTTGTATGGAGGACACTGTGGTCCAGTGATCAGCGTGCTGGTTTTTGACCAGACTGTCGTGGATACGAATCCTGCTTTTGTTCACGGATGTTTTGTGATGTCGTTTAGTTTTAAGTGATTATGTTGTTTGATGTAATTAAGACACTAATGACCTAAGTTGTCAAGTGT
This sequence comes from Venustoraphidia nigricollis, assembly GCA_034508555.1. NCBI lineage: Eukaryota > Metazoa > Arthropoda > Insecta > Raphidioptera > Raphidiidae > Venustoraphidia > Venustoraphidia nigricollis. Next base: position 1,026,851 of record JAVRKA010000083.1, read on the forward strand.
CTACAATAAATAAATAAATAATTTGCATGGTACAAAATAAGTCTAGTAGGATCATATTAACGCCATATTAACGTACGAGAACTCCGCCGGATTATCGGAAAATACGGATTAATGGAAAGATTACGCCACATTGCCGCAGGACTGTAGAGCATTCCATTAAAGCTTCCTGCTGAAGACAATGTTTCCACGGTGGACATCTTGAAAAATAATAACGAAATATACAGCTATGTTTATACACGTTCGGTATGAAATTAATTTTAACTGTTCTGTGCAGTCATCTGTCACTAAGTTGCTATAAATTTCAATGTGTTAAAATCATTGGTACTTGTCAATATTTCAATAACGTTATTATGAGTTTACTTAGTTTTAAAACGTACCTGAGATTTTAATACATCACTTAGAAAATAAATCGGTATGAAGAGAACCATGGTCAAAACCATTTTTCAAAATGTTTTTAATAAAGATAATTTCAGTGAAATTGTCCAAACAGTCGGGTTGCAAAACGCGTTGTCAAAAACTTTAACAAAGACGAAAAGAGGTCGCTATTACATGTCTCTATCTAGTGTCGTTGTCTCCTTTCACGGACCCAAATTTCGAGAGGTTACTTTAATAGGGACGGAGTATATTTCGGAATCAAACATAAAACAATATATTGAACTTAATCGGTACACTGGATTGGATGATTGTCTGGCAACAGCAAATGAAATTCCTTTTCTGTAGTGAAAATTTTTAATGAATCATCTCTCGCAGTAATAGAATTTTATCCAATACAAGACATTTAATATTATCGAAAATAGAATAAAGAATGTGCTCTGATTCAATATATAGAGCGATCCATAAGAACCAAAAAATATTTCCTACTGCTGCTTTAAGTCGATTTTATGACCCTAGCGATACCGAGATCCGAGACCCTAATTACGTAAGTGTTGCATGCATTGGTTTTTCCCAAAAACAATAAGGCTCTTCATATTCCTCCCAAAATTTGGTCTCAATCCATTCATCCGTTTGACCCGTATCGCGTTAACTAACTAACAGACACACAGATATATTCCAAAAATATGTTTTCGTAGATTCAGGCGATCTCAAAACGAAAAAATATTTTAAAATTTTGGAATGTAAATTTTGACCTAAATTAGTACCGTTTTCACTGATGGATTGGAATGGTAAAAATAGTCGGTAGTCAATAGGTAAAATTATTAAACAAACTCAGATATTGTGTCGTCACCATATTATATTACATGACACAAGTGTGGCATAAAAATTAAGTTAACTGAAAAGAAGAGTATTATTGTTAACAGTGACGTAGCTAACATAAATTTTGTAGCTCATTTCAATCGCAAAGATCAACCTGTCAGGTCTTTATAACCCTAACTTTTATTGTTTTTTTTTAAATTTCTATGAAATCTATATAAACGGCAATTTTACTTTTTAATTATTTACGTAATTTTGGAACGTCCCTCGTTTTCAATTAATATTCCAGTGTATAGGGAGGTTATTGAATAGATATTCGCGGAATATCCAGCTTGGAACTTTTTCGCAACGTTGCCAGTTTTACATTTCTTAACTGTGCCAACACTTATACTTAAGATACGCCCACGAACAATTAAAAAAATACTTATGCGATCTATTATTGATGTATTTCGAATCAGAGCTGGAAAAAGCACCGAGCCTTAGTGCATCGCGAGCACTTTCATTTTCAAAAAAATTAAAAAGCATCAAGGACTTACTAAAGTACTTAAAAAATAAGCATCAAGCATTTTAAAGTAGGTAACTTCTTAAATATTAACTTCCAACAAGTTATGATATAAATCTTGGACATGAACAAGATTTCAAATTGATAGGAAACTTTGAACACACAAGTAATTGATCTCTACCATTGAACGAAACAAGACTTATAAAAGATAGACGACCTGTGTTTTATTAATCTTTGAAAGTGTATATTAAGCACCCCTAATGCTTAATTGATGATTCCTTATTAAACAATTTATAAAGCTTACATAGTTAATAAGTAACAAGTTTTTATGTAAGTGCTCTAAGGCATAAAGCATCAAGCATCTGTTTAGTAAGCTCTCCGCAATGCCCAACTCTGTTACGAATCTATATTTTTGGATAATTTAATTGAACTAAAACGAACAAGGCAATATTGAATAGCTTTTAGAACATACAATATAATCCACTTTCCAAAAATTACAGCTTCATTTGAAATCATAAAAGTATGAAGGTAAAATGGCCGAACTAACATATCATGATTAATGAACGATTGGTGCGAATTGGTTGCCAATATAAGATCATTATTTACGAACGGGGGGGATTCCCCTAGTGCGAAGCCACTGCCACCACGTTGAGCTTATTATCTCTATGACAGACGATTGCTTTCACACTATAGGCTGGCGTGCGTTCACATAGAGACTACAGTCGGCGTGACGCATGACGCGACGCTAATCCAATTGTAAGTTGTTTGAAAAAAGATGACGCATGAATCAAAACTGACAACTCTCTTGTCTCTTGCACCACACACATACATTTTATGTGTCCTACACTTCTTTATCTCTTTCTATCTCTTTACAACTAACGTCAGTAAAAATGTCCCGAAATCAAAATATATCATTGTTTTAAATAAGTGAGTGTTTTAAACAGTAGAAGATTTACACTTAAGCTCGTGAGGTCCAGGTCTAGGGCAGGAAAGTAGAGATGGGAAAAACGGGTCTTTTAAGTGATGTGCATCTTTGCATCTGGATCCCGTATGTGAGCCGGCTCACTGAACCGGTTCAAAAAGAACCGAGTTCTGAATATGTTACTGCAATCTGCCACTGAGTTACCTAGTTCAGTCAACCATGTCACGACCTGTATAGAATCAAGAATGCATAGCCAAACATGTGATGCATGAGTCATTTGAGCTGACAGATGCATCAAAGCAAGAACTGATACGTAAGTGTAAAATGTGCTTCTGTGTGTTAAGTGTTTCACTGAGTTATGCGGATCCGTTGATCCGTCGGCTCAAAAAAAAGTGAGTCGGCTCTCATGGATCTTCTGTTGGAGTCGGCTCTTTGAACCGGTTCAGATCTAAGTTACACAACTCTACAGCAAAGTTTGAAAGTCGGCAAAATTTAGGAGGGAACTGAAATTTTTAAAGGAACAATGTTCTTTTCGATATATATTATGTATTATTATAAAAAAAAATAATTAAAAAAATATTTGTATAAATATTTTTTTTAAACCTAAAAAATACATTTTTAATAGTTTTTTTATTGAAGATTAAAATTTTTTTACAAAATTAGATAATAATAATAAGATACCTAATATGGCATGGATGTAAAATAAAAGTTTAAGTCAGGACTGGGTTCGAACCCGGGACCTTCACCACACTAAGCATACGCCCTAGCGCTTATTTCACAGTCAACTACAACGAGCTGCCAATTTTCATGGTATACCTGTTAGTTTTTCTATTCTACTACCTATATATAATACTCGCCACGGTTCTAAAAGGTTCTGAAGCTAGTCACAAACAGCGTCGCAAATGTATATTTTAGAGCCGTCCTGGTTGTTTTGTGGAAAAGGAAGACTCCCATTACCTCCCAGTTACCGGCACAGAACGTGCGGTCGTCGGTGATTGGTTATCGCCGGCTGTCGTGTCACTTGTCGCTTTCCTGCTATAAAGTACAGTCCAGTACACTATTCTTAAGTTGTTTCTTTGATTGTTAATTGACCAAGATGCTTAATACAGTTTTGCATAGACAAGCACGAAAAATAATTTTTTGAATGAATTTGTGCAAGGAATTAGACCTTTAGATTAAAGAAAAATTAAAAAATTGTCAACCGACTGTACCTGCGCAAGCCTCCATTTGCATCTAACTTCAGAACCTTTTAGAACCGTCGCGCGTATTATACAGTACGATAATGTACTATGGCAAAATTCAAATGTGAAATAATTTGAAAAAAAAAGAAATATCTAAGACAAATTTAAATTTAAATTAATATTGTGGCATTGTTTTTGATACACCGACTGTATGATGATATCCAGTGTCCACTCTGCCATACAATGACTTCCGTTTTATCATATCTTTATATAATATAGGGTCGCCATTGTAGTTCATCCAGCCGTGCAAAAACAAATATATCGTCCGCTGGCTCGGTTGCCGCTACAATACATATCTCAAAGTGCTCAATACTAAAAATGTCCTCCGATCCGATCAACTAATAATAGAGAAAAAGTGAAGAACAGAAAATGTAATTTATTTTCAACTAATTTTACTCACGTAGTTTCAAGTTTTCAGTCCCTACTTCTCGCGTAAAGTGTCTTCTCTTAAGCCAATGAAAAAGATTTATAAAGTGCCAAAAATGTAAAAAGAGTCCTCGAATGTTAAGATTCAGAAATGGACAGTTCTAAAACGTTTGTTGTTAATTAATAGGTCAATTCTAGAACTTGTTAAAAAACAGATTTATTTTATACAAGGCGTTTGGCTTAGTTTCAAAGAATTGTTCCGACAAATATCAATTAATTAACCTAAAAATTAGTTATTAGTAGATTTTTAACATACGCTTGTAGCTACGTACCAGCTCAATTCATTTAGTATAATAGCTTAAGTCTGCTATAATTGTAAAATGTTGAATTGTGTGCACCGTAGAGTAACTGATTAACTCATTCCGCCGCGAAAGTGGAAAGATTCTGGTTTAAATCCAGACGGTGACGTGTTGGAATAATAAATTTTTCTAATATAGTGTTACAACAATGAATGTTTCTTAACAATTATAGCAGACAATAGCTATTATACTAAAAATTAGTCTCTAAACGAGCATTACCCAGCCAAATAAACAAACTGAATTGCTCAATTCATTTCAAATCAATCGATAGTAAGTGACTATTTATGAGGGCAACTATACGCTATAACAATAAACGACATAATATTTTACAAAAAGTCATTTCATTTTTTATTGAAGAGAACACTAATAAATACATTGACATTTTTTATATTAAATATGTTAAATTTAAATAAATTTCTTTTTGACATTAATAATAATAAAATACTGTGAACCATTATTTATGACTTTTTCTTTTTGTTTTAACAAAAAAAACATATGCACATAGATATGTGACTATTATTAAATTACATTGTATTTTGAACAAAAGAGTATCAAACGTAGCTCCGGATTCATTTATTATTTAATTAATGTAGTCTGCGTTAATTAATCATATAAAGCGGCTTTAATGCCAGCGGATTTATCGCGACGAATTCTTGTCGCGTATCTCACGAATTATGTCGAATACAACAGAGGAAAGTCGACTTAACCAGCTAATCATAAAAACAAAAAACAATAAGTGAGAGGGGTTAGAGAAGAGAGGGGGAAGAGTTGAGAAGGGGTTAGGAGGGAGATGAAGGAGAGAGGGGGAGAGAGAAAGATTGTAGATTATAAACGTGAAGCAGCTGAGGTCATCAGCCAATCTTAAAGCACGAGAAATATATAACTAACTACTCCAGGTTCATGTCTGCGCCATGCTACTGGACAGCCAATATATTCGAGCAAATCAAAAATATTCCTGACATAAATATCTTCAAAAATAAATTGAAAACATTTTTTTTTTAACCAAAGCATGTTACAATGTAACATTTCTTATAACTTTTAGTTTAAATTTTAATTATTTAATAACTATGTATGGCGCATTGCGCTTTTTATCCAATACAATAATCTATCTATAGTTTAGAGACGCTTGTGTAATTTATTCTCGCCATATTAGGTGTCCGAAAATTATCTTTACAACCTTGAAATTTAATAACTTTTGAAATAAAAAGGATATTCACATTCTGTTTTCTGCAGTTATTAGTGCAACTCACAGAAGCGTAGCGTGCCTTGGCGGGGCCCCGTATAAAAATTTGTTTGGGGGCCCTTTCCCCGTTGAAGTAAATGACTTAAACGAGAAAATCCCGCAGCCCACGATAACCGATGTAGGGTGTTGCCAACTTTTGAACGCACGCTTTACGTTGGAAAAAAATAAATTGTTTTTTTTTACTTTTGATATTTCTGAAATAAAAAAAAATTGGGAAGTTTTTATTAATTTTTGTTTACGCACTTTGGGGGCCCCCGTGGCCCGGGGGCCCCGTATAATTGATACGGCAGATACGGCGGTAGCTACGCCCCTGACAACTCATAAAGTTTTGTTCTGTTTAGGTTAGCACCTCCACATGTGCACCACGTGTGGCCCGAAGCACATCCAGTCGGTAATCGATTTCTTGCCAGGTACGCTGTAACATAACGTCTGTGACAGTGGTAAAAGCCTCTGTAATGCGGGTTTTTAAGTCAGCAATGTCAGTAACCTTTCTCCGATAAACAATATCCTTCAAATAACTTTATGAGTTGCATTAACAACTGCAGAACACAGAATGTGAATATCTTTTTTATTTCAAAAGCTATTAAATTTCAAAGTTGTAAAGATACTTCTCGGACAGCCTGTATATTCTCATTTGTTACTGATAAAAAAACAGTCTGTACATTTGCACAATTAAGTACCGCAAGGTGTTGTTTTTGGACCCTTGTTTTACTCTGTGCATTTAGAATACCTGCGTATGTTGCAAAGGGTAGCATCTAACCCTGTTTCACGATAGCCCTTGGCTAGCATGCAGGGTGGCGCTGTCGGTGGTGGTAGTGGCGCAGTTTCACCTTGATTCCTTATTCAGAGTGCGTCCGTCGAGGGTTGAAGCCCCTCATCCCTAGCACACAAGCGTGTCTGTTCTTGCATGGATCCTACAAGGACGTTCGCACCATAATAACGCAGACAAAGCTAATCCTAGGCAATAGTTTTAAACGTAATTCGAGATGATAATACACCGTCCATTGTAATATTAAAAATGCGAGTCTGTCTGTCTGTTACCTATTCACGCCTAAGCCGCAAAACAGATTTCGGTAGAATTTGTCATGGAGATAGATTGAAGAAGGATATGGGCTACATTCTATCTGAAAATAAACACTTGAAGCAATTGAATTAGGGGTTGAAATCCAATTCTCAATCTATCACGGATCACGATATCTCTGGAACTATTATGCCCACAGACCTGAAATTTAGCAGGCATGTTTTTTATGTTAAGTAAAGGTTTGCGAAAAATGAGTTTTGCAGAAACCAACTCCCAAGAGTGGTTGCGGGGAGCGTTATACGAAACAATTCCCATTTTAGAACTATCAGAACTACAGACTTGAAGTTTAGCAGGCATGTTTTGCTAATAATGAGTTTTGCTGAAATCGACCTCCAAACTAAAACTTCTACAGCTCTGAAATTTGGTACAGATATTTCGTATGTTATAATACATCATCCACTAAAAATAGTTTTTCCTAAAATCATCTTCTAAGTAGTGGAAAGGTGGGAGGTACAGTAATTAACACATTCTAACTGTTAAACTACAGTTCCTATGAACTTTAAATTTAGCTGTTATATTTGTTTCTTCTTTTTAGAACGGACAGCCCCGCGAGGCAAGATGGCATTACGGCGGAACGGAATGTAAAATCAATAATGTCACTTAATTCGACTTACAAATAAGCATTATGGCCCGTGATCCTAAAAATGTTGTCCATGCCTGTGATAAATATCTGTGTCACCATGATATTCCATTGTTTATCTATAGTGTAGTATAAAAAAGTAAAACTCAATTTCATAGTTTTAAGATGAGACAGCATAGAAAATGTAAGTCTGGTGTAAACAGAGTTTAAGTCCACACATGGACGTACGGTTTGCACACACATGTTGGGTCCGGGGGGGAGGACATTGCGGAGGAAGGGAGGGGATTTATATTCTTCGGCCGGTTTTCATATTTGTTACATGCATTACTTTATTAGAAGCAATGTGTATGAGCTCTTGGATGCATGTTCCCGGAGCTTCGGGCTTAGTATTCATAATATGCTGGTGTAGATATGGGCTATATTATATGTATACAGGCTGTCTGACGATATAAGCTTCGTCTTTCTCTGCGATAGAAGTAAAACACGTATGTTCAGCTTAATGTTTGTAATATACTGGTTTAGATATGAACTACATAGTATAATATGCAGGTATACAGGGTGTTCTACTGAACATTGAACATTTAACATGCGGATATTTTCTCTCCGTTAACAGTGTTGGATCACTTTCACACAGTTTGCGCTGAGACCCAGCAGTAGGTAAGCAAAAGACATATTGTGGGAGTGACCTTCTTTAGCTCTGTCTCGCTCAAATCATCCGCACGTTTCAATTTTTAGCTGGTGCACACTACGAGGCTAAAAAATGCTATTGCAAGGGTGCCGCTGTCAATTGATTACTGTAATTTTTGAAAATATAATGAAGATTTATAAAACTTTTCCGAAAAAGGAGGAGTCACTTTAGGTTTGCGATGGAACAATTTTGTGAAATAAGTACCTACGAATAAATTAACAAAATAAAATTACTTGCAATACAGTTCAATATTTTTATTTATATAAAAGACGTTTCAACCAACAGTTTTGGTCCTTTTCAATTGAAAAGGACCAAAACTGTTGGTTGAAACGTCTTTTATATAAATAAAAATATTGAACAGTATTGCAAGTAATTTTATTTTGTTAATATATCTATTACTGTTGGTAGAGTCAATATTATTAAGTACGAATAAGGTCGTAGTGTAACATTGAAAACGTGTGTTTTTTTGGCACAATTAATACCAACTTTTTCTAGTAAATCGTACATAAATTACAAAAGTAGTCTTCAAAATATCTTCAAAAATTAGTGTAATCAAATGACAGCGGCACCCTTGCAACAGAATTGTTTAGCCTTGTAGTGTAGCTTAAATTCAGACCGTTTCGACAGCCTTAAGAAGCGTTGGTAATTAGACTGGTTTAAAACACCCTTAGTAATTTTGTCAATTTAATTTCTCTTTAAAAAATTTTAAAAAAAACGCCAAAAAAATAAATTAGAACTACATTTGTATAGCTGTTTTAAGTGCATCAGCCAAGAACTATAGACAGCCGTGGTCTATAGGTCACTGCTTACAAATTAATAGCAAAGTCAAATCTCAATTTAGCATAACTTTAATTTGTTTGTTTTTAATTAGGTATTTTTCCTTTTTTAAAGAGGCTATCGGTTATAGCAAAAAATAATGTGATTTTTGCAAAATAATTGTTTATAATATTTACGAACAGCCTGTATAAAGCAAGTCGTACATTTTAAAAACCTTACATCGTAGGTATGTAATACTGTACAGTATCTTTTTTAATATCGGGAAATGATATTTTATCTAGGTATTATTTTATATTTACATATTGGATCAGCTAATCGAAAAATATAATATCAAAAGTCTCTCTAAATAAATAAAAAATATTCTGTACGTATACAATATCCAACAATATTTTAGAGAAATTTTTAATGCTGGGGGTTTTATACCTCAGCATTAAAATTTTCATCCCTCTGGAGTAGGGACAATAATGAGTTGATTTTTAGTTTATTTGCCATATGGCAACATACACTATTGGCATCGGTCGGATGGCGGGACCTAGGGGTCGGACCAAAATTTCTCGACGTTTCATAACCTCCTAAACACTTTGGCACCATTTTTGAAAATGTTTATATATATATATATATATATATATATATATATATATATATATATATATATATATATATATATATATATTTGTATATATACGCATATATATATATATATATATATGTGTATGCGGGCAATAACTTTCGAAAGAGTTAATTGATTTCAACTAAATTTGGCCCACGTATTGAAATCCATCACCGCAAGAAGCCTATTTAAAATGGGCGTAATCGGGTCATTTTAAGGGTAGTTTTTAGGGATTGAAAAATGTTTTTGAGCCCCAAAATACCGAAAAAATTCTCAGAATCGTTTAAAAATTGAAATTTAACCCTTTAGTAGCAATTAAAAAGTGACCCTAAAATTTCAATAAAATCGGCCCGACAGGATCGGACTTACAAATTTTTTGAAAACACTAATTTGTAGATAGTGACTTATTTATTGAAGGGTGTATTTAATTCGGTGTAGACGTTAGATTGATAATAATATTGCAGTTAAGAAAAAAAATGTTATTTTAAGGGCTGTAGTAAGGAGTAAGGAGTTAAATTTTTAATTTTGCCCAAAAACCAACTTAAGCTCGCGTAATAAAGCCACACTGCCTGTATAAGCAAATACACTATATTGTCGGCAGGGTTTTGGCACTGCGACCCGGGTTTTTTTTAATATATAATTGTAATTTTATTTCACAATACAGTTCCGTTTTAGAATATATCGATTACTGAACAGTAAAGAGAAAATAAAACCATGAAGAAAAGAAAAGGATAGACATGAAGAATCGCACGCGGTCATCTTGCAAACGACATGTGAACTAGCAGAACGAAGATGGCAGCAGACCGAGCACATCAATTCGATTTTAAAGTTTGTGTGCCGACTGTCGTGAATGGCTCAACGTATGAATAATGCCGGGGCAACCGGGTGCTCCGCTTTTATACCGGATGCTACTGAACCAATAAGGAAGAAACCCACACACCATCTACAAATATTGAAAATTAAAATAAGAGTTTAAGGGGGTATTCTTATGTGAACGCATAAATTTTACCTCTTTTTAGGGAATTTTTTTTTTAGACGACAATATCATTCAATCATTTTAATTTTTTTATATGTTTTTGTTTGTATCTTAAGCTGTATAAAAATTTTTTTTTTCTCTTATTTTACATTTTTTTTATATATTTTTTTTAATTAAATTAGACACTAAAAAAAAAGCAGGTCACTGGTCATGGTAATAGCGGCTGTTCATGTTGTCTGAAATAAAAAAATCGAATGGATCATTGTTCAGTAGGGATGTCGCTATCGTCCCTACTAAAATTAATCAATTTCATTAAAAAAATAATGGCGGACTGTAGAAAAAAGTTTGTGTTTTTTGTTAATTTTTTTGTTAAAAATCGTTTAAAAAAAATAAGAAAATATTTTCGAAAATAAGCAATTTTAGTACGGACGATAACCATTAATGAGTAGAAGAACATATATAAATTTCAAAGCAATCGGTTGAATACTTTTTTTTTAGGACCATGACAGTTTTAGAAAATAATGTTTCCAGATAAATGCGTTTAAAGTTTCAAGAGCCAACAAGTCGCTTATACGGCTCGTCAGCGACTATGAGTTGTAATTTATTTAAAACTAGGAATTTCGGTCTCTATTTTTCACAGCATATTTTCGATAGGTTTTACTATTGAAATATGAAAAAAAAATCGATTTTTCGAAGCGGTCACATAAGAATACCCCCTTAAAAAAACTAAAACAACACGCTTTTACAAACTAAAAAATGCAAAATAATTTGTCAACAAAAGCTTTACTGTAAAAAGCGTGGAGTGCTTAATATTGGTAAAACATTTTTCTTCACGAGCTAATTGTAAACGTAGAGCTGTTATGAAAATTTAAGTAGATAGCACCCCGCGCTTTTTACAGTAAAGTTAATTTTGTTATCAAATTATTTTTAATTTTTTAGTTCATAAAAGCGTGTTGTTTTAGTTTTTTTAATTTTACTTTATAAATATAAGACTAAAAGACAATATTGCATTTGACTATGTGGTAGACAACGCAACGTACATTGTACGGTTTGTTTGTTTGCTTGCTATAATTTTTCAAGTCTTTTTATCTTGAAGATCCTGGTCAGGATAATGCGACAAGCTTATTAAATTATTGTATTGTCATCGGTCCCTGATAAGTATGCAAAGTTTCAGTTTAATCTGACGTTTTGAAGTGAGTGAATTTCACGTTCAAAGATTCCGTTACAAACATACAGGTGAAGCTAATAAAAGCGTGTTAAAAACTATTAAGCAATAATAATCAACGTTTGAAAGTTCTCTGGCATAAGTTACTGTTCAGAAAATGATTTTAGAAGCATCTTATAGACGAAGATCAGTTCCACAATCGTCACGTTTTCTGAACATGTCTGTGACCAGTTTACGAACACACGATATTCAGGTTTGCATTAGATACCTATTATTGTTTTTACATTTCCTCAAATGGATCTCCACTTCAAGAAATGGAGGTGTTAGCAACTATATTCATACTTTTATCTACGTCCTACGTTATATTTGCATACAAAAACCTATTAGTTTGTCAACGAATATCTTATCAGTTTACTCTCATGACCTCAGTTGTTGAGCGTCTATAATCTGCAGTCTTTAAACTTACAAACTCTGTTCTTTAACTTTTTGACCATCCTTAAATAAATAAATAAAGTTATATCAAACTCGGAACTGACATTAAAAAATGATCAATTTTGAAGTTTAGGTTTGAGAAAATTTTAAAGGTTTAAAGCTCCAACAAACCTCTCATGAACAAAACAGAAATTCAAGAAGTGTTGACCAACTGGTTCAGTTGTTTCCTCTCAGAAAAAATGATCATATATGTCCACATCTGGTCAAATAAAATTATTTGACCATAGACTATAGAGACTCTTATTTCACACCGACAAAATATGGGAAACAATTCCTTATGGAGGTTCTAAAACGCTTTGTTACGGAGTTGCAGCACTTTGAAAATTTGTATTTTTTCATGCTTAAAAACCCACAATTTTCAGAGAGTTACAACTCTAACAATGAATACCTCACTGCAAATAAACAAAAGTACCTCACTATACGATCAATTATTGTTTTAAATTATTCAAGAGGCAGAATACGTGTTTAAAAATTAACTGATATTTTTAATATAGTATTTTTACTGTAGTTTAAGCGGCTCCTTTTATGAAACGTGAAACCATTTGGAAGAAAAAACACACCACTCGAGTAGAAATACAAATTAATAAAATTTACATAAAAGAATAATTATTTTTGTTATTTCTAGGTTCTAATTTGAACATTGTAATTGATAAAATAAAGCTACGAATCTTACATAAATATTCTTTATACAGCCTCTATTTCATCTGACAAAACATTATTTTACTAGATTATACAAAAGGTCTGTAGCTGGTAATACCCTGGAATTAACATAGGGAATAACAACACATCTGTTATTCTCTAACGCTAAATATTATGTGCCCATACTCGATAACAACTAGCATGTCCGTAACGCAATACGCGAGGTGATGTCAAACTCTCGGTAAGGACAGTAATTGATCAGCGTGCTGGTCTTTGAATCAGACTGCCGTAAGTTCGAATTCCACCTCTGCTCATGGAAATTTTGTTAGATAGATATTTGATGACACAAGTTAGAACTACCCCCAAAATCATATCCGCTTTATATGCATATATACGAAGATATAAAATTGGATATTAGTATATCTACTAATATGAAATAATGGTGTTGATAATTTACCAATATTAAATTGTCGTTTTCCGCATTTAAACGGTTCTAACGAAACAGACATATTCTGTGACTTAAGACCGTATTAAAAATGGAAAGTTCATCTTTGATTCATTCAAGAGCCCTCGCTACTGTGAGAGTTCATGTCTAGCTACTGCTAAAAATAATTGGCTCTCGCATGTAGTGAATTTGAGTGTTGTAAATTGCTATATTATGAAGGATTAAAATATTGAATTGTGTGCACCGTAGAGTAATTGATAACTCATTCCGCCGCGATAGTGGAAAGATTCGGGTTTAAATCCCGACGGTGAGGTGTTGGAATAATATTTTTTCTAATATAATAATAATAATAATAATAATAATAATAATAATAATAATAATGCGTTTAACGTCCGTTTCTCGACTTTATGTCATAAAAGACGCCATTCGCACCATTACTATTTTTCATTTTACCACTTCCCGTTTTTTTCTACATTTCTTAAACTTCAACTTATATAATAGCAATGGGCGAATGAAGGAATTACAGGAAATTAGGATAAGGTAGGTATTTGTTGAACTAGGAGTTTGATAGGTAATCGGCCATGGCCTCAAATAAGGAACCATCTCGATATTTATCTGGAATTAATTGAGGGAAACCATGGAAAATCTCAATCAAAATGGCCGGTACAGGAATTACCGTTTCTCGGCGAAAGGCAGTAGGAAAAAGTCCCAGCCACATCTGCCCCCGCCGGGAATCGAACCCGGACCCCCCGAATGCGAGTCTAGTGCTGTACCACTACTCTACCCAGCTCGGTATTTTTTCTAATATAGTGCTACAACAATGAATGTTTCTTAACAATTATAGCAGACAATAGCTATTATACTAAATAAAATTGGATATGCGTTTAATAAAAAAAAAATAGGTGTGTGTATTTAAAAATGCGTGTTTGAAATTATACTTCTTTGGCGTGATTGCAACTAATTTTTTATATGTATGCAAATCATTTAATGAAATAGAACCTTGGGGATAATACTTGCAAAAAATTAACATCAAATATTTGAAACCATTTTCATAATTTTATTTTCCGTTTAATGACATTTAAAACAACTAATGGTTGTAATCTTATTACTCTGTACAATAACATCAAGACCATTTTAGGTCCTGGCTTAAAAAAACTCACGAGGTGACACCCAACATTAAGAGTTTTCTGGACGAAACAAATTCATGAGGGAAATGTAATGTCCCATGGTATCGACTTCACATACGTGTATAAACACACTCATTTGATGTATCTATATATATATACATATATATGAATAAAACCTGAATTTAGCGCACAAAGAAACTGTCACATGCAAAACTAAACATATGTAGCTTTTACCTAACTTCATACTGTTGCCATATAATACAGTATACCTGTTCCGATGTAGGTTACTTCAACGTACTCAGGGTTGCATCTAAACAATTGACAACTATTAAGCTTGCAGAGTTAAAATTAAATAGACTTTGTGAAATCCCGTCAACATTTCTACAAACCCATGGCGTAAATATTACATGGTGTGCTTATTAGAGAGATTTCTCTCTCTAACAATCATTTCTCTCTTACACATTGCTGTCAAATAATACGCAGGTATATAAATTCATAAAAATTCCTAGAAAATGTGAGAGTTTTATATCTAAACGTTTTAGTAACCAACAATTTGAAAAATAAATTGCAAACGTTTAGACGGTAAAATAAAATAGGATATATATTAAATAATAATTGTACCGAGCTGGGTAGAGTAGTGGTGACAGCACTAGACTCGCATTTGGAAGGTACGGGTTCGAATACCGGCGGGGACAGATGTGGCTGGGACTTTTTCCTACCGCCGAGAAACGGTAATTCTTGTACCGGCCATCTTGATTGGGATTTTAAATGGTTTAGACTCGCATTTGGAAGGTACCGGGTTCGAATACCGGCGGGGACAGATGTGGCTGGGACTTTTTTCTACTGCCTCTCGCCGAGAAACGGTAATTCCTGTACCGGCCATCTTGATTGAGGTTTTCCATGGTTTCCCTCAATTAATTCCAGATAAATATCGAGATGGTTCCTTATTTGAGGCCATGGCCGATTACCTATCAAACTCCTAGTTCAAAAATTGCCTACCTTATCCTAATTTCCTACAATTCCTTCATTCGCCCATTGCTATTACATAAGTTGAAGTTTTATAAATGTAGAAAAATAACGGGAAGTGTGGTAGATGGAAAATAATAATGGTGCGAATGGCGTCTGTTATGACAAAAAGTCGAGAAACGGACGTTAAACGCATTATTATTATTATTATAAATAATAATTGTACGAAAAACATAGAAACCAAATGTTTGAAATATTTAATTTTCATATAACTGTCTCTGCATAATTACCGAAATAAATTAAACAATCCTGGGTCTAGCGCATGGGAAAAAGGGTTAATATTTGAATAACGGAGGAGTTCCATTTAAGCATATTCTACAGAATGCAAAGTATTGATGTTATTATAATAGTTTCATAACACATTTTTAATAAAATGTACTTTCGAGCAAGAATACATCACTGGGATTCTATAGTATATACTCTATAATTTATGCTATTATTCAAAGTCACCCAGTCGAAAATTTGATTAATTTAGTAGTGTATAACTTTGTACACCAAGCTTTTCAAAATCAATTTTAATGACATAAACTAATTACGTTTAGGTTATGCGGGAGTCGTGCAAAAATTTTAGTTTTAAAAACTTTTTATTCACTCGAAACATTAACTTTTTATCTGACTATGACAGTTTATATCTTTGTTCTCTGTTCACAAACCACTGAACTGATTTCATTAAAAAATGTTGAATATTATGTTCTGTTGCGGGGGTGGTAGTGGATATTGTAATAAAATTATTTGCCCGACTATCAAAGAAGACGTAATATTGGGTGTAATCTATGGTTATTTGTATGTTTATTAGTGTATTTGATGACGGGACCTAGGAGTCGGACCAAAATTTCTCGACGTTTCATAGCCTCCTAAACACTTTGGCACCATTTTTAAAAATGTTTATATATATATATATATATATATGTGTGTGTGTGTGTGTGTGCGGGCAATAACTTTCGAAAGAGTTAATTCATTTCAACTAAATTTGGCTTACGTGTTGAAATCCATCACCGCAAGAAGCCTATTTAAAATGGGCCTTTTTAAGGGTAGTTTTTAGGGGTTGAAAAATGTTTTTGAGCCCTAAAATAACGAAAAAATTCTCCCAAACGTTTCAAAATTGAAATTTAACCCTCTGGTAGTAATTAAAAAGTGTCTCTAAAATTTTAATAAAATCGGCCCAACAGGACCGGATTTACAAATTTTATGAAAACACTAATTTGTAGATAGTGACCTATTTACTGAACGGTGTATTTAATTCTGTACACACGTTAGATTGTTAATAATATTGCAACTGAGAAAAAAAATATTTTAAGGGGTGTATTAAGGAGTTAATTTTTTTATTTTGCCCAAAAACCAACTTAAGTTCGCATAATAAAGCCACACTGCCTGTATTAGCAAATACACTATATTGTCGGCAGGGTTTTGGCACTGCGACCCGGATTTTTATATATTGCTGTCTAAAATATTGAGGGTATTGAATAAAAAAAGTTATTACAAAATAAAAAAAACCCGATGATATATATACAGCGTGTTCCATTTTAGAAGAACATTTTGAATATCTTGAATAATTTTCCCCTCCCAAGCAAACAAATTTTATGTTTTATTCGAACATTTTTTCGAAATAAAAAATGCATTTTTGCACTTATTCTAAGAAATATAGTATACTTATTTTAAAAACGCCTTGTATATTTGTCAAAGGACTGCAATAAAATGCTTTTATGTTTTTACTTGTAGTACCTATATGAGTCGATTAACGACTTTTACATATATTCAATAGTTAATCACACAAAGGTAGTCGCTAATGATTTTGACAACGTGTTAGTTTTTTCTTAACTGTCTTCCGAGTGCCGCTATGTAATTAGTTCAGTAAAATACACATTTATAACATTTAATTAGTAAGTTGATTATCGAATTATACAGTTAAACAGTTAGAAGCCTGTAATACTTTAATGTTAACAATATAAAGCGCTTGGGTTATGTTTACAACATCAGCAAAAATAACCACATCTGGTTCTTATATAGGATAGCTATTGAGCATTTTTGGATAGGTATAAAAATTTGTGCAATAG
This sequence comes from Venustoraphidia nigricollis, assembly GCA_034508555.1. Classification (NCBI taxonomy): domain Eukaryota; kingdom Metazoa; phylum Arthropoda; class Insecta; order Raphidioptera; family Raphidiidae; genus Venustoraphidia; species Venustoraphidia nigricollis. Next base: position 1,044,335 of record JAVRKA010000083.1, read on the forward strand.
TAATACCCGAATACAGAGATACAGAGCTAGCTAATGGGTTAGCGGGGCTTAACCGACTTAGCCGATTTTTAAATTAGCAGAATTTTTGCTCAATAAAAAAAATTCTTGAAGCATTTTAAAATTTTAATACCTTGAAATTTAGTATTTAAGGAGCTGAAACCGGGCCTAAAACTTAGCCAGGTTTTTGCAAAATTATATTTTTTAAGACTAAAAAATATATTTGAGTCACACTGAAATTTAAGCAAAATAATATTGGTAACTAAAAATAGATATATTCAAAAAGACAGGTCGTTTCGGTGGGACACTTTACCAGCCAGCTGATCAATATGTTTGAGAAATCGGTTACGTCGGTTAAGACCCGCAACCCTTTCGCCAGGTCTGTGTTTTTGTATTCAGATATTACTAAAGAGTTATTGTACAAATTTTCACAGTGCCTCAGATATATAGATAGATTGCGAAAACGGTTCCGGTATCAGTTGTGAGGAAAGGGGGTGAAGTTTTAGTCAATAAGAGGACCAACGGGGGCCCATGAGAGTTTCCTCACCTGCACAAAAAAAAATAGATAGATAAAGGGCTGACTGTCTCTAAAATGCTCGAACCGGTTTCAGGTCCCATTCCGAGCCTGCTAGAAAGCAAGTTTTGTGGACCCAGGCCCCAGGGTCGCACTTGTAGAATTCTAATATAAAGTTTTAAACTGTGCCAATACTGTACACCCATTTAACAAATCAGTGTTGAATGTATCGACCTTTCGTTGGTCCGTAATTAAATTGTATATCGAACACCCTTCTAACCGCAGAGGCGTACGCGCAGACGAGGGCAGGTCCGCCCTGGTCGTCTTCCGTGTGCTTTAATTGCAGATTATTAAAATACAGTTTAGACAACAAGATTTAACAAACAACACTACTTATCCTAAAGCCGATATCCATTAATATACCCTTACTGTATTGTCCTTGCTTTTAGTTCCTCTTGCATTAAACACGCCAAACTTTCCTAATTTGTTCTCGACAAATGTATCGAATTATAATGTATAGAGTGAAAAGTTAAAGATAAAATACAAAGTATATTAATATTCTGGCGATTATTTATTACATTTTTTGCACGTACCTCCTGTAAAATATTTTATTTATACCACATTTTTTAATAACCTTTATTTAAAAATGACATACATTAATAATATAGGCAGTTCACGTTCCGCCATACTTATCTGTTCAGCGTCTATTTTGCTTCTCTGTAACTAATATGGATTTAAATGGCAACTAATAGAGATATAACGTATTGGATTGATAGAATCGTATTTCTTTTTTGTTTAACTTTACGCACTAATACGAAAAGGGGTCATTTTACTACCGCTATATAGGCATGAAAAGGAGCTATTTCATGGCGTTAACTTTAAATTTTATCTCGACACGATTTCTCGACCATTGACTTTCGAAATACGGAACTGAAAACAAAAATATTTTCATTATTTTATAACAGCGTGCAAGTTTTCCCAAGAAAAAAGTGAAGAAAAGTTAGAGTATCAAATAAAATATGAACTTTATTAGTTTAAAAATCAAGATGTTATTGTTGCATCTTCTTAAGAAAACCGTTATCATTTAATTTGATCACGTGATGGTGCCAGTTGAATGTAATGCTACGGCTGTAGATGTGGTAAAGTATTCGTGGATTAGTTTCATGTATGCTTCTTGAGGTGTGCGTTCACCAAGAAACATTTTTAACACGCTTTTATTAACTTCACTTTTTTTGAATTTTTGAACGTGAAATTCACCCACTTCAAAACGTCAGATTAAACTGAAACTTTGCACACGTATCAAGGACCGATGACAATACAATAATTTAATAATAATCATAATAATATTTATTGTTACTCCAATTTTACATGTGACTATACATGTTTTTGTTACAAACGTCCAGAGAGAAGAAAACAGATTACATATTGAAATTTAATTATATTAAGTCATTTTTATATGGCATACTTTGTCTTATTATATCCTGACCAGAACCTTCAGGATAAAAAAAACTTGAAAAATTACAAGCAAGCTAACACGCTATATTGCCTACCCCATAGTCAAATGCAAGATTGTTTTTAGTCTTATAATCAAAATTAGAGTTTAAAAAAACTAAAACAACACGCTTTTCTGAACTAAAAAATGCTAAATAATTTGACAACAAAATTAGCTTTACTGTAAAAGCGTGGAGTGCTATCTACTTAAATTTTCATAATAACTCTACGTTTACAATTAGCTAGTAAATGAAAAAATTATTACCGATATTAAGTACACCATGCTTTTTACAGTAAAGTTAATTTTGTTGTCAAATTATTTTGCATTTTTTAGTTCATTAAAGCGTGTTGTTTCAGTTTTTTTGAACTCTATAAATTTTAACTTAAGTACGTTCTTGCGTCTAGAAATCTTACAAGATATTGAGAAACAAAATTGCAGGCAGCGATTCTGTTACACACACAGACAGAGAGAGAGAGAGAGAGATTTATAGACAATAAAAATAAAAGAATAGTTACTTCTTACCACAACAGATTTATTCAGTGGATGTACATTTCGAGAGCTAAGCTCCCATCTTCAGCAAAATACTAAAGTTTAGTGGTTTGCTAAAGATGGGAGCTTAGCTCTCGAAATGTACATCCACTGAATAAATATGTTGTGGTAAGAAGTAATTATTCTTTTATTAGTGTATTTGTATGGCAACATACACTATTGGCGTCGGTCGGATGGCAGGACCTAGGGGTCGGACCAAAATTTCTCGACGTTTCATAACCTCCTAAACACTTTGGCACTATTTTTAAAAATGTTTCTATACATGTGTGTATATATATATATATATATATATGTGTGTGTGTGTGTGTGTGTGTGTGTGTGTGCACGGGCAATAACTTTCGAAAGAGTTATTTGATTTCAACTAAATTTGACCCACGTGTTGAAATCCATCACCGCAAGCAGCCTTTTTAAAATGGGCCTCATCGGGCCATTTTAAGGGTTGTTTTAAGGGTTGAAAAAAGTTTTTGGGGTTCAAAATACCGAAAAAATTCTCCGAATCGTTTCAAAATTAAAATTTAATCCTTTGGTAGTAATTCAAAAGTGTCCCTAAAATTTTAATAAAATCGGCCCGACAGGACCGGATTTATAAATCTTATGAAAACACTAATTTGCAGATAGTGGATTATATACTGAAGGGTCTATATAATTTGATATAGAGGTTCGATTGATAATAATATTGCAATTAAGAAAAAAAAATGTTATTTTAAAGGGTGTAATAAGGAGTCAAATTTTTTATTTTGCCCAAAAACCAACTTAAGTTCGCATAATAAAGCCACACTGCCTGTATTATCAAATACACTATATTGTCGGCAGGGTTTGGGCACTGCGACCCGAGTTTTTTTTTATTGTTCCAACCACAGTGCTCTTAATATTTATAGATTTATAGACGTTCGATAACTGAGATCATTAGAGTCTTAGTCGTTTAGTATGTTGTGAGGTGAGCACTCAGCTTAACACATGACATCCGTGTCTCCATTTGAATTTGTAAGTTAATTTCTCGCGAGGTCTGACAGTACATCCGTCCGCAGTGACGATCCTAATACAAAAATACTTTCCGCTTTCGCAGTGAGCCAAGGAGTAAAACGACAGCATGAAATGTACCAGCAGTCGTCGTCGTTTCTCCCTTTTCATTATATCTACCAAATTAGCATCAAATGTCTGAAGTCTCGCGGTCTTACATCATTCGACGTAACAAGCTTTACTCTTATATAAGAACTGTATTATGTAATACTTATACAGTCATTTAAACCCTCAAAGAACTAAAACTAAGGTATCGTATCCTTTCGAGCACAAAATTATAGTTGCCTAAAAATGTTTTTGACCATTTAGTTAAGAATCGAACCAAAAAATAAAGTTTAGTATAATAGCTTTTGTCTGCTATAATTGTTAAGAAACATTCATTGTTGTAGCACTATATTAGAAAAATTTATTCTTCCAACACGTCAGGATTAAAAAACGAAGGTTTAAAGTGTTGAATTGTGTGCACCGTAGAGTAATTGATTAACTCATTCCGCCGCGAAAGTGGAAAGATTCGGGTTTAAATCCCGACGGTGTTGGAATAATAAATTTTTCTAATATAGTGCTACAACAATGAATGTTTCTTAACAATTATAGCAGACAAAAGCTATTATACTAAATTAATTCAGCTGGTACGTAGCTACAAGCGTATGTAAAATATCTACTAACAAAAAATAAATGTTTTATATGTGTGTCTGCCCGTCTGTTTGAATTGATTGCATATTGATGCGGTTTTCTTTATACCATAGAACATTTTTATGGGATGCTGAAGGATATAAATTAAATAGAGCCACGTCACAATTTTCTGACCTCAGAAAAATCCAGAAAGCATGTTTATTTTTAGAACTTTTTTGTTGAGATTTACGCGTAGGTTCCAACAAAAAACGCACAGAAAAACAAATAAAATCTTAGAATCTCCATCTTCTGAGATTCGGTTAAAAATAGAATATAATTAATGAGATTTTAGAAGAAATTGCTGAAAAAATAGCATCTCAGTGGTAATCATGATAACTGCTCGAAATATTGATGGATTTGAAAATTTCAAAAAAAATTTTTGTAAAGTAAGGTTACTTTTAAAGTATGTGGAGTCATGTTTTTTCATGCGCTTTAAACGTTATCTTATGTTACAACAATCGTTTTGTATTTTCTAGATCAATCAATATTTCGAGCAGTTATCATGACTGTCAGAGACGTCACCATTTTATCAACAGTACCTTTTAAAGTCTTATTATGTGTACCTGTTCCATTTTTTATATATAAAATAAAAATTTTTGAAGTGAAATATTTTTTGGACATGGAAGAGTAAAATTCATTCTTCAGATTAAAAACGTAACGAGCGTGTCGCAATGTAAGTATACTATAACAACCGTCCGTAGAACATTAAGCTAATCTGGCTGCGAGGTAAAACATTTGCCTTTTAACCTAAAGGTTGTAGGTTCGATTTTTTTTCTTACTATTATACCAGTTTTACTTCTGTAATGTGAAGTGTAAAAAACACAGTCTCTTCTTTTTGTTGTTTTTCAAACATAATTAATAAATATATAACATAGCATTTTTTTAATAAAATTGTTTACTTTGTGCATCGTTAATTTCAAATGCATTCAGGTAAATTTGACTGTTTAGCACATTGAACATAAAATTATATTGAAATTTTGTACGATTTTATCATTATTTTACTAACAAAATGTGAAATTAATACCGGCTTTAAAGATTTCTGTAAGAAGACGTTTTTAATCAAAGTTTATATCACTGAACTGAAAAAGAGTTAAGCAGGACTATATTTATTCACAGTCCTTTATATTAAAAGAATATAATTATATAGGATGTCGTCTTCATCCGTAAGAGATTTTAAAACTCTCTAGATTATTTAAAAATAAATTTACTGGAAAGAGCAAAACACTTTATTTAAAAAAAAAACATTATTCGCAGCTTTTATTGATCACAAGATTAAAGTATTTAAAAAAGATTTCAAGCTTGGAATGTAACGCACGAAAACATAATCAAAGACTTTTTCCGTTAAAATTCTATATTCGAATATTGTTGCTAATAAATCCCTTTATGTTTTTGAAAAATTTATTTCACATTTCCTAAATTTACAATCGATTTCATTTTGGAAGTCATTAGCTCCAAAAATAAATAAAGAATTTCCAGCTCATTCCCAAAACTTCACAAACAAAAAAAAGAAACAAGAATAACTTGTTGAAAAATGCTGCGCAGACGCAGACGTGAAATTACAATCCAAAGGAATAAACATATTTTCTTTTAGATTTGAATAATTAATATTCTCACCTCGAGAAGTTAAAGAAACAAAAATTACGCAGAAAGTCATGGTATATATTAATCGAACATTCGCTATATTTAATCATTCGCCGGCCTGTATTAGATAAACTACCCGTTCTGACGAAGATATGGACCGGGATGGGTCCCAGAAAACACGACAGACACTGTGTTTATTTTCATTATTAAAGAATCTTTCATCAGATTCCATATCTACATAAATACAGCTTGGATCAAAATTTAAGTGATAGAATAAAAAACCTAAGTAAATAATTATTGTTGATGTACAAAACGTTATACAAAATATGAATCTCAAATATATTTTCTTCATTATAGTGATGATTTTACTCATAGTATTTCTTCAAAACTGAGTTTTTGTGACCTCATTAAGAGCACTATCCTAAACACAATAACCGAGGTTTGACAGCTAAGACCGGGGACAATGCTTGGGTGGACGCGGTCAAAGATGTCAAACTATCAAAATATTTCTATATTCTCATTTGTAATTTTGAAATATCCTGTATTATAATATTTTTATATGGATATTTTAAAACTTGCTGGTAAGATAAAGGAGAGAGATATATACTTTAGCTATTATAATATCATGATCTATCTTTATTTGACAGCCGCACATTGAATGTGTCGTTTATTTAACAAATGAGATAAAATGATATAGCCGCCAGGTCGTAATGTATTTTATCCTTTTTTATTAAACGTTACATTTGTCGGTTATACTTAAATTAAAGCTTTCAAAACAAGGTTGTGACATCAAAAAAAATACTTGCTCTGCTTAGGAATGATTATGATATATTTTAGTGTTTATTTTTAATAAATCTGTTTTGACATTATGTTCTCAAAACAGCATTATTGAGGTTTCAATGCCTCCACAATCCATACGGATTTCTCATACGTCTAATCATGTTACTGCTATCTTCAATCAGTAAACCTTACGCAATACTTACATAGACAAAATTTCGAGGATGATTCTATGATCACAATTTTAAAATTATAAAGATTCAAATAAAACAGTTTCTGAAAAATATAAATAATACTTGTATTAACCCGTTGTGTGCCAGACCTAAAAGTCTGACAGTGTGCTAGTGGTACTTAAACGTACCGTTATTTTTGCAGACGAATTTCTCTAAAACAGCTCACTAAATCGTTGATTTCGTATTACTGGTACTTTAAAGCTGTAGTACAGATCCTGTACGTATATTATGTTAGGTTGGTGTCACTATTGTTTGAAGTTTTATTAGTTAGAATTAGTTGGAATTATATGACGAAAATATGTTTGTGGGAATACATAGAGGCTCAAAAAAGCGGTACTTTTGAGTACCACTAGCACACAATGGGTTAATATATACTCGTTTTTAACTATTTTTTTATCGAAAACTGTAAATCTTAGGTAAAGATTTTTTTTTTTTTTTTTTTTTTTTTTTTTTTTTTTTTTTTTTTTTTTTAAAAAGAATATCCAATTGTATATGTCCACATATATAGAGCATATGCACATATACAAGAGAATACCCTTTTTGTGGCACTACCATTTGGTATATGGCCAGTAGAAATTGAAAATATAGCTGGGTCAAAATATCGACATCACAAAACATCCATGAGCAGAGGTGGGATTCGAACCCACGACAGTTAGGTCGAGAAGCCAGTACGCTAACCACTAGACCATAACTGCCCCCAGGTAAAGATTTACAGTTTTCGACAAAAAATAGTTCAAAACGAGTACATATTTAATACAAGTACTATTTATAAACCGTTATTTTCAGACGCCGTTTTTGTTGAGCGTAAGTATTATCAGCCATATTGTAACATCAAGAAATAATCGTAACCTTCTTTCTGTTACAGTAGCTGGCCCCTAAGTCTTATTTTACAAGAAGACACATTTTAACACAGCACTTTTCCACCGACTCGCTATTTGAATTAACATATCTCCGGCGTCTTTTGACAGCACATCAAGGAAAAGTACAACTAATGAGTTTTGGATTTCCGTCTACTGGATTTTCCTTCAAAATTTTCGCACAAATTAAATAAATATAAGATATTTTCATATTTCTATACGCTTCTACAAAGCTCTGTTTTATTACATTTATAAATAAATCATTTTGATGAAATCAAAAGATATACATGAACTCTAAGCAAGTATTAACTTCCTTGTAATATTATGGTTCTATATTTGCACACCTCTTGTCTTTTATCTTTAAAATATATTAAAGCAAAATCTTAGTTCCTAATAGCACCTTTAGATTTGCTTTTTTTTTCAATTATTTACAGTAATTCTAAAAAGATCTACGCATTATTGCTAAGTGATTATCAATTTTCCAAAATTTTCAAAAATAAACAATATCAAATTGCAAATTAAAATCTGTAAAGCATTCAAACATAACCAGATGAATCCATTTTAAAGAGTTTTGAGTTATTAACGAAAACCAGTCATCGCAAGTACCGCAACATTAAGGCAAAAAATCTCGCATTAATGGAGCTTAGTCGTTAAATAGTAGCAACTTATTTTTTTTAAGTTTTCAAATTACAATTAGTCGTTAAAAAAATGGATTTTTCTAGTTTTGCTTGAATTAGAAGAAGAGAGAACAAGCTATAATTGCCTACTCACTTTAATGTAAATTAGTTAAAAAATATTGACACACAAATATAATTAAAAAAATAACGAAAACGTAGTTTAAGCTGAAACTTGACACTCTTAGAATATAGCTAACACGGATCTTCTAAAAAATATTTTAACATCTACATTATATGTAAAAGAAAGATGCTATTTTAAATTCTTAAACTTCAATATGGCGCCTGGTGAAGACAGCCATCACCACTAGTAATTAAAATAAATAATACATGTTTAATCATTTTTCTTAAATATTTATTTCTTGGATTTATCTGCTTTTGTTTGGCATCAATTTTCAATGAGATTTATTCAGTTTAGCTCGATTCTGATCACGAAAATGGATTTAACTGGCCTCAGATATCACGAAACCAACCTTAACTAATTTTTCATAAAAAAGAAATTTGTCTGGTTTTGTCTGATAACCCCACATTTTAGGTAGTTGTCGTGGTTAAGGCACACCGTCAAAAAATTCTTAATTTTTGTATACTTGTTAAGGACATGATAATACAATTACCCTGAAAATTTGAAGTCGGTCGACCGTATATAATCCGAGATAAATTCACTTAAAAATTGGATAATTAACATTGATTGTATATGATCTCTGTAGTTCTGAACCAGTTTCTTATTTATAAAAAAAGAACTAACTGTCAGAAACTTTCCAAAAACTGACAGTCTTTCAATGCATTTGTTATGAGTTTAAAAAAAATAAGAAAAAAATTTTGACCGTCTAATTATTTATAAATAACGGTTTAAAGTTCAACAATTTATAGAAAAATAAAAATGCATATGAATACTGTATGGGTTACGTTTCCACGGGTACAGTCTTGCGTACAAATTATGGATCACTTAGCTACAAGCTAGTATACTTTTGTGGCGCGTATAATCTATAACTGTTTGACAATATTGTACCAAGATAACTACCTTAATGTAAAAACGATATTTAAAATTATTGATAAAATTAATTTAAGACGTTTTTAAGACAAAAAAATACATCCTTGAAAAACAAACTCTTCTTTTCTCAAATTATTCTTGACTTATGAAATGTAGTTTATATTGGAAGATTGACAAGACGAAAAGGAAAAGAACAAAGGTTATGCAACGTGTACAGAAGAAAGGTCTTACAAATAAAACGCCGTATCCTTCAACGGAGGTTGAAGAAAAGTGCCAACACAGCTGAAAATACTAAACAAATGTCAAAATCAATATTCCACCTATTCTACATACGTCTGTAAATGTGAAAAAAATTAGATTGAAAGCAACGGAAGTGTAAAATCTTTATTCTAAGTAACTTCCTGCTTGAGTGTAGCGTGTAAAGGTGAGACTAGAGCGACTGCAAATCGTAGCTTCAAGCAGGTGGCGTAGCCCGTAGGCCATAGTTCACATACCTGCTGACCGATAATACACTGATACGATACTATTGGCCTAAATAATAATTTATAGTTTTGCGCAATATTCAATATCTTCTCCGGATTGGCTGATCATCTTTCATATTCTTTATTAGTTTTTTTTTATTCGAAGATAAATATTAAAGCAGTCAATTTCAAAATCAATAGATAGATATTGGTTTCAGTTATACGAAAGTAAATGTTAAATGTCAAAAAATAAAATGTGTTAGGAAGCAAAAATTCTTGGTACGTATAAAGAGACTCTTTTATAAGATATTTGTAGATCATTTTTTTAAACATTTCGAGATTCTGGTTTCGAGTGTTAAAAGATAATTTATTAAAAAATTGTGAACCTAAGTGGATCCTCTTTTACTCTTGTGTTGTATTGGTGCAGGGACACAATATGATTATTAAAGTCTGAATGATTTTTTAACAAATATTAAACAGTTATAATTAAATATAATGAGCTGGTAAAGTTAAGATATATTCTTAAGTGGCGGCCATTTGACGTAGCCGCTAGAGCAGGCGCTGAGGTCACCCAGTATACTAGTGGTACATATTATGTATATTATATAAGCGATCGATAAGATTCGTTTAACTTGTAAAATGCAAAAAAACACATATGTGGTAGGGATTTGAAATACTACTAATAAAGTCAATGTTACATTTTTTAAAAGTTCAAACCCAATTTTTTTATTAATGCAAATTTGGTTCTCTATGCTGACACGACGTTAGAATAGAACATTGGTTATAATAGGTGAGTTTGGTATTGTATTCGATTTTTAAAAGTTTTGACACTTCTCACAGTGTTGCGTTTGTTATGCAAAAGTGTAACCATGGTTTTTTAAGTTGATACTTCTTTTTTAACAGCGTGTAGAAATGAAATAGACGAACAAATATTTCAAGTAATTTTTTTATCAAAACTCAAACATAAGATAGAAACAGTCATTCAAAGTTCAATTAAATTTGATTAAAATTTGAGGTCGGTACTGGTGTTATTTTATGTCACTATGGAAATATAAAGTATCTTGCTGTTTATTTGAAACAAAACGCGGACAACTTCGCAGAATTTCTGTAAATACTTGATAATGACGTAAGATATTTCCATAGTGACATAACATAACGCCAGGACCGACCTCAAATTTTAATAAAATTTAATTCAACTTTGAATGACTGTTTCTCTCTTATTTTTGAGATTTGATAAAAAAGTTACTTAAGCTATTTGTTCGTCTATTTGATTTATACACGCTGTTAAAAAAGAATTAGTATCAACTTAAAAATCACCTGTATACTTAACGTACGCTTTTTAGAATAAATTTCACTGAGTTACCTACACTACACTAATATAGCAAACATACATATTACATCAAAAAAATGCCCTTATTATAAATTCAAGAACAGCGAAATCACGTGGACGATAAGTTTATAAATATTTCAAAAACTTTCTTTTACATCCTGTATTTTAGGTACTAATGTGTGTGATGCGAGTCCCGCGGGATATGATCAGGGCGCGCGTTACTACAAATCCTACGCATCCTGTTTCTTGAGCCCCTGCACCGCCAACAGGAAATCTTACTTCTTATAGGGGCAGATGTCGACTAACCTACACTGCACTAAACTCAGTAGCGTCTATGTTAAATGAGATCTTAGTTTAAAAATATAAAAAAAAAAAAACTTTTGCAAAGACAAGCTTTTATTGCAGTGTACTTAGCAGGGTAAAAATAATGTTTAATAATTTAAGTTCATAATTATAAAAGCGTGGGTTGTAAGCTCTATGATAGTCACGGCCCCCGCTGAACTCAGTAGCGTCTATGTTAAATGTGAACTTAGTTAAAAAATATTGGAGAAAAAAACTTCTGGAAAGACAAGCTTTTATTGCAGTGTACTTAGCAGGGTAAATATAATGTTTAATAATTTAAGTTCATAATTATAAAAGCGTGGGTTGTAAGCTCTATGATAGTCACGACCCCCGCTGAACTCAGTAGCGTCTATGTTAAATGTGAACTTAGTTAAAAAATATTGGGGAAAAAAACTTCTGGAAAGACAAGCTTTTATTGCAGTGTACTTAGCAGGGTAAAAATAATGTTTAATAATTTAAGTTCATAATTATAAAAGCGTGGGTTGTAAGCTCTATGATAGTCACGGCCCCCGCTGAACTCAGTAGCGTCTATGTTAAATGTGAACTTAGTTAAAAAATATTGGGGAAAAAAACTTCTGGAAAGACAAGCTTTTATTGCAGTGTACTTAACAGGGTAAAAATAATGTTTAATAATTTAAGTTCATAATTATAAAAGCGTGGGTTGTAACTTGTAAGTCACAGCTCACGCTCTTATAGGTAATTCTGAACATAAATTATTAAAAAATATTTTTATCCTTGCTCAAATCACGCAAGTTAAGGATATGGCCAATAGATTACTTTCTTATTGCCCCGCTGTAGTAAGGAGAGCTGTTAGAGACTTTTGGGTAGGTATTTGAGGCCAGAGGCACTGTGAAAATTTGTACGATACCTCTTTAATAATATTCGAATACAAAAACACAGACCTGGCTGAAGGGTAGCGAGGTTAACCGACCCTTAAATTTTTAAATTAGCAAAAAAAAATTTCGCAATAAAAATTCGTTGAGAGATTTTGAAATTTTAATGCCTTGAAATTTAGTACTTAAATACTTGAAAACTAAAAAAGTCAGATTTCTTAATCGGGTCTAAAACTTAGCCAGGTGTTAGCAAAATTATATTTTTGAAAAATTTAAAAAATATATTTGAAGCAATTTGAAATTTAAACAGAATAATATCGATAACTAAAATATATATATATTAAAAAAAAAAAAACAGGTCGTTTCGGTGGGGCATTCTACCTGGAGGGTGATTAAAAATTTTAGGATCGGCTAAGCCCCGCTATCTTTCAGTCAGGTGTGTGTTTTTGTATTCGAATATTACTAAAGAGATATTGTACAAATTTTCACAGTACCTCAAATACTCTACCCAAAATTGGTGGATCGCCACTTCTTTACCTAGGAAGTGACATCAAAGTCCAGACGATGTAAGAATTTTATGTGTGTTTTATTCTGTCTATATTATTATTTTGACTATAGATATAACTGTATTATATTATTATATTATTGTATGTATCAGTCAGAAAGACAGACCAGTCGACAAAAACTGATTTCTGACCATTTGCGCTAAGCAATAAACGATATTATTATTTTTAACGTGGAAGGAAAGTTTGGTTGAGGAACAGTTGAAAAAAAGAAGCTTTACCGATGTTTCGCTTGTGGCCTACGTTTCGGAAAATATATTTCCTGCCTGAGGCCCTGAAGATGGAAATATATTTTCCGAAACGTAGGCCACAAGCGAAACATCGGTAAAGCTTCTTTTTTTCAATTGTTCCTTAACCAAACTTTCCTTCCACGTTAAAAATATATATTGGAACAAAAAATATTAAAGAAGATATTATTATTTTTATTAATATTAAAATGTCAGGAATGGTTTCATTCCAATCAACTGTTCCATTATCTATAAAGATATGACAGGGGAAGGGTTGAGGTCGACTGCAATAGTTAAATGCAATTTCATGTTCTAGTTTACAGTTCACTGGTGGAAGGTCACTGGGAATACTAGGTCCCCTCCCCATTCGCTCAAGTATGAACTAAAACATGACATTGCATTTAACTATTGCCAAACCAAACATGGTTAATAATTATGATTCTATTATGCACAAAAATAATGCATTAGTTACATTTAATGCATTTTATATCATATTACTAGCCGCCACTCGCGGTTCCGAACAATGTTTTATAACTCGCTCGGCAGCAACAATAGTAGTGAAGCCGTTTTACAATCTTGCCTTGCGAAGATAGTAACAATAGTTTTTTCGTCGACTTACATTGCAAAATTGGTCTCCACGAAAAGTCTATATTTCAACGCAATAATGTTATAGCCTATGTTCATCCTGAATGCTCAATCAAAAATTGAAATCGGATGAGTAGTTTCGGAGATTACTATCTACATCTAAACTTTCAAACTTTCCCTCTTTATAATATTATTTATACATTACTATTAATTTATTATACTTTATAATCGCAATTAGCAATTATTTAATTTGTGAGTTGCATGACTGCATATACAAAAAAATTCAACAAAAAAGTCACAATTCAAAAAAAAATTATAATGAGCCTCACCCTCATAAGCTCACATAAGAAGTTTAACTTCTTTAGTTTTTAATATGATTCCCAACTCCCAAGTTTAATTTAATTGTTATGTCAAACAAATTAATAATATTTACACACACGCTTACCATCGTGCTTTAAACTTCTGTCTTTGTCAGTTTCATGTAATTTAGAAGACAAACTAACTTCTTCTTTCGGGGACAATTCTACTTCCGCTCGGTTTTTACTTTTTTCAAACAAATACGTCGCTAAGTTAAACTTCAAAAGTTAGCAAAGTGATTCCAGTAATAATAATTATAATTTTATGACTAAAATACAATACCTGATATAAATTCTAACGTGATATATGGGCTCGAAGTAAAAATATTGAAGAAATCTGGTTAGCAATTGTTTGATTCATTTTAGAGTGCCATACTGAATGACGTGATTTGTTTGTGGTAATATAATTTATGCAATTCATTAAATATGCATAGACTAAATATTGGTTTATTATCAATCGATCTACATGTCAAATTTGATTTAAATCCAACCTCTTGATTGTGAACTACTATTTCGCAAACCGCTGTCTCTTATGCAATTTATCTAAAGCTTGTTGAATACTTAACATATATAATGTAGAACAAAATAAATATCCCTATACATAAAATGAAACATTAGATAAACTCGGAAAATATTATATATATATCCGGTTTACAAGCGAATTTTACAACAATAAACAATAGATAATAAATTATTTGAATTTATATCAAAAATTTAATAAGGAAGTATACCCTCAAACGCGCATAAAGTTTAAAACTCAACCATTTTTTTATGTCACTTTCACTTGTTACGCGTTCAATTGGTCACTCTTGATAATTTTGGGAATACAACTAAAAGGAATTGTATTGTATTTATTTTCTTCAAATTATTTAACTTTTTGAAACGTTATATAATAGATATATACATTCTTATCATCTAAAATATTTTATATTTGAACAAATTGTTTAAGAATTATTATTTTTTATTTCGTAAATTGCAACATATACAAATTTTGTATTATGTTGACATATACAATATTTAAAATTTCATTATAAAACTTAGTTTAACTGTAATAAAATTGAATATCTCCGTTGCAGATGATTACCTAATTTTCAATAACTATTATTATCTAATTCAGTTGCGACCTTGCCAAGGTCGCAATAAATTCTAAATTCTTTGTTAAAATAAAATATTTTAAAACAGTTCTTTCTCATATTTTAACTCAAAAACATCTTGTGCCATATTGGTGTATCAGAAATTTAATTGTAAACGAATAATTTATTATGATACTTTTCTAACTATAAATGGTTACACAAGATAAATTAAAATTAAACAATTCTGGCATCTCGAAAATAAAAATAACATTTCAACATATAATTAATTTAACATCATTTATACCTCATACTTAAATAAACATTTTAAAATAAAAGAAAAATTAACTAAATTCTTCTAAAGCAACGTTAAAATCCAGCCATTACGTTACAAAATTATAATATTATTTATTATTATAATTCAATAATAAATCACAGGTATTTGGATAAAATAATATAAATCAATAAATAGTCGAAACGTTGCAAGAATAACAATAACACGATTGTTTTATATTATTTTATCCAAATACCTGTGATTTATTATTGAATTATATTAATAATTTTGGATGCGATATAATGTCTAATTATTTATTATAATACCTAACAGATAACTTTTCCAAAAACGATACACTTATGCCCCATTCGATACAGTTCCAACAGCATAATAATATCAATTGATCTTTTGCCATATTAAGTAGCGAAGGGGTGAAGGGGCGGTCGGGAGTAACGCTTGTATCTACGTCAGATTTGATTTAAGTCTGGCCCATTGTTTAGATGTACATATATTCATCACAGCCAGCGGTCTGTCTTTTGACTTGAGATGCTATTAAGTAACTACATTCACTTTACGCAAAGAACCTTAGCTCGACTCTTCTGCAACTAACTTCAACTCTCAGGATTAATTCAATTCGTTCAGTTATATACTGTAAACTTAAATTTACAGTACCGCTTCGAATGCAAACTCCAGGAGTGTCACGGAAAAATATGTGTTCATGACTAACAGTATAGGCTCGATCCCAGTAGTCGATGCCATTATTACTTTTATTTTGTTTTTTTTTTTACAATTATACCAGTTTTATTTCTGTAAGGTGTAGTGTAAAATACACAGTCTCCTTTTTTAGGGTTCCGTACCCAAAGCAAGCCAACGATAACCCTATTACTAAGGCTCTACTGTCGGTTTGTATCTTTTGAATCGTAACAGGTAGACACTTGAAATGTTCACAGAGTGTAAAATAATAGATAAAAAAGTTAATAAATATTGTACGGTGATACGGAACCCTTTGTGTGCGAGTACAACTCGCACTTGACCAGTTTTTTTGTCTAATTTTACGTCATTTGTTTCTTGTCCGAAAAAAACTTAAAAAAAAAATATTAACCTCCTTCAAAAAAATCACTAAAAAGATGAAAATAATGAAATTTTGAGGTCGGAGCTAATTTCATTACAAAACCTTTTAATTACATATCTACTTTTATTAAATAGGCGCCGACCTCAAAATTTCATGTGATTTTTTTTGTAATGAAATTAGCTCCGATCTCAAAATTTCATTATTTTCATCTTTTTAGTGATTTTTTTGAAGGAAATATTTTTTTTTAAAGTTTTTTTATTTTTTACTTTTTAGTGGTGGATATGATTTCGCACATTTTCAAAAACTACTGAACCGATTTAAGTAAAATCTATGTGGGATCACCCTGAAGATGTGCCCTATTAAATAAGAAAAGAATCATCATAATCGCTTTACAAATGTTAGAGATATGAGGTAGCATACATTAAAATATGTTTTTGACGTCATTTAAAAACGGACGAACCGATTTTAATAAAAACTATATGGGACCACCTGGGATGTATACCCTTTCAAACAAAAAAATAATTTTCCAAATCGGTTCCGGCGTCTTGAAGTAATCGGGGAACATACATAAAAAATAAAAAAAAAAAGATTCCGACGAATTGAGAACCTCCTCCTTTTTTTGAAGTTGGTTACAAACGGGTGATTATTGTCTTTTTTCTGAAAATACAGTCACACTTCGAATCTCCGTATTGAATTCGTTCGAACTACGATTTTCAATCGTTCAACTAAATAATTTGGAGCCAGTGCCGTTAACTTATCTCGTAAGTAGAACATACTACGAAGGTAACAACTAACAAGAGAGAAGGAAGATCGGTTAGCGATTGGGGATGGGGTGTGGATTTATCCAAAGCGCGAAGGGGGGTACGCTTCTGTTTCCGTGTGGCAGTAAAACGGATTCAAGTCTATGAATATACGCAAACCGAACGACATGAATTCTGTACGGTGGTACGTACAATATATTGGCGATAGGACCGTAGGACATATTATCCAATGTCACAGTGGCGAAATTTTGAAGAGAAAAATAATCTTAAAAATGGCGTATCAAACATTAATTGTGATACAGTGCTAAGGGATATACTTCATACCGACAAAAACACCTTTTAAAAATAATACGTACTGATAATAATCGATTAAATATATTTTATATTTGCATATAATAGTTCACAAGCTGTTAAGACATTTTTAGGTAGGTATTTGAGGCACTGTGAAAATTTGTACAATACCTATTTAGTAATTGACTTTTTTACGGTTTATGTTCAAACTATTTTATTTTATTGACGGTCAATAAAATAAAATAGTTTGAACATCAACCGTAAAGATATTTTTTAAAAGCGGAATTTTTACAAACTTTTTAATGAATAATTGTTTAACTCAAATTTATATTTACATGTGTATTTTAACTTTTATATCTACTTGATCAAAACATTTAATAGTTATAAAGCTTGAAAAAGTTCCAAGCAAGGGACGAAACGTTGCTATAAATAACAAATAAATGTTTACTTAAAAAGTCCTTTTTCCCGACAAATCATTTTCCTATTTAGTAATATCTGAATACAGAAACACAGACCTGGCTGAAGGGTGGCGGGGCTTAACCAGCCCCCAAATTTTTAATCACCTAGTAGAATGTCCCAGTGAAACGACCTGTTCTTTTTAATATATCTATTTTTAGTTACCGGATATTATTCTGTTTAAATTTCAACGTGCCTCAAATATATTTTTAAAATTTTTCAAAAATATAATTTTGCAACGACCTGGCTAAGTTTTAGACCCGATAAAGAAATCTGAGTTTTTTTAGATACATAGATATTTATTAAGTCAGTTGAGACATAGGTACATCCATTTGACACGTCAGCGAAATACAAACTTTAAATTATACACTTGCCAACAATATAAAAAAAATCACTCACTGTGTAAATGGCTGTTATTATTAATAAATACCAACGAATTAACCGGTGAAATAAATGATTAAATAAACGCGGTAATATATTTTAAATTACCACGGTTATTTAACCAGATCTTTAACCGGTAAAATATTCTTTTACATCACTAATGTATGCGCTATGCCTTTCTCAACCTGAACGAGCGTTGGATAGTTGGCAATCGTGTTTTAGCGACACGTAACATCCTCAACATAAAGCGAACAATCGTTTATATGTAGCTTTAGTTGTGGCGGTTTAAGACGACGTAAGAGCAGATTTTGTTTAGAGTTTTTATTGCAATTTTATAGTTCGGTCGTAAGTGAACAAAATTACATAGGTTTTTAGATTCGTAAAGACTGCGGCACACATTATATAAGTTCAGGTTATATTATTTATATATGTCACAGTTCAGAAATAATTTGTCTTAAAATGGATGACGGCGTCCCGTTCAGAAAAGAAACGAAAATGGACATTACGGCTGTCGGAGCGCTCTGAATTTAAGCCAAAAATTGGACTGATTGTAGACTTATTCGCCAACATTTTGCAAAAGTTATTTCTCTATAAGGAAGATAAAGGACAAATCTAGGTTTCCAATGAACTACTTTTGTAATATATGTACGATTTTCTAGAAAACAGTTGGCATTAATTGTGCCAAAAAACACACGTTTTCAACGTCACACTACGACCTTATTCGTACTTATTTCATAAAATTGTTCCATCACAAACTTAAAGTGTCATTCTTTTTCAGAAAAGTTTTTTTTAAAAATCCTTAAAATATTTCGAAAATTTAGAGTAATCAACTGACAGCGACACCCTTGCAACAGCATTTTTTAGCCTCGTAGTGTCGCTTAAATTTAGAACGTTTCTACAGCCTTAAGCATCGTTTCTATTGTAAGCTAGTTGTTTAAAAGTAGAAAACGAAAATTAGGAATAGAATTTAAATGTTGAATTATGGAATCGGCGCAAACGTAGTGTTCCAGATCGGAACAGTTGGTTTTTATTTTAATTGTTAAAAAAACCAAATGATTTCGTAACTAAAGAAAACATAAAATGAGTGTTCAATATTACCAAAAAACTGCAAGACATAAAAAATTATTATTATAAACAAAAATACAAAATTAAGTGTAAATCAAATTAAATGTAAGAATGTTGTATAATAAAATTTTAGTTAAAATTACAAACATTCTTTGGTCGTTCGGGAGAGATATTTTAAACCATATTTCTGTCCACTTAGAGCCAGAAATATAAAACATTTTTTGGTCCTTCGAACCGGAGTGACTGACAGAAGTGGTACACGTAGTCTTTACCTGCAACACATACAGAGAGGTGCGTTTGTATCATTTTTATGGCAGTGAGTTTGCAATACAAGAGTACTATAATCAATTCGTACCAACTTCAATGTTGTCCCTGTGTTATGTGATCATGAAACGCCGTATAGGTAGGTAGTAGGTACCAACATTGGATAATAAAAACACAAAACCCATTCAGATCTGTTCAATTCATTGTTATTTCTGAAAACACATAAAGAATGTAAAGTCCTTTTTCTTTGGTGATTAACATTCAACCTAAGTTTGCTAAAATGACGTGACTATTATATTTTAGGAATATTTTTGTTTTTATCACATCATCGAAAAAATATGCTTCCATTGTGAATGAACATTTTTTTAAGAATATCGCAAACTTTTTTCTACGGGACTTCTTTCTGTTTTATTTGAAAGAAAATTTAATGGAAAAAATTAAGAAATAAGAATTCACTAGTCTAATCGAGTTAGGCAGAAAACTACAAAAAAAATAGAACCACTTAAAAAGAGAATTTTTTTTTGTACTTTTATTAACATGGTGTTGACTTCAAAAATTTTGTTATTTTTCTCTTTTTAGTGACTTTTTTTAAGTTTATTCTATTTTTTTATAAGAAGTCTGAGTCGTTTGGAGTCATTAATTCGTAGAACAAACATTTTGGACAAAAAGCATTGTTTAAACATTAGAATATTTTATTCTCTATAAAGAAGGTACTTGTAGGGCCTGTCAAAAGAACCTCAAATTTTCACAAAAAATCTAGGATGATTTCAGCTTTAAAGCTTTCAAATGTTTAAAAATATCGGTACGGAATAAAGCTCGATTTAAAGCGTTTACCTGTCACATAAGAGGAGTTACGGAAACCTCGAGGATACCATCTTGAAAATCAATTTTGTGCAATAAAATTACATACTTAATATACAATTATTATAATAAAATTTACTTAAACCACTAAATTAATATATGCAAGAATCTTATTATATTTAACAATACCAAAATAATAATTAGAAGGTTAGATTGAAAATTTTGCGTTAGTTTTTTACGACGCTCTCTCTAATTTGGGCACTTCTTCGCCAATTAGGAGACAAGCAATTGCTTGTATCTTGTAACGACCTCAGTTATCGAGCGTCAATAATCTGCAATCTGTTTCTTACTCTTTCTCATTGCAAGAAGTTTTACAAACAAATATAATTTTTTCAGTCGAATTAATTATTTTTATTTGCGTAATGTTTTCTTAAAGCCCCCGTCCAGTTGGTGTCATAAAACACGGCACTGCTACCACATACTAACAAAGTAATAACCATTCGGTTATTCCCCGTATCGTAAAATCACATTCCTAACCACAGGGATGATTACGTCGCATATAAACGCAGCCATCAGACTGTACTTGTAAACAGTTTAACAACATAATGGCCGTAACAGATCGTCCAGCAGCGCAGCCACGCTGTTACGCGACGTACTAAAACATAAACATTATTTTTACAGCACAATGCAGTAACCGCATGAAAACAAAACACAACACATTTGAATATATTATTATTTTAAAATAAAGGTCTGAATTTAATGCTCGTTACTGTTGCAACATTAACCTGACGTGCGCGAAATGTTACTACTTTGACGTGCGCTGCGAACCGCGTTTCACGTTTGGTCGCATTGGACACGAATCAGATTTTAATACAGTGTGGAGTAAAAATTATAAATTACAAGTTTCAATGAGCTAGAGATGGGAAAAACGGGTCTTTTTAGAAATCTGCATCTTTACATCTGGATCCCGTATGTGAGCCGGCTCACTGAACCGGTTCAAAAAGAGCCGAGTTCTGAACATGTTACTGCAGTCTGCCACTGAGTTACCTAGTTCACGACCTGTATAGAATCAAGAATGCATAGCCAAACATGTGATGCATGAGTCATTTGAGCTGACAGATGCATCAAAGCAAGAACTGATACGTAAGTGTAACATGTGCTTCTGTGTGTTAAGTGTTTCACTGAGTTACGCGGATCCGTTGATCCGTCGGCTCAAAAAAAAGTGAGTCGGCTCTCACGGATCTCCTGTCGGAGTCGGCTCCTTGAACCGGTTCAGATCTGAGTTACACAACTCTACAATGAGCTTTTTTTTAAGTTATACTTCTTTTGGCGCATTGAGGGTAACATTTTTTCTCTTACGGAAGTCACGCATGATGATCTGTTTCGGCAACGAACATGACAGTCCAGTGAATGAGTCGGGATTGCAACTTTGTTTTGCCAGAGCTTCAAACTAATCATCCTCCCCCGTTTTCGAGGTCACTGAAAACGATGGTGGTGGGCAAAACAGTTTTTTCCCTCGGCAACCCCTTCTAATTGGCCTGAAAGCACCCCCACATTGCCTTTTCGCGCACAAATCGATTTCCAAAACGTTTTTTACCTTGGTTAACAGTCTATCAGGTGCCGGGGATCAGTTTTCAAAGAAAGGGACCCAAACCAACTCCACTCCTTGATTTTCACCCCCTGTAAGGGGGTGGAAAATGATTTTTTCGCTGAAAAAAACTGCTTAAAAGGTAATTGTCGAATGAATCCGACATAAGCGAAAAAGTCATTTTCCACCCACTTACAGGGACGACAATCAGACGATATGCGTGTAATTGCAGCTTGTGACAACAACAATGAATAAATGTGATACTTTCGGCATTAAAATCGAATCAGAAAGTACGTACTTTCGGCATAGTATGAAGAAAAATTTTATAACTGCATATTTTATAATATTAGCATGTGCGGTGTTTTTCGTAAATCATTTTAAAGTGTTTACGGTAATCTGTGATTTACGAATCATTATAACTACCACGTTGGTATATCGAAGAGCAGTATAAATGTTAGATAAGCACAATAAATCGAGTAATTAGAGAATTACCTATAGCCAGTATCCACACCGTAATACATTATGAGGGATTAACCTAGTTCAGAAATATTTTTACAGTACCTCTTGTCATAAGCATAGCTATATTGTAGACATGTCAGAATTTAAGGTCGAGTTACAGTTTTTCACTGTGCAATAAAAAAAATTAAAAAAACAAACATATCAACAAAGATTCTAAACTATAAAGTAAGTAGCTTGATAAATTTTAATATATATTGTAAATTAAAAGCCTAATTATACATACTAATTGTATCCAATTTTAATTAAAGTTTGCCTGAAGAAGTAGGAAACTAACCTACGAAACGTAGCAAATTTAGAAAACAAAATTTTCATTTATTTGTGTTCAATTACCCACGATTCATAAACATTAAAAAAATGGTGCGTATACTTATGTGCGCGTGGCAGAAGTTATACTTCTTTAGCGTGATCGCGATAATTGATATTCACATTTTCGTTAAAGATGTACATCGATAAAATACAATAAAATGTCTAAGGAGATGATAAATATAGTTAAAAGCTACCCTGTCCACTTCGAGTAGTACGCATTTACTTTGGATAATAGATGGACAATTCCTCAGCACATTGTAACAGAGGAATGAGACGTGGCATCTATGAATACAAAGTAAAACTATGCTGCATCAAAGAATCAGCTTTATCGACGATTTCAACTTTCCGAGTAGTACTTATTTACTTTGGATAATATGTGAAAATTGTAACAGAGAAATGAGATGTGTTTAATACATTAATTAAAAACATTGTTTAAATATCTAAATACCACAATATATAACATTTGTATGAATAAACTTTTAAAATGGAATTTTGTCAATGATTTTTTATTTCAGTACGCATGCCCAAGATCCAAATTAATATGAAACCCTCATGCTACTTTAAAGTTACTAAGTTAATGATAAATACAATACGAGCTGGGTAGAGTAGTGGTACAGTGCTAGACTCGCATTCGGGAGGTTCGGGTTCGATTCCCGATAGGGGCAGATGTGGCTAGGACTTTTTCCTACTGCCTCTCGCCGAGAAACGGTAATTCCTGTACCGGCCATCTTGATTGAGGTTTTCCATGCTTTCCCTCAATTAATTCCAGATAAATATCGAGATGGTTCCTTATTTGAGGCCATGGCCGATTAACCTATCAAACTCCTAGTTCAAAAATTACCTACCTTATCCTAATTTCCTATAATTCCTTCATTCGTCCATTGCTATTATATAAGCTGAAGTTTTAAAAAATGTAGAAAATAACGGGAGGTGGTAAATGGAAAATAGTAATGGTGCGAATGGCGTCTGTTATGACATAAAGTCGAGAAACGGACGTTAAGCGCATTATTTTATTATTATTATTATTATTATTAATTTAAATGTATTTAGTTTGTTATATTATTTAGTTTGTAAAAACTAAGAATATACATTTTCTTTCAAAAACAAAACCGTAACCTTAATATAACTTGTATTTAAGCGGATATTGACAAATTATTTCGTATCCTATATTTACATAGAGTGACAGCGGTCCCAGTGGGGATTTACTAAACCATTAATTATATCGACCGTCAACAAAAATGGGACAGAATTAATGCGATTGTGATAAAATATTGGCAATTATTTCAAACAGGGTTATTTGACCAGCGCTATTCAAACTTTAATAGAAATTTTGAATCTTTTTAGTACCTACTTCATTTAAAGCGTAACACTAAAACTATAAATATTGTAGGAATCGATCTAAGATTAAATTAACAAAAGAAAAGGAAAAGTCTAATATTATATTGATACATTTTAAATAAAATATTATAGATGATTCCTCGAAGTTCTTGAAATTTTTATTATTCTTAAACAAGAATGACGAGGGAAATGGAATATGTATGATAAACTCAAAATTTTCTCAATAAATAAGCTATCGAATGATGTAAACCTCATTCAGCTATGTTCAGTATAGTGAATTCAATCTGATTTTCGCCCAGATGAAGTCAGTAAGCCACAAAGCTAAGTTTTTTTTAAGAAATAAGCTATCGAATAGTAAAAATCGCATTCAAATCCGTTTAGTAGTTCTCGCGTTTTTATAGCAGACGTGCAAGCATACAAAGCGATGTAAATGATAATTCCAAGTATCCAATAAAAAAAAAAATCGTATGCTAATTATTCCGGAAACCTTCAGAATTTAATTCTTTAGGTCTTCTTGAACTTAAAGAATCTACCGGATTTTTCCAACAGGATGCAACTCAGCGCTCGGTCTATAAATTAAAATTTCGATAATATTATTGTTTAAAATATAACTATGGTTAAATTTCAGTTGACCGTCATTCACAATTTTAACTCATCCAAAACTACAATCATTTTTCTTGCATCATTATCTAAACTATTTAATATAATTTGATAAATATTAAATAATTAGCTTATCAAAAATGTATACGCCACTGGTTGGAATCGTTTTTTAGCAATGAATTATTTGATGTTTCGCGTAATTTACATTATAAAAAAGCTTCTTTGTTATATTTTAATGGCTTTAATGTCTTTTCCGATATACGCATGAACTCAACAGTGGCGTCGATTTTCGAATTATTGATTGTCAATATTCAGTCAGCTTTAAAAAAAAAACTTATAGTTTATAAATACTAACTTTTATTTTTGGAACTATGTTCCTTATTGCGCCTTATTCTGCAAGTAACTTCATCCTGTTAATTACAATTGACAATTTCATCTTCTTAATTTTGACGTTATATCGTAAATTTAAAAAAACCCGGGTCGCAGTGCCAAAACCCTGCTGACAATATAGTGTATTTGCTAATACAGGTCTTGTGGCTTTATTATGTAAACTTAAGGTGATTGTTGGGCAAAATAAAAAAATTGACTCCTTAATACACCCCTTAAAATTAAATTTTTTTTGTAACTACATTATTATTGTCGATCGAATGTCTACATCAAAATTAAAAACACCTTTCAGTAAATAACTCACTATTTGCAAACTAGTGTTTTCAGAAAATTTGTAAATCCGATCCTGTCGGGCCGACTTTATTAAAATTTTAGGAGCACTTTTTAATTGCTCTTAAAGGGTTAAATTTCAATTTTGAAACGATTCTGAGAATTTTTTAGGTCTTTTTGGGCCCAAAAACTTTTTTCAACCTCTGAAAACCACCCTTAAATTGATCCGATTGAGCCCATTTTAAATAGGCTTCGTGCGGTGATGGATCCCAACATGTGTGCCAAATTTCGTTAAAATGAATTAACTCCTTCGAAAGTTATAGCCCGCACACATATATACCTATATATATAAATATATATATATAAGTAGTATGTTTATGAGAGAGCAGTGCCCCTCCGGCCCTCCAGTTAAGCTCCTCCGACTTGAGAGTGGGGATAAAACTTGCTATGAAAACTTGTTCGCATGCACATGTTGAAATATGGTAGTCGTTACGTCTGCGACGTCTGTTTGGTCTTATTCCTCCACTTTTCGCGTAAATGGAGGGGGGTACGCCTCTAAGCCGCCGCCACCGACTTCACTGGTTGTTTTTTTTCCATAAAAATATGGCCGCTTTGAAAACGTGACGTAAGAAAGGTTCGAGCCACCCGCCGCCGCCGCCCGCACTCACAACACACGCAGAGAGAGATACACACACACACACACACACACACACAGCAATTAACGTTTCGCACACGTTGACTGACTGCCGATGCTGGCCTGAAGTATCTTACAATGTTGACACCTACGCGATGCAGCATGTATACGGAATGTTTTATAATAACGTGGTCCATTTTTTCCGACGCCGAATATATACTCCCAGAGACACATATACAGACACACCAAAGAGACACCAAAGAGACACCAAACAGACACCAAACGGACACCAAACAGACACCAAAGAGACACCAAAGAGACACCAAACAGACACCAAAGAGACACCAAAGAGACACCAAACAGACACCAAAGAGACACCAAAGAGACACCAAACAGACACCAAACAGACACCAAAGAGACACCAAAGAGACACCAAAGAGACACCAAAAAGACGCCAAAAACACACACGCAACTCTGAAATATAAAAGTATTTTTTTAAATTTTAATAAAAACAATTAAAATATGTTTTAAAATATTTATTAAAAGAGAAGCAGTACAATGTTAATAATTGCTTAAAATCTAACTCTGAAATATAAAAGTATTTTTTTTAATTTTAATAAAAACAATTAAAATATGTTTTAAAATATTTATTAAAAGAGAAGCAGTACAATGTTAATAATTGCTTAAAATCTAACTCTGAAATATAAAAGTATTTTTTTTAATTTTAATAAAAACAATTAAAATATGTTTAAAAATATTTATTTAAAGAGAAGCAGTACAATGTTAATAATTGCTTAAAATCTAAATCAGAAATATAAAAGTATTTTTTTTAATTTTAATAAAACAATTAAAATACATTTTAAAATATTTATTAAAAGAGAAGCAGTACAAATGTTAATAATTGTTTAAAATCTAAGATTCAGTCAATATCGTTAGGTATAAAGAAATCGTTGACGCTTATCTAAATACATATTATAAAATAATTTCACTGTATTTGAATGGGAAACGTACGAACGCAATAGACTATCAACAATGTTCTTCAGCTCCAACAGACTTTCCCATTCACTTTTTGATATTATCAAAGAAATGCAAGTATTTGATCTCTTAAATTTTAAATGTTTAATTTTCTTTAAATAAACTTCTTTAATTTCCACATCTCCGCCGATCACTGAATAAAAATCTTTGTGAGCGTCATCGTTAAAATACTTATTTATATGATTACACAACAACATTAGAGCAAACCAATCTATTTGATCGATAAAAATACTACACCTCGATTTCACATCTCTCAGTTCGAGTTTAGCTTGAAAATCTTGAGGAGAAGAAGAAGAAGAAGAAGAAGCGGGTAACCAACCAACGTTTATGTATTTAGTTCGTTTCTCATCAAAGAAAAAAATGTTTTGCACTAACAGTTTTGTTTCCGAAGGTTTTGTTGTTGCTGTTGTCACATGCTGAACAGACGCTGATGATGGTGATGACGCTGTTGTAGCAGCACTTCTAAAGTCGATCTCGCGCACTAACGGAAACTCTACAATGTCTTCACCCCTAGGCTCCTCCACTTCTCCCTCGTTCGTGTTCATCCGCAGGATGCTGTTGTTGTTGTTGTCATTAGAGCAAAACTGGAATATATTAGAAGTAGCCATGTGTGTGTGTTGCTTCAACATTGTACGCTTACTGAGAGAGAGAGATACCGGTCTGTTTTCTTTTCAATAGCGCTCTAAAACAGTCTTCTTCTTCTTCTTGTTCTTGTTTTTGTTGTTGTTAACCCCCACCAATTTAGAGTCTCTGACGCGGTCACCGACGGCGATGTCGTCTCTTAATTCTCTTCTTATGAAATCATCCGTGTCCGTGACTTTGTCTTCTGGCTCAATTTTTAAATTTTGTTGTAGTTTTTGCACGAGACAGTAGATGTCTTTTTGTAAATTTACATCAGTCTTCAAAAGTTTCAACCGTACCAAACAGGTGTATATTTTGTTGTAGAGATTGTCCAAGGTTTGTTTATCGGTGACGTGGAGCAAAAAGACCTTTATGCAATGTGTATTTTTGATAAACACAGTGAAAACTATACGACTGTCGTCTAAAACAAATCGCACGTGACGAGGATCCATTTTTAAAAATCTTATACCCTCATTCCAGGGAATGGGTGTTTGCTGTACAACGTTATTTTTATCGAAAGTAAATCCCCATTCTTCTAGTTTTCGTTTCTCGTCTGCAGTGAGATTTGAAAAACGTCTGCTCTGATTGAACAACTCTACGCCGAGAATTTCTTCTAGAGTAGTCGTCGGTGAGCAGCTTGGCACGAAACCAACACTCCAAAGATTATTATCAACACCGCCAACACAGTCATAATCACTTGTACTTTGCATTTTTTGTTAAAGACTGAATAATTTAAAAATAACTTTGTCTTATATACATTATTCAAATCCTCACTCCCCCCACCATAATGTTTGCACAGCAACCGCCTTTGTTTTATTCATTTAGATATTTTTGCAGCTTGAGTACATTTATGCATGCGCAATTGTTATTAAAAAAATGTTACGTTTGAACGCAGATTACACACGATTTTATTATTAATTAACGAATTATTATTAATTTCAAAAAAAAAACATTTTACTACCCTATACTAGACAATTTATGAAAAAAAAAAAAAACAATTTTTTGAGCCCATCATTACAGTGGAATAAATTTCCCTACCTTTGCCGCCGCCTCCAGTATCAAATCCGGAAATTCTTTTCCGTATGTCCTCAGTTTTAAGACGTTTTTATATGCGCAGTTGCTATCAAATTCTGTATTATTGTGCAGTTCGCACATGATTTCATTTTCAATTGAGTGTGGCGGCAAGGGTAATATTTTTAATGCGGGGCATTTTGAATCTAAATCTACATAAAGTAAATCAGGCCCGTTCTTTTTTAGAAATCTTTGTTTTTGGAGTCCTTTAACTAAAATTAGAGATGAACCTTTAAACATCTTTGTCAGTTGTTTATTTAGTTCACGATAGTCAATGTTGCCATAGTTCCAGTCGAGACCGTTTATTCTACTTTTATTGTAAGCATTCTGTTTTCTATACTTTTCATCGAGGCAGCGTTTCTCGTACGGCGGCTCAAACACAATACATTGTGGTATACTGCCACTAAACAGTTCACAATAGGCCAATTCCTTTGCAAAATATTCATGCTCGTTACCGACAACGAATTGAATATCGCACACTGCAATTTTTAATGCCATATTGCTTTTTTAACGTTTAAAATGTTTTATAAATTTTATAAATTTTTAGAGTACACACTCACTATTGTTGAATAAATTTAACTATTAACTTCAGCTTGAAGAGAGACGCTTTTTATAGCATAATTTTTTGATGTTGGGGAGAGAATTGTAGGAAGTATTTTAGTTTTGCATAAACAAAAAGATGCAATTTGATGGTAAACAACTTTACGTCATATAAAATCAAGGTTTGTTTGTGAGACTGAATTAAAGGTAGTTGTCGTGAGATTAATGCACACCGTCAGAAAACTTCCTGATAACCATAATATGACTGCATGATCATTTTTTAATAGTGCATTGTTTACAGTGTGGGATTAAGGACAACGCGGGGGTCTGTAGCAAATTCTGTCAAGGGGCTTTTGGTTTTGCTTTAGGTTCTCAAGTTTAGGATATTAAACAGAACAAAACTGTTACAAATGAACTTTTCTGGATTTAATATAAGACAAAAAAAAAATAGAGATAATACTTTCAAAATAGACTTCTTTAAGCAAATCATGCTTTCTATATTCAACAAAGTGTGTGTGTGAGAGAGAGAGAGAGAGAGAGAGAGATGATTAAGGCGTTCTTGAATCCACCATGTTTTCTAATTCATTTTAATGTTCGCCACTGCAAAATTTATTGTATTAAATAATGAGTAATAAAAAAATAATAAGGTCCCCCAAAATTCGCGATGTCCATATCATTTGCTACTCTTGCTATATGGCTAATCCGACACTGATTACATATAAATGCTGTTGTTCATTCTTATGCAAAAATTTAAAAAATTGCATAGACGTGCCTGCCTTGAAAGTCTCTGTGTAAATCTAAAGTGCAATGTACGTAAATTATCTTGCTAATCTGAGCTGCATCGCTTTGTTTGAAATCGTTCTTTGTTTATCAATAACTACATATATCTCAAATTTTAAAAAATTGCATAGACGTGCCTGCCTTGAAAGTCTCTGTGTAAATCTAAAGTGCAATGTACGTGAATTATCTTGCTAATCTGAGCTGCATCGCTTTGTTTGAAATCGTTCTTTGTTTATCAATAACTATATCTGGGGTAAGTGGGTAAAAAGTCATATGTTCACTTTGGAAGATTTTACAGGAGAGCACTTTTTAATTTTTAAGGCATATATTACTTTTTTTTAAACTGTGGGATATTTGTATATGTGATATGGGTAAATATTATACTGGTTAACATTAAAAAATGAAAATCAACTACGATTAAAATGATTTTTGTGGATAATAATTAATTATGACTTTATGCTCAATTTTCTTTGGGCGAGTAAAATGTTATAACTTGACTTATCTAGTTTTACCTGTGTTAGTATTTTCAAAATAGTTCGCGTTTTAATTGTGTAAAAGGTCTCTAATCGAGTTATGACTGTAATCACAGAAAAAAAGAAACGAGGAAAAAAGCATAAGTAGATTTAATGCCTTATGCACGAACTGACACTAAATCCATACATATAAACATCAAATTGATTAAGTCAAATTGTTACTTTAAGCACGAGCACAAAAAACTAAAATAAGTACGGTAATAACGTCACATTTCGACTTATGATTTGGTGGAGTTTGGCATTTGTAGTTTATTGACACATATGATTTTATGTATAAAAAAAACGTTGGTAAGAAAGTGGTTTACACTTATGATCTTTTACCCGAATAACTATTTGATTTCTGGAAATTTATAGGTCTAATATAGACATATTTAAAAAATTACGACATATGACCTTTTACTCGCCTACCCCAGATATATATCTCAAATTTAAAAAAATTGCATAGACGTGCCTACCTTGAAAGTCTCTGTGTAAATCTAAAGTGCAATGTACGTAATTTGCCATGGTAATCTGAGTTGCAACGCTTTGTTTGAAATACTCCTTTTTTCCGACTTGTAATGTTGAAAGTTGAGTTCTTTGTTTATTAACGACTATATATATCTCAAGTGATTTAAACATCACAGTTCTCTCTTGTACGTGTTCGTAAATGGAGATAATTTTACACAACTCCACACAGTTCGGTATTATAACAATTTTGGTTAATTTGAAAGTGATACAGTGCGCAGATGTTGATGTAAATACATTTCATATCGTTCGAGTGACATTTAATTCAAAAAATTCTTTAACAATTACTTTAAAATATAATTGTACTGAATTTCAAGTTGAACATATATTTCACGACCAGACAGATCACGAACTTTTCACTATAGACCCCTCGTCGACAAAATATCTCGAAGTGTGTGTTTCAAATCAGCAGAGAACTCAAAATTTTTACTTTAAACGAAAATTGCATCATTTTGTCGAAATTTCATCGGTTGAAGAGGAAATTCAACACTATAAACGTGAAGTGTACGAGTCAAATTTACTGTTGAGTCAAAAATATTTATACAACTACATATCAATCCACAAAAAAGTAAATATCGAGAGGGCTTATAAGGTAAAACATTTTTTATTTTAATAATTTTGTTTACATGCATGCAGTGCACGGTTTATATGTATGTACATTTTTTTTTAATTATTACTTTTGTTTTTGCAGATGGACAAATTCAATAAGATTGGAAACTGTGAAAGTAACACCGATCATAATGAACAATTTCGTAAAATTAGCGATCTAATCATAAACAAAAAATACGAAATCAAAAAAATCCATACAATGAATACGAAATACGGACCCAAAATAATAATAAATCTTTCGGAAGAGAATGGTGTATTTTTCTTACCAGCCAGATTCCAGAAAATGAGCGATACTGAAAAAGAGGAATTGATGAAAATGAAAAACATATCATTTATATACAAGGGTGAAAAGATCATTGGAAAATATAATAATAAGACATCGATAGTAAATTTTTTAGAAAATGATCAAGAAGAAGAATGTGTAGAGGAATCGGATGAGAACGAAGATGAAGAAGAACCAAAAAAGAAAAAAAAGAAAACTTCTACCCCCACAACCGCCAACGTCTAATTTTTCTTCTTCTTCACTGAATTAAGTATGTAAAAAAATAATATCTCAGAATTCCAACTTCAAATCCAAGAATGTTTCTTCGTATATACATTTTTAATTATTAATAAGCAATTTTCTCTTTTTTTCAGAACCTACTAGAGAGAGAGAGATGTTATCTAAATGTACCTATAATAAATACTGTGTATTATTGCGCTCTCATAGATTATGATAATGTACTATATTTTTTAATAAAGACAGATTGAAAAATAAATACTCAAAAATGTTTACGTGTAGTGTATGCAAAAAGGTTTTCACAAAGCGGAGATATAGACAGAAACATCTTAAAATTCATGACGAAACCGAAATTTCGGAGTGTATTGTATGTGGTGAATATTTTAAAAGAACCGATAACATGAAACGTCATTTGGCAAGGGCGCATTCTATAAAAAACGTGTAGTTTCTAAAGAAGATAACATTTCACAAATGGACTATGAGGGTGTTGCATCTACTAGTAAACGGGTCAGCAGTAGTGAACGTGAAAGTGGGCCAGTGAAACGAGTTAGAAACGAACAATTATGTGAAGTCTGCGGTATTCTAGTACCCTCTAAAGGGTTGCTCGGACACAGAAACAGCACTTTACATAAAGAAAACTCGTTTATAACTGTTCGCAATAACATATCAGTTTGCAAGTCAGCCTTTAAAAAACGTATTTGTTCGTATAAAATTAATAATAATAACAAGTCAAATTTAGATGTAAAGCTCTTTTTACAATCGGTCAAATCCGACATACTCGACTTGCTTGTGCTCTGTTTGGAGCGTCATGTAGCTTTAAAATTCAATTTAGAACTATTTGCAGACTTCTATAAGATGAAGCAGAACAACGATGCGATGATGTACGAACTGAAATCGTTTAATTCAAAAAGCCTAGTGCTTACTCAGGGCAGTGATCCGCCTACTGTCTATGATGAAATGGCTGTTAAGATTGTAAAGAAAACAGAAGAATTTCAGGAGGTTCAAAGCGGTTGGGCGATAGGGCAGATACGCTATATAGAATTAAACATAAGTAAGTACAATCCATTGCGCGGTTCCAGCTTCATAGAACTGCCTTGGAAAATTCTCAAAAAGCAAGCCGTGGTGAATGTTGAAAACGACGATAACGCCTGCTTTGCTTGGAGTTTAATGGCTGCGTTATACCCAGTGAAAAATAATCCACATCGCACAGCATCGTATGCACATTACGATACGGTGTTAAATTTTAAAAACATAAACTTTCCACTGAGAATTAAAGATGTGTGCAAGTTTGAGAGACAAAATCTTAGTATAAGCGTAAATGTATATGGATTGAATGAAAACAATGAAATAATTATCTTATATATCACTAATAATAGAAAATTTAATCATGTGAATGTATTGTATTTATGTAATGATGAAGGTAAGACGCACTATGCATGGATTAAACACCTATCGCGTTTAATTAGCAGTCAGTTGACCGCACACAATGGCCAAATCTATCTATGCGATGGGTGTTTGATTTCATTTCCCAATATGTTTAAGCTGCAAAGACACCAGGAGCAGGATTGCGGTAGGGTTCGTGTATCTTTGCCTTCAGCTGACATTGTGATGGATCGTCTGGGCAGGTGCGTACCAGGTAACATAGTTCAATTTAAAAATTATGAAAGAACAATGACAGTTCCATTCGTTATTTATTGTGATTCAGAGAGCTATTTGGAGCCGATTCTCGGCTGTACGCCCGATTCATCTAAATCATACGTTCAGTCGTTGCAAAAACATACACCCTACAGCTTTGGTTACTACATAAAGTGTTCCTATGACGACGCATTGTCTACATACCGTTTCGTTCGAAACAGTCGTTGCGTAGAAGAATTCATAGATATGCTAGTGGCCGACGTCCGACGACTGGCTAAAATATCACAGACGGTGGTGCCAATGCGTCGTCTGGAAGCCGACGAGCGTCAACAAATCTATTCGGCCACAGTCTGCAACATATGCGGTGATAAATTCACCGAAAATGACGTTTGTGGGAAGAAAAATGTTGTTTTAGATCACAATCACCTGACGGGCGAGCCCAACGGATTGACTCATAACGCGTGTAATATAAATTATAAGGTTCCCAAGTTTGTACCGATATTTTTCCATAATCTAGACTATGACGTTCATTTGTTTATTGTCAAGTTGGCTGAGAAATACAAGCGAATCTCCGCAATTCCACTGACCAAGGAAAAGTACATTTCATTGTCAGTCAAAATTCCTATTGATGACGAGAACGAGGACGACGACGACGACAACGACTGCGGCGACGGCGATGACAAAAACGTTGACGATTGTGATGAAGACACTAAAAAAAAAAGAACCGTAGAGTTGAGATTTCTAGATTCTTTTAGATTTCTCTCGTGTAGTATTGACAAAATTGCAAAGACTCTAGCCGACGACGAGTGTTTGGAAATGCGTAAACTCTTTACTTGCGATGAACATTTCAAATTGTTGAGACGCAAAGGGCACTTTCCCTACAGCTATGTAGATTCACTGGCAAAACTCGACGAGACTAACTTGCCAAACAGTAAAGAGTTTGCAAACAACATCAACCGCGATCAGGTTAGTGAAAATTATCAACACGCTCTCAACGTTTGGCAAACATTTAACTGCACCACACTTGGACACTATAGTGACATTTATCTAAAGACGGACGTGATGATTTTGGTGGACGCCTTTGAAAAATTTAGATACGCTACAAAATCCCATTACGGGCTTGATCCAGCACATTACTTTACATTGCCGGGGTTAAGCTGGGACTGTATGTTAAAATTTACTCGCATAAATCTCGAATTGATAACAAATATCGACATGCTCCAGTTTATTAAACACGGACTTAGAGGGGGGATCAGTCAGTGCTCTATGCGCTATTGTGAAGCTAATCACAAATATATGCAAACATATGATAAAAAAAAACCTTCGTCTTACATTGTATACTTGGATTGTAATAATCAGTATGGGTGGAGCTTGTCTCAAGCTATACCCTATGGCGGCTTTCAATGGCTGCCCGAAAGCGAAACTGAACATTTCGACTTTGAAAGCATAGCATTAGACGCAGACGAAGGTTGTTTTTTAGAAGTGGACTTACAATACCCTGAAAGTTTACACGACCTACACAAAGACTTGCCGTTTTGCGCTCAGCAGGAAGTGCCACCCGGTTCAAAATCTAAACAAACTAAACTTTTAGCTACGGTGACTGATAAACACAAATACATTTTACACTATAGAAACTTGCAACAGTGCGTACGACACGGCTTACGCGTTACAAAAATACACCGCGTGTTGACATTTAAACAACGCAACTTTTTGAAACCCTATATCGACACCAACACCGATCTCCGCAAGCTGGCCACCTCTGATTTTGAAAAGGACATGTACAAACTCTTCAACAATGCCATTTTTGGTAAGAGCGTTGAAAGCGTCGAGAAGCGCATCGATATTAAACTAATTAGCCAGTGGAAAAGTAGCGGTAAAAACTTGGATGCAGAAAAGCTAATCAGTCGACCGAATTTTCATTCAATCAGTGTATTTAATGAGAATTTTGTCGCTATACAACTGAGACGTCTTTGTGTCAAGTATGATAAACCAAATTATATAGGTCTAGCCGTACTTGACATTTCAAAAACAATAATGTATGATTTTTTGTATGCTTACATGAAACCGAAATATGGTGATAGTGTCCGCCTGTGCTACACGGACACAGATTCGTTCTTGTTTGAAGTTTTTACAGAGGATTTTTACGGTGACATCAAGGATGACTTGCGCGAGCGGTTCGACACCTCTAATTTTCCAGTGGACAATCCTTACGCTCTACCGTTGGTGAATAAAAAAGTCTTGGGAAAATTTAAATTTGAAGTTACAGATAACATTAAGAAATTTGTCGGATTGCGATCGAAATTGTACGCATATTTGACAGACAAGACTTGTGCTAACGGTACCGACGTCGCAACCACCACCACCCATGCTGAATGTTGTAATCATTCGACGTGCGACTATGATGAAAATGCACAGGGAAGTTGCTTTAAGAAAAGCAAAGGAGTTAAAAAGGATGTCGTCACCGCGTTCAAGTTTCGTGATTATTTACGGTGTTTACATAGTAAAAATAGTCTAATGTGTAAAATGTGCGTGTTCAAATCGATCAAACATGAGGTTTATACTCAACAAATCAATAAGATCGGTTTGAGCGCGCACGATGATAAGCGTTTTCTAATTTCGGGAACGCACGATACTCTGCCCTGGGGACATTATAAAATTAAAAAGTAATATTTTCTATTGTATTCTATTGTTTTATATTAATTCTAAGTTTATTAAAATATTGTATTCATTAATATATATAATAAATGCTATTTTTAATTTGAAAAAAAAACTCTCTCTTGTTTTTTCTTTGAATTTTCAGATTGATTAAATTGAAGGGACTCGAACCCTGCAGACGTTCTTTACATTAAAAGTTCAACGATCTTCCAACTGAGCTATGTAGGCTGCACGCAATGGTGACTAGACTAAAAGGGGTGGTGAAAAGAGTATAAATATAAGGCACGAGTACTCAGTATTGTCAGTGTAGTGTTCTTTTCACTAAAGTGAAAACGGTGAATAATTGCTTAGCAGCAGCATTTAACGTGAGCAGAGAGAGAGAGAGAGAGAGGAAATTATATTTATTTTTTAATCAATTTTGTGGAAAAGTTTGCTTTTGCAAAGAAGTTGGGATAAATAGAAAAAAAAACACTTTTCTCTTTTTTTCAAACAAAATAAATTTAGTGAGTGTGGCACACTCTACTCTTAATCCTTAAAAGCACAATGAATATTTTATTATTATTAGTATTGGTGTTGTATTCGAATGTCTATGCAGATAAGAATGAATACGTGTTTGACTATCTAAATAAGTACGGTTTTGTAGACAATAGCAGTTTAGACGCAAATAACACACTTGTGGACATTGAACAAAAAGCATTAATAGATTTTCAGGATTTTTATAATATACATAGAGACGGTGTGGCAAACGAAGAAACTTTAAAATTAATGAATAAATCCAGGTGTGGTGTAAAAGATAACCCTTTTCACTATAGTATTCACACATCAAAATGGAATAAAACCAATCTATCGTGGTATTTTGTTGGCGGTACAAGCGAAGTTAAGCAACTTGCGGAAAAAGCTTTTGAAGCCTGGGCCAACATATCTAATTTGAAATTTACATATGCATTTAAAAATGCAAATATTGTAATTTCATTTGCAGACAGACCTCTAAAACACAGTAATGATGCAAGTTGTATGTGCGGTGAATGTACATCTTATTTTGATGGTCGAGGGGGCTCATTAGCGCACGCTTTCTTACCTACATACGACAACAAATGTAGGGAAGTGCATTTAGACACATCTGAGAATTGGTATTATGGACTCGATAAGGCACCAGGCAATCAGACAAGTTTGTACTCTGTTTTATTACACGAAATAGGTCACACTTTAGGCTTGGAGCATTCTAGACATAACGAATCAATAATGTACGCTGTTTATCAAAATACAATTGTTTTAGCTGACGATGATAGTTTCGGTGTTCAGAGACTGTACGGACATAAAACAAAAAAACCTACAACTCCTATTTATCCACCTATTGCAAGCAGTCCACCTCCACCTACACAGTCGACAACAACTAAATCAGAACACTCACCATCGGTGAAACCGCCTTTACCGCCCGCAAATCCATCATTAAATTCCGATTTGTGTAATGTACGCGATGCGATCAATACGTTTCTGATTGTTAACAGTCGCTTGTATATATTTCATAAAAGAAATGTTTGGTATATTGATTTGAAAAGTGGACTCCTCAAACGAGAATCTAAACTGATAACTGACTATTTAAAATTTTTACCGCAAGATTTTGAAGAAATATCACACATTTCTCAAAGATCCAACGGCGAAGTAATTATCGTGGTCAACGATTTGTTTTATGTAATGACCGTTCCGGACTTTAAGGTGAATGCTGTTTATAACGGTGTCTCCCTTGAATATTTAGGCGTGGGGAAAAGTAAGAAAATTAATTCTATTTTCACTACTTACTCCGGACAGACGTTTATATTTTACGATAATGAGTTATACGTCGAGCTAGACGTGTGTTCATTGTCGGTGAAAAAACATGGACAGATTTCAGAGCGATTTACCAACTTACCTACCGATGTAAATAAGGCATTTAGATACACAAACGGGCTGCTATATTTTTTCTATAAAAATTATTATGTTGAATTTAACGAGTTCACTAACACACTAGTTAAAGCAAACAAGTTTAATTTATCGGTGTTTGGAGTCAATTGTGGGGTTATTGAAGAAATTAAAACACTACTTTATAAGCTCATGCAACTTGAAACATACAAGTAAAAAGGAAAAAAACTCTATAATTTTCAATTCTGACGATGATGACTAGACTCACACACACACACACACTATTGATAGACTATAGATAGAATGCGTTTTCTGTGTAAATCACCATATGCAGTGACATTATTGTCACATCTACCCACTTATATTATGATAATGATAGTTTTTTTACTATAAAAGAAAAAAATAGTAGCAATGGTGGAATCGGTTTAAAGTCGTTTTTTTTTTTTTTAATTTTTAATTTATAAATTTAAACAGCTAGAAGCGACAGACGTCTCATCGTAAACAAAAAAGATTTCTTACAAAAATCTCAAATTTTGAAAAATAAAAAAGTTATAGGCATTTGTGTAAAAAGACCCGTCCCACCACCATATCGACCCGTTACTCCCACCACATCCTTGAAAACATCCTTTTCTAAAGTGTCCTTAAAAAGTAAATATTCGTTAAAAAAAATTTTTCCCAAAATTATTTTTCCAAATTTTCAAAAATTTTCCGGGCACTATTCTTCACCGTCAAATATTAAACACATATGGTCTCTTGAAGAATTGGTGAAAAACGAAAATTTAGTTCTCGCGCAGAAAGATGTGCGGTTACAATTTTATATATCATGAAATCACTCAATAAGACATAAATATTACTTAATTAATCAATTATCTTTTAATTAAAAAATAAATACAGTCTATCACAAAAACAATATTATCTAATAGAGTGTTATTATGATTTAAAAAAAAAATCTTACCTTAGACAAAAATAACACAGCATTTGCGTACATTTTTTAAAACATACACCAGTTTTTAAACTGTTGAGCGTCTATAATAACTAATTATTACAACATCTCATTATCTAATTTTAAATGATATTTAATGAAAAACAACAATTTTAAGTCACTTTTATATTTAATAAACGTTTATATACACAAATATATTATATAAAAACATTGACCTACAGAATATATGACCTAGACATTTAATAATACTACAGTATTAAAGACATGACCACGAATTCTACACACCTTGAAGTTTAAGGATGGGAATTTTATTATTTTAGTTGACTCTATCATATTTTTAAAAAAAACCTACAACTTATTTGGTAATTTAGAAAAAATTTTAAGGGATTCAGAGAGGGCGTCTCTCAGTACACCCTACGTATGTGTGAACTTTATTTATTAGGGGTAGTTTACCCTGTAAATGAGGCGTTTTACGGATATACAAAAATTAATGTGTGTAAATTTCTTTGTTCTATGTGATATGTCCTCTCATAGCAAACATTTTTTACTGTTCATATATTTCACCTAATATTTTCCAATTAAACATAAAAAATTTTTTTTCAATCCCTTAACACTTAACACTTAACATAGGATATATAATTTTGAAATTATTTCAAAAACGCTTCGACCGATTTTAACGTGGTTTTCACCATAAGATGCAGTTTGACTACACGCATCTTTTACACTTTTACAATTATCATCAAAAAGTGAACGGAAAAAATTAGTATAATTTCCTTTAAAGGCCATTTTTAAGGACAAGTTATATTTGCAAAACAATCAATAATCCTTGGAAATGTAGCAGACAAGATAACCTGATCATTACCTCCGTCTATAGTAGCTCATTACTAAGCTTTTTTTTGTGAATTTGATGAGTAAACATTATTATTAATTTTCACGAATACACGCTAACCAAAGAAAGAAAAAACTGTCGCTATTAAAATACACAAAACGCGATAATGTATTGTAATTAAAAAAACTTTTTTTACCTATTACAGAAATAACACTGTCGCTATTAAAATACACAAAACGCGATAATGTATTGTAATTAAAAAAACTTTTTTTTACCTATTACAGAAATAACAATTCTGTTAAACTTAATTATTTTCTATATACATCGTAACACCCGAAAAATTTGTAATACAATGAATCTTTAGAACTTCCACTATGCGTTTATATTTGAACTTATTTTTCATTGACATACATTTTAATTGTTTACTTAACAAGTGAATTTTGTTTTGCTAAAAATATTCGGGTACATGGTCGCTTATTACGTGTTTATATTCAGACAACTTTCATTTTTCATTTGACTTTTATTTATTCACGTAACAAGCAAATTGTAATATATTATGCTATACTAAAGAATTAAGGTAGTTGTCGTGTTAAAATATTGTCAAAAAGTTATAGATTATACGCGCCACAAAAGTATACTAGCTTGTAACTAATCCGTTTGCACGCAAGACTGTACCCGTGGAAACGTAACCCATACAGAATTCATATTATGCGTGTATACTTTTCTATAAATTGTTGAACTTTAAACAGTTATCAATAGATAATTAGACGGTCAAAGAACGTTTCTTATTTTTTAAACTCATAACAATGTATTGAAAGACTGTCAGTTTATGAAAAGTTTCTGACAGTTAGTTGTTTTTTTTTTATAAATAAGAAACTGGTTTAGAGAAGTGTGCTGAGATCATATACAATCAATGTTAATTATCCATTTTTTAATTGAATTTATCTCGGATTATATACGCTCGATCGACTTCAAATTTTCAGGTTAATTTTATTATCATGTCTCCCTTTATAAGTATACAAAAATTAAAAATTTTTCTGACGGTGCGCCTTAACCCCAAGACAGTCTCACAAACAAACCTTGATTTTATATGACGTAAAGTTGTTTACCATCAATTTGCATCTTTTTGTTTATGCGAAACTAAAATACTTTCTACAATTCTCTCTTCAACTTCAAAAAATTATGCTATAAAAAGCGTCTCTCTTCAAGCTGAAGTTAATAGTTAATCGCATTGATGGAGTAAATTAGATTTAAGCAATATCATTATTATTAACAATGTATCTTTTTTTACAATAAATATATTTAAAACGTATTTTACACGTCTTTTTATTAAAAAAACTACCTTGGGGATCTTTTATATTTTCAGAAACTATTTAATGTGTATGTGTGGGATGAAAAGTGCAGTGTTGAGTAAGATTTACAATACAATAATGTAATGTTTTTTTTACTATATATTATAACGGAGCGCGTCATCCGGTCACGTACATATAAACAGGTCAAATAACGTACCGATCAATGTCAGGCATTCCATACCATTCTTTGCATATTAATTTGTCTCTATTCAAAGCTTTACGAGTATATGCACGTATCGTTGAAGACCGTATTGTATAATTTTGTTGATAAATCTTAATTCATGCAATTACTAGAGTGAAAAATTCAATAATTAAATGTATTTATATTGTTTAAAATTAAAACTCATAATTAATGCAAAGTGTTAGAATACAAAAAAAGATAATCTTTTGTTTTATATTATCGTGTATTTTATAAATGCTAAATGTTTTAGACGCTTGAATAAAAAACCCACATTGTTAGGTACGAAATGTGATATTCGACTTACCACCATGTAATATAAGATTATTACGAATTTGCTGAAATATTTATTTGTTTGAATAATTCTTAATGATAAAAACCAGTTTCTGTTGTGTGTGGATATACTGCTGCATATATTACCATTGTCAACATTGTAAGATACCTCAGGCCAGCATCGGCAATCAGCCAGTCAGTCAACGTGTGCGAAACGGTTATGATCTCTCTCCAGAGTCGGACTATATAAACGGAAAAGTTTTTTTTTTCTCGTTCAAGGAAAATGGTGTGTGTGTGTGTGCATGTCTGCTGTGTGTGTGTGTATCTCTCTCTGCGTGTGTTGTGAGTGTATATTCAATGTCAAAAATGGACATCGTCTTTTCTTTCTTTTTGCGTTTACATTTTGTTGTTTCAACCACACAATGGTGGGAGGGCGGACGGCGGCGGCGGGTGGCTCGAACCTTTCTTACGTCACGTTTTCAAAGCGGCCATATTTTTATGGAAAAAAAACAACCAGTGAAGTCGGTGGCGGCGGCTTAGAGGCGTACCCCCCTCCATTTACGCGAAAAGTGGAGGAATAAGACCAAACAGACGTCGCAGACGTAACGACTACCATATTTCAACATGTGCATGCGAACAAGTTTTCATAGCAAGTTTTATCCCCACTCTCAAGTCGGAGGAGCTTAACTGGAGGGCCGGAGGGGCACTGCTCTCTCATAAACATACTACTTATATATATATATATATATATATATATATATATATATATATATATATACATATATATATAAACATTTTTAAAAATGGTGCCAAAGTGTTTAGGAGGTTATGAAACGTCGAGAAATTTTGGTCCGACCCCTAGGTCCCACCATCCGACCGACGCCAATAGTGTATGTTGCCATATGGCAAATACACTAAAAACCTAAATAAAACACGCTTTTGTCACGCACTAAAAATTTTAAAATAATGCCTAATTCAAAAAGTGTGAAGCGCTTTGTCTAAATTAGTTAAAAGTACACATAACCAAAAAAGCGTTCCACGCTCTTTGATTTATGTTATAATTTTTAGTGCATGGTAAAACCGTGTTATTTTAGTTTTTTTAAACTACATACATTTATTTTTCCTTTAAGGTTGTTGTCGTGGTACAATATTGTCTAAAAGTTATAGATTATACGCGCCACAGAAGTATACTAGCTTGTATAGCTAAGTGATCCATAATTTGTACGCAAGACTGTACCCGTGGAAACGTAACCCATACAGTATTCATATGCATGTATACTTTTCTATAAATTGTTGAACTTTAAACCGTTATTTATAAATAATTAGACGGTCAAAAATTTTTTCTTATTTTTTTAAACTCATAACAAATGCATTGAAAGACTGTCAGTTTTTGGAAAGTTTCTGACAGTTAGTTCTTTTTTATAAATAAGAAACTGGTTCAGAACTACAGAGATCGTATACAATCAATGTTAATTATCCAATTTTTAATTGAATTTATCTCGGATTATATACGGTCGATCGACTTCAAATTTTCAGGGTAATTGATAATACAATTACCCTGAAAATTTGAAGTCGATCGACCGTATATAATCCGAGATAAATTCAATTATACAAAAATTAAGAATTTTCTGACGGTGTGCCTTAACCACGACAACTACCTTAAGTCTTAATTCCTTTTCTAACTGTCGTTTTCTTTTCGTTGCTGTCTCTGTTTTAGTTTCTTTGTTTTGGTTGTATTCATTTTACTCCCACGAGTAGCTAACAACCATCAAATCAGCTCGACGGAACCAAATTATTATATTGGCAACGGTATTACATACATTTGTAAAGTTTCGAATCGATGCGACGATTATAAGTTGTTTAAATTCGTTTTTCAAAATTTGTCAAACATTAGTTACAGGTGAAGCTAATAAAAGCGTGTTAAAAATTCACTCTCATCATTTTTTCATAACGCGTTAAAAAAAGTATAACTTTAAAAACGATGCCACTTATATTCGATTGTGAAAAATGAGTAACTGACTCAATTCTTAAATTTTGAATAGAAACTATACATCTAACATTTAGAAAAAAATAAGCATATAAAGGTACTGATAAAGAATTGTTCTGCTTTAGTACGTCACTGTTTTTGTCAGTGTGTTGGATGTCCCAGGTGTACAAACACAGCGAAGCGTTAAATCCATGATGGAGCGCTCAGCCAGCCAACCAGTCAGTCAACGTATTTGACGAAATCAATTATCCGCGCTCATTCTGATCTCGTGTAACTACTGTTA
This sequence comes from Venustoraphidia nigricollis, assembly GCA_034508555.1. Lineage (NCBI taxonomy): Eukaryota > Metazoa > Arthropoda > Insecta > Raphidioptera > Raphidiidae > Venustoraphidia > Venustoraphidia nigricollis. The sequence goes on from JAVRKA010000083.1 coordinate 1,088,692, forward strand.
TATTATTATTGTCCTGCCGACTGAAAACATACCACGCTCATTGCAAATACAGTGTCTCGCAAAAGTGACAATAATAAAATTTTTCTCAAAAATTTCACAATGATGCGCGTCGAATTGTTTTTTTTTCCTAGTTATAGTTCTAGCGTGGTATAATAAAGAAAAATCAATTTTCGACAGATTTTGCTCATTTTTTTCATATTTCAAATTAGCGTTTTCTAATAAATCCCGAAGTTTCAGAATTTTTGACCATTTAGAACGCGAGACAGCATGTGAAAATTGCGAACTTTGTTATTAATTATGTCGCATTCTTAACGGTCAAAAATTCTAAAACTTCGGGATTTATTCGAAAACGTTATTTTGAGTCCATGAAAAAAATAAGCAACATCTTTATTTATATTTATTATACCAGGCTAGAACTACCTTAAGTTTGTGTTTGATTTCGAAATACGAATTGATATTTTCTTAATAAGAAAATTAGATAAACGCATGAAAACACGAAACACTTCTATGACGTTTTATTAAACCATTAAAAATAGGGAATGAGGAGTGAAATACTAGGTAATAATTGACTTTTTTTCTTTTTTGTCCTTGGTAATTAATATAAAAATGATTTGTCGGGAAAAAAGGACTTTTTAAGTAAACGTCGCTATAAATAACAAATAAGTGTTTACTTAAAAAGTCCTTTTTCCCCAGAAATAATTTTTATACTAGGTAATAATGTGTAAGAACAATTATAATAACTGGCCAACCATTAAGAAACTAATTGTAATTCTGTATAACAACTTTAATACAACGAACAATTTTTTTCGAAACCGAACATTAAATTATAATGAGAATTTCCATTTATTTAAAGTGGCATAATTAAAAATATTCTCTGATGATTAATTTGTTGTCCAGATTTTTGTTATGTAAATTCCAAACTGACATTTTAAAACACCAAACGATTGTTTCAGACAAGCATTGGAACTGCATTCAACAGACAGCTAGGGAAAATTGAAAATTAATCAATGAATGCTGAAAAGCATGAAAATATGCTCCATTGGAGTGATTTTTGTACGCGCTAATTGCATAATTGAGTATTGAATCTACAGAATGATTGTTTATAGCTCAGGATTTATATTTACGATGCAAAACGGACGACATAATGTTTTAACATTTATTGCAGTAAGACCCCGCTTAGCGCGGGAAATACGTCCCAATAAGTTCCTGGCGCTATACGAAAGAGTGCTAAACGAGGTCATCTTAATGATGATAGGCATAAGTGAAACAGAATCGAGAATAAGAAAATGTGTTAGTTTTTTTTTCCATTAATTTTGTAATATTTATTGTTAAATACTTTTTTGTCACATTAATTATAGATTTATTAATTGCTAATATCGATTTTTGTTCATAAAACAATTATGAAAATCAAATAAAAGTTCGAGTAAGAAGTTATGTTTGTGATGAGAAAGGTTCCTCATTTAACATATTTTGTTTTTTGTGAAGAAGCCATCTAATGTCGTTTGCTAAAAATGCAAAATAATTTGACAACAAAATTAGCTTTACTACTAAAGCGTGGAGTGTTTACTATCGGTAATAAACTTTACATTTAAAAGCTAATTGTTAACGTAGAGCTATTATGAAAATTTAAATAGATAGCACTCCACGATTTTTACAGTAAAGCTAATTTTGTTGTCAAATTAATTTTCATTCTTAATTCATAAAAGCGTATTGTTTTAGTTTTTTAAACTCTAATTTTAATAGAAAACAGTATGACGGGTAATTGGAATAATGAAAATAAATCAATTTAAACACTCATTGATTGCAACGTTTCGTCTTTTTTTTTTATTTCAAGCTCTCAATATGCTTAAACGATAGTTAAATTATGATATAATATACAATTTGGCATTACAAAATCAATTATATACTATTTTCAATCATAACATATATCTGGAATTGAACTTTAAAGATCCAATATTAGTTTTTAGTTAGCTTCCCAGTCCTAGGCCTGCGTTAAGTAGCTTAGCTTCAAAGCAAGTTGGGTACAACTGGATATTCTCTCATCGTGTAAATTGCAAGCGTCGATTTGACCTAGGAACTAATTTAACACCGCCTTGCACAGGATCGACCAAAGCGTGTTGTTTAGTTTTTTAAACTTTAATTTTAATTTTTAGTAACTGCCCAATCCGTGGCCTGCGTTAAGAAGCTTAGCATCAGTGAAACATGTATGTTGGGTACAACTGGATTCCCCTATCGTGTAAATTGCAGGCGGCGATTTGACCTAGGAACTAATTTAACACCGCCTTGCACAGAATCGACCACAAGTGTAGGCAGTGGACTTTACGCAGTGATATCGAACTGATGTTTAGACGCTGTGACGATCAACGGATCTTGTAATTCACACTCGCCTGATTCTGAATAAATTGTCACAGCGCAAAGTCGGTCCAGTGAAAGCGTCGGATGCTGTGGATACGGAACGTCGCGTAGAGTCGCTTCGTGGTGCCATTGTTTTCTGAGCACATAAACGCACATACAGAGTGTTGAGATTTACAGTGAGACCTCGTTTAAAATGTTCTGCTTAACTCTGTTTCAGTGTTACGCGGTTTCTAAAAAAAAAGTTCAGCCTCTATAACGCAAATTATGGATCAGTTTATACAAAATGACTCAAATGTTGATAGAAGTTCAAAGACAAGACGAAGTGTCATTGATGCAATATCTTGGTATCGACACATTATTACGCGGTTTCTAAAAAAAAAGTTCAGCCACTATAACGCAAATTATGGATCAGTTTATACAAAATGACTCAAATGTTGATAGAAGTTCAAAGACAAGACGAAGTGTCATTGATGCAATATCTTGGTATCGACAACAGCTTGCTGAACGAAACAAAAAAAGCCAAACGACTTTGGATGATTTCGTCACAAAAGCAAAATATGTCAAATGAGGAACCAGTCTCATCACAAACATAACTTCTTACTCGAGCTTTTATTTGATTTTCATAAATGTTTTATGAACAAAAAACGATACTAGTAATTAATAAATCTATAATTAATGTGATAACAGAGTATTTAACAATAAATGTAACGAAATTTAACAAAAAAAAATAGCAAATTTTCTTATTCTCGCTTCTGTTTCACATATGCTTATTATCTACGTATTAAGATGACCTCATTTAGCGCTCTTTCGTAGTGCGCAGGAACTTATTGGAATGTATCTCCCGTGTTAAGTGGTGTCTTACTGTATTTGTTACTGACGCGATCGGATCAAATTCAATTCTAGGACTAATCTTCTCTAACGTGATGAGGACAACATGTTTTCATAATTTTTATCTGACTGTATGTCCGTTTGTCTCTATAACGACTGAATCGATTTTAGTAATTCTTGGAATACTAGCGATTGGTAACTTAAAAAATATGGAGTACTTTTAATACATTATATAAGTTTATATATTTTTTATAATAGAATAGTATTACACCATTGTCTACTAGTAAGAAATGGTACTAATTTAGGCCAAAACTGGCATTTTAAAATGGTACAATATTTTTTCGTTCTGAGATCCCCCGAATACAAAAATTATATTTTTGGAAAAAGTGTGTTTCAAACGGATGAAAGGATTGAAACCAAATTTTGGAAAAATGTTAGATATGCAAATATGAAGACCCCTATTGTTTTTGAGGAAAATCGACTCATACACTGAAGAGATATATGTTTTAACGCTGTTTTTTTAGATATCAAAAAGGGAATGTACTATTTTACGTTCAGACTTACACCTTGTATATAATGTAGACATAAAGGTTAGGTCCGTGTTTTATTCTCTGCGTAAGTTATTTGTATAATACGACATGCGTATCGCTGTCACTGAAAAGTGAATATACTCGTTTTAAATCAATATATTGTATCAAAATTGGGTTTTTGAATGACATTTTTTTTACATAAATGGAAAGATCACAATTTGCAAGTTTTTAGCAAAACTAGTTTTATAATTTTTTTTACATCATAATTAAAAACCTATATTTAATTTAGAATAAATTTTAAGCTAAGTTTCAATAACGCGCCAAAAACGTGTGTGACGTCGTAATGTTTTTATGGTCCTTGTATTCATGTTTACTTTGATAGTATACATAATAATACATATACACAAATACACAACTTTAAACTACGTCACAAGCCTTCCTGACGCGTTTGTCGTCACGTGATATTTTATAAAGTTTTATACATTTGAATTAATTATTAATTATCTAAAACTCCAATTTTTGTTCAATTTCGGTACTCAATTTTATTTATGATAAATTATTAAGAAAATAAAAAAATAGTAGTTTTTTTTTCAATTCAAACGCTCAATAAAAAAAAACAAAATGTGATTTTATTTAAAAAATCAATACACGCCTATGGTTCAGATAAGCGGTGCCAAATATTTGCATCAACAATTTGAAACATTTTTTATAATTTTGGGCGTTCATTATACGATAGTCCATAATTCAAAATTGTGTAAACGGTGTGGTGCTACTATATACTCGTTCTTCCATCGTATATACCGGTACTTCCACCATATTTGAACTTTATCCAAAACTGGTACGTTTAGGCTCAGATTCGCTAAATACAACATTTAATATTAGTTTCATGATGTTCCGGAAAAGATTAACCTTGAAGACGTTGTATTAAACATAATTAATTCGCAGTTTTAATGCAGTGTCAAATTGGATGACGTTAAAAAATGTATATTTTTAAATGGCTATCAGAAAATATATATATTTTTAACACTACTTCTAGAATTTCTAAATTGAACTTTTTTTCATCAAGCTCAAAAATATTATAGCTATAATTATGTCGTAATTGCAGCCTATAATTATTCTTATTTTTTTTTTTTTTTTATTAAATGGGAAATTTTGTATAATCAATTAAATAAGTTCGACTGCGACTCGCAATTGACCGATTTTTTTTAACATTGACCATACAAAATAGCACAAAAACGGACGCAAATTTAAATAATGTATTTTTTTTTCTTTGACATATTTTAATACTCTCGTATCTTCACGTTTCCTTACGGCTGTGTAGCTGATGAAAAGAATTGAACTTGTGTTTATATAAATAATTCAATATTGTACGAGGCAACCATAGCAAAACATGTATTGAATTTTAAAAAACACTTTCTTTCTTTCTTTAATAAATCATCAGGTTACCTTTATTTTTATAAGTACCTACTATTTTATTTTCAACTATACATGGATATTAAAAAAACGTAAATACGCACATTCATAACTTAAATGCGATTCTATCAATACTAATAAATAAACAAAATAAAAAAAAATAATAAATAAAATAAGTAAATAAAATAAATAAATTAAATAAATAAATAAAATAAATAAATAAAATAAATAAATAAAATAAATAAATAAAATAAATAAATAAAATAAATAAATAAAGTATATAAATAAAATATATAAATAAAATATATAAATAAAATATATAAATAAAATATATAAAATAAATAAATATATTAATAACAAGATTTATATCTGCATAGTCGTGTTGTTGCGGTTGTTTTGTATGATAGCTACACGGGAGATATTTCCTTAATTTTTTGTCTGTTTCTATAACGATTGAATCGATTTTGGCAATACTTGGAATACTAGCGATTGGTAACTAAACTTAAAAACTATTATATATTTTTATAATAGGGTAGTTATTTTTGTACGCGACTTCGTATTTTATGGTGCTTCCCACAAGTTAAAATTTCAACAATTACTCAAAATTGGCTGGATCGAATTTCTCCGTAAAAAAGTCTTATAAAATTAATATAGCTTACTATAATTGCAACAAGATTTAATAATCGCGAAAATAAGTTTATTTTAACAATTGTTATAAATGAAGATTTAACTTTAAACATGTTCTCTATTGCGAAAGTCTTTCAAATCTAGAATAGTGAAAATCAGTCAACAGAATGACACTACTCCATGACCGCGCTGTAACAAAGGCTAATAATCTGCTAGTTGGCTGCGTGTGTATGAAATCTGTGCAAGAAACCGGACGTGGTGGTCCTTACTAATTTTCTGTTTTGTACGAAATTCTAGCTATTATATAAATTAACTGTGCGTCCTATATCAGCATACCTCAACATTTGTTTGTATTATTTGCTAGAAAGTACATTCTGTTTTTAAGTATGAAGGTAGGAAAAAATATATTTGCGTCTACGTACGGACGTTTTCTGACGTGATTAAAAACTCATTTTTAATATATATGTAAATAATTTATTGAAATAAAATCTTCAAAAAAAATTTGAACAATGCCTACAAAAAATTAACCTCAAATATTTGAAAAATGGTACATAAATTTATTCTGCAATTATGAAAAAAACTTGTATTATTTGATTTATGAATGATGTATTCGATTTAATGTAATTATTGACAAAAAAACTAAATTAGATTGAGAATAGGATAATTTTCAAAATGATCCGTTTTAACAGTATAGAGGCAACTTCGAGAACCTTTTTAACGAGCCAATGATTTCAAAACCATCGTTTGACAAACATGCGTATATAAACTTTTCATATATATATTATTTGTTACAATAGAACAGAAATATGCTCGAGTTACGATGAAATTCAACTTAATTTCGATTCAAAACCTAAATGTATTAATATATACCTACTGTTATAGTATTTTATTAAATACACAAAACAAAAGACAAACATAGAAATTGACATTCTCTTGTTTTCCTTAAATAGATTCTATAGTTAAATTGTACAATGAAATACTTGGCATTTAACTTTATTTTGATGTAAAATCCTCACAATTCAGAAAAAAATCAGTTCTAAATAATTCTTTCTAACACGTATTTTTTCAGAATAATAACGCATTTAAATTGCTATTATAAAAATGAAATTCGATATTAAGAAATATAATATCGAATATCATTAAAAAAAATAGAAATTGAAAGCTTCAACATGATGTCTTAATAATTTGTATGAAATTTCATTTTTTTTGTTTTTTTTGTGATTTAAATTATATACACTATTAAACCAGCTGTAACAATGGACAGCTTTACGATGGCATACAAATTATTCATTATTAACGCGTACATAAAAAAATTCCCACCAGAAAATTTGGGCATAATATATAATAACATAAACATCGTTTTTTCATGTTTTTCATTACAAACATATTTTCCATCAGACTGTAAGTATTGTAACCAGTGGCGGATCTAGGTTTTTTGAGACCTAGGGCTTTTTGCAGTCCACTGGGGCCTCATTCTTTCTTAGATTAAGAATCTTCAAACTGGGGTGTAAAATTCATTTTTAATAACAACAAAATCAGTTGAATCTTAGAGACCTTACCAAACAAATAATACTGTGAATTCATCCAAAAAATTGTCTAAATTCATCAAAAAAAAATGTCAAAATTCATCCGGAAAAATGTCTGAATTTAACCAAAAAAATGTAAACATTCATCCATGAAAACTACTAATGAGTCATTAATATTAACTATAATCTTCAAACTGGGGTGTAAAATTCATTTTTTATAACAACAAAATCAGTTGAATCTTAGAGACCTTACCAAACAAATAATACTGTGAATTCATCCAAAAAAATTTCGAAATTCAGTCTAAAAAAATGTCAAAATTCATCCGGAAAAATGTCTAAATTCATCCAAAAAAAAATGTCAAAATTAATCCGGAAAAATATTTAAATTCAACCAAAAAAATGTAAACATTCACCCATGAAAACCACTAATGAATCATTAATATTAACTATAATCTTCAAACTGGGGTGTAAAATTCATTTTTAATAACAACAAAATCAGTTGAATCTTAGAGACCTTACCAAACAAATAATACTGTGAATTCATCCAAATATTTGTCGAAATTTAGTCTAAAAACATGTCAAAATTCATCCGCAAAAATGTCTAACTTCATCCAAAAAAAAATGAAAACTACTAATGAATCATTAATATTAACAATTTTGTTCATTGTTAATAAAAAACTATTAAAACTTTCCGATAATAATTCAATTTTTGTAGACCGTTAACTCTTGGGGGTCCAGGGCTTAAACCTCATTGTTCGAAAACAATTGTGTACTTTTACTAATTTTGATTACATATAAATTTTATTGATGATGGCTCACATATCCGAAACGATCGTCTAAAATAAATAAAGCATTGATTTAAATTCGGGTTTTGGTCTACTTTTTTATTAAGTTAAACCTTATTAGTCGCAATGTAAATCCGCCCCTGGTTGTAATAAAGGTTTTCCCAGTGTTATCGTCATAAATAACAATTTTTAGTCAATACATTCGATGTGAGAGCCAGATGACTGACACAAAGCGAGTGAATATATCCCGAGTCGTTAGAGAAGTCGGGTTCCCGGCGATGCACTGAACTGTGCAGAAGGGAATGCCGCAATGCGTACAGCAGGCCACACCGACAGCGGCATCAACAGTAAGAAGAAACGAACGAATGAATGTGTCTGAAGGCGGCTAACCCGATGTGTAAAGGTGTCGACACACAGGATCAAGCAGCCATTGTTGCAACGAAAATGAACTTTAAAAACAATAGAAAACAGGATCACGAGTAATTGGAACAATATAGTTAAATCAATTTAAACACTCATTGATTTGCAACGTTTCGTCTTTATTATTAAGAAACGTTGCAAACCAAGGAGTGTTTAAATTGATTTAACTATATTGTTCCAAATACCCGTGATGCTGTTTTCTATTACAATAAAGTCTTAACGGGGTATTCTCATGTGACCACTTCGAAAAATCGATTTTTTTTTCATATTTCAATAGTAAAACCTATCGAAAATATGCTGTGAAAAATAGAGACCGAAATTCCTAGTTTTAAATAAATTACAACTCATAGTCGCCGACGAGCCGTATAAGCGACTTGTTGGCTCTTGAAACTTTAAACGCATTTATCTGGAAACATTATTTTCTAAAACTGCCATGGTCCTAAAAAAAAAGTATTCAACCGATTGCTTTGAAATTTATATATGTTCTTCTACTCATTAATGGTTAACGTCCGTACCAAAATTGCTTATTTTCGAAAATATTTTCTTATTTTTTTTAAACGATTTTTAACAAAAAAATTAACAAAAAACAAACTTTCTTTCTAAAATCCGCCATTTTTTTTTATGAAATTGATTAATTTTGGTAGGGACGATAGCGACATCCCTACTGAACAATGATCCATTCGATTTTATTATTTCAGACAACATGAACAGCCGCTATTACCATGACCAGTGACCTGCTTTTTTTAGTGTCTAATTTAATTTTAAAAATATATATATATAAAAAATGGAAAATAAGAGAAAAAAAAATTTTTTTATACAGTTTAAGATACAAACAAAAACATATAAAAAAATTAAAATGATTGAATGGTATTGTCGTCTAAAAAAAAATTCCCTAAAAAGAGGTAAAATTTATGCGTTCACATAAGAATACCTCCTTAAATTGATTTAACTATATTGTTCCAATTACCCGTGATCCTGTTTTCTATTATGAATAAAGTCTTAATAATAAAGACGAAACGTTGCAAATCAATGAGTATTCAAATTGATTTTACAATATTGTTCCAATTACCCGTGATCCTGTTTTCTATTATAACATATACCTGGAACTGAACTTTGAAGATGAATTTAAAAACAATTTTTATAGCTTTTAAAAAAAGTACTAAGTAAATTATATCTGTTTGCATGGCACTAACAAAGATCGGTAAGAAGAGCCATAGAAGACTTTTTCGAAATGAATTTCGCAGTAACTCGAAATTTTCCCGAAAACGAAGTAAAACGCACGTATGCTTAAAAATACTACTGAGTTGTAAAACGATCACTGACAGCAGATCTGCATTATTCATTCACGACATGTCTATGAAAAACAACTAAAGCGCAAAAAGGTATAAACTAATAGCTTTCAAGAAGTTCCGTCCGATGTCACTAGTATAACCTACTTTGTTGTTTTATGAAATAACTATTTTGACATTATCAGATACAGCTTTCGCAAAATATTCGTGCGCAGCTTCCGTAACAGAAAAAATTTTACCCTCAGTGTGGCAAACAACGCCGGCCCTAGTCCTTGATCAGAGTAAGAGGGAGACTGTCTTTCAGCGCCCTTTGGTCGACGCTTTAACACCACGTAAATCTTCGGTTTTATGTTAAATAAATAATAAGTTCCAAATTTTCAAAAATCAACTTGTATTACAAACATCAACACTTGTTGAATCTAAATTTAATTAAGTAGCTTTAATTATTATACTTTTGCTTCTTTAACATCAAGAAAATTTCTACCGCTATATAATTAGTGTATTTGCCATATGGCAACATACACTATTGGCGTCGGTCGGATGGCGGGACCTAGGGGTCGGACCAAAATTTCTCGACGTTTCATAACCCCGTAAACACATTTCCACCATTTTTAAAAATGTTTATATATATATATGTGTACGGGCAATAACTTTCGAAAGAGTTAATAGATTTTAACGAAATTTGGCCCACGTATTGAAATCCATCCCTGCCAGAAGCCTATTTAAAATGGGCGTAATCGGGCCATTTTAAGGGTAGTTTTTAGGGGTTGAAAAATGTTTTTGGGCCCCAAAATACCGAAAAAAATTTCAGAATCGTTTCAAAATTGACATTTAATCCGTTAATAGCAATTAAAAAGTGCCCCTAAAATTTTAATAAAATCGGCTCAACAGGACCGGACTTACAAATTTTTTGAAAACACTATAATTTGCAGATAGTGACTTATTTATTGAAGGGTGTATTTAATTCGGTGTAGACGTTAGATTGATAATAATATTTCAATTAAGAAAAAAAATGTTATTTTAAGGGGTGTATTCAGGGGTTAAATTTTTTATTAAAACAAACTTAATTTTACATAATAAAAGTATAAAACCACACGGCCCTATACAATCAAATACACTATATTGTCGGCAGGGTTTTGGTACTGCGACCCGGGTTTTTTATTATTGGTATTTGGTGTTAATTTCAATCAAAATTCTGTTTTGTGCTGTTAATTGTTTTTCACATTTGGATTTTTGGTGCCTCTTGCCACCTAGCGCCAAGAGCGATAGCTCCTCTCGCTCTACCCCAGGGACAGCGTTGGTGCCATAAGAAGTATAACTTCAATAAACATGCAAAATTTTCTTCTTTACAATATTAGTATAGATGAATGGTTTTAAAAGTAGTTTATTCCTACTATAAACTGCACGGCAATCGGTATAGAGTACCAACATAATGGAAGCTGTGAATATACTATGGGCCATTGGAACTTCTGGAGTGCCTAGTTGATGTGTCGGTCGATAATGTAGGTACCTGCCAGTACCTCTACACACAAACCTACATACGTACAATAGTACATATATTCTATATATATTAAGTCCTTATTCACACGCTCAGTTTTTCATGACTTTATCTTGATCATGATACGCGTTGAAAGTAAAATTTCAGCAGGCGACCGAAGATTCGTACGCACAGTTAACGAAAATTCGACAGTCTGAAGTTGGCCATAAGAGACCCAGACTGAAATGACAGTTGGACGAAATCAATGCACTGTCTGCCATTTGGAAATTATATAACACTAGCGGCCCAGTCCGGCTTCGCCCGGGTGTAAATGTAATATATAGGATATAAAAGATGAGAATCATTATCATTAAATTCTCAACGTGTATTGAATTTGCGCGAGTTCAATCGCTTTTATTTGTGAATGTTCAAAAATCAAAGAAAAATCTTATTTCCCAAAAAGAAATTTAAAAATTTGGAAGTGTCGCGGGACACGCGTTTGGAACAAAGTCCCTTTCGTATAAGACGTTTTTCGTAACGCGTTTTATATAATCTAAAAACACCCGATATAATCTAAAAACACCCGGTATAATTTAAAAACACCCGATATAATCTAAAAACACCCGGTATAATCTAAAAACACCCGGTATCACCGTATACCAGTTTTTCGTGATATTTTTGTCTTACGGTATAGTCTATGTTACTCAGGGTGAATGTAGCTTTCTAATGGTGAAAGAATTTTTTAAATCGGCACAGTAGTTTTTGAGTAGCCTATGTTACTCAGGGTGAATGTAGCTTTCTAATGGTGAAAGAATTTTTTAAATCGGCACAGTAGTTTTTGAGTTTATTCATTACATACACACAAAAATACAAATCTTTCCTCTTTATAATATTAGTGTAGATTATAGACGACTATAGAAGGTGTGACAAGGCGAGACGCGCGACAAGGCGGGGGAAGTAGGCTTGTGGCGTCACTTGGAGTCTTTTTCCAAACAGTTGGGATAACAATAATTTGAAAAACCAAGCCATGGGCATCGGTGACATAAACAATCGCCTCAACCAATCATAGACGTGGTCATGTTTATAGCCTCTTACGACCAGCGTTTTAGTATTCTAGTAATCTTGAGTACAATCTACTGTTCTACATGACGGGGAATTTAAAAACAATATAAGACTATTTCTGCATGTACAAAAACTGTAATTATACAGGGTATCCGAGAATTATCTTAACAACTTTGAAGTTTAATAACTTTTGAAATAAAAAGGACATTCTGTTTTCTGCAGTTATTAGTGCAACTCATAACGTTTTGTTCTGTTTAGGTAAGCACCTCCACATGTGCACTACGTGTGGCCCGAAGCACATCCAGTCGGTAATCTTGCCAGGTACGCTGTAACATAACGTCTGTGACAGTGGCAAAAGCTTCTGTAATGCGGGTTTTTAAGTCAACAATGTCAGTAGCCTTTCTCCGATAAACAATATCCTTCAAATAACCCCAGAGAAAAAAAACTTTATGAGTTGCATTAATAACTGCAGAATACAGAATGTGTATTAAATTTCAAAGTTGTAACGATAATTCTCGGACACCCTGTATAATCAACATCAAAGGCCATTGTCAAATCAAATTTTTTGACAACTTTTCCGCCAAGAGTGTCATGACATCTAGGTATAAGGATGTAACTTTAAATGCAGCTCGCAATCTTATATTTGTAGAAAGTAAATTGAATGTTTCGTCAGAAGAAAGCTTTGTTTAGACGCGGGAACGTACAAAGAGCTAATAATTAGTACATGGTCATTAATATGACACTGCAGTGTACTATAGTGTCATATTAACAAAAATCCCTTTCAGTTTTTTCGTGCGCTTATTCTGTCATCCGCGCCGGCGTAATCTGACACCCAACAATATTACTATATGCAAGGTAAAGTCTCCAATGATCGGCCTTTAAAAATTTGACTTCGATTTTCGACCGCATTACAATATCTTCTAAATGTAGTGGGATTAATCATAACCCTTTATTTTTTCGTAATCTGGTAAGTGAGCATCAGTAAACCACGTAGCTTGACCAAGAGGGAGGAAGGGGGGTCAATTCGAAAGCTACGCTGAGTTACGTGAGGGGAGGGGGGAGTTGGAGTCAAGCTACGAAATTTTTTTCTTGTATTTTATTTGGCACAATGAAAATAATTTGAAGAATAAGTTGAATTAGAGATGGAAAAAACAGGTCTATTTAGTGATCTGCATCTTTGCATCTGGATCCCGTATGTGAGCTGGCTCACTGAACTAGTTCAAAAAGAGCCAAGTTCTGAATATGTTACTGCAGTCTGCCACTGAGTTACGTAGTTCAGTCAATAATATCACGACCTGTATAGAATCAAGAATGCATAGCCAAGCATGTGATGCATGAGTCATTTGAGCTGACAGATGCATCAAAGCAAGAACTGATACGTAAGTGTAAAATGTGCTTCTGTGTGTTAAGTGTTTCACTGAGTTATGCAGATCCGTTGATCCGTCGGCTCAAAAAAAGAGAGTCGGCTCTCACGGATCTTCTGTCGGAGTCGGCTCTTTGAACCGGTTCAGATCTGAGTTACCCAACTCTAAGTTGAATATTTATTTTCAAACATTAGTTACTTTTATATCTTAATATATACGTCTAACAAATATCTCCAAATTTTTTTTAATAATTTGTTAACAGAAGGCACAAAATGTCTTCTGGACTTGACAATAAAAAAACTGTGTTCCATCCGGGGCGGGTGTAGGCTACATGAAAGGAGGGAGAGGTTCCAGAGAGGCCACGTGGTTAATGGACGCTCCCTAAATAGATCTAATTTGGAACCGGGCGTTAGAGCAACAATTGTGCCGTGAGTTAATGTAAACAAAACAAAAGGCCGCATATGAATGTAATATCTTTGTGTTCCGTTTGGCTTGTATGTGATCCGGCCGACATTGTCACACAAAACGCTAATCCATCAGACAGCAGTCGACTCGATGGAAACGTCACGTTGCCTGTTCTATCATATATATTTTACAAAAATATATAACATTGGATCGTCTGAATACAACATGCATCTGCATACAGGTTAACAAAAAAAATAATAAAAACTTCACGGTTTAAAGAAATTGTATAATATAAATCTGACGTTAGCTATAGTATTACATTTGTGTTCCTTTATTTTATGGTTTTAACTTTTATATTGCTATTGACTTGTGCTTACAATCTGCCAACAAATATAAAATCTACAAATATCCGGGATAATAAAACAGACGACATTGCTTGAAATAATAATAAGGCCTTGTTTGATTAACGAGTGAAGCTTTTCAAAAGGCGAAGTTTAGCATTACTTTTCAATTTAACATTTTAAAAACAAACTTTGCATTTAACATAACAGAGAAAACTTGTTAGCGCAACCAAATTTTAAAAAAATTAAACCTCCTTCAGAAAAGTCATTAAAAAGAGGACGGTTTGACGTCCGCTCATTTAATTACAACTTTTTAAGTATCCAGTTTCACTAATAATTGATTTCCATCTTAAAATCTTACTCTTTTCCTCCTTCGAGTGGCTTTTTTGCAGTAGGCTTAGTTTTGTTTTGTTTTTTTTTTTCAGTGGATTTGCAATACTACGTAGTTTGTACGTTATTAAATATTAACTGAGTTTGGTTACTAAACTTAATACTAGAAATATACTTTTAAAAAAACTACTCAATCGATTTAAGTAAAATTTATGTAAGATCACCTTAAATAAATAGAAAAGGAATCCCTTAAATCAGGCCATAACTGATGGAGATATCTCGAAACATAACACAAAAAATACAGGTCGAATTAATAGCCCCTTTCTTTTTTGCAATCAGTTAAATAAAACACCAAACAAAATTATAACCGTTGTTCAGTTTTAAATGCAATTCAATCTTTCTTTTTGCTTTTAAAGTTCGTAAAACAGTGTTAATCATAAAGTTGTATGGAGCAATTATAAAATTATGTTTAGAAGAAACAAATGCAAGAATTAGTTTTCTGTCAAGTCAGATTTTTGCTATACCAAGTGTAGATTTCATAAAAAAATATATGCGTCTGAAATCTTAAAAGCTTATACGCCTCGAAATGAAGAGGCATTAGGCACCCTTCACGATAAGTACTCTTGAGCAAATATAAATAAAAATATTAACATTATTAACCCTATCTATTCGGTAATAACGAAAATCTGCACCTATGAATCTAGTCAATTTTCCAACAAGAACGCTTCCCTACTCTAAAATTCCTACATGAAACTTATTTTGCCTTCGTTTGCAGGAATACTTCCTCACAGGAATAAACAACAAAACAGTTTAAAAATTTCTATGAGAACATTCAGTCCTTCCCGTAGGTAATCCCTTATGAGTTCAAGAACTGCATGCCCGGTATTTTTTTCTTTTAAAAGTTGCCAAAAACTTGCTGTCAGAGAAGACAAAACTGCCTACGGTGTAAAGTAAAACGTTGGATATAATATTATAATTGTTTAGTAGTTATTTTTAGGTGTCACAGTCATTATAAATGACATTTAAATATGACTGAGATATGGGGATAGATCTCACTCTGTCTAATGGAGGATCGGCTTGACAGGGACGGCTGACGTGGCAACAACTTATATACTGCGACCAAGCAAAGAACGTCTGCGGGGGAAAATATGTCAGTTCACGTCATGGCGAAAATATTGCACGGTGCTACTTGGGCAGGTTTTTCTCTCTTAAAATCTTTTAAAGTGCAAAATATAATACTTGAAAACAAAAAATCGTTTTACGATTCGTTTCATATTGCCTGTCCTTGTCGCACCCACTGTATTCGGACTCTGTCTCTTTCAAATCGCAAAGTGTAGGTTATTTGAACATTAAATATTTCTAACATTTGATTTGTATATTTTTCATACAATTATTATTTAATATATATATTATTTTATTTTACCTTTATAACAAACTATTCAATTGGCACAATGTTTGTCACATTAGTGAATTATATTGCGTCCATATTGTAATCATTGAACTGTTCCGTCTTGGTTTCAAGTTGAATTTCGTTACCACGGTAACCGCCTCAACGTTTTATTTTTCAAATTGTCAGTTACCAAAACATTTAAATATAAAAATCCTCAGGTTTTCTAGGAATTTTTATAAGTTTATACGCCTGATGCTTAGTTGCAGAAAGCGTTGTCAAAAAATCTAATTTGACAATGATCTTAAATTGTGATCGTACGTATTTCTCTACATGAAAAGCATTGTAGAAATTTAAATCAATCCTGCTCGAAAAATAATTGTTCGATTGAAATAATATTCCTTATACTATGTATACATATAATCAACATCGTTTTTTGTACAATTTACACTTCGAAACGATTTTTTTCTACTCATTTTGATCAAAATTTAGCCCGAAAAGTGATCTTTTTCTACGTAGATCTAGCATTTGTTTTTATGTGAATACAATATAATGTTATAAAATCACAGAGAGTTTCACAAAGGCATGAGACTGCTCCTGCATGTATAAATACTGTAAACTTATGATTACAATCTAAGGTCATTGTCTAATACAATTTTTTAACAATGCTTTCTGCAATCCAGCATGAATATTATTTTACAGATATGTGCAAGAGAGAAACGATTTTTAAAGAGAGAGACCTGCCTAATGAGCACACTATGTAATATTTCTACTATGACATGTAACAACGAGAATTCTGCGAACCCACACTCTTTCGACAGCTGTACTTTTCCTGGTGGTAGTATACATATCCAAACACAGGCAGAGCTACAGTATAGCTCCTTGTCAACGGAATACCTGCTGTCCGCTATATACACATGTTATATGTGGATGTAGAGACCATTTAGTAAGAGATTGGACAAGAGACGCATACCGACCTATAATCGTAGATTCTTTTTGTATTAAAAACTGCATCGCGATATTATGATGATTTCTCAGCTACTCACGTGCGTATCAGTGTTCTATCTGTATAAAACACTGTTTGGACACATTCTATTATACGAAATATGTATAAAAACTCTTTCGCTTAAAGCAGGTTTCAAACCGATCTGATTGAAATTGAGCGAATTATATAAGCAAATTTTTTTTCTCTTCATACTATGCCGAAAGTACGTACTTTCTGACTCAATTTTAGATCAGAAAGTATGACATTTCTGATTTGTTGTTGTGACAAGCTGCAATTACATTCATATCGTCCGTATTGTCATGCGCAATGATACGTGAGACGGTGAGACTAGCCACTTTATCAAGTCACATGTTGGCCCCTAGACGTCTATGTGTACGCCTGTAAGTAGCTGTTTGCTGTTACACTGACATTATAAGATGCATGTGTCATTACGTATATAACCTCAACAATTTATCACTTCAAAGTAAGTAGTTTTCTTTTATATATTGGTGAAAGTGCGTACTTTCGGCATGATATGAAGAATAATAGTATACACCACATGAGCAGAAAGCTGAAAGTCCTGCACTGCGCAACATATGATGCCCTCGACTTCGCGTCGGGCAGGAAATTCAACTTTCCGCTCTTGTGGTGTAATATACTATTTAATTTGCTACCCTAGTCTGTTCGTGCCACTTTTCAAAGGGCCTCTAATGAACTTCTACTGCCCTTTTTATAAAACGTGCAGTAAATGCTTTAGAAAATTTAAATTATGGTTTTCTACTTGCACTTCACAAAATATAACAAATACGATCTTGAAACGAATGGATTATGTTTGATGCTAAAAATGTGATGCACAAATTGTATAAAGTTTATTATAAAACCAATATTGCATTTACTCGTGCTACACTTCTGAAACGGAGGGTAGTCTAGCTTCTCATGTAACCAACGTTGCCAGATATCAGCTTTGACTGAATTTTCAGAGCGAAAGATTAATAACAGCTTCTTCGATAAGTGTGATTGAAATAATCTATATCTACAGAATGACTTTCATATGTCCTTTAAGAGCACACATTTGCAGAAAGAAAGATTACCTACAAATGATTTTTTTAGCAGCATCGCTTTTTATTCAAAATTTTAAAATAATCTGTGTACGGAAATTCTTTTGAGGTTTTCAGAAGTTATTAATATTTTCTCAGAAGGTTATATATAAATGACTGTTAATATTCATAGGTATTTGGATTGACAAGACTTGTATTATTTAAAAATAATTGTTTAATATTTTCGTACTTATTTAAAAATAATTCTTTAATATTTTCGTACTATTTAAAAATAATTCTTTAATATTTTCGTACTATTTAAAAATAATTGTTTAATATTTTCGATCCATTTAAAAATAATTCTTTAATATTTTCGTAATATGGATATGAATATAGTAAATCGTTATATATAAAATAATCAAATAACA
Source organism: Venustoraphidia nigricollis (assembly GCA_034508555.1). Lineage (NCBI taxonomy): Eukaryota > Metazoa > Arthropoda > Insecta > Raphidioptera > Raphidiidae > Venustoraphidia > Venustoraphidia nigricollis. The sequence goes on from JAVRKA010000083.1 coordinate 1,107,281, forward strand.
TTTTTTAGATATTTTATTGTACTGTACAACAGTATTAAGCATAATATAAATAGTTTTGTGTTTTTATGCTCTGATTTGAATCTTTTATTTATATATTTGAGTTGATATCGTCCATTACTAAAACATAACAAAGATTCTAAACTATAATATTACTTGAAAAAGTAGGAAAAACTGCCTACGAAACGTCGCAAAATTTATAAAACTTAGGATTTTTATTTATTTATGTCCAAGTACCCGCTAACCATAAATATACTTTTATTTATATTTTATATGAAAGCTGCGTTTTGATTTCTTGTATAATGGCTAAATGAGTCAAGTTTGTACTCTCAAAGAAATTAAAATTACACGAGCTTTAAGCGATATTAAAAAGAAAAACAAAGTTCATATAAAAACATATTAATAACAAACAACTAAAAACAATTGAAAATTCTACAAAAATTATCATTAAATTATTTCTCGACGATCGTTTCGAACAATAAATCCATCATCAGGAATATAAAACATGTATGTCGAGAAATAATTTAATTTTAGAATTTTCAAGTGCTATTATTTATTTGTTACTATTAATCATGTTCTACCAAGTATCGGGTAAAAACTCAGTGCAAATTCTAAAAAACATAGTATAAAATGGGCCGTTAAAACAATGTCTACTAGCAAGGGATATATTTTTCGTCAATTTTTAGGTACTATTTACTAAACCATCAACCTTTCAAATATGTTCGAGAAAATGTCTATTTATTTAGATTAAGGTAGTTGTCGTGGTTAAGACACGCCGTCAGAAAATTCTTAATTTTTGTATACTTATTAAAGACATGGTAATACAATTACCCTGAAAATTTGAAGTCGATCGACCATAATATATAATCCGAGATAAATTCAATTAAAAATTGGATAATTAACATTGATTGTATACGATCTCTGTAGTTCTGAACCAGTAAAAAAAGAACTAACTGTCAGAAACTTTTCAAAAACTGACAGTCTTTCAATGCATTTGTTATGAGTTTAAAAAAAAGTAAGAAAAAATTTTTGACCGTCTAATTATTTATAAATAATGGTTTAAAGTTCAACAATTTATAGAAAAGTATACATGCATATGAATACTGTATGGGTTATGTTTCCACGAGTACAGTCTTGCGTACAAATTATGGATCACTTAGCTACAAGCTAGTATACTTTTGTGGCGCATATAATCTATAACTTTTTGACAATATTGTACCACGACAACTACCTTAAATAATTCAAAAATCTAGGTAGAGGTCGTCACATTGGCAACAGTGTATTTTGTCAAGCGGACGGATGTCTTGTCAGCAAAGCCCTGTCATCTTCACTAACCGAAAGCTGCGTCGACTAGAGACTCCACCCCACATACGACATACATTTATACGCGTACATCAAGCCGATAACAAATTATCCTAATATGCCGACTAAATTAATAACGAATATAGTACAAGTGATTTTTAACCTAAAACCGTATCTTTCGTACTCTCCACAAAACTGTTTTATTTATTATATTTTTATAATAACAAATTTATATCCAGCTATACAAAACAATATTATTTACTAGAAGGTTTCGAATAATTAATTTTGACAATAACTAGACATTAATTCATTTATAAATTTGGATTTGGAAAAAAATAAGTTAAATGGAATTGCTACGTTTATAGAATCAGTTTGTTGTTCGTCTGTCTGTCCATTTGTCCGTCAAAATCGTTTTTCTTAGGAACGACTACATGTATCAAGTTAAAATTAATATCAAATACTAATGTCTATAGCCCCATAGTCCTGAAAAAAATCATGTAATAAAAATATTTTAAAAATCGCGTATTTTTTGATACTCTACGAAACGTACAAAGTTATTCCCAATGACCCACAATCTTTAAACTTTATGTCTTATAGCACAAGTAAAGGAAAAAATCCTAAAAAATGCACATCCGTTATACTATCTAGGTTAATGTCGCACAAATTTAATTCAAATTGTAGCTTTTTGGAAACGGAAGATTCTGTTCTATAAAACGAAACTATTTTTAGACTGATTTGAGTTCATAATTACTACGAAAATTGTAACTGAAAATCGAACAGCAGCTACGTCCGAGCTCTACAGATTGCAATTTTTGTCGAATTGCCTTGTTAGTGTATTTGCCATATGGCAACATACACTATTGGCGTCAGTCGGATGGCGGGACCTAGAGGTCGGACCAAAATTTCTCGACGTTTCATAACCTCCTAAACACTTTGCCACCATTTTTAAAAATGTTTATATATATATGTATATATATATATATTATATATATTTATATACGTATATATATATATATATATATATATATATATATATATATATATATATATATGTGTGTACGGGAAATAACTTTCGAAAGAGTTAATTGATTTTAACGAAATTTGGCCCACGTGTTGAAATCCGTCACCGCAAGAAGCCTATTTAAAATGGGCCTAATGGGGCCATTTTAAGGGTAGTTTTTAGGGGTTGAAAAATGATTTTGGGCCCCTAAATACCGAAAAAATTCTCCGAATCGTTTCAAAATTGAAATTTAACCCTCTGGTAGTAATTAAAAAGTGTCCCCAAAATTTTAATAAAATCGGCCCGACAGGACCGGATTTACAAATTTTATGAAAACCCTAGTTTGCAGATAGTGACTTTAGTATTTAATTCGGTGTAGACGTTAGATTGACAATAATATTACAATTAAGAAAAAGAATGTTATTTTAAGGGGTGTATTAAGGGATTAAATTTTTTATTTTGCCCAAAAACAAACAATTTCACATAATAAAAGTATAAAACTACACGGCCCTATACAAGCAAATACACTATATTGTCGGCAGGGTTTTGGCACTGCGACCCGGGTTTTTTTTTTATCATACAGGCGAAAATTTAGCGGTATTTGCACTTTTCGCTTAGCCAACAAATTTAATTCAATTTTACAAATTTTTAGTGTATTTGCCATATGGCAACATACACTAGTGGCGTCGGTCGGATGGCGGGACCTAGGGGTCGGACCAAATTTTCTCGACGTTTCATAAGCTCCTAAACACTTTGGCACCATTTTTAAAAATGTTTATATATATATATATACGTATATATATACGTATATATATATGTGTGCGGGCAATAACTTTCGAAAGAGTTAATTGATTTCAACGAAATTTGGGCCACGTGTTGAAACCCATCACCGCAAGAAGCCTATTTAAAATGGGCCTGATCGGGCTATTTTAAGGGTAGTTTTTAGGGGTTGAAAACTGTTTTTGGGCCCCAAAATACCGAAAAAATTCTCCGAATCGTTTCAAAATTGAAATTTAACCCTCTGGTAGTGATTAAAAAGTGTCCCCACAATTTTAATAAAATCGGCCCGACAGGACCGGATTTACAAATTTTATGAAAACACTAGTTTGCAGATAGTGACTTATTTATTGAAGGGTGTATTTAATTCGGTGTAGACGTTAGATTGATAATAATATTACAATTAAGAAAAAAATGTTATTTTAGGGGGTGTATTAAGGGGTTAAATTTTTTATTTTGCCCAAAAACAAACTTAATTTCACATAATAAAAGTATAAAACCACACGGCCCTACACAAGCAAATACACTATATTGTCGGCAGGGTCTTGTCACTGCGACCCGGGTTTTTTTTTATCATACAGGCGAAAATTTAGCGGTATTTGCACTTTTCGCTTAGCCAACAATTTTAATTCAATTTTACAAATTTTTTTAGTTGGTATAACGATACAGAGTCTCCTAATGGCGCGAGTTCTACTTGCACTTGTCCATTTTTTTGTCTTAATTCAGGTTGAAATAATAGGCTCAAGTGTGCTTTAAGCATGTGAACGAATAAAGAAAGATTTCTCTTTCGAAGCTTAAACTTTGGGAACGTCCTCTATGATTTAGGTATCACTATGTGACTCAGAGAGTATATATCTATAATATTATGTATGTACCACTACACCGATATATATATATATTACATAGGAGATACATACGTCACATGGTTGTGCGTGTTACTAGAATTTATGTCGACGTGTCATTAATATGTACGCGGATTATCTAACATTTCGTCGCTTTTACACACTCGGATTCACCCATTGGTATCCCAATCAAATTTTTTTTATTCCTCGTCAGTTAGCTCTGATATTGTTTGGAAAATTTTCATTTACTAGTCTATCTACGACATCTATTAATTATTATAGATGTAAATCATCAACTATAAACATTAATAGGACTGTGGTTGGAACAATAAAAATAAAAAAAAAATTACTTCTTACCACAACAGATTTATTCAGTGGATGTACATTTCGAAAGCTAAGCTCCCATCTTCAGCAAAACACTAAACCAAAGTTGCCAGAAAACTTTTAACCAAGTCACCCCATCTGTGATTATAAGTCGCAAAATACTCTTAATAGTCGCCCAACTATAAATTTGAAAATATTCTATAGGTACACTTGAATTTAGCACATAATTTGAAATATATTTTTAAGGTGAGTGTTTTAGAACTAAAAAATAGTGTTTTAATGCAATTTTGTAAGGTAATTCCAGAATCAATAAATAAATAAGAAAATAAATTTAATTGGTATTGCCAACAGATATATCTAATCTTGTAGTGTTAAGAAATGAAAAGGCCTAATTTGCGATTTGTCGCCCAAATTTAAATTAAGGAGCGTACGCATAGAGAAAATCGCCCAATTCGCGACAAATCGGCCAATCTGGCAACACTGCCGGACTAAACTTTAGTGGTTTGCTGAAGATGGGAGCTTAGCTCTCGAAATGTACACCCACTGCATAAATCTGTTGTGGTAAGAAGTAACTATTCTTTTATTCTTATTCTTCAACTGCCAATTTTAGTCGACTTCAAAAAAATGGATTATCAATTCAACATATAGGTACATATTTTTTTAATGTTTGTTTCATATGATTTACATTAAAGGCTGAATTGAACACTGAACCTACAATTTTGAAGAAAAAAAAGAAATATAGGGCCTCACTCACAGTTTATATGAAAACCTAAACGAAAATCCTAAAACATTAAATTCTCACAAAAACCGAAACGGGACGGAACTCTCTGCTCGCGATTTGGAGTGGTGGACCGCCTTGTTTTTTATTCATTTCTGAAATTTTCTCGCAATTACAATGTCATTTGAATTTCATATAGATTGTCTGAAGCATAACATGATAACTCAAGTGAATTTTTTCCTGAAAATTAATGGTCTTTAAGTTCTCACAAAAAACGGAACGGTACGGAACCCTCTGCTTGCGAGTTCGAGTGGACCGCCTTGTTTTTTAATTCATATCTGAAATTTTCTCGCAATTACAATGTCACTTGAATGTCATATTAGATTATCTGAAATATAATGTGATAACTCATGTAAGCGTATTTTCCTTGAAAATTAATGTTTCACAGAGAATCGATGACGATACACATTATTAAATGCTTCCCCATTGTCGACGTTCTACAACTTCTTTGACCTACACGCAGGATGACAGGTCGGTTCTGTGATTCCCCCTCTATACAATGTTTGTTACTGTTCACACACCATTAAAGGAGAAACTTTTACTTTACACTAGCATTCTCCCTTTTTAAGGGAAACGGTTAGAAAAAGTCCAATCATGTAATAATAATAACAATAATGCGTTTAACGTCCGTTTCTCGACTTTATGTCATAACAGACGCCATTCGCACGATTACCATTTTTTCATGTACCACTTTCCATTATTTTCTACATTATTTACAACTTCAACTTATGTAATAGCAATGGGCGAATGAAGGAATTAAAAGGAAATTAGGATAAGGTAGGTAATTTTTGAACTAGGAGTTTGATAGGTAATCGGCCATAGCCTCAAATAAGGAACCATCTCGATATTTATCTGGGATTAATTGAGGGAAATCATGGAAAACCTCAATCAAGATGGCCGGTACAGGGATTACCGTTTCTCGGCGAGAGGCAGTAGGAAAAGACCCAGTCACATCTGCCCCCGCCGAGATTCGAACCCGGTACCTCCCGAATGCGAGTCTAGTGCTGTCACCACTACTCTACCCAGCTCGGTCCAATCATGTAATATTACCGCTTGGGAGATTCATAGATGAGTGAACATTATGATAACATGATAAATCATTTTTTACATTAATAAATATTTGTTGAATGTTCTATTTGAAATTAACATATAATTATTTGAAAGTACAACATTCTCGTAACATTCAATCCACACAAATCATTCGTTTTTTACGAAGTTTGGAGATTTATCCCGAAGAGTACTAGATATTCAGTATTTACAGTTCACAACGTACATTTTGAGAAGAGCATTCTTTCAACGGCGAAAATATGTCTTTTGAATTATTAAATTCAACAGAAAAATTTACAATAAATACGCGAGTGATCCCATACGGAACCCTAAAAATAGTGTTGGTAAATTCGTGTCCATAATTTTAATGAAGCTGGAATCGTAGGGAATTGGACAGTTTATGAAAAGAATTAACTTTGATTAAGTTGAACGTTTCGTTGCTAATTGCAACTTCCTCAGCAACTATATTTAAAAACAAACAACAAAATACAAAATAGTTAATATCACAATGACAGTTTTAAGAAACATTCTTTATAACCTATATAAAACTGTCATTGTGATATTTATTATTTTGTTGTTTGTTTTTTAATATAGTTGCTGAGGAAGTTGCAATTAGCAACGAAACGTTCAACTTAATCAAAGTTAATTCTTTTCATAAACTGTCCAATTCCCTACGATTCCAACTTCCTAAAAATAGTTACCTGTTTATATTAAAAGTTAATTTTTAATCACACCAAACAAGTATAACTTAAAACGCGCAAACTTTTCTAATTTTGTGGTTCCGATCAGCGATCATCCGCAACAGCTTATGAAATACAGCATCTATCGTCTTTTTATACATTTATTCGAGGTTTCTTCTTCATCTGGCGAGCGCCCTTAACAACGATCGATACAGTTTGACATTAAAGCATATCCTGGTGACGTATCGACTTTCCGAATCCCGCGCCATACGGGGACACTTTTCCCTTTCAGTTCTACTTTTTTTATCATCATCACCGAACCCTTATTTCTATACACAGAGATAGCATGTTATCGACGTGAACATCCCGTTTTACGAATCCAATGTACAATATCGTACAGGGATGCACAAACATCGATATCACACCCATATTCATCCACAAAGAAAGTTTATGAAATATTATTTAAAAAAAACAAGAATACATCATACACTGGGCGACGTTAACATCAATCTTTTTGAAACATTGAGATTTTGACGTCGATGGTAAGTTTCCCAAGCAATGGGGAAAACTTAATCGGATCAAAATATTGATGCTTTAAAAAGTTTGTACATCCCTAATAACGCACAAATCTCGCTATCAATAATGATACCGGAATATTATGGTACTCTTTTGAAGCAGTAACATTTTGGAAATTACTTTTACGAACAACTGCAAAGTATTTTGAAATTAAAAGTTACAATTTTTGCTGCCACAGCTGCAAGCAGCTATGCGCGTCTTCTTAAATATAAAAAGAAGATGGCACAAGATAAATATGAAAAAAAATACAAGTATTGAGGTTATTTAACTGTCAAAAGTTGTTAACAACACTATAGCTTTTAAAAAGTTCCGTCCGATATCACTAGTTCAATTTACTTTGTTGTTTTATGAAATAACTATTTTGAGGCTATCACAAAAAAATGAGATGTGTCATCTATCGGAAGAGTCAACTTTATCGACGATTTCAATCTCCAACATGGTATCTCATGTTCGCTGCATGCTGCGTGCGCAAATTCCGCAACATGTAACTCCTTAACAGAGAAAATTTTACCCTCAATGCACCAAAAGAAGTATAACTTCATAAATTATACTTTTAAATTATAGTTTCAATATAAAATGATGGATACAATTGTTATTAACAAAAACATGCTTTAATTAATTATTGACAAAGAATAGAGATTTTCGAAGTCTAGTCGTAAATTATTATTTTCCTCATCAAAGGCGTAAATATCAAGTTACAAGAAGTAAATTGTTAATTTATTGTAATTATTTAAAATAGGAACAAAATTACTGAAGCATGATGATTAAGAAATTAACATTTAAGAGCAATATCCATAAACGACTTTAAATTGAAAATTTTCTAAATTTAAACGGAACAAAAAATTAATCAACAGTTTAAAAGAATAACTGAATCGTGTTTTTGTCTGCGGGTTATAATCCAGCGTGTGTGCTACATAGCTACGAGTACTTCTGCTAAACAAGGGAGCCATAAAAACATTACAATTTACAAGTGAAAGAAATGTTGAAGAAATATCACGTTCCAGATACAAAGTGTACTCAGAGATGTAGTCAATCATGAACTGATAGATTCGTTAAATATTATACAGTAGATTTTTATTAAAACAGTTCTTCCTGCCCTCTCACTCTCTCCCCCAACATTTTCAGAAATTACTACGAATCCTCCTTGACGCTCTGATGAGTCTTGGGAATAATCAAATTATTTTGATAATCGAAAGGTTGCTATTCGAATGATTTTTATAATCGAATTATTCATTCGAAATGATTCCTTCAGCTGATGTATCATAATAATAGGTGTATTGGCACTATGCGTGAATGAATGTTTTAAGTCTCAAATCCCACATTGATAGGAAAATAATATTTTTTTTTTAATTCTGGTTCTTTTGAATTCATTATGTCTGCAGCTAGTTAAAATAAGCATTGCTTTTTGACAGGCTGATTCGAGTGCAGCCCTGGACAAAAATCACGTTTTAAATATTATAATCACATACAAATAGGTTTTTACTTTTACAAATCCGGCATGACTAACACAAAGGATCGATCAATTCTGTGTCGAATCATTCCTTACCAACTTAAAAGTCACTTATATAAATGAACCATAGACACAGTCGAATAGAGAACCTACAAATATTCGTTCTTTTTTAAATTCGTTAAAATTGAAACCATTTTTTCCATGTACAAATATAATATATTTCGCATTATAATTCAATAACAAATCTCAGGTATTTGGATTAATAATACAAAACAATCGTGGTATTGTTAATTTTGCTACGATTATTTTATTATTATTAATCCAAATACCTGAGATTTATTATTAATTTTGGATGCGATATAATGTCTAATATTTCGCATTTTTTTTAATTACTTTGATCTGTTTGTTGTTTTTGTGCCATAAACATAACTCTTGTTTTTAATAGCAACACCAATGGCTTCAGAAGCATGACCTCATATGCCAACACTGATTCCAAAATAATAATAATTATCCTATTGTAAGCTTATTATGTGATATATTATTAACGATCCAATTTAGGTCATGAATTTCAAAACTCCTAGATTCCAGGACACATCAAATGTTCATTGAAGGCACCAAACCTATTTCGATAATAGACTTAAATAAAGTCAATTAATTAAATAATAATTGCAATTATTACATTAAAGGCTTCCTGACACAAATTTTACTTACTGTATTTCTATAAAATTTTACAATAGAGATTATTTGTAACGAATATTCCGTTCTATTAATACAGCCTCTCTATGCATTATTATCTATTCTATGATTCACATACAAAATACATATCTGTGACTAAACAGCTTCCCGTTTGCAACGCACGATCTTCATTTTTAAACGTATAAAATTCTCGCCTTTTTATTATTCTTTAAAATAATAATTGACTGTACACAATTGTCCGCATCCAGCTGTTTTTATTTTAAGACAACTATTTTACTTTGATTTGCGCTAAAAATTGATTCCAGTCAATATACAGTGCAGCGTTGCCAGACGTCCCGATTTTTTAATTAAAATTAAATGTCCCGCGCGGGACAGGCTCAGTCCCGCTTTTCGGGGATAAGTCGATCGTGCGTAAATAATTATTCTCTTATTGTAAGTTGCAATTTGTAACAGTCACTCCTCAGATTATTGTTTGAAACGTCATATTTTTCTAATGAATAAAAGTTTTTTGATTTTGATTTCTGTTTTTTTTTATTTTTTTTATTCAGAAGACGAATAAGACTCAACTATTTAACGATAGGGTAAATCTGATATAAAATATCATATTTTTAGTAAAATACATTTTCTATGGCTATTTTTGCTATCTATTGTCACGTAAACGTAATTTGAACTCAAATAAAAAGATAAATATTTAAAAACTTCTGATTATATACGTTTTTTTACTATGTCCCGCTTTCGACGAAAGAATCTCGCTTTTTTCACTCAAAAAGTTCCAAAATCCTGACTTGGTAAAAAAAAATCTGGCAACGCTGATACAGTGTGACCAAAATCAAACCAAGTTAACCAGTTAAATCATATTATGTAACCATGGAAACAAATAGCAAATATCATTTTTGTTATTAACCCTTACCCGGGTCACTGCGCGCGTTAACAGAAAATTTATTTTATTTGTTAACATATCTTAAATGTGAATATTTTTAAAGTTGAAATGGTCCTGTGACCCAATTGGCTGGAATTTTTGTTAAATAATAGCGAAAAGATATCAAAAATATCAATTTTGAAAGCGCTGGTAATGTTTTTTTCAAAAATAATATAGTGACCAAATTCATTGTACAGTGAGATCTCAGTTAATGCTTAATACAAATCACGTCACAACTATCTAAAATACAACATTTTTTTACAGTGGCACTTCCTATCTCAAATTGTTAAGCTCAAATTTTTTAATTATTAATTAGAATTTTCTATATTAATAACAATCAAAAACTTACATTTAATTGCTGTCGACTGTAGACTTTAACAACTTGTGCAGCGCTCTTTTAAGACGAAAAAAATCCACACTTTCTCCTTGTTATCGTAAAAAGTTTATCACAAGTTGTTTTTTCAAAACAGCAAAATAATGAACAACTAAAAGCTAAATTATAAATGTCGTATAAAACAAATTTTGAAAAAAAAAATACAAAACCACATAAAATCAACATTCAAAAAGTTATTTTAATTCTCGTATTTATGAAACGTTAGAATAATTAACACACGAAAACAAACACTTAAATCCAATAAAGCGTACATATTTTTCGAAGTCCCTTAAGAAAACATAATGACTAAAAATTAAATCAAAATCACAGAGCAAGGTACGATACTTACGTTCTATTCAGAAATCACGTAGCAACTAAAAATTCTCAGCAGGTCATTTTTAAAACGTGAATTGTCCTGTAGATTACACAATTCTGAAATCGATCATGCAATTTAAAAAACCAACAACGCTGTTTCATTTATTTCATTTTTATAATGTTGGAAAAAAACTTTATAAATATTTATACAGAGTGTCCTCTTTATATTTTTGTTTTAAAATAAAAATACCTAGTATCAGTTGAACTACAAACTAACTTAATGAAATTTGTTAGGAAGTATTTTGCGAACGATCCTGTCACCCAATTGACTGGAATTTTGATATTCTTTTACAAAAATTATTTCGTTTAATTATGCAACTGTAAAATTTTTGATTAAATAATATAGGTTAAACATTTGTTTACAATATTATGTTTTCAGAATTAACTTTAAGAAATTTTAGTTTTTAATAAGAGGAACATAATTAATTTTCAAGAAATTTTATAATTAGATATTCATGTCAACACAACGTTTTATACAACAGGTTATTAGTCAAGAATGATATTAAAAAACGGCAGCAATGTTATAAGTTTCTATGTGAATAATTTTGCAATAAGTTAGGATAAAAGTGCATATTATTTTCAAAGACTGATATTATAAAATGTGTTATTTAATATTCTTTCTTTTAAATGTTCTCGCATTGTTTGTTAATACTCTCTACAATCAACGATAAAACAAAAGAATTACAGCTATGGCGCTTGAAACAAAATACATTCATAGTGTTTTGTTTTTTTAACAGAGATGGGTATGCAAATCGACGAGGAAAGGTGAAACACAAAGTCTCAGGACAAAACACGAACTGCGTTATATCATTGACACTTGGTACTTAAAAGATCGTCCAACATATTTTTTATCTCGCTCAAAATAAATGGTTTTGGTTTGTAGAATTTACTGAAAGCTGAAAAAAGGCGTCAAATAACTAAAAATTTACGTCAATATCATATAGATATATATTTAATGAACCAGCAAAAGTGAAATATTCTCTCTCACCACCTCCGAATTGTAACAAAAAAAGTTCATAAATTTTCACTATATTGTTCAAGAACTTCAACAATATTGTAATGTCGAGACTAAATTCATGGTTAGTTTTTACTGAAATTAGAAAAGGTCACGGGTTGGCTATTTAAAACAATATGCTGTTAATTACGGGAATTCTAAGGATGATCCTAAATAAATCGAAACGTTCATCACAAAATAGTCTAGGAAGAAGTGAGCAATGACTAAAAGCATTATCATTTAGAACATTCGATCGCCAATTACTAATTCATATATTATTTCACAGTTATATGCGATTAGATCAGCGTTGCCAGATTTTTTTTTGCCAAGTCGGGATTTTTGAACTTTTTGAGTGAAAAAGCGAGATTCTTTCGTCGAAAGCGGGACATAGTAAAAAAACGTATATAATCAGAAGTTTTTAAATATTTATCTTTTTATTTGAGTTCAAATTACGTTTACGTGACAATAGATAGCAAAAATAGCCATAGAAAATGTATTTTAATAAAAATATGATATTTTAAATCAGATTTACCATATCATTAAATAGTTGCCTTATCCGTCTTCTGAATAAAAAAAAAACAAAAAAAAACAGAAATCAAAATCAAAAAAGTTTTATTCATTAGAAAAATATGGCATTTCAAACAATAGTCTGAGGAGTGAGTGTTACAAATTGCAACTTACAATAAGAGAATAATTATTTACGCACGGTCGAGTTATTCCCGAAAAGCGGGACTGAGCCTGTCCCGCGCGGGACATTTAATTTTGATTTAAAAATCGGGATGTCCCGCCAAAATCAGGACGTCTGGCAACGCTGGATTAGATTAATGAGCAAGTATTAGTATACTATTTACCATTCAATTGTTTCATATTTAAAAAAAAATAATAATCGTTATTTGAATAGCCGCCATATCAGAGAATCAATAGTAATATCGCAGATCGCGGCAAGCTCAGACACAACATTTATTTTATGAGCACAAGTATTCACTTTAACGTTCAGTTTTATTTAATATTTTGATCGTGACAAAGAGATTTAAAACGAATTCTTTTTATTTACAATGACATATTCGTGCACATCTCTGTGTACTAAAGCTAACTTCAAAGTGGTATCGAAAACAAAAGCCGATGATATTACACTTTAACGAACTTCCATATCTTTAAATCGGTTTTATGGAAAATTAAAAATAATTAAAGTTACCCCTAACACAACTTGTTCAGAAGTCATACACAACGAAATTTGAAACATGGATATTTGTGTTTGCCATATGGTACATACACTATTGGCGTCGGTCGGATGGCGGGACCTAGGGGTCGGACCAAAATTTTTAGACGTTTTACATCATTCTGAGCAACTTGACACATATAATATGTGTGCGGACAATAACTTTCGAAGAAACCAATTTTTTTTAATGAAATTTGACCCACATGTTGAAATCAACTACTACACGAAGTTTATTTAAAATGGGTCTAATTGGGTCATTTTAAGGGTGGTTGAAAAATATTTTTGGGCCCAAAAATACCGAAAAAATTCTCAGAATTGTTTCGAAGTTGAAAGTTAACCCTTTAGTAGTAATTAAAAACCGCCCTTAAAATTTTAATAAAATCGGCCTAACAGGACCGGTTTTACAAATTTTATGAAAACACTAGTTTGCAGATAGTGAGTTATTTATTGAAGGGTGTATTTAATTTATATGATTATAATATAGCAATTAAGAAAAATATTATTTTAAGAGATGTGATAAGGCAGGGGTTCCCAAAGAGTGCGCCGCGGCGCCCTGGTGCGCCGTAGAGAGTAAAGAGGGGCACCGTAAGACACTCCTGTCTACCATTCTCCGGAAACTAAACTTAGATATTTGAGGCTACAAAATATACTGTTTTTTTTAGATAATATGTAAATATAAAAGCTCAGCTTCATGTAGCATAATTTTACCCTATTCCGACTAGCTAGGGCGCCGAGACAAAATACTAAACCTGTAAATTTAGTATGGGAACCCCTGTGCTAAGGGGTTAGTTCTTTTTTTATTTTTGTTCAAAAATAAACTTAAGTTCACGTAATAAAGTCACAATATCTGTGTCAAGACCCCAGTACACAGTGGTCTGTAGTGGGCCATGCTTTGCAATGTGCAACTGTAGGCCACTATCACTTGGTGTTCACACATTGGCCCATGGCTCATTTCTGCCTGGCGAAGCACTTGCGATGGACGTGGAAGTAATTACGGCCGCGGCTATTTATTTATATACTGTTTACAAGTATTATAGTATTATAAACCTAAAAGTCTCTTCATTGCTCCAGAATACTGACATTTTGTGCGATTAAAAATTTAAATAGTATAGCGCGCAACAAAAAAGTAGGTACCTGTCCCGGACAATGGGCCACTGTGTGAACACCACAGGCCACGCTCCACCACGATTCCTTTGAAGTGTGCCAAAAAAACCGACAACAAATGGATTGCGCACCACGATTCACAATTGTCCGCCACTACAGACCATTACCCCCTGTACACAATGGCGATGGTCTACAATGGCCCACTACAGACCACTGTGTACTGGGGCCTTAAGGATTCCGTTATTTCATCGGATTACGAAACCCTAAAAATCATCAAGATTATACAATATAACAAAACAAAAAATGTGACAGACATTATAAGAAGATTCGAATCAGACTGCAATTTTATCTCGCATTCGTGACGACACAGTATTGCCTGCACATTTTTGAGGCAAATCATTGAGCGGCAGGTCGGCGATGGTCTACAATGGCCCACTACAGACCACTGTGTACTGGGGCCTTTAGCAAGTACACTATATTTTCTGCAAGCTTTTGGCGACCAATTTTGCTTATGTTTTGAAATCTTCTGCCACGTCTATACATATAGTTGAAACTGACACCTTTTTGTTTGTCTACACATCACATCTGGGTTTAATAGCCAATATAACTCACCCATAAAACATTGTGGATGTATGTTTGTCTGCCTATGTATGCCATTGCCTCTTGCAAACTCGGTGCTTCTTTCTTTTCATATTATAACATTTATAACAACGTTAGTACGTGATCCAGAGGCATTCGTCATTGCATCCATTATCGTACCAGTCATGATAGTTTAACCAAGCTCAGAGCTGGCATCATGTCGCGCAGTGCAGGAATTTCAACTTTCTGTCGCTGTGGTGTAATATACTATTTCTAACTTATATATGTATAACGCTTTTCATAAATCAGTGAATCAATGAGTATTTATAAATATTAGAGCAGGTTAATAACAAATTCTAGTACATTGTGTAAAAATGCAAATCTTCTTGGTTTCCGGGCTTGTACGCCGTGGTCCATTGGTATTTCTACCTGACGTTTCGTCTACAACTGCGGTAGACATTATCAAAAGCGATGTGGTAGCGGGCGAAGAGTCCTTCTCGGCTGCTCACGGCGTACAAGCCCGGAAACCAAGAAGATTTGCAACAACGCCCAGCCGTGAAAGCTTACACAATTGGATTGTGTAAAAATATTAGCGTGATATTATACTTATAACCGAAACGATACAAAAAAAATCCTTTTTATTAAACTAGAGCAAAAAGATATATTGTTAGTATCATTCTACGCATAATATTGCTACAGTAAAGCTCTGATTACATAATGGAACTGACGAGAATTAAGTAAGCGCAATAAAAAATCTGTGTAATTAATTCTTGAGTCTTTAACATTTCAATTTTTTCTCAGTTGTGAAATTTCCTTTTTTTTTACATACATAAAAAATATATCATTATGGCATTGTCTCTATAAGATACAATTGGTTCCAGCGTAAATAAATAAACAGTGCAACGGATAACGGTGAGTTGAATAATCGAGTTTGTGCTGTACTTAAAAGTTAGATCTTATTTTTTTGACTCATAAAATTAATTTTCGCAGTGGGGTTCTTGAATCTATTGAACTCTATTTAAAAAGAAGATACTTTTTTGTCAGTTATAATTTAACAAACTATTAATTTTAATATTGACGATACCGCTCTTTGTATTTGAATCTAGAATTTAACTGCCGTGTTACAACAACTCTGAAACTATACCGTAAATTATGGATCAATTTATACAAAATGATTCAAATGTTGATAGAATTTCAAAGGCAAGACGAAGTGTCATTGATGCAATATCTTGCTATCGACAACTTGCTGAACGAAACAGAAAAAGGCAACTGACATTAGATGACTTCTTCACAAAAAACAAAATATGTCAAATGAGGAACCTTCCTCATCACAAACATAACTTTTTACTCGAACTGTTACTTGATTTTCATAAATGTTTTATGAACAGAAATCGATATTAGCAAATAAATAACTCTGTAATTAATGTGATAAAAAAGTATCTAATAATAAATCTACGTATTAAGATGACCTCGTCTAGCGCTGTTTCGTATAGCGCAGGAACTTATTGGAACGTATCTCACGCGTTAAGCGAGGTCCTACTGTAATTCATGTTACTAATGGACCTGTTATATTCATTTTTAGTCACCACGCGGTATATAAAATGTTTGTTCTATTAAATATTTGAGAATAATTTATATTTTTATCAGATCGATAGGGCACATAGCTGTAGTGTGTGAGACTTGCTTTATAAAATATGTAAGTTGAGAATACCGTATACAGCAGGCATTAGAACTAGCACTGGTTGAAGGACGCGACTCGGTAAAACAGGACATTTCTGCTCATTTATTTTTCTCTGCATGTACCAGGCTGATATGACGTCTGTTTTAAATGTCTGTTCTGACGTTGAAGTAAAAAAAAATGCAGATCCGTAATCAGATATAAAATTATTTCATTTTTGTGAAAAAAACGCGACTTCCAATGTTAACTCCCAAAGTATTTTAAAGTTGCTGAGTACCAGCTGTTCAATGGGACTCCCTTTTTACCCGCATAGCAGTCGGATGTGTAAAATGCTCTTGTTTCGCAAATCTCTGATTTCTATGAAAAATCTTATTCAATCTCTGATGTTAATGCTTCAAAATAAACTAGAAATACATATGTGCCATTCTTCTCATATGCTTGTTAGTCAAATTTTTACAATTTATTTTATCTAAATAAACAATTTAAAATCAGGTAAAAACGAGCAAATTAGCAAGTGTTACACAAATTTTTGTGCAGAAAAAATTTAATTTGAAAAAAATTATAGAGCAAATGCAATACAATACGCTTTCAAATTTTCAATAGCGATTTTTAATAAACTGCCAATCCATATAAAAAAACATAGCACCAATGTCTAGGTTTAAAACAGCTGTCAAACATTTTTTAATTGCAAAGTCTTTATACAAAATTAGCGATTTTTTTAATAATTAAATTACATATATTATGACAATCCAAACATCTGTTATCTTTTGGGAATAAAATTATTATTATTATTTTCCTAGCTTCGGCAGTTTAGCCCAGTTGTTGATGAGACAGAATATTCTAGGTTCTTGCGAAAACTTTGAAACAACAAACTGACGAGACAGAATGAAATATTCCATTTTCCGACAATAAGTAGGCACTGTTGCGGCTCTGTGCTCTATATAAAGTAATGTACTTCAATTAGCATTAATTTGCATACATTACTCATTCATAAAACAATAAATGTATGCCGTGCACATAAACAATCATCATTTTATTGCTCCTTTTAATTATTGCACAATAATAATATGTATTATTTTATTGTGTACTTGGATATATCTCCTATCTCTGTATTGGATCTGCCTGTCATTACGAAAACGATACAGGGTGTTGTGCCTGCTAGTCAGGGCCGGATTTGACCTTAGCGCCGCCCTGGACACTATAAAAAATGCCGCCCGAAATTATGCATAAAATGGATAAATTTTCGATATACAAATTTTAAATAAATAAAATTACTCATTTATAGCAGAAGAGTTGGGTAACTCAGATCTGAACCGGTTCAAAGAGCCGACTCCGACAGAAGATCCGTGAGAGTCGACTCACTTTTTTTTGAGCTGACGGATCAACGGATCCGCATAACTCAGTGAAACACTTAACACACAGAAACACATTTTACACTTACGTATCAATTCTTGCTTTGATGCATCTGTCAGCTCAAATGACTCATGCATCACATGTTTGGCTATGCATTCTTGATTCTATACAGGTCGTGATATGATTGACTGAAATAGGTAACTCAGTGGCAGACTGCAGTAACATATTCAAAACTCGGCTCTTTTTGAACCGGTTCAGTGAGCCGGCTCACATACGGGATCCAGATGCAAAGATGCAGAACACTAAAAAGACCTGTTTTTCCCATCTCCAATAGCAGAAAATTTATTATTTAAATAGAAGGAACGTAAACTCATTTGCGAATTGGACTACAGGTGGCAGCAGGCAGGGTTGTAAGTTATTTGATTTTTCGCTGTATGAGAGAATATGGGAGACAGTTATCAGTAAATTTTGCAACAAACATTTTATCAAATTCGAGACACTGAGACTTTTTTCACAATTTTGTTAATGAAACTACAGTCAAAATCTGTTATAACGACATCGCAGGGTCTACTCATATTTGATCGTAAAAACCGATAGTCGTAACAACCGGTGATGTTTTCGAGGTACAAAGTAATTTTTTATTAAGTATGCAGTATTATTGAATGAGTGCCTACATATAGATCCATAGATATTAATAGGAATAATATTCACATTATCATTGTCATTTTTCTGTATTCATAAAATCTGTAATTTTAGTTTGTTTGGAACACTTCTGTGCGTACAAATTTTGTTTACAATACAGTTGGTCGTTCTAACAGATATAATTCTCCGAAGATATGAAGATATTACTTTAGATGTAATCGCTTAATGCGGTATGTCGTAATAAGCAACGTCGTAAAAGGCAGTGTTTTTTATAAGGCGGTCATATAGCATTCAGCCGGGACCTATGATTTTGGTCAATATAACCGGTATGTTCTAAACGATGTCGTTTTAAACGGTTTTGACGGTACATTGTT
The DNA here is from genome assembly GCA_034508555.1 of Venustoraphidia nigricollis. NCBI lineage: Eukaryota > Metazoa > Arthropoda > Insecta > Raphidioptera > Raphidiidae > Venustoraphidia > Venustoraphidia nigricollis. The sequence goes on from JAVRKA010000083.1 coordinate 1,126,360, forward strand.
TATAATTTTGAACATACTCTTAATAATGAGACATATTGAGCCCTGATTGGTGGACACTGCGTATGTAGCGCCTGCGCGGGCACTCTGTACAGAAGCAGTCGACAGCTGTACACACGTACAGCTATTATTCTTTTTTTGAGTCCCTAATTTCTGGAAGCACCCTGTATATACTACATGTTCATATCCAATATCTACCATATGGCTGATTTACTGTGGATATTTACCCGAATAACACTAAAGAGAGGCTTCACCAAAATAGATATACAAGAATGGTTCTGGTACCAAATGACAAAACATAATTTTTCGTATAATATATCATTGCTTAATACTTGTATACATCGAAATTAACAGAGTTTTATTTTTGGTGCATTGCAAAAATTTATTAATTTTAAAAATTCGTCTAGCATCAAAGAAAAAAGTGGGGTATTGATTACAAACAATAACGTCTATAAAATATTTAATAATTTTTATCAACCTAACAACTATATCTCCTACTTCTTAACGTCTTACGTATTAACTGAGTGATGCTGTATAAAAAAATACGAGCTCTACGCAAAAATATCATAAGGAAAACATAAAATTATAACATTTAAAGATAAAATTGTTGTTGGAACAGTAAATTTATATTTTTAAATAATCCGAAAAATTTGATAATCTAAACGACTCCATAACTCAACTGATTGAAAGAAGCTGCAACGTATTTCATTTATGTTTTCCCATTTTTTATGTAGTATAAATATTATAAGTATTTTAAGAATATAATACAATAATATTAAGAATAGGACGATTAATCAATATATTTGGTAAGAAAATACAGAATAGTTAATAAGTTTGAGGATAATATTATTGTAAGTCATTAATTTTTAAACTTTTGATTATATGTAATTTCTAGGTCCCTGAGGAAGACAACCATAGTATGCCGAAACGTTGGACATTAAATAAATTTAATTAAGAATATTAGTTGTGAGTGCCTTATATCCTGCTACGAAACGTACATATTATAAATATTATAATAATAATTATTTTGCAGCCATTTGATGTAATGTGATTAGGATTTTTTGTTAATAGTTAATTTGTTAATAATTACTGTACAGATAAGGACTTATATTTAAAAGAAATGGAACGATAAGAATTCGCGTAGTAGAAAATATTTCTTTTTTGCTGAAGTAACATACATAATTATTTGTGTACAAGTAATTACTGATATCTGACCTTAAGCATCGTATCTCCGATAAATGTAAATCCTATGTCCAAATGTAAATAACAAGCTAATTAGAAAATAGTATGGTGATTGAAATAGTAATAGTAAAAATAATTAGTCACGCAAGAAGATTCCGAATATCTTTCGTTGTGTTTACATACTATCGTCCTCTATTAATGGCTCAGTTAAACAACTAGAATACAAGCTATTCTGTAATGGATTTTACAAGCGAGAAGAGCTGAGGTCATCAACGTCTATGAATTGTAGAAGCAAATTTAATATAATGTACAATTCCAACTTCATAGTAATACACTCAAAATCTAATTAACACTTTCATTTCATTTCATAGTAATAAACTCTAAATCTAATTAACACTTTGAGATTTTATCAAAAATGTCGATTATAACTAGAACTATGTAAATATTTTGCCTTAAAAATTCAATTTATTGCAAATTGTATCAATATTATGTCTTCTGATTTCTTTGACATTTGTTAAACACTGCCATTGAAATTTATGAACAACAGTCGTTGCTATACGTAATTAATTGATAGATCAACCGGATGACGTCACAACGATCTTGACTATCAAACCTTAGTAACGTTTTAATGATAATTCGAAATTAATAATAATTTCCATTATTATTACCCACTAACTTTATAAATCACCCATAGTGTGTTTGCACCTTTAAATTAAAAGAAAATGAGATACGTTTTGTCACAAGGCATATGGCGTGAGCGAAGTTATTCAAATTGTTTAAATCTGATGTATCAAAATATTTTTATGTTCACTTAAACTAATGCTTTTTTTATTAGCACCGGTAAAAACAGCAATTTAGCTGTTTTGCATATTAATTACCAGTAAATTTAAATTTTGTCACATATTGATTGAAGTAAACATACTAAGAGAACACAAAGAGCTCAAGAAAAATGTCTATACAGGGTGTATCACATCATTGACCACCGTTTCGTGCCCAAAAACCATGACCTTCAATTTAGAAAGCCAGGATTGTATTCTATATCTACAGTAATATTATAAAGAGGGAAGATTTGTATTTTTGTAATGAATAAACTCAAAAACTACTGTGCCAATTTAAAAAATTCTTTCATCATTAGAAAGCTACATTCACCCTGAGTAACATAGGCTATATTTATTGCTAGAAAATATTAGGGATCCTTACTAAAACTTTAGTAACGTAACCCAAGGTGTAAAAAAAATGCCATAAAACATCTTTCGTCGCATGCGCTGCGGAAACTATTGATGATAGAACAAAAGTATGTTCTACAATATTAAAGAACATATCAATAACTACAAAAAACTTCGCGATTCTATATGTCCAACTATTATCGTTATGACACAATAACCACTTTTTACATTTTAATAATCTATATAGATAAAAGACGATGTATATGTAATCTATGGACTCCAAGCGGGTAGACCATTTTTGATGAAATTTTCAGACAATCTTTAGATTAGCCCAGCGGGTGATCTTCTGAAGTTTGGTAGCGATCGGATGAACAGAATTTTTTTAATTTCTTTTTGGGAAATAAGATCGTTCTTCGATTTTTGAACATTCACAAATAAAAACGATTGAATTCGCGCAAATTCAATACAAGGTTCTCCCATAAAAATCTCAGTGGAGCTCTTCTTTTAGATTTATCAATATAATTTATTTCAAACGCGAATGAAACTCTGTAACCTAGAGCGTACTTGATGTACTTTAAACATTGTCGACGTTTAAACGGGGCCCCCTAATGCTCTCACCCCCCCCCCCCCCGCGCCCTGGGCACTGCAGACCTTCAGCTACGCTACTGGGACAGTGGATACATCTGATTTTTAGATTTAGGCATTCTATTTGAATAATCGGCTACTCAGTTCCCGCGTACGGTCACATAATTGAACAGAGTATATATTCACGGGCAGCGGGGTTGTTTGGGGGAAGTGCTAAGCCATACAAATACGTCAAGATAGGGATTTCATTGCCAAATGAAAACGGATTAATTTAATCTGCGCTCAGCTACGTGCTACGCAAACACAAATTTATATATAATATGTATGTGGGTTTGTCTATGCACAGTATGGCCCATCGAACTATTGACCGTAGCCCGTTATATTACACTACAGAAGAAGAGAATGTAGATTATAGACACTCAACAACTCAAGCCATTATTGCTATTTTATGACAGAAAATGTATTTTTGATAATATAGGATATTTTTATATAAAATATATAATCAAATTTACTTTAGTATAATTTTTACCGACTGCGCAGTTGGTAAAAAAAAATTATAATTCGCCTAAATTAACTAAACTTTAACTATTTATAAAGATTGACTTTTTGCTGTTTTGTCCTTGGTAATTAATATAAAATTTATTTGTTGGGAAAAAAGGACACTTTAAGTAAACACATTTGTTAATTTTCAACAAAGGGACGAAACGTCGCAAATTAACAAATAAGTGTTTACTTAAAGTGTCCTTTTTTCCCAACAAATAAATTTTATATTTATAAAGATGTCTATTGGATACATTGACCCATATTTTATATCATATGGCTTTCTCTTGTACGAATTTATACTTCTTTTATACTCTACTTTTACTACAAGAAAAAAAATTCCAGTCAATTAGTCGACAGGATCATTCCAGCTTCAAAAATATTGACATTTTTATTAACGCGTGCGGTAACGCGGATAACGGCTAGACCGATTTTCCCCAAAAACAATGGAATTCTTCATATTTGTATGTAAAACATCCTCCCGAAATTTGGTTACAATCGACTCATCCCTTTGACCTGTATCGTGCTCACAGACAGACTTTTCCAAAATTAAAAAAAATATTGTAAAATTTTGGCATGTGAACTTTAACCTAAATTAGTACCATTCCCCACTTGTGGTGTTTGAAGGGCAAAATTGAAGGAATATCTTTAAAAAAATCAGTATACAATACCATGATAAAAATTATTGGTATTTGTTTTGTTCCAATAATGTAATCGTTTAGCGATGTTTCGCTTGTGGCCAACGTTCCGAAATATTTTATTTCGAAATGTTGGCCACAAGCGAAACATCGGTAAAGCTTTTTTCTTTTGATTGTTCTTCATCCAAACTTTCTTTCAATGATATTATAAAAAAATATCCTCTTTTAATAATATTGACTCTACCAACAGTAATAGATATATTAACAAAATAAAATTACTTGCAATACTGTTGAATATTTTTATTTATATAAAAGTTTTGGTCCTTTTCAATTTTCAAATATAAAATTAAATTACAATTGTTTAAATAAAATTAAAACAAAATATTAAAAACGGTTACCTACTAAATTTTTATAAAAATTATATAATCTATGGTAATATTTTGTTTTAATTTTATTTAAACAATTGTAATTTAATTTTATATTTGAAAATTGAAAAGGACCAAAACTGTTGGTTGAAACGTCTTTTATATAAATAAAAATATTCAACAGTATTGCAAGTAATTTTATTTTGTTAATTATTCTCTTTTGTTTGTTTCATTCTAATCGACGCATTCTTCTGCATTCGAATATTTTGATAATAAATTTTCTTTTCAAAATTCAAATAAAGGTTTTCCGGTTGTTTCAACAAACTTTCCATTTTGGGAAAAATATTTGTTAGGTTTTAACTGAAAAATCGAAACTCTAAATGGTATTTTACGTAGGTAGTTTTCATCAAATTTGATTTCAGTCTACTCCTAAATTGCCTACTTTGGGAATATCCGTATGTGCCAGACTTTGCATTGAAAAACTTTAAACGTACTGATAATTATATAATAAACGAAAAAAAATGACCACCAAGCACAAATTCGTTTGCAAAGTTTCACAAACGCTGCACATATAATTTGAGTAATTTGAAATCTAAATAGGAATGAAGAAAAGTAGGACAGTTAGAATAAGATAACGAATCTAGTTAGAGTGAAATAGGCGGTGTTGTTAATGTAATAGGTGGGTAGATGGAAACGCCAAGTCAAGCCGGTGAACCGCGAACCGGCGGTGGTGGTGAAACTGTGAAGCTCGAAGAGAAACGTTGTCAGCAGCAAAAACTACCCCCCTAGCAACCAGCTGCCGGTCGACGCTTTTCTGAACTAGGGATGATGTAGACGGCTGTCTGATTTCATCAGTCTGATCTTAATTAGTGACTACTGTACTATGAAAGAACAGAGAATATGCCTAGACAGAATACTGTAGCTTTTCCACACCAAAAATACTGCGAGGTAATCTGCGGTTATCGTTTCTTAACTGGCATTCCCTAATACCTTAGACTCAGAATATCGCTGGATATGCCATGGGCACTCCGTACTAGAGATGGGAAAAACGGGTCTTTTTAGTGATCTGCATCTTTGCATCTAGATCCTGTATGTGAACCGGCTCACTGAACCGTGTAACGCTTCCTCTAGTACTTTGGCCCAACAAAATAAAAAAAATTGAATTTAAACGGCTTCAAATAGTCTAGGGGGGTACCAGTGGACGTACAGAATGCTTAATAACTAGTCCCATTCATCGGCCCTTTACTGAAAACAAAAAATAGGTTGCTGAAAACTAGAGCAATAAAAAATTTAATATACTTATTTTCTTTATTAGCAGAAAAAAAATAAATACCACCGAATATTACATGAGTAATCATGAGTTATAGTATATTATTAATTATAATAATATTACAAAATTTTTCCATAGAGGAAAACCTTTGGGAAAACAAAATAAATTGTGCAAATTAGTTAAATAAAGAAAAATATTATTAATCGTCAGAGGTCTAGCCTTCGTGACAACTAATTTTCTTACTTTTATGTATCCAACCATGGAAAACTGACTCTGAATTTAATTAATTAAATAAATATTTGATTCAACACCAATACAACACAAAATGTCCGACGACCGCACTTTTCGAAAATAACTCCCTGACTGCCTGATAAGAGCCGCGATCCGACGTTCAGATACCAGCTGTGACGTTTCACAGCTGGACCATGTGACATTGCCACGACCTCTACATTTGAAAATGGCGGATATACCAGCGGTACTGTAACGTTATGTTACAACCGGTTCAAAAAGAGCCGAGTTCTGAATATGTTACTGCAGTCTGCCACTGAGTTACCTAGTTCAGACCTGTATAGAATCAAGAATGCATAGCCAAACATGTGGTGCATGAGTCATTTGAGCTGACAGATGCATCAAAGCAAGAAATGATACGTAAGTGTAAAATGTGCTTCTGTGTGTTAAGTGTTTCACTGAGCTATGCGGATCCAGTGATCCGTCGGCTCAAAAAAAAAGTGAGTCGGCTCTCACGGATCTTCTGTCGGGGTCGGCTCTTTGAACCGGTTCAGATCTGAGTTACCCAACACTACTCCGTACTGAATTTGATAATTTAAAGCCATGTAGAGGCTCCATGATAAAATCATAAAAATAATAAAACAAAAAAAGACATTAATACAATCAATTAAAAAACGTAAATTATCTAACTTCGGACATATTATGTGATCTGAAAAATATTTTATTCAACAACTAGTACTGATGGGAAAGCTTGAGTCTAAGCATCAAAGAGGGCGAAAACGTATATCATGGATGGATAACATTAAACAGTGGACCGGCTTGAGCCTAAATGTCCTCACAGATAGAGCCAGAAATAAGTACGAGTGGAAAAACGTGGTCTCTTACGTCTCCTAGGAGATAAAGAACATCATCATCATCAGAGGCCCCATGTAAAGACATCAAGATTGGATGAGTATTAAATCACATGACGGCCAAGCTTAAAACTACATTTTAAAATTAGATATATTGACAAGTTGAACTTAATAAAGCATTTTCCTACTTTTTTATCAACAACGTCGATGTTTAGTAAATTATTTCAATATATCGCATATTCTGTAGGTACTGATTATTGTTAAACTATTCAAACCTTCTTGTGTCATCGAAGTTCATGAATCAGAAATTGAATGTTGCATTAGGTGGGAGGTCCTAGTTTGTAGGGGTTCCTGAGCTTGGTCTCCAAGTTCCCTTATGTAAATCCAGCACTCCGGGCGCTATGAAATAAAATTAATAATTGAAAACGTTTTGTTAAAGCTGTTTATCTTACAAAATGTCAGAGAGTACGTAATTTATATTATTATGGAATATCTCTTTTGCTGATAAAATGTACATGTTAGTGCTGATCAAGGGTGGGCAACCTTTTTTATAACATGGGTTAGATTAAATTTTAGGTTTGTTCCGCGGCCCGTAGTAGTTAATTGACACATTCTTGTGACCTGTAAGTTTTGAGTCTGCAAATATGAAAAAAATAAATAAAAGAAGTAAATTACTACATTTATTTCTCATTTTATAAGAATAGTTGCTATGATTGGGGACATTTTAAGTGAAAGATGTTAGTTTTAACATTAGTACTAGATTATGAACATACATTTAAACTAGACGATTTTCATGTAAAAATACTAATTTCTTCTAAAGATCTCCCGGGCCGGATAAAAACTTTTCTCGGGCTATAGTTGGTCTGCGGGTCGGGGATTGCCCACCGTTCAATTTCTTATCAGCAATATTAGGTCAAAATGAAAACTCTCTATTTTACTGATTCAAATAATTAAATCTTTAAAATATTGATTTGTACCTACTTTTGGACACATTAAATATATTAAAAAAACGTGAGATATGTAATGTTCAATTTTGAAGCAGCAATTCGTGATATTTCGTTTGAATCTTTACCCTATTTTTAAGAGCACAAGCGCTACGTCTGGTCTACTTCGTCCAGCAAAGTCAATGGTTTATTTGCAACGATTTTCTGCAGTATTGCGAACATTTAACGTACAAAACAAGATTGGCCGTTGACTCCATTTCATAGACCTGAAATGTCATTCTGGTACTGGAAACTAACAAGATCGGATTAATTATCAAATAGAATACGAAATGAGATCCTGATATAAACAAATATAATAAATATCTGAAAGAAATATACTATCTATAATCATTTTATACGACATATACTTAACAATATAGTATCGGTATTTAAATTAAAAAAAAATTAACTAAACAAAAACTGTATCTTAAAACACGAACGTAATCAGAAAAAAATACAAGTTGGATAGTTTACCAAGCTCACCAAAATCGGTTCTGCAGTTTTAGAACGACGTTATAAACAGACAAATAAACAAAAATTCCAGAAACAGATTGTCTCGGTTTGGTGTCAAAATGCACAAAAACTTTCAAGAAAATAAAATATCTATCATTACTTTTTATAGACTGTCACACCATAATAGACTGTCACGCCATAATAATGTGTGACATGCAGTTTTTATTCATCTATAATAAAATTCTACGATGTATTATAAAAACTATATACACCTAATATCTTTGAGAAAATTCAGACAGCAAACTTAAACTTTTTTTGTATCTACAATAATAAAAAAACCTTCTATTCCTGTGGATGCAAAGATAATTCGTGTCAAACCTACCCTTAATATAATTGGTTACAAAATAAATTTCTTTTCCTTGGAATAGTTATATATTTTGTTTTATTTTCTAAAATCACCCCTATACTTTAATTCAAGATTTTAACTGTGGAAATACGTTATACTTAATACTTAATATATTTTGTGCAAATAATATATGAATACAAATTTTCGATACATCAGCTGCCTGTTTGCGTTCGAGGATTAACAAAAAGATTAATATTTGTCAAGTATTCAACATTGTTAAGATTTTCTTAAACATTTGAACCAAAATTATCACAGTATAATTACATAGCTAGATAATAATGCAATCAGATATTATTCATATTGTTTTTATGTCTTAATAAAACTACCATAAACATTTCATTACGAATAGAGTCATAATTTGCTTTTAAATGTTGCAATTAAATAATCGTAACCGCAGTAATAATTGTAACCAGATATAATATAATTTAATACGCAAATATTATAAATCTCGTCAAAACCTATAGGTTAAAATAAATGTGATTTATTTATTAAAAAAAACTTAACCTTCTTTAAAAGAGTAAAATATATTAGAAGAAAAATAAAATTTTTGTGTAGATAATATTATTTTGCTGAATTCTAGTGTCATTGAAATATAGCGAACAGTGTTTATGTTGTCGTGGTTCCATAATGGCGTGGCTAACAGCGCTATTGTGCGGAAGAGATAGTGTTTTATATGGAAATGAAATAGCTACATAATTACTCGTGTTTTCCGATTTTTACAGTGCATATTTTCGCAAAGAATGCCTCAGTCGAACAATTTATGATAGCAGCTTGGTGTCGCCTTGCAGCACGCACGGCGATTCTGCCAAGCTGCAGAAACACCAATGGGTCCCACAGGTATGCTTAACTATAGGTACCAAATGCAAATTCGAACAATATGTCCATACAGAAATGTTACATAAACAACTGTATAACATAACAGAATTTAACGTCGAGAAACGGACGTTAAACGCATTATCATTACATAAATTACTAATGGTACCTGTCTGGTGCTACACTACAATGTTAAAAAATGCTAATGCAAAGATGCCAGCACCAATTGATTACTCTATTTTGTAAATTTAATATTTGGAAGATTTAAAAAACTTTTCCGAAAAAGGAAGAGTCAGTTTAGGTTTGTAATAAAGAATTTTGTGAAAAAAGTACGAATAAGGTCGTAGTGTGACATTGAAAACGTGTGTTTTTCGGCACAATTAATGCCAACTTTTTTCTAGTAAATCGTACATAAATTACAAAAGTAGTCCATTAGAGACCTAGATTTGTCCTTTATCTTGCTTATAGAGGAAGAGTCTTTGCAAAATGTTGACGAATAAGTCTACAATCAGTTTTCAGCCGAAGTCTTATTTTTTACTTAGACTCAAAGCGCTCCGACCGCCTTAGGGAATAGAATGCTGAATCTAACTTTAAAATCTATTACAAATATTAGACCAGAATTATGAAAAGTGAAAAAAAATTGGGCTACATACAACGTACCCATAGATGTCGTCAGTAAAATTAACCCAAAGAGGTATACGCCAAAAAAAAAAAAAACAAACACAAGCTGATGTTGGTGAAGAAGAAATACCTTAGAAAATAAGATTTCTAGGTTTCTTATAGCTACTCCTTTCTTTACATCTAGCCATTTTCTATCTTACATTCAGCTACTTTTTAAATTGAGAGTTGACAACACTGGATGCAACAATAGTCACCAATTGCCACCATGAACGCGATCAATCAACAACCTCTACATGTCCACTCTAAACTTGTACAATTATTAAAATATGCATCTGTTATAAGATTTTTTTTTCTTGGAAAGTATATTGTAGGAGTTATAAAAGCACTGGTTTTGATGTAGTTTTTAAATTTTGAACATGTGGAAAAGAGATTATATGGCTTTAGTTCAAAATGCTAATCTATCAAAGTGGATTGAAATTGGAAAACTCTAGTACTAAAAGAAGAATAAATACCTACGAGAACATAGACACATAGTTTATATTATACAGACTGTTCCAAAATATAGTGTAAAAATAACAGTACTAACACGCAATAAATTAAATTTAATATATCATGGTCTAGAAATAACAAATTATCATTTTCATTTCAAAGCAAAGTAAATTTTATTTTCCAATTTAAATATATTTCTGGTCCACGACCTCTCTAGCTACATTATCACTTTATGTAAATTTCTAGTTCATCAAAAATTGCAAAAAAAAAAATAGCCATGTACCTTCTGAACAATGGAAAATATAAAAGTTTGGTTATCAACGTATTTTTTATAACCACTAACCAGTCTTAATTTAAAAATATTTTTTAAATTGTGATATTTGTGTAGGTTTCACGGCCAGCGTTATTCCAAATCTTCTTGGTTTCCGTGCGTTTAGGCCGTGGTTCATTGGTATTTTTACCTGACGTTTCATCTACAGCTGCACTCGACATTTTCAAATGCGGTTAACAGCGGGCAAAGTATCCCATTTGGCAGTTCGAAGGTAAGTGTTTCGATAAATTGTATTCTGTCTTCTTTTATGCCCAGAATGTAGTGCTCTCTGCTCGGTCGTAGTACGCTCTCTCATCATACTTCGTTCCATTTGTAATGGCGTTGTACTGATGTCCAGATTTTTAAGCCCTCATCTTTTCGATTGAAATGCTGCGTGTGATCTTACATTTCTATGTATATGCGCAGGTAGTAACTCGATGTTCTGTCTATAGCTTGGATTTCTTCGAAGAGAATCTTGTGGTTGTCCAGCGTCAGTGTTCTTCGAAACAAACTTTTAATTTACAATGTCATAAAGCACGTTTCGGTAATCATATTACTATCATCAGGAGGGGAAAATAACCAGTGTCTTCACACCAAATGTTCTAACCCTTTTCAAGACACTTTTGATCTAACATTACAAAATCCATTAATGAATCATCCCTATATTCCTGTTTATAGGTTGTACCGCTGCTCTTGCATAGTTTATTATACTCATGAGATTTAAAAAGTAAAATGTTTTATTTTTGTGTCTGCAAAATACGTTTTATATATTCTGAAAATATCTGAAAAAGTCACTCTCACATCTATTCTATATGCATGTCTCAGGACATCCGGCCACAGATTTATGTTATACAGTGGAACTACAGAAGACTGAATTCATAAAACAATAACATAAACTCTTTTTCATTAAAGTTCGCTATCTGCTACAATCCAAGGTCAACAACCTTTAGGCTTCGATTATTAATTTTACTAAAATAAGAGGTGAATGAGTTAATGTAAAAACACTATAATTTTCAATTTTTATTATTTCAAGTCTAAATAATACAAAAATATATTTGAAAACACAAAAGTACGTACTTTCGGCTTCAATCTTAAGACAGAACATTTATGCTCTGCTTGAATTATTCGCACGCCAACTATAACAGCGGGACAAAAGAGTTCTCTCGTAAACACTGATACGTGAGACTGCCGCTAGCCAGTAGTAGCTAACAGATGTTGTTGCATATAACCTCAACATTGCTCACTTGAAAGTTATTAGTCTTTTTATATAACGGTGAAAATACGTACTTTCGACCGGGTATAAAGAAAAATAGTATACACCACACGGGCAGAAAGTTGAAAACCCTGAATTGCGCGACGTGATACCGCGTAGTGCAAGGCTGTCAACAAGATGGCGGATGCGAGAATTACAGTTTCTCGGTGAGAGGCCACATCTCTATTCTCTGCCCTCTACGGGATTCGAGCCCAGTACCTCCCGAATACGAGTCTAGTTCTCTCACCTCTGCTCTACACCGCTTAGTAGAAAATTGGTACATTGCAAAATAAAACCATTACGCAAGCATCTATGATTGGTTTCCGCGATTGTGATTGGTCAGTTCACAGTAATCGTACTGTGATCAAGTTGCACTGCAGTACGACGCGATATATCTACAGAGCGATACAATTCCATACCGCAGTCGTGATTTATCAATCTACCGTCTGGGAGTTGACCGGACCCAATTACTGCCCTACATGTAGTTGGAGTGTGCTGTCACTTTACGCTAGGGCACTGTTTAACAACATACAGACTGTCCTATCAAGCCCCAATAATTGCGCACTTGTTGATTGTCATCTGTGTGTACCGACTGTTTTGATATTACAACGCGCTGACTTGTTTTTTCATTAAAATTCCTTCACACACTTGTTCAGGTGAATGCAAAACTATTTAATGTTGCAGGGTATTAACGAAAACAAATAACTGTTTTTTTAAATATTAGTTGATGACCTGAAATAAAAATTATTATATTCAAATCTTAATCAGTGTTGATTACATTGCTTCTCAAAAATAACCGAAAAATCTAGATTTTACCAGTTCTTAGAGAATAATATTATAATTAACGGCACTTTAAAAATTGAGGTTAGGTTTGATTACGGTTTAGTGAGCCAACAGGGATGTTGACTGTATTCAAATAAAAACATAATTTTAACGTTAAGTGGTAGTTTCTATAATAGAAATACTAAAAAACACATTTTCCTTATTTTTAAGAAACTTAATTAATACTTAATGAATAAAACGTAATTAAATCACTCTCAAATCACGTGACCACGAACACTAATCAGAGTGCATGACGTCACTCAGTCATAAACATTATCAGATGGTGTCTGAGAGAAGGACGCTGTTTGGTTAATATTTAGAGTGTGTAATGTATTATTACTTATTTATAGAAAACGTCAAATTACATATAACTATAGCAACAACTTCGAAAAATCTTTCATCACCTCATGAGTTTACCAGCGTTTATGACTGTATGACGTCACGTGACAAGTATTGGCGTTTTGAAGTGAAATTTGTAACAGAATTTAAAATAATTTGTTTTTAAAGCTTGAGTCGTATTTAAATAAAAGTAATAAATATTTGGGACTATCTTAGGTATGAACGATTTAAAATACTTACGTCAGATCTAAGATAGAATATGCCAGTCTGATTTGGGATCCCCATTACAATGTCACCATACACAATATTGAACGTGTACAGAGTAAGTTTCTTAGATTTTTAACATTTAAAATGACTGGTATTTATCCTAAATATACGAGTTATAATGACTTGCTACAAATTCACTCTTGTACATCGCTTAAAGGTCGCAGAAATTTTGCTCTCTGTCTATTCTTATTCAAATTATTACATAATCAAATTGATAACCAAGATTTTCTTAACATATTGCCTTTCCATATCCCTAAATTTAATAGCCAGAAGCACCAATCGTTTTATTTGCCTGCACCGAGAACGTATCAGTTCACATCACCTGTTTATAGAATGTGTAAACTTATAAATGAAAATTGCAGTAATATTGACATTTTTAACTGCACATACAGTGAATTTAGAAACGTATCAGAAATTTAGCAACACATTTTCTGTAATTGGGCTATGCCTGTAGAAACTTATTTGAATAAATAAATAAATAAATAAATGTATGATTGTGATAAAGAACGCCTTGTATAAAAGTGTGGGTCAAAGCGCAAGTGGCTTAATGTAGTGACGGACAACTTGAAAACAAAGTAGATTTGTCTTGAAAGTAAAATACAGCATTGTTTCTTGTTTTCTCCACCCAGTGACGATGATAAGTCGGCGACCGTGTTGTCAAATTGTCTAGAAAGTTTACTACTTTAAAACAAAATCATTCCTTCGGAGATTTGTTCTGCCTCTCCATTCTTTTAGAATCGTTGTATAAATTATATAACTTATAGCAGATGCTGTGCAAATGCATTTTACACTACAATGCAGATAAATAAACTTGACTTTTGTGAATGATAAAAAATATCCTCCAGCAAAATTACTTTTGAAACTTTTTGTATCAATTTTTGATTAAACTTTCTTTTGTACACACACACATACACATTTTTCTTTTGATGTTTGTGATGGTTCTTATAATGCTTTTCCTTTTTGCAAAAGCGCTCTACATGACTCCATATTGTAATCAGTTACTGCTGCTTCTATTATTCGTTACATTTGATAAAGACATCGATTTTTGAATGTTTTTATTCTATCAGCTGAAACTCAAAACAACCCTTGACACCTAACAATTTTATTCCCAATTTCTAAAAAGTACCCGGTCGAAAGTACGTACTTTCGGCTACGATATTAAGGTAGTTGTCGTGGTACAATATTGTCAAAAAGTTATAGATTATGCGCGCCACAAAAGTATACTAGCTTGTAGCTAAGATCCATAATTTGTATCCAAGACTGTACCCGTGGAAACGTAACCCATACAGTATTCATATGCATGTATACTTTTCTATAAATTGTTAAACTTTAAACCGTTATTTATAAATAATTAGACGGTCAAAAAAATTTCTTATTTTTTTTAAACTCATAACAAATGCATTGAAAGACTGTCAGTTTTTGGAAAGTTTCTGACAGTTAGTTCTTTTTTTATAAATATGAAACTGGTTCAGAACTACAGAGATCGTATACAATCAATGTTAATTATCCAATTTTTAATTGAATTTATCTCAGATTATATACGGTCGATCGACTTCAAATTTTCAGGGTAATTGTATTATCATGTTCTTAATAAGTATACAAAAATTAAGTATTTTCTGACGGTGTGCCTTAACCACGTCAACTACCTTAAGCCAGAAAGCCTAACATTTATGCTCTGCTGGAACGTTTTAAAGTTTTGATTAATTACTAAAATTTTACATGAAAATTCTAATACTATGATTTTTAATAGGTCAAACCATTAGACTAACCTAATATTGACTTATGATTGGTATATTGCGTTCTGTTAATAATTATGTTCAACTCAGATTTGATTTAGTTCAGCGAGACAAATTAATCAAGCTTAAATGTAATTGATGAATGGCGTATTATATTAATTAAGAACGTTACTGAACTGCAATTGGTAACAGTGCGGTCTGTGCACGCTGCTGTAGTGGTACAACTGTAAACTTGCACTGCATATTGCTATTTCAGATTAATTTTAAACTTCAGAAATTAAATTTAGTATTCTCCGGCCTGTGCAAAGATACTGTCGATAATTTTTATATTATATACTATAAGCGTTGATGGATTGATGATCTTCAAAAATATTCATGCCTGCTCAATCTGGACACCAATTTATATTTCAAAAAGGCTAGGAGCATCTCTCCAATATCGAAATAATAATACCTAGTGTAGACTAGACAGGCAAAGATAGGTAGTGAAAAATAAAAAAAAATCCTATGATAAAGAAAAAGTTTTTCGAGTAAAAGCCCACGAGATGTTTTTTGAGTCGTTGATCTGTTAGTGGCATATCACCAAACTTTGAGAAACCCTGCTCTTGATTATTCACTTCAATGTCTTTTGTTCTGCAAAAACGTCGATGGAAATATTCCTTGAATGGGCGAACAGGAAAAAATTACACTTAGGCCCACAAAAGAAAAAGTTTTAAATTACTCCTTAAACTATTGTGAACCCTCGCATGTCGTTCAAATTCCAATATGAAGTGTTCTTATTAATCCATATCTTATATAACATTGCATTTAATTTCAAGTGCATGTGACATGAACTGAGCAAATGTAACAGCATGTCGACAGTGGTGCCACCACATCTTGGCACAAATACACAAATGCGACCATTCCAGAGTTGCTAGCATCTAGTAAGTTCCTCTAAGTACGAACACCCTTGCAGCTTTTAATTTCTTAGAACATTTAACTATAGAATAGAATGATTAATTTATTTATTGTAATTATAGACATCATAAAACATCCATAAGCGGTGGTAGAATTCGAATTCACAGCAGTTTTGACCAAAAGTCAACACGCTAATCATTACAGCAAGCTGTTCTCTACATTGTTTTTTATTATCAGGTCCAGAAGAAACTATTAAAAAAATTTGGTTTCAAAGCATTGTAAGAATATAGCGTTTTTAACCTGGTGTGAATAAATCAAGGTTTTTTACACCTAATACTGTATAAAAACGCACACAATTGTCACAATTGACGGTATCCTACCTCCTGCTCTGGATAGCTGTCATCTTGGAAATTGAGCCGAAACTGCTCGGGATGGATTAAGGAAATATAAAAGTTGCTGGGCCCAATAATTCGAACAGTTTTAACGACACTAAAAAATTATTTAAAACAATTTCTTTTAATATCTTACTTGAAACATTTATACATTTTTTTTTGTAGGACTATTTATTATAAAAACCGGTATTTTTCTTTGTTCAGAGTTATTAAAAATTAACTAAAAATTTATACAGTGACGAAAAGGTATTGACGACTATTACGCAAATAAAAGAAACTTACATAACTAAACAACAGAGCCGAACTTAAATATTTCATTTACGTTAAACTATTATAATATATAAAAGATAAAAATAGCAAGTACTTGGTAACGCTATAAAATAATGCGTCGATTGTTGAATGCGAATCAGCATTTTTATATTGTCTGTTTTTTTTTTTGGATTGTACGTATTAAATAAGACTTGATTATTCTTATTTTGTTCGTGATAGAAGATGGAATGAAAATACACCATTTGAAAGAATTTTCTTCGGACGAAATCTGTCCATCGGGGCTGAATGTTGACGAAGAGGACTGCATCAGTAAACTTAAAGTTTCTTCATAAATAAATGGTTATAATATTAAAAACGTTTTTTTATTATTACGTATATTATAACAACATCCTATTAGGTAATTATTTAGATAAGAAAAAAACTATTTTAAACGAAATATATTGAAATCGATAATCGTGTAAAATACACCTTGGTTAATTGACGATGTGACTGAAATGAGGTTCATTTACGCCGGGTTAAGATACAAAGGTAACCAATGTTTGAAAATAAATATTCAACTTATTCTGCAAATTATTTTCATTGTGCCAAATAAAATACAGGAAAAAAATTACGTAGCTTGACTCCAACTCTCTCCTCTCTTCACGTAGGTCAGCGTTTCCAACTGATCCCTTCTCCCTCCTGATCGAGCTACGTGGTTTATGGATGCTCCCAGGCCCTGATTAACCCTTAGGCCAATTAGGCTGCAGCCTAGGGCGCGAGGATCGGGGGGGGGGGGGCTAAAATCGTATCTTCGCATGCACTAATCTAGCGTCATTGCGTCTACCCTACATATTTCAACTAGACGGAGACAAAACACTAAAACTAAATGCGCTTGAGAGTCCCTGATTTTAACAATAAATTTTGAAATTTTAAAAAGCGCGTTAAAACAAACACTGACTTGTTACTCCGTAACACACCTGGCAGGGGCGCGTCCTCATAATTAGCCTACGGCGATCAGAACTCTTGATCAGTCGCTGGATGCTCCCTTACTAGCAATATAGGAATATTACATATATGGTTTCACATTCCGTAGGGGAATGTTCTAAGTGTAATGTAAAGTGCATACGATGTGAAGTGAGTAGAGTAACAATGTGTCGACAGTGGTGCCACCACATCGCAACAATAATACACTAGTGTAGGGTAGAAACTGTGCGGTGTGCGGACGGAGAGGACCGCAGCGACACAGTGATTTACCCGTTTAATATAATGCTTTCATCGGGGCCGTGCGGAACATACGGCGGTTGAACAGCGAACACAGAACTGGGGGCCCGCTTATAAATAATGGGATGAGTCGGGAGATGGACGGCTCTCGTCGACCGCACCGATCTGTTGTCTGTTCCGCTTTAGTATGTCTCGCTACCTCATCATCAGTCAACTTGAAACGAATGTTTCTTATTTAATTAATATTTACATTTGTCAAAATCAATAACTTTTCATCTGTCAAAATGAAAAGTGCCCGAAAAATATGGCGGAAGCTGAAGCTTGCGCCTAAAAAAAAGTTTATTGAGTAGGTACACTTAAAATCTAAGTTCTCAAAATTTATCTTCAAAAGTAGTGACATATTTTTCTACGGTATTGTATCCCCTCTTTAAATAATATATCTTATTTAAGTAATTACTATTTACTTTTTTTAAAATCAATAACTTTACACTTGTCAAACTGAAAAGTGCCCGAAAAATATGGCGGAAGCTGAAACATGCACCCAAAAAAATTTCAACTATGAAAAAGTACACTTAAAATCCAAGTTCTACTTCAGAGCTTGAATTTTAAGTGTACTCCATAAACCTTTTAATAATTGAATTTTTTTGGGCGCATGCTTCAACTTCCGCCATATTTTTCGGACACTTTTCATTTTGATAGGTGAATAGTTATTGATTTTAAAAAAAGTAAACAGTAATTAAATAAGAAATATTAAAAAACCCGGGTCGCAGTGCCAAAACCCTGCCGACAATATAGTGTATTTGCTTGTATAGGGCCGTGTGGTTTTATACTTTTATTATGTGAAATTAAGTTTGTTTTTGGGCAAAATAAAAAATTTAACCCCTTAATACACCCCTTAAAATAACATTTTTTTTCTTAATTGTAATATTATTATCAATCTAACGTCTACACCAAATTAAATACACCCTTCAATAAATAAGTCACTATCTGCAAACTAGTGTTTTCATAAAATTTGTAAATCCGGTCCTGTCAAGCCGATTTTATTAAAATTGTGGGGAAACTTTTTAATCACTACCAAAGGGTTAAATTTCAATTTTGAAACGATTCGGAGAATTTTTTCGGTATTTTGGGGCCCAAAAACAGTTTTCAACCCCTAAAAACTACCCTTAAAATAGCCCGATTAGGCCCATTTTAAATAGGCTTCTTGCGGTGATGGATTTCAACATGTGGCCCAAATTTCGTTGAAATCAATCAACTCTTTCGAAAGTTATCGCGCGTACACATATATATATATATATATATATATATACGTATATAAATATATATATATATATATATATATATATATATACATATATATATAAACATTTTTAAAAATGGTGCCAAAGTGTTTAAGGAGGTTATGAAACGTCGAGAAATTTTGGTCCGACCCCTAGGTCCCGCCATCCGACCGACGCCAATAGTGTATGTTGCCATATGGCAAATACACTAATTAAAGAGAGGATACAATACCGTAGAAAAATATGTCACCACTTTTGTTGATAAATTTTTTGACATTCAACGATTTATAACTATGATAATACTGATCCTATGTGTTCCACGACCCACTGTACCCCATGTTCCCCTAAGCGTGCTGATAGACACAAATGCAGTTACAATTCGCTGTAACTATTACAGAATGCTAGTATGAAAAGCGCGAAAGCGGTCGATCTGAGGCCTGGGCGGCGCCGTCTATTCTCTAATCTAACAGTAATATATTCTCACCTCGGCGTAATTTGGTTATTGATATAACGAGTACGTCACTTCCCTGTCTAATTAGAGCACTATGTTATTAATATGAAAGAGCGGGGAATTTTCTTTTCAAACAATTTACCAGCCTGCTCACTGAGAAAGTATTCAACGCGCGTTAGGTTTTCATTATGTAACGTTATTTGTTATCATAACAGGTGTGCCAACTTTTAGAGCGATAAATATTAACCTGCTTGCCTATACACCCAGTGAAGTTCTGGCTATGACATTTTATTTCTATAAATTTATTGAGCAGATATAATAGAAATTAGCAATTAACCTTAAAAATAAAGGCTTTAAATAACAAGCCACGAAAAGGTCGACCTATTACAGAATGAGACGTTCTGTTTCTGAAACAATGAAAAATCTTTTTTAAAATGACGGAGCTTTAAAAGAAATTAAAGTTATATTGCAATTAAAATTTATTTATTGTCCGAAACGATCGTCGAGAAATCATTTAATAATACTTTTTTAAGAATTCTCAAGTGTTTTTATTTATTTGTCATTAAAATTTTTTTGGTAAGAAAATATTTCAAGCTTCTTTCTCTATTATTAGAAAACTTGCACGTTATGTTTTTTTTTCCACGTAAAACTTTAAACCTCGATTAAATATATTTAAAACGAAAAATTAAAACGATGCAGTATTAATTTTAAAACGCATGTAAAAATATGACTTTTTAAAATTCACACGGAAAACGGAATATGGTACGGAATCCTTTCTGCACAAATTAGGCTCGCACTTGACCAGTTTTTTAAAACGGCGTAATTGTTTTTAACTGAGTTCAAAAAAGTATATTTTTTTATATAGTATCTTAAATCTTCAGCATTTTTGAGCCGATTTTGATAATGCTTTTTCTATTTAATAGAGCATAGTTGGTTTTACATAAATTTGGTTAAATCAATCGTTTTTTTCTAGTTTACTATTAAAATATTTTAGATGAAAGCAGTTAATTACGTGTAAAGTACTTATTGCAAAGCCACTAAAAAGTTAAAAATAAAAGACTTTAAGAAAAATTAAAACTTCTTCAAAAAAGCGACTTAAAAGCGTCAATACTGCAAAACGCCAGATTAAACTGAAGCTTTGCACACTTATCAAGAACCGATGACAATACAATAATTTAATAAGTTTGTCCCATTATCCTAATCAAAATCACCATGATAAAAAAATTAGACTAAAAAATTAATAATAGTTTTAAAAAAGTAAAAAAAAAAACAAATCGAACTAAAAAGTAAAAATGATTGTTTTATTGTAAAAAAGCGTAGGGTGCTTGATATCAACTGGTATAAATATTTCGTTGGTAGCTATTTGTAAAAGTAGTCAGTATAAAATAGTAAGAAGAACCCCAGGTTCACAATTCTCTTCTAAAATTAAATATACAAATTGTTAAATGAATTTACGCTGGTAATAGTCAAAAAAAGTAGTTGGCGAATTTTTCAGCGTACCTTCACAAAGAACAATTTACATTTTGATTACAGTCATTACCCTTTTTGCTCATTTTACAATTTGAAACCGGCATCCTCTTAGAAGCAATTTAACAGTGAAATTGTTCTATTTTAAAATGCTACAAAAAATTCAGCAAAAGAAATGTAATTCAGACCTTGAAAAATAATTTTTCAACATAAAAACTTTACATTATTCATTTGATTACCCAGAAACAACACAAAAGATAAGAAAAAATAATAGTAAAAATAAAAACAGTCACGATTTATACGTAACAATAAATTATAACTAAAGCAAGAAAACGCAGGCTATATGCTTTCTTACGCAACAATAAGAATTCAAATCACGCGACAATATTGTCAATGATGATAATCATAATAATAATAATAATGTGACAAAAGAGGGTCACAACAAGCGCGTTGCTCGCTTTGTTGCCGCACAATAAAAATAACAATAACGATGAAATAACGACAGGGCATTGCGAAAAATACACCACGGTGAAACGCACCCAAGTGCGGATTTTAACCCTTTTGCAACCTATTTCAAATGTGATCCCGGTTGACCGGGATTAAAACGAATATGCAGGCTTGAAGTGAATGATTTTTAAAGCCAGAACACACCACTCACCAGCATAATGAAATTAAAGCGCTAAAAACAACGGTTATAATTTTTTTTGGGAGTTATATTTCTTTTGGCACATTGTGCGTAAAATATTTTCTGTTACGGAAGCTGCGGACGCAGCATGCAACGAAACTGAGACACCATGGAGCTAGTTGTTAATTTAATATTAATGTACTACGTGTTGAAGTCGTCAATAAAGCTGACTCTTCGATGCAGTGTAGTTTTACTTTGTATTCAGAGATGACACGTCTCATTTCTCTGCTACAATGTGTTGATGGACTTGTCCACCTATTATCTAAAGTAAATAAGTACTACTCGAAGTGAACACGCTAACTTTGAACTATATTTATCATCTCCCTAAACATCCTATTTTATTTTATCAATGTACATCTTTAACGAAAATGTCAATATCAATAATTATTGTAGGAAAGTTCGACAATTAAATAAATTGATAAACAACATTCTCAAATAAACCAATTATATTTATTAGTTTAGACACAATATCCCATGATTTTACAAAAATATCTACAAGTTGATTGCGTAATATATACTTCATTAGATTCGATGTTCAATGCAGTGAGTTTCAAAAATTTAGATACAGCGGTACGAAATAGGTGAATCTCCTATAGTATCGATGAACCAAATAGATTAGAAGAATAAATTTTAGAGTAAGGTCATCAATGAAAAAACGAACGTGTGATTTGTAAATTACAGACGCAGAACAACTGAAGCCATAAGAGGTCTATTTCAATTTCGTTTATCTATTGTAGATTATAAACGCTCGACAACAATAATTATTGTGAAATAGATTGATGTTCTTGTGTGAACAAAGACTGCACATTCTAATCTATAAAGATCAAACACTGTTAGAATTTCAAGTTCTTTAAAATATTGACGGCAGCCCTCCCTAGGGCCCAGGCCTGCCATGATAAGGATACATTTTTTTTTTGTAAAATTAATATTTTTTTACAGAGGCAGAGTTTCCCCAAAATATTATGCTGAAATTTAATAGTTACTATGGAAGTATGCAAAGTAAACCTTTAATAATACTTTAATATCCAGACATTTTGTATACTTTAATGTTCTTAAGATATAGATGGCCTTGTTCAATTTTCGAATCAAATATGATAAACTAAACGACATCACAAACCATCCATGAGCAGAGGCAGGATTCGACCCACGACAATTCGGTCAAGAATACAGTACGTTAACCACTGGGGTCTACTTCAATCCAAAATTGTTCATAAATATTTATGTTAACAATTAGTGTTTGCCAAATTTCTACGCGGAAGGTTTACATAATTCGCCCACAAAAATTGCTTTGGAACCTCTGATTTTAAAAATAACCTTACAAGTTTATAGCATTTCTATCAGTTACGAATCTGTTTCGAATTGTTTCGTTTTTAATTTTGCAGGCGTTAAATCAGTTGTGACTTGTTTTCTCGAATGATAAGGTCAACATTTTATTGTAATTTTGTGTAAGTGTATTTTATTAATGTAGTCGGTTTTGAGTTAATATTTTACAGATTTGTGTGTAATTATTTCTAAAAGTGTAAATTATTGTCATCAAAACAAAACGTGAATATAGTGTAATCTTAAAATGTAGTGCGAGTTTTTTTGCATCTTTGGTAGTTTAGATAAATGTTTCATCAAAATTAATATTACATTCAATAATTATTTTTGCACTACACCGACTAAAATAACTGCATTATAAGCACTAGTGCTGTAAAGTGAAACAAAACTGATCGCGCTATACAAATCCATGTTAATAAACACTGTTTTTCTGTTAGTTGTTTTTTTTTTTTATAACAGCTACTATTAGAAGTGACTTTTACTCAAAAGTGAATTGTCAAAAACTTTGAAAATGAAGTGAAAAGCAGCTATCTTCTAGAAGGTACGTGCAAAAAATACCATTATACCTATATCTCGTTTTAAACATAATGTCACATCTCGCCGTAATATAACACATTACGACACTAGATATTATACGGTCTACTATTCTTTTTTTTTTTTTTTTTAAAACCTAAACCCAGTGGTTTCAGGGGAGACCCCATCTACTATTCTATATTGTTATCTATTATCCAATGAAGAATATTCGATGTAAATTATTGATTTTTTTATTACTGGTAAAACACAACAAATACCTGAAATACATCTACCTTAAAATACCTCAATTTTTTAACCTTACATTTTTTTTAATTAACGGTTTCATTTACAAAATAAGGTAGTTTTGCCTAAAAAAACACCACAAATCATAAAAAAATTCCACCATTCAACTAACGACAATGGTTTATCGACTCATAAATTATATTGTATAGACAAATATACTAAAATCTTTGAAAGGACGTCGTTGTATGGTAAGAAAAGAGTCTGGAATACAATGGGTTAAAACAGGCGCAGCGAACTTAGCTGCTGGTATAAAATATTTTTTCCACGCCATTTGTTGTTTAACAGTAAAAGTAAACGTAATAAGTGTGAAATAGTGATAATAAATTCATAAAGGAGCCAAAGAATGCGTGTAATTTAACATAATATATGAATTGTAGACGGTTGTGCCACCTAATATACATGATAAGCTCTATACGGTTCATTTTTCGATGTAAACGAAAACTTGGCGCTTTTGCTCGTATTTAATTTAATTTCGTGTTTACATTGTACAAAATAAATTTTTAAGCTATGCCTTTTAAAATTATAAAAAAATATATTTGTATTTCTCATAGCGACCCATTTTATTTGATACGTCACAAGATGCACTTGAAAAAAATATTTTTTTTTTAATTTTAGAATTTGATCTCCAAAATTAGTCCCTAAATTTGAAATTCGTTTATTTACAATATACGTCTGTGATTGGGTCATCTAACTCTATATGTGTACCAAATTTCAACTTTTTTCGTCCAGTAGATTATTGGAACGACGTTTTAAAATTTTTCGTGACTCACTTTATGAAAAAAAAACATTTATTTACAAAATAAATTTTATTTTTTAATATAAATCAAGTTGTTTGCTAATTTCATACACAAAAATTTACAATTTTTTTCGCGACCCAGCAAAATTTTTCTACGACCAGATGCCGGGTTGCGACCCACATTTTGGAAAATCGTGGCGCCACATATTGACGACGTATTCTGATATCCCTCGACGTCCTGATTAAAAAAACGAATAAAATATTTCGATATCTCGCTTAGTTTTCGAAATATCTAATTTTGAAAGTCTATTTTTCCAATATAAATGTAAGAACAGTATATATGGAAATCCGATATATATATACACTATAATTTATGTTTTTTAATTTAAAACACTTTTAACTTAATTAATCGACTGTATCAATTAAAATTATAAAGCTGCGACCAGACATGCGGGATTCGCCGAATGCCGAGCCGATTATTCGCCGAATAGCGAGTAGTGGGGATGGGTGCTCGTACATCTCCGAGCGACGAGTATTAGTGCTCGCCTCTCCACTTCAAAGTGCACGAATACGAGAACACTTGTGCAAATTTCATCATTGTTGTCCATGATTAAAAATATTGATTCGCACCAAACGAATGCTCGCACTGCACTCGGCTATATTCGCTGTTCCCGAAAAAAACGACGCTTACGACGCTTTTAAACAGAACCTACATGTCTGTATAAACATCCTCACTACTTGCCGAATACGAAGCCAAGCACTCGGCACTAGGCGATTAGCGCTTGGCGAGTCCCGCATGTCTGGTCGCAGCTTAACGTCAAAAAATAGTAAAAAAAATACGTGTGGCACTCGGGGACTGCCGCGGGAAAGCTATTGCATAGCATTTTTTATTAACTTATGCAATTATAATTTTTTATTTATTTTATTTATGCAGTATTTTTTTTTCTTTGATATTAATTCAAGTTACACTTTTTGAGCGTGAAAAGTTAATATTGTTTAAAATATTTTTATTATCTTACAATACATGTAGGTTATTCAGGAATTTTTATCATTGAAAGTATATGTTTATGGTAACTGAAATAAGAAACATAAGTTTGAGACTTAATAAATGCACTGTTTATTCATATTTAAAACACTTTATACACAAATAAAGATAGAATCAGTTATGAGCAGTTAGCAGCTAGTCTACCTAGTCGCACGCACACAAACACCGTGCCGAAGTCTGCCGAACTGAAACGACATTAGACGATGCACGGCTTTCAACGCCGCACCGCTGTGCCGGTCGGAGTGGGGGGTGTTAGGTTTATTTTCGTTACGGAATTTCTTGATTCGGTCGCCGCGCTCAAAGCCCACGATAGAAGCTATGCAATAGCTTAAAAATAAGATTTGGCGCCACGGTTATCGTAGTATCTTCAACGTTGCTATAAGGATTCCGTTATTTCATCGGATTACGAAACCCTAAAAATCATCAAGATTATACAATTTAACAAAGCGAAAAATGTGACAGACATTATCCGACTGCAATTTTATCTCCCATTCGTGACGACACAGTATTGCCCGCACATTTTTGAGGCAAATCATTGAGCGGTAGGTCGGTTACACTGGTTACACTGTATACTCAACACATATACAAAATATGCTATGTAAACGCGTATGTAATTTATATTTATGAATATAATACAATGGAAACAAGTCTGCGTGTCAATCCATGCGACCGCCGTTAGTATTCATGAGATTGCCAACAATACTACTATAATGTGTACTGTCGTAGTACCTACCTATAGTTTCGCAAATTCTAGACAGTGATTCATACACTCATACCTCACAATCTATACTAATAAACAGGTAAAGTTTGTAAGTGTCGATGTAGCAGGCAATCTCCAAAACTACTCATCCGAAATCAGCAGTTTTTTTACCAATACAGATCCCGCTTAAGGCTGTCGGAACGCTGTGAATTTAAGCCACACTACGAGGCTAAAAATGCTGTTGTAAAGGTGTTGCTGTCAGTTGATTACTCTAAATTTTGGAAATATTTTGAAGATTTAAAAAACTTTTCCGAAAAAGGAAGAGTCACTTTAGATTTGTGATGGAATAATTTTGTGAAATAAGTACGAGTAAAGTCGCAGTGTGACATTGAAAACGTGTGTTTTCTAATGCTAACTTTTTTCTAGTAAATCGTACATAAATTACAAATGTAGTCCATTACAAACTTAGATTTGTCTTTTATCTTCCTTATAGAGAAAGATCTTTTGCAAAATGTTGACGAATAAGTTTACAATCAGCTGTCAGCCGAAGCCCTATTTTTGGCTTAAATTCAGAGCGTTCCGACAGCCTTAATGCGGGAGATACGTTCCATTAAGTTCCTGTGCTATACGAAACAGCGCTAAACGAGGTCTTAATAGATAAATACTAAGCATGACTAAAACAGAACCGAGACTAAAAAAATTTGTTAGTTTTTTTTTTTGTTTAATTTTGTAACATTTATTATTAAATATCTTTTTAGCACATTAATAATTATAGATTTATTTATTGCTACTATCGATTTTTGTTCATAAAATATTTATGAAAATCAAATAAAAGTTCAAGAAGAATTATGTTCGTGATGAGAAAGGTTCCTCATTTGACATATTTTGTTTTTTGTGAAGAAGTCATCTAATGTCGTTTGCCTTTTTCTGTTTCGTTCAGCAAGTTATTGTCGATAGCAAGATATTGCATCAATGACACTTCGTCTTGTCTTTGAACTTCTATCAGCGTTTCAATCATTTTGTTTAAACTGATTCATAATTTACGTGGTAGTGGCTAATATTTTTTTGCAAACCGCGTAATACTGAAACAGCGTTAAGCAGAGCAGCGCTAAGCAAGGTATTATTGTATTTAGAATGAACCTTCAAGACGGACATAGGCTATATATTATCGAGTTAAAATAAAAGCGCTTTTCGCCTTTCATTTAAAACACCCTGTCAAAAATCCTTCATGATCATTGTCCTGGGTACACATTTTACAAATGCGTTCCTGCTTATATCTATGATAAAACAAATCATTGCATAATTTAACTCAAAACTAATTTTTCTAGAAATGCTCTATAGAATCGAGCAACTAAATAAAAAGCCAATGCAATTGCAATGATCAAAGGTACCAATCCGTATTTGTACACATTATTGGATAGAATAAAATAACAGACATATTTGTGGCGGGTATTTGTTTGTGCAGTAATAAAATCATAACATACAAATTACAGCACAATACAATGTTTCATTGCTCTTTGTACGAATGGCACAGAAATATATATCTTCCTCTATTGAACTTATACAGACAATTTTATTTTACGATTTCACAAGTTTTCGAGTGTCAATAAATTAAAAAACCGATCAAGTGCGAGTCGGACTCGCGTACCGAGAGTTCCGTACAAACTTGTCGGTATGTAAATAGTTCGTCTATCACGGTAATCGAACTATTGTCCCCATACATCGACATAGGTTGCGGACAGTTTACTAATTGCAAATAAGTTTATAATTACAAAAAAAAATTATGATGTATTACCAAATTTACGGTTTTCGAATTTTTCACTTTACTTGTGCAATAAGACATTGCTTGTTGCCAAATTTCTTGGTTCTAGGTCAACGGGAAGTATACCCTATAGGTTTTGACTTTCTTGCAAATGTCAAAACATGCGGTATAAACGGTCGTATCTTTTGATTGCGATGACTTAGAAAATTGATTTTTTTCACGGCTCCAAGAGATTGCAGATTTGAATATTTGATATTAATTTCAACTTGATAAAAACATTTTTTTTAAATATGTTTTCTGTATTTAGATTTCAAAATGAAAAATGTTCGTAAAATTTTGACCTAAATTAATACCATTCTCCACTTGTCGAGCTGGAATTGGAAACATTTTAGATAGGCATTTTCGGAACAACGCTATACCCCAAACCTTTTTTTACAATCGATTTCATTGCTCAATCCACTTATAGAATAAATCACTCCGTATATATTATACAGATTATATATTAATGCCATTTAGTACAATTTCAGCTGTTTCAAATAAATTGTCAATCGTTTCAATTTTATATACCATAAAATTCTGTAGTCAACCCAAATAAACTAAATTATAACAATATTTTTCTTTACGTCATTCGTTGCAAACAATAAATAATTGAACAATTCAGCATATGCATTTTTAACGTGCCGTCTTTTATGCTATTTAAACATCTAACACATGTTTATAAATATACGATTTTCTATAATGTTTCATAAACTTGCATTCTTCTATGTCAAAAACTTAAAACCTTCCATTGGTCCGAGAAAAGCTCGGTCTCCGAGGTACTTATACTTAAGGTGATATAAGACGGTTCATTTTTGGTTCAATTCTGCCTTTCATTCAAAGTGAAACGTCTGAACACAAAATGAAACAATAATGAAAAATGAATTCATTAATGAACCGATCCAACAATGCTAGATAACTGCATTCGGCATCATTCATTCGCACTCCGAATGAACGAAAAATGAAACGTCTCGTGTCTTGTAGCGAACGGACTTGGGACTACGACACCGCATAGTGAATATATTCTGTTTGTGTATGAGACAAAATAGTATTCAAGTAGAATGACCAAAACACGCTGCTGTTTTAGGAGAATTTAAAAAATTACCAATGTCTTTGGAACCACAAACTCGACGAATACAAAGACAGATCAATACGGACAAATTACATTAAATCTCTAATTAATGATTTAAACTTAGACTTTGCTTCTTTTTTGTCAATTCTTTGATCAAATGATCACAAATCAAACGAATTCCAAGCCGCACAACTTCATTCGACGACATCTTCGAGGAAAAGACTGGATGGACGTTCATTTCTATGTCATTCTGTCTGTGCCGTGTGAACGCGGAATAAAACAAAACAGTCAAATGAACATTCATTCAGAATGAACCGTTTGATATCACCTTAAGTATGTACAAAAATCATGTTATATTAATATATAACATGTATATATATAACAAGTATTACGGTTATTAAAAAAGAGTAACAGTTGTCTGTCTTCAGTCAAATCATTCAATACTCGTACAATACCATGTTGCTCTGGCAAAAGCATTCATTGTTACAAAGTTAGTCACCCACTATGATAACCGATTTCATTACAATTTGATGGTCCATTTCGATGGTTCGACTCCCCAGTAAGAACGTTTAGTGCACTATAACCAGTTATCAGTCCGTTATAACGTTACAACGTTAATAATATATCATCCAATCACTTGAATCTATTTTCAGCTGTGATGGACAATAAAACTGTTTAATGCAGTGACAGTGGCCATGGATTGTTTATGTGCAATTCGCTGGGAAAATTACCCAAACTGTATTTTATTACAGCAAAAATAGTCTCATAAAAATAATGACTTTCAATGGAGCATCATAACTGCGTTCGACCCCGATTTCCCTTACCTACATATTGCATGTCACTCGTCGACACGTCATTTCGATACGGGAGAGAGAGAGAGAGATTGTAGATTATAGACGCTCAATATGTGAGGTCATCAGCGTCTTTATAATGAACATAAAACAAAGCAAAAATAATATTATAAAACAAAAGATAAATAAGTGTATATGGATTTCTATATAAATAAAAACATTAATAAAAAAACGAATGTAAAATAGGCGCTTTGGCTAACGCTATTTGCACCTTAAAAATAGATCAAATTAGATAAACCGGTCTACACCGGTTTCTTTTAAAATCGAAACAGCAGATCGACATTAACAGGATTATTTCCTAAAACTACCGACAGATCACCTGATATACCGATCTGCTGTCGTATGTCTCTAAAGTGCCTCTGAAGTTTTTTGTTTCCAAACATTGTCTTAGACTTAACACTTTTTTTAAATTTTTAGCGAATTCTAAATGTGACTAAATTAGTAAGTAACATGCCCATTTTGGTGGGCTGTAGCAATTTTGCAGGAACCACTGTAAATTATATAAAAATTGGCACATCTAAAAAAATAAAATGCAAAAAATTAATTTTTTGAAATTTGTATACCTTAAATTTTTTTTGAATAATTTACTATTGAATTCTACATGCTACATAATATTACGATTATAATTTTAAATAGTAAAAACCGATACACAAAAAAATTCAAATTCAAATTAGTTTATTTGCTGATTTAAATATACAAATTAATACATTTCTGTCATTAAAATAATGATGATATCCTGCTCATCTTGGAAAACCAGTGCTAGGGCAGGAGCTCAAATATATTAAATAAATTAGCCGTAAACGTACCGCTACAGTTGGATGGACAGAAGAAGATAAAAATGTGAAGGTAACATTTGATGCGAAGGGTTCTAAGGATACTTAAGTGTACCATAAACTCAAGTGGCCTACTTCATTTGCGGAGTATATTCGTTGTAATAAAAAAGTCATATTTCCAAGACATTTTGCATGCGACAAAAATCTGGTAATGCACATAAATTCAACTTGCGTTTTGTTAGACAATGTAGTAGATTTGTTAAAATAAGGCACAAACTAATGAATAAAGAAAAAAGATTTACAGCTTGTTGTGTGTGTGTGTGTGGCCATGATTAACCTGTGGAAAAAGTAAACGAGAAAAATGTGCAAAGTAGAGGAGTGGTGCCTAAATTAAGTCTTTATTTGCAATTCAATCATTTAATTGCCGACATTAATTTTAAATCTAATATATAATAATAATAATATAATAATGCGTTTAACGTCCGTTTCTCGACTTTATGTCATAACAGACGCCATTTGCACCATTACTATTTTTTCATCTACCACTTCGCGTTATTTTCTACATATTTTACAACTTCAACTTATATAATAGCAATGGGCGAATGAAGAAATTATAGGAAATTAGGATAAGGTAGGTAATTTTTGAACTAGGAGTTTGATAGGTAATCGGCCATGACCTCAAATAAGGAACCATCTCGATATTTATCTGGAATTAATTGAGGGAACCTCAATCAAGATGGCCGGTACAGGAATTACCGTTTCTCGGCGAGAGGTAGTAGGAAAAAGTCCCCGCCACATCTGCCCCTGCCGGGAATCGAACCCATACCTCCCGAATGCGAGTCTAGTGCTGTACCACTACTCTACCCAGCTCGGTTTAAATCTAATATATTAATAAAGTTAATTAAGTGATTTGTTTTTATTTATAATTTATTATAAAATTAATGTAGGATTTTTAATACTACATCCTTCCAGAGTTCTTTGAGCAAGGTGTCAATAACAATAATTTTAGTGTATTCGCCATATTGCCATATTGACGTCGTTCAGATGGCGAGACCTAGCGGTCAAATCAAAATTTCTCGACGTTTCATAACATCATGAACAATTTGACTGTATTTTTGAAAATGTTTGCACCATAACACTCGACAGACTTAATCGATTTAAAGGAAATTTGGTTTTGGCTTTGAAATCCATCACCGCACGAAGCCTGTTTAAAATGGGTCATTCTAAGTATTATGTTGTAAAATGTTTTTGAATCCACGAATACCAAAAAAATTCTGAGAATTGTTTCAAAATTGACATTTTACCCTTTAGTAAAAATACAAATGTGCTGCTAACATTTAAAAAAAATTGGCCTCACAGGACCGGACTTAATTTAATGAAAAGGCTAGTTTTCGGATATGGATTGACAAGGATGTATTTTATTTAGCGTAAATAATCGATTGATAATAATATTAAAATTAGACATTATATCGCATCCAAAATTATTACTATAATTCAATAATAAATCTCAGGTATTTGGATTAATAATACAAAACTATCGTGTTATTGTTAATCTTGCTACGTTTCAACTACTTTATTTAGTCTTCGTCAGGCTCTGAAAAATACAATAACAATAACACGATTGTTTTGTATTAATAATTCAAATACCTGAGATTTATTATTGAATTAGAATAATATTAAAAGTTAAAACTAAGAAAAAATATTATTTTAAGGGATGCATTAAAGGGTTACTTTTTTTGTCCAAAAACAAACTTAAATCCACACTGCCTGTGTTAGCAAATACACTAAATTGGCACACAACCCGAGTTTTTTTTTTTAATTTGCATATGTACATAAACATGCTGTTCGGCAACATTCTCAATGAACAAGAACAATAAGAATCAGTGCAGTCGTTTATGTGTATAAGAAACAAGGAAACAGCCCACCTGCCTCAATGCCGACGCCGTCCCCATCAACCCTACCAGTGCAGTAGAGCCAATGATTTTCTATAATATACTAGATACTAATGTATCCTATCTATATAACTAATGTTATAAAGAAGTAAAGTTAGTATGTTTGGATGATAATCTCCGAAACTATTCATTCCATTTCAAAAATTTTTTCACCAATATTTAGAATGGACCTTCAGAATGGACAAGGGCTATATATTGTAGCACGCCCCCAATTGTTACGCCACTGGAAATGACATAAGCTTCTTGAACAAACTGACAGAAGTTTCTGGAATGATCGAGAACGGGATGTACACGCCTATAAATACAGCGCATGTGGGGCGCGACAGGCAGTCAATCAGAGATAGTGAGTGAGTCAAGGTCAGTTGATACTGTGCAGTGAATTCAGTCGATAGTCAGTTATCGCAACAGTCAGGCAATTGGTACGGCGGTACAGAAGACATAAATAATCAGTTGGTACATAAATAAAAGTACATAAATTTGTGTGTGTGTGTTAAGAATGGTGTATTGTTGTGTTATTATTTATAGGATCCGTTTATTTTTCATTGTTAGTTTCTTTTTGTCATTGTTATTAGAGAAGTACTTTTTAGTTTGTCTGTTTTGTATTTATTTCGTTTGTTGAAAATAAATCAGTTTTAAACCGCCACAAAAAACAATTTTTTTACAATATTATCGCGTTAAAATACTTCTCGTGGAGACCAATTTTGCAACGTAAGAAGACCAAAAAACTGTTAATGTAAAGACACATTTTGTGAAACTTAGTGCTTCCACAGGTTATAAAATCAGTAATAAAATGAATTTTGCGACCACAATTCGAAATCTCCCGAAAGCAAATTTAACAATCTAAAGCAGGTGTTCCCAAAGTGTGCGCCGCGGCGCCCTAGTACGCCGTCGTGAGTAAAGAGAGGCGCCGTGAGGCCCTCCTGTTTACCATTCTCCAGAAACTAAACTTGTATTTGCGGCTACAAAATAAACATTTTTTCTTAAATGTATTCTTGTGTGTCAATATAAATATAAAACTCAGCTTCATGTAGTATCATTTTACACTATTTCGACTAGCTAGGGCGCCGAGAAAAAATACTAAACCTCTAAGTGCGCCACGAACCGAAAAACTTTGGGAACCCCTGATCTAAGGGATCCGTCACAGAGATGGGAAAAACGGGTCTTTTTAGTGATCTGCATCTTTGCATCTGGATCCCGTATGTGAGCCGGCTTACTGAACCGGTTCAAAAAGAGCCGAGCTCTGAATATGTTACTGCAGTCTGTCACTGAGTTACCTAGTTCAGCCAATCATATCACGACCTGTATAGAATCAAGAATGCATAGACAAACATGTGATGCATGAGTCATTTGAGCTGACAGATGCATCAAAGCAAGAACTGATACGTAAGTGTAAAATGTGCTTCTGTGTGTTAAGTGTTTCACTAAGTTCTGCGGATCCGTCGGCTCAAAAAAAAAGTGAGTCGGCTCTCACGGATCTTCTGTCGGAGTCGGCTCTTTGAGCCGGTTCAGATCTGAGTTACCCAACTCTAATCCGTCACGTTACCGGTTAAGAAAAAAACAAGGAAGAATAAATACCTATTTATATACCTGCAGGTTATCTAGTACATATAGAAAATCACTGAGTAGAATACAGTCAGTGGGTCGTCTCATTGTGGTGGTGGTCGACGTTACATAATATATGACTGTTGTGTTTTTACGACACTAATTGAGAAAGGAATGGGTTTTGTTCTATGTGTACTTCTGTGAACAGCCGTCGCTTGGTAAACTGCGCTGCCGTCGTATGTCGTAACGGGCTAAGAGCTAATAGCCGGATACTCAGATTTCAGGCTGAAAAAAACGTTATTATTATCATTTCGATTCAAGTTACCGTCGAAGCTGTCTGACTACACAATTTAGGTCGAATGTGTAATTCTAGAGGACGACTTAATTAAATCTGTCAACACATAGTCAAAGTCACGTGTGCGTAATTTTAGAAGTCAATATTTCATGAAACGCAAATTACAATCTAAACCACCGCTCACATTTGTCAAAGTTGTCATTCCTAACAAATTCCACTCCCAAAAATCCAATCCCTAAAAATTCTGCCTCTAAAATTCCCACCGCTAAAAATTTTTCCTCTTTCTAACGGAGCAATAAAAACATGGTTCTATTTAAAAAAAAAAAAAAAAAAAACAGAAAGTTTGGTAGCGATCCGAACAACAGATTTTTTTTGTTTGTTGGCATTTTTGATTTTTCTTTGATTTTCGAATGTTCACAATTAAATGCAATTGAATTCGCGCAAATTCAATACACGTTGAGAATTTTATGACAATAATTCTCATCTTTTATGGCAATAGATAATTAAATAATGCTACCCGTGCGATCCGGACCGGGCCGCTAGTAATTTATAATTTAGTATAATCAATCATTCTGCCTCTACAATGCCCGTCTTAGGGATAAAAAAGCTAATTGTAGTAAGTTTTTTTTCTGATGAGTGTCTCTACAAATAATATGTGTCGTTTAATACAATAGCTCTATCGTTAAGGTAAGACAGAACCACCCTAACAATCACTGTAAGGGTGTAAATTTGAACTCATTTAAGCAAAACTAAAGTGCTAATCATTAATCGATCAATAATGTGCGTGAAAATTTCCTTGCACTCAAATCTTCATGATCTTAAAAATTGCGAAAATGTCACTGAACATGTTTCGGAAGTTAAATCCTAAATACGAAAATCCGCTTTTTTATATTTAAAAGTCAGTTACAATGCCGTGGCGCAGAGAAAACTGAAAAAAAACAGAGGTGGTGTGAGTGAACATGGGGTAGTTAGATAAAAAGAATATACACCATACAGTGCATGCACCATCTCCCTCTTTTGTATGACTGTCGCATACGTGATATACGACGCGTGCAAGATTCTTTTTGTGTCGTGAAACCAGGACTGCATTCGGACTAATGAAAAATAATTATGGAGAATTATCATTAAGGTAGTTTCCAGCGTGGTATAATAAAGTGAAATCACTTTTCGACAGATTTTGTTCATTTTTTTTTCATTGTGAAGCTTAATTTTAGTGAAGTTGGAATCGTAGGGAATTGGACAGTTTATGAAAAGAATTAACTTTGATGTTGAACGTTTCGTTGCTAATTGCAACTTCCTCAGCAACTTATTCTTATAATTCTATTGTTAATTTTGTTGATATTATTATCATCTTGTGGTGAATTTTTTTCTCTTTCAATTTTATAAATAATTTTTTTTTATATAAAATTGAAAGAGAAAAAAATTTACCACAAGATGATAATAATATCAACAAAATTAACAATAGAATTATAAGAATAAGTAGCTGAGGAAGTTGCAATTAGCAACGAAACGTTCAGCTTAATCAAAGTTAATTCTTTTCATAAACTGTCCAATTCCCTACGATTCCAACTTCATTAAAATTATGGACACGAATTTACCAACTTAATTTTAGTCATAGCAAATAAAAACAGTTCTAAAATGAATTTTGCAAGCACATTTCGAAATTTCCCGAGAGCATATTTTACAATCTAAGAGACCAGTCGCTTTGAGGTTTAAAACCATTCCTAATCCAGCTTAATACCTTTTTAATAATTATTATGTGATATGATTATTAGTCAAATATTGTATTTTTGTGTTGTTTAAGTAGATTACTTCTTGTAATTTGCTCTTCAGATATGTGTAATGGTTTCAATAGATGCGTGTCATATTTCGATGTCACGTGACATTCAAAATTCACAGTCCTTATGGTAGTACGGTCCTGTATTAGATTCTAGTGTCGTTATGTCAACTCACAGGACATTTATTATCCTATCTGCACAGAATACATCCTGGTGACTTGAAGCACGGTCTCACCGCAGCTCCTGGTTAGCTGTAAATAAAACAATGCTTGCTTACTTATGTACCTTTGCTGCACTTTTTTAACAAATTCTATTCACATAATAAAATGAATCATAGCATTAACTCTAATGCTCATACAGGTTGAGTTAAATCTTGATTTTGTTTCAGTTTTTTTCTCAACATGTTACAGAACAGGCTTAGGCACTAGAGTTATCTGATTAACGTGGAGGGAAAGTTGAAAAAAGAAGCTTTACCGATGTTTCGCTTGTGGCCTACGTTTCGAAAAATATATTTCCATCTTCAGGGCCTCAGGCTAGTCAAAGGGTGGTAAATTGTACTAATCTTAGATACATGGTCATAATCTATGGGTTAATAATAATTTGTATATAAAAAAACACAATACTTTTCATTAAAATAATTTTGCAAACTTACAATAATAATGGTCTATTTGTTAAAAAGCCACAGACACAACTGATTTGTATAGATTGGTCTGACAGACGGCAAATTTTTTATAAACATGTTTCAGATTGTTATAATCTGTTAATTATACTGCTATATATGTTATTCAAATTCTCTATATCAGTTCGTTTATTTACACTGGTAGCATTTTTTTTATGTAGTACATCTCAAGGAAGAGTCTTTTCTGTAAATTAGTTTCTTTGTGTAATATTTCTGGATCATTGAAGTTGAAACATTGGTCATTTGTGATGGAATGATGCGAACTAAACATCTTTTAATGATTTTTTAAAGTTAGTACTGTTTAAGTTTTTTATATTTTCCGGTACTTTATTATAGATCCGAATCATAGCATTGCGAACGCCGTCGCGAGCAATGCTTAGATTTGTTTTGCATGTTTTCAGATCGCTTAGATTTCGTGTTTGATGATGATGTGTTTTCATATTATCATCAAACATGTGTATGTTACTTTTTACAAAACATCCATTTTACTATTTTTTTCAACTGAAAGCTTAACTTTCTAATGCAATGTATTTAAAGAAGTCATCACGGGGTGCATTTTCTCTTAGATAAAACGGTTCCAAGTTGAATATAAATAGATACAGAATTTCAAATGCACACAAAGTTTCTCAATGTTTTGGTTTGATGCGGTAGGACATGGCGGTGTACAGCGGGGTAGTTTTTACGTAAAGTTACTTAATATAGCGATAATATTATCAAATCACCTTTAGGCTAAGTTTAGAATAATACGACTACATAATATTAACATAAATATATTATAGAAACTGACTGCTGCTTGTTCGTTGGCAAACTTTACAAAGTTACGGTTCGGCATAGTTATAATGTAAAAACCGTTCGACGTCAAACAATAGTAGAACTAAATATTTTTATATAGAAAAACTAGATTTTCGATAGCAATGAATTATTAAAATTTCCACTCAATATAATAATAATAATAATAATGCGTTTAACGTCCATTTCTCGACTTTATGTCATAACAGACGCCATTCGCACCATT
This sequence comes from Venustoraphidia nigricollis, assembly GCA_034508555.1. Lineage (NCBI taxonomy): Eukaryota > Metazoa > Arthropoda > Insecta > Raphidioptera > Raphidiidae > Venustoraphidia > Venustoraphidia nigricollis. Next base: position 1,164,684 of record JAVRKA010000083.1, read on the forward strand.
ACTATTTTTTCATCTACCACTTCCCGTTATTTTCTACGTTTTTTACAACTTCAACTTATGTAATAGCAATGGGCGAATGAAGGAATTGTAGGAAATTAGGATAAGGTAGGTAATTTTTGAACTAGGAGTTTGATAGGTAATCGGCCACGGCCTCAAATAAGGAACCATCTCGATTTTTATGTAGAATTAATTGAGGGAAATCATGGAAAACCTCAATCAAGATGCCCGGTACAGGAATTACCGTTTCTCGGCGAGTGGCAGTAGGAAAAAGTCCCAGCCACATCTGCCCCCGCCGGGATACGAACCCGGTACCTCCCGAATGCTGGTCTAGTGCTGTCACCACTACTCTACACAGCTCGGTATTTCCACTCAATATAAAAAAAATCATCAGTATATACATTCCGCAACTTAATTAAAGGGACGCATAAAAACAAATTTTGATATTCAAATCGTTGTATTTTCATGAAAAATGATCGAATTTAAAAAAAAAAACGATGGCTCATTTAAGAGCTTGTATATTCTAGTTTTGAGTCAAAATTTTAAATTTTTTTATCATCCCTTAGCGAAGCGTGACAATTGAAAAAAGAAAAACACCTTTAATTTTAGATAATTAGAAAATTGCATCACGTTTATGGATCTATGGGCCCCAAGAAAAATTTCAGACAAATTTCGAGTGAATCATCTTAAAACTGGCACTTTTCTCTTTAAAATGCATTTTTTATAATTTTCCTACGATTTTTTAACCGAGTTATCAGGTGTCAAAGCAAAAGTACTACTTCTGGCTTTAAATACTCATAACTCCTGAAGAAATGACCGTACGACAATTTTCAGAGTGCATTAAAAATCTGATAATGTCCCTTTTAAAAAGCTGTGGCCAGGACTCGGTACCTTTACCCTACGACTACTATTTTACGTACCATCTCTTTCATTTCATTTTCTCTTGTAAATTACTCATTAGCTATTAATTATTTTCTGCGAAAGTTTTGTTCAAAAAAGTACAAGAAATCTTAAACTTGTGTGAAAAAATTAAAGTTCAGAAACAAAACGTAATCATGCATGTATGTGTTATCTGCAAGAACAAAGGATCTTCTAGTTTCCGATGTTTGTTTCCTCTTTTATATCTTTAACGTGAAACAATGGGCAGAAAACAAACTTATACAAAATGAAGCTATCGGACCACATCCTGCTTTCTGCAAGCCTGATCAATATAATATGATGAGAAGTGCTATTGAATAGTTATCAAACTGTTAGGAGAAGGGGCAGCTCCGGGCTGCAGACTTAAACTAAATACAGCAAGTAATCCTCACTGACTACAAGCTGACTCATTAATGCACTGCTAAAACCGTTAAACCTAAGAATTTGACATTTTAGGAATGTTTTTCCATTTTGGCATAGGTGTAATGTGGACGGATTTTTTGGAAATTTAAAGCTGTAAAAGAGAGTTGAAAAAATAGGATATTTCTAAAACCATTTGTATTGGAAACACGAACTTTGATGTGAGTGTTCTTTATCAAAATCGAAGAAATACATGTACGATAAACGTTTAGTGCATCATCATTTTAAATGTACCTAACAAAAGAGAATTTTATTACAGTTTGTTACAAATTGTTTTAATAATCAGTTTATTCATAAATTTTTAAGCCCGGACTACAAATGAAGCCCCGCCCGGACGCTCCCCGGATGCCCTCTAAACTAGGACAAATCCGGGGAAACCCGGACGGATGGCAACCCTAACAGCTGGTACTCAATAACCTTAAAGTACCGAGACGTAGTCTGAACAAAAGCATTAAATTAAGAAAATATCAGACCGTATAATTATAGCGGTAATTGAACACGTAATTTAGCGCTCAATTCACTGAATGGGAAATACTGTACAGCATATTATTTATGAATGTTAAAGGTAACTGAATGAGTTTCACAAGGTCACCGCACGGCGGCGGTTGTGTCTGCAACTTGAAAGCGGGTGTGGGGAGTGAGGGAAACAAGAGGCGCAATAGAAGGAAGGAAGAAGGGCAGGTACCGGTGCTTTGCGAGGGGCGAAGTGCCGACTGCGGAAATTGGTGCACTGCGGGGCTCTCTGCTCTCGCAGACAAGGGCTCTGACATAGTACATACACAATAATATACTCTGATCATAGCTATATGAAGCTAAATTTACACGACAACACTTCGCCATTTTGTATTGGATAATTTAAAAAAAATATGTCGTCTCAACAATGTACGTTCATATTTCCAAAAAATGATATTATTGTAAAAATAATATGTAAATATCAAAATTTATAATAATTGTTGTAAACATTCATTGTTACATTGCTAAATTAGAAAAATGTATTTTTTTCCACTGTCACCGTCGGGATTCAAACCCGAATCTTTCCACTTTCGCGGCGGAATGAGTTAATAAGTTACTCTATGGTACAATATCTTAACAATTAATTTTTCATAATAAAGCAAATGTAACATTAAATTCACTACGCGCGAGAGCTGATTAATTCGTTAGGTATCTCTAGACACGAATCATCACAGTAGCGAGAGTATGAATGAATCAAGTAAATTTCCATTTTTTATTATTATTAAATCATATAATCTATGTAAATATAACAGACGCAGATAAAAGACGTAATAAATAGTATTCAGTACTGTGCAATGCCTACAATAGTCCGAGTGCTGTTAGACATTTTTAGGTAGGCACTATGAAAATTTGTACAATACCTCTTTAGTAATATCCGATTACAAAAACACAGAACTGGCTGAAGGGTAGCAGGGCTTAATCGACCCTCAAATTTTTAATTACCTGCCAGGTAGAATGTCCCACCGTAACGACCTGTTTTTTTTTTTAATATATATCCATTTTTAGTTACTAACATTATTCTGTTGAAATATTAACGTGCCTCAAATATGTTTTTTAAATTTTTCAAAAATATTATTTTGCAAACACCTGGCTTAGTTTTAAACCCGATTAAGAAATCTGGCTTTTTTCAACTCCTTGAATACTAAATTTCAAGGTATTAAAATTTCAAAATGTCTCAAGGGTTTATATTGCGAAACAAATTTTGCAAATTTGAAGGTTTGAGGATCGGTTAAGCCCCGCTACCCTTCAGTCAGGTCTGTGTTTTTGTGTTCGGATATTACTAAAGAGGTATTCGTTTAAAGGAAGTTTGGATGAGGAACAAGCAAAAGAAAAAAACTTTGCCGATGTTTCGCTTGTGGCCAACGTTCCGAAATATTTTATTTCATCTTCAGGCCCTATGAACAAGTATAATATATAATGTGATTAGCAATTATTTAACATTTTCTTTTGATTCTTCCTCATCCAAACTTCCTTCCAACGATTACATTATTGGAACAAAGCAAATACCAACAATAAAGAGGTATTGTACAAATGTTCACAGTGCCTCAAATACCTACCTAAAAATGTCTAACAGCTCTCACACCTATTAACTCGTTCGATGACTAGAGTATAGAGAGATTTTATTTGTTCTCATATACACGTATAGTGAAGTATAATCATCAGTTTTTCTTTTCGTTGATTGTTTTTTACGTACCGAGACAGAAATGTCATCTATTATAACAAAAATTAATTTCTGTTTACACTGTTGCCGTTACCCTCAATACAGTTATCACAGGTCAAGTCCGCGTACAAACGATTTCAGTAAGGTAGTTGTCGTGGTACAATATTGTCAAAAAGTTATAGATTATACGCGCCACAAAAGTATACTAGCTTGTAGCTAAGTGATCCATAATTTGTAGGCAAAACTGTACCCGTGGAAACGTAACCCATAAAGAATTCATATGCATGTATACTTTTCTATAAATTGTTGAATTTTAAACCGCTATTTATAAATAACTAGACGGTCAAAAAAATTTTCTTATTTTTTTTTAAACTCATAACAAATGCATTGAAAGACTGTCAGTTTTTGGAAAGTTTTTTTATAAATAAACTGGTTCAGAACTACAGAGATCGTATACAATCAATGTTAATTATCCAATTTTTAATTGAACTTATCTCGGATTATATACGGTCGATCGACTTCAAATTTTCAGGATAATTGTATTATCATGTCGTTAATAAGTATACAAAAATTTAGAATTTTCTAACGGTGTGCCTTAACCACGAACTACCTTAAGTCTGAAATTACATTTCTATATAAACATTACCAGTCTCATAATAAATTACATTCCGAAATAAGTCTCATTAAAAATGCAGAAAACGTAACATTTTAAAATTACAAAATTAAACATGTAGCTATAAAAACATGACATAAAATTTTGTAGCGACACTTTATACTGTCGGCCGTTTGTTAAAGCATGCTATATGTGGAGTTAATAAATAGCATTATTAAATTAAAATGAAGGGAAACGAACGTCCGCTATTAATAAGACTCTGGACATATTTTTACCTATGTACAGTACAACCTCGATATAACAAAGCTGAAGGGAATTAAAAAATATTCGTTATGCCAAGTAGTTCGTTATAATGAAGTTTGTTATATAGAGATTGGGTTGGTCTAAGTTAAGGAAACCCATTTAGTTCTGAAAACTTAACTTTAAAATTGTGGCCAATGTACTTGCGGAATTTTGAACTCTTTATCGATGTCTAATTTTTTTCTATCAAACAACACTGATTGTCTTACGATAAATTTAAGGTGTCTGAACCTGTCGAGGCATGAATTGTTGTTGTTATTGTGGAATTGTGTGTGATTGATTAGTAGGATATGTTATGTAAAGGTTATAAGTTGACAAAAATCGTTAAATAGTGGTAAATTAGACTTTATATTCTGCAATGATTGAAAATTCGTTATAAAGAAGTTTTTGACGAAAAGTATTCGTAAAGTAGAGGTATATTTTGCACTAACTTTTACGGGCAGTTCTAGGGGATTTCGAAAAATATAAATCGAGGAGGTTCGTTATATTAAGGTTATACTGTATATTACAGTAGATTATACCAAAAGTGTTATATATTGCCAGTCAACAAGGTGGTGGCTATGTGTAGAATTCAATTTTGTCGAAAATCAGTTCAGATTGTGGGCTGCGTTCAATTCTCATGCGGTTAGACTACGGCTTACTATGGAAATTGTAGTACCACTACGTATATTTTACTTCACGTAACTTTACAGGACTAGTATTAAATGTGGCCTTTACGACCACTATACAGACACGAAAAGCAGTCATTTTATGAAAGATATACACAAAAAAGTATTTTTAGTTCCAAATTTAAGTTAGTGTCCATTCTAAACAGCTTTTCAATAAGCATGCGGTCGTAAAAATCGTTTAAGAACATTCTTGGCCGACATTTTGAACAGTTTTAACTCCTTTAAATACTGATTTTAAACGCACCCCAGGTGCACAGACCAGTTAAGTATAACGCAGACGAGAGAGAGATGGCATGATAGTCACGTGGCATGGACAATAGAATAACTGCTATGCCATTGCCCTGTAGCTTATATGTGCAATAATTCAACAGAAAGAGATAAATCACTTCAAATTATTTTTTTCCACACTATGTAATTTCGTAGTCAACACAACCCTGTATATTTACAAAAACCGGCAAAACAATTGAACATATTTCACTACAAAGTGTTTTCAGTGGCGTAACTAGAGAGTGGCGGGACTAACAAAAAGTCAGGGGCCCCCTGTTTCATTGGGCCACGCAAAATAATTCCGCAATGAGTAGACGTACAAAAGTATTTATTAATTTCAAATATATCAGAATCAATTTTATTTTAATTAAGCCATTTTCGTTTTTTTTCTGGATATCTCGAAGCGTTGATAAAATTTTCTTTTCAATATTTAGGAAAATAGGGGGAGGGGGTATTTCGACATGACGTAATAAGTGAATAATATCAATTAGTTGTATTTACAAGCATCGATTCTGTGTTTGCATTTTTTACAGCAAAACACTGGATTATGACCTAAAATATTTATTACTGTAACAAAACTGTTCTTTGTGGTAGATTAAAACTGATTTATTTTCAACAAACGAAATAAATACAAAACAGATAAACTAAAACGCATTTCTTCAACAATAATGAAATAATCTAAACAATGAAAAACAAACGGATTCTAATAAATAATACAACAATGACTATATACACGATTATTTACAACACACCGAAATTTATGTAATAAAGCTATTTATGTAAACTGTCCGTCGTACCGACTGTGCGTCTACCCACTGACTGTACCATGCACTCAATCACTGTCTCTTGGGGACAGGTATGGCCTAGTGGTTAGCGTGCTGGCTTCTCGACCTAGCTGTCGTGGGTTCGAATCCCACCTCTGCTCATGGATGTTTTGTGATGTTGATTTATATTGACCCAGCTACTTATATTTTCGATTTACTGGCCAGATACCAAGAGGTAAAAAAAAAAAAAATCACTGTCTGACTGAATGAATGTCGCGCCCCACACGCAATGTATTTATAGGCGTGTACTTATGTCAATTTGCTCGAGAAGCCTGTGTCATTTCCATTGGGAGCGCGCTACATTATTATAATAACAAGCTATTGTTGCAATAGGTAAAGCGACATCAGTCAAATATGCATACAAATTTAATAGTGTAGACGCTAGGCTGCATCCCGTACGAAAAATCCGGTGGCTTCATTCCGATTAATGATTTAAGTTCATTTTCGATTCTGTATTCGCATTTTTATGGCAAGACAGTGGATTAACGATGTAGAAGTGTGTATATGACAATAACAAACCGCTATTAATTAAACCTTATCTCTACACAATAATATATCATAAATTTATGTTTTTTGTGAAAAATAAATTCCCCAATGAGAAAAGAGTTTTAGCGAACAAATTACCAGTCGTCCTGTCCTACGCTAAGTGTTGGAGAGAAGCGCGAGGGGACGTTGGATAGGGGGTGGAGATATAAAAAGGGGGATTGGAGGAAGAGGTAACGGCTCTCAGCCACTCGCTAGATTACACACGCATAGAACGGATTTACATTTAATATTCTATTTATTTATAATCACGGCTTTAACCCTTTATTTGCATGTACCTCTACCGTTAGAGGTAGTCTTTGAGTGAACTTTCTTCATTTAATTATTTAGAAAAAAAACATACTAACGCCTAAGTCATACAACTTTTAAGCCTGAAATCTAAGCTGTTTAAAGTAAAATTTGATACACGCAATTTCCCTCTTCGAAACCATTGACTTAACCCGTTTTTTCCCGACTTTTGTATAAATATATATATTTTCTATAAATAGTATTTCATAACAGCAATTTTTTGAATTAAGGTAGCTGTCGTGGTACAATATTGTCAAAAGGTTATAGATTATACGCACCACAAAAGTATACTAGCTTATAGCTAAGTAATTCATAATTTGTACGCAAGACTGTACCCGTCGAAACGTAACCCATACAGTATTCATATGCATGTATACTTTTCTATAAATTGTTGAACTTTAAACCGTTATTTATAAATAATTAGACGGTCGAAAATTTTTTCTTATTTTTTTTTTAAACTGATAACAAATGCATTGAAAGACTGTTAGTTTTTGGAAAGTTTCTGACAGTTAGTTCTTTTTTTATAAATAAGAAACTGGTTCAGAACTACAGAGATCATATACAATCAATGTTAATTATCCAATTTTTAATTGAATTTATCTCGGATTATATACGGTCGATCGACTTCAAATTTTCAGGGTAATTGTATTATCATATCCTTAATAAGGATACAAAAATTAAGAATTTTCTGACGGTGTGTCTTAACCACGACAACTACCTTAAGTGTTTTTTTCTGTTTAAAATAATGCAGGCTGGCAAACTTTATGAACATTTCCATCAACATAATTTTAATTTTTTTTAAACGCTTGTTCCAGTTTTGGAACACTGGGACAAACATACAGAGTTCCAATTTTGGAACACTGGGAAAAAATGAATTAAACGTGCAATATGTAACTTTTTGAAATGTTATAGTCAAAATGGCGGTATCAGTTGAATTTTTTCTTAATTTACCAAATAGCGACAATTTTGAAAATAAATTAGTTTAAATCTGATTTTCTAGATTGTGTCATGAGATATATCTTTTATTTATGAGTTTTTCGTGATTTTCAATGTTTAATAGCATAGTTAATATCGTTGTTGAAGCAATGGAAATGGGCACATCCAAATTTATTTTCAAACAACTGTTACCGTCGAGACTCAAACTCAAATCTTTCGATTTTCGGGACGGACTGAGTTATCGCAGTTACTCTACGGTGTCATGTCTCAACGGTTTCATAATCAAGCAAACTACAAAACTAAATTCACATAATGCGAGAGCTAATTTTAGCTTCACAGTAGTGAGAGTTACGAATTAATTGTAGCAATGGATGTTTAACAATTATAGCAAATGATAGCTATTTTTAAAATATCTTAAAAAATATTTTATCTATCACCAATGTTTTGGATTGACGACATTTTTAAATGACAATAAGAAAAAAGACACTAAAGAGTTAAGGAAGCATATACATTAATATAATCGCTTTTTTAATATGTATTATCAAAAGCAGTCTTTGCATTCTATTTTTATACAGCTACGTTCCGTACTTTTAGGTAGATATCTACATAAATACGGTATTTACAGGGGTAAATTTAATGCTCTCTTGGTTCTACTCACTCAATTAAACGTTTTGTTGAAACAATTTAAGGTTGATTGCTATCAAAAAAGCTTTAATTTAATTTAAATTAACAGTTCTCTGTACTTAAAAGAAAAATTGGAAATAATCTAAAGCTGGATGCGAACTCATTCGAACTTTGGTTCAGATACTGTCAGTACTTTTAGAATACACAAGATTAAACAAAATTATCCAAAAACTGCGTCGTGTAGTTAATGTTTCAAAATAAACCAGAAATATGTCTTCCGATATGACTTTTAGTCAAGTTTTTACAGTTTATTTTGTCTAAATAAATGATTTAAAATCAGATAGAAACAATAAAATTGACATTAGTTTTACATAAATTTTTGTACCGAAAAAATTTTGTTTGAAAATGATGATTGAGCTATTCAAACTTGTCCATATTTTTAACATAAGTTTATAAAAAAAAACTGCAAAATGTTAATTTTTCTTCTCGTAATTCGAAATCTCGTGACGTGCTGTAAAGAAATATTGACAAATATCACCTTTTTTTATTCAATTTTCAAGGCAGTTCAAAATTTCCCGAGAGCATGTTTTACAATCTGAGAGATCAGCCACATCAAATTTGAAATCAACTTTAGTTTTAACAATAAGCCACCGTTTATGAGAATATTAAACATTCAAAGGAAATTAATCAGTCACAAAATCTTAATATTTTTCCGTAATTTTATTCTAAATAGAAAGTTTAGCACAGTAAATAAAATGCTGAAAATAAGAAAAACATATATTTGAAGAATTTCTTGGTAATTAGTACTACATGCATAGCACCTACACAGGTTTTCAGTAGTTCTTTATATTGAGATTTATTGTAATAAATGTTACAAAATTTTCTTATGATTTATAATGAATGTTTTCTGGCAAGGGATACTTGCTACTTTGGCTGGAGCGTGTCTGCAGCTAATTTGTCATTCATACGCTGCTAAATTAAGAAACTTATTTTATAACTTTTTTTTATTATTTGTTCACTTAAGAAGGTCGTCTACCAAAAACGTTCGTTGTTTGCTCCACCAAAACTATTACAGAATTTTAAAAAGGAAGAAGTTTTTCAACTTTCTGTTTTTTTTAATATTAATTAATTTTTAATTCTGATTTTAATTTACTTGTAGTTCAAAAAACAAAAATTAAAATTAGTTTTCCAGTTTACACAAGTAAAAACTTTCAGATTTACGTATTCAGTAAAACCCCGTTTATCCGTAGTAATGTGGTGAGGAGGTACCTCGGATAACATGGAAGAATCCAAAGCTAACAGATTAAGCTCCATATTATGTCACTCACAAGGTAAAAGACTCGAAACTACGAGCATCGTTTTGACATTTTTATAAACTTTTTATTCTAATTATTTCAAAATGGAAAAAAGAACAATTTAAGTCCATTTTCTGCATTTATAAATTTTTGAACGGTCTTTAACGGTCTTTGTTTTAAAATTGATCCGCGCTTTGATCGTAAAACAAAAATACTGACAAACAAACCGAAAGAAATTCCAAACGGTCGAGTCATAGGATTCATAAACTTAACACATGGAGAATGTCTTGATCTTTCGGCCATTGTTTAAAAATTGATCCATGTTTCAATCGTAGAACAAAAAGATGGACAAACAAACCGAAGGAAATCCCAAACAGTCCACTCTAAATGATTCACAAGCTCAACATATGGAGAATGTCTTGATCGTTCGACCTTTGTTTCAAATTTGATCCGCGCCTTAATCGTAGAACCAAAAGACGGACAAACATAACTGAAATAAGTTCCAAACGATCGGATCAAACGATTCTCAAGCTCGATCAAAAATATATTTTATATTATTATGACATCTACATTTTTGAGCTTATTTTATACATAAAACATAACATTAGTAATTTCATTCGTAATTCTGATATACATACTTATAACACCCGAAACAATAATAATATATAACTAGCGGTACCCGTGCGAATATTCGCACTAAAATCGTTTCTGATTTCTGACACTCTTTATAACTTTCTTCTTTTTGCTGTATTACATTACGAAGCTCAGTGACAGTTCAAGAAAACATTTATCTAAAAATGTCATATAGAGGCGCAAGTATCGAAAACGTTGAACTGAAGCTCCGCCATACGAAAAGTATTTATACGTGAATTTTGATTAAAAATTAAACAAAAAAATTACCGACCGTCAATCATGTTGACGTTGTTTCAAAGTTAGAACCATCAGATGGCAGCATTGCTGCATACTGAGTAAATGTATATCTATATATATAATTGTTATAATTAATTATTTTGCAAAAACAAAAGCAATAATAGATTTTTTATTTGTTGATGCAGATAGAGCAAGTAATTATCTATAAAATGATACAAAATTTATGTGGAGTAATTGCGAGGTTTTTCCGAAAAAGGGAGGCAAACATCTTAACCTTAACGTATTAATATATATGATATATACAAAAATATAGAACCAGTAAATACAGTAATAGTCCACTTTGCAAAGGAATACATTTTTATAACATGTTACCCTCAAAAATAAAAGCAATACAAAATATTACAATTTTCAAAAATAAAATCAACAAAGTGCGGATAGATAGTTGTCCATACGATTGCTGCGTGCAATTCAAGGACAAATTGTATTTTTATTTAATATTTTTTATGTCTGACGCTATTATACCTCTAGGTTTCAAATAAAGTAATCATTCTATTCTATTCTATAAATCACCTCCAAAAAGTTAATTAAATTAAAATGGAAATCACATTTGCTCGAAATATACTTAAATTATTAAAAAGTCGTAACGTTCAATTTTCTACTATTAAATTAATTTATTTGGTTTAAAATCAATATTTACAACACGGGTTTGTTAAAGTAGCATATTTCATTCAATCGCGTCTATTTAAACTAGAAAATCACGTGAACTATAGACAAAGAAGCGGCGTTTTCCGATTTTCCAACATGATTATATGTTGTCAATGTTTATTTATCAACTCAGCGCCTCAAACCAGTAAATAAACGTACATACAGCGAAAGATGCAGAGCTATAGGTAAAAATAAAGTATACGAATCTAATTGATTTTTTCCATTCAGTCGCAGGATTCAACGTTACAGTTTCGCTATGTAGCTATGAGCACGTCTCGAAACACTATAGATCGTACATAATACTTACAGGATGATTACAATGTAGAGATGGGAAAAACGGGTCTTTTTAGTGATCTGCATCTTTGCATCTGGATTCCGTATGTGAGCCAGCTCACTGAACCGGTTCAAAAAGAGCCGAGTTCTGAATATGTTACTGCAGTCTGCCACTGAGTTACCTAGTTCAGTCAATCATATAACGATCTGTATAGAATGAAGAATGCATAGCCAAACATGTGATGCATGAGTCATTTGAGCTGACAGATGCATCAAAGCGAGAACTGATACGTAAGTGCAAATGTGCTTCTGTGTGTTAAGTGTTTCACTGAGCTATGCGGATCCGTTGATCCGTCGGATAAAAAAAAATGAGTCGACTCTCACGGATCTTCTGTCGGAGTCGGCTGTTTGAACCGGTTCAGATCTGAGTTACCTAACTCTATTACAATTCATTTTAACCCGACTACAGCCAAAAAGAGAATACAGTAAGACCTAGCTTAACGCTGTTTCAGTATTACGCGGTTTCTAAAAAAAAAGTTTAGCCACTATAACGTGAATTATGGATCAGATTATACAAAATAATTCACAAGTTGAGAGAAGTTCAAAGGCAAGATGAAGTGTCGTTGACGCAATATCTTGCTATCAACAACATTTTTACCCGACTGTAGTCAAAAGAAGGGTACAGTAAGACCTAGCTAAAAGCTGTTTCAGTATTACGCGGTTTCTAAAAAAAATTAAGCCACTTTAGCGTAAATTATAGATCAGATTATACAAAATAATTAACATGTTGTTAGAAATTCAAAGGCAAGACGAGGTGTCATTGATGCAATATCTTGCTATCGACAACAGCTTGCTGAACGAAACAGAAAAAGGCAAACGATATTAGATGCCTTCTTCACAAAAAACAAAATATGGCAACACACTTTTGTCATTAATTTTGTAGGAGAGCTGCTCTCTTTTATTTCAATAAATTCGTTCAAATTTCCAAAATTGATAGGACCTTTATCTCAACTCAAATATAGCTCTCAGCCTGTTACTAAAAGGTACCAATTAAAAGTTCCATTAAAAACCCTTTCATCTAGTTTTAAGTGAAACAGATACAGTTTAAAAAACATGCAGTAAACAAAATTACAACCAAATTTTCCATTAGTTTTTTTTATATAGGTAGCTCGCTTTATACATTTTTGAACAGAACTTTAAAAAACTATTTTACGAATATATTGTCCCATTTAAAAGTAGTTGAGAACTTAAGTTGTATTAAAATTTAAACATCTCGAATTATATTACTTACAACGCTGACAACTTTCAATTTGAATTTTTTTCATGAGCTTTAAAGAATATAAAACAGTTTTCTGCTGCTTCTCAAGGGAAAGCTGAATTGGATTACAATAAAGGTTTTCCGTGTTCTTTTTTCTGTAAATTTAAGTATTGGGAAACTTCAGTACCAGTTCATACTAAAAAAAAACATACAAACATTAAGATCATAAATAATAAATAAACTGATTTTATAAAATAAAGCAACACCCTGTATATCTACAAGATAAGTTTATATGAATTTCTACAGTATAAGTCCGAATAAAGGGCCCGATTGAATGACGTACCTACTCCAAAAATAGAAACCACACTTCTATTCTACATTACATGTTCCAATTGAAAAGAATCACTGAGTAAAATTGCTTCGTTTTTGTTTTTTTAATCGGTATATTTTAAAATGGAACCCTACAGACACAAATAAATTTAGTTATCGGGCGTCTATAATCTTGAACATAACTCAAATTACATATTTTTGCAATACGATGCATTGAAAGTGCAATATTACACATTTGTTTTCGGAGAAAATAATTGACTTTTTCATGTCAATAACGACGACCAAGAGTCGCGCATGCCCAGATCAAAAATAAAACAATGTAGTACCTTCGGAAATTCCTTTCGGGTCGAAAGTAAGCGAAGCTGGCGCCATATCCTACGCGATGTGTACTATATTTGAGAGTTCACCTAACCTAAAATATTCTTTTACGATATTTTTATTACTTTATTAATGTTGCTCTTTGAAATTATTGTGTGCTACTGGTGTAATTGCCACCGTCGTTGAACTCTGGGGGGCAAACTTCACCCTCATCCACAGTCGTCAATTGTCTGCCCTTGTAAAGCAACGTACTACAACCGTCAAAAATTACGATGTGTAGAGCTCGGACGTACCAGCCGACAACTACTGTTCGCGATTTTTAATTACAGTTTTAAAAGTAATTATGAACTCAAATCAATCTAAAAATGGCCCCGGTCTATAAAACAGAATCTCTCCTTTTTTAAAAAAACTACAATTTGAATGGATTTCGTGCGTTCTTGTATAAACGAAACTAGTGTAGCAAATGTGCAAAAATTCTATTGATACTTTCACCAGTCTTTAGATTGACCTTGGACATTAATCACTGTAAGGTTAATCTCGACTGCTCCAAGCCCTCTCGAAAAATGCATTTTGCATATTAAATGTTTAAACAGGTTATACATGTTACAAAAGTGTCTAGCTAGCTATTTTCTATTTAAGTTTCTAACTAGTTTGAAATATTTATTAATTTTTAACTACTTTTGAATTAATGAAGGTCTGAATAAATAAACCTGATACAAATTAATGGTATTGCGGTGTACTTTATTATCAAATGAGGAGAAAAAGTTTATATAACTGAATTCCAGTTACCCACAAACTTTATTATATATCGGTAATAAATCATTATTATTATAATATATCGGTAATAAATTTATTACTATATCTTGGTAATACATTTTTTCATTTTCTAGCAAATTGTAAACGTAGAGCTGTTATGAAAATTTAAGTAGATAACACCCCACGCTTTTTACAGTAAAGCTAATTTTGTTGTCAAATTATTTTGAATTTTTTAGTTCATAAAAGCGTGTTGTTTTAGTTTTTCTAAACTCTAATTTTTTTCCGTTTACAAGCACGGTTAAAAGGTATCATCGTTTTCATAACAAAAATTTTGCGCTCCATTAAATTTTCGTATATTATAAAATGTAAATTTCATTCGGCTATAATAATAAAGATAGAAGCAGTTCATATTTTCATTTTTCGCATACGCTTTGCATACAAACAAAATGAATGCCATATCTTTATAATTTAATTGCCGGCATAAAATTAAACTCGACGTGTGGGGATTTTTTCATTTTCATTTTATGTAAATAGTCTCGAGATAAGCAACAGTTTGAAGACTGCTGAATCGCGACGCGAGAAGTCTATAAGCACCCGGCAACTCAACGCTCTTACGTTGGGAACATACTTTCACAATTTATGTAAATTGAAATAAATATTTGAAGATGGCGATACAACCATGCAAACCATCAACAGCCTTGAATTTACTGCTGCATTATGTATTTACCGACTAATAAACAGTTCGTATATAATATTACATCACGCGAATGAAAACTCTTTCCTTCAATAAAGAATGAACCTAAATATGTTACCGAGGGTCTCCCGATCTAGTATTTTTGAGCAGTCAAAGTTTTGGTAACCGTTCACTGTTCATAGCCCGCATATGGCTGTGTCCTCAGCCTAGAGATGGGAAAAACGGGTCTTTTTAGTGATCTGCATCTTTGCATCTGGATCCCGTATGTGAGCCGGCTCACTGAACCGGTTCAAAAAGAGCCGAGTTCTGAATATGTTACTGCAGTCTGCCACTGAGTTACCTAGTTCAGTCAATCATATCACGACCTGTATAGAATCAAGAATGCATAGCCAAACATGTGATGCATGAGTCATTTGAGCTGACAGATGCATCAAAGCAAGAACTGATACGTAAGTATAAAATGTACTTCTGTGTGTTAAGTATTTCACTGAGTTATGCGGATCCGTTGATCCTTCGGCTCAAAAAAAAGTGAGTCGGCTCTCACGGATCTTCTGTCGGAGTCGGCTCTTTGAACCGATTCAGATCTGAGTTACCCAACTCTACCTCAGCCCACATATAAGCTGTATGCTTAGATCTTATAAGGCTTGTATTAAATTGAACTTAAACTCAATGGCATAGTTTTAGTGATAGACAAAATAATTATGTTTTGTCTTATCTCTTTTTTTTTAATTTAATGCGATAAACAAACAAAGATATGCTTCGACTGATAAAGTCATTAGGATTTGTCCAATCCTTATTTTACACCAGACTTATACTGACTAAATGTTTTTAGAACTAGTACAACTATGCACATCACAAAAATTTAAACAATAAACATAAAACAAGTGACCTTAAGATCATTTTTTTATTCGCGAGATTTCATTAAAAAATTACCACGTACCCCCACAAATAGTGTAAAAATACTGTAGTGCAGATATTGAAAATTGAAATGTAAAAATATGTCAAAAAATTGTATTTATAGTTTCGAAATCCATTATAATAACTTCTCCATTAATACTGGAAAGTTAATAATACATAAATAAATTAACAAAAATTAACTATACTACGATTTATGGTCAAACTCATTTAGCAGTCATTATTTCATCAGGAGAATAAATAATTATACTCTTGAAGTTGAACAGAATAGTTATTCTGACGATTTATGCTTGCAGTAAACTTAACTATGTTTGGTGAATTGAATTAACACTATTTATTCCGAAGAAGAAATCAACGGAATAAATAACTAATTACGTTCGGGAAATACGACACGTAGTTACAAGAATGAATGTATCAAATTCTTTACCCAGCTTTGCCCGGATTGTATTGCGATAAAAGTTTAATTTATCAGAATATCATCCATAACAAAGCAGGTTGTCAATGTGACAAATGATTTATCTGAAATGTAAGGATTGGACCTAATAGGTAGAAGCGGCACTTTACCATAACGGAACAGCACGTGAATGTGTCGAGTGCTTTATATGCAGTGTAATTCTGTATGAGTTTAGCTAGCTTACCTGCGTATAGGCGGCACTCCACCTGCTATACAGACGCCATTCTCCATCCGAAGCGAGAAATGAATTGTATGTTGCCATATAAAAACAAGAGTAAAAAAGTAAGTGGCGACGGTAGCAATGCTAGTGTAGTAGCAGGCGGACGGACGCTAGTGGAGAAGGCGGGAGAGGTATTTCGATTCAGTGTGGTGGAAGCGACGTATCTTAGATGGTGGAGGTGCCAGGGCTTAACACCGGTGGAATATAAAATAATTTAGGAAAATATATACGAATACAACTTATACAGGTGATTTTTAAGTTGATGCTTTTTTTCAACAGCGTGTAGAAATCAAATAAACGAACAAATATTTCAAGTAAGTTTTTTTATAAAAAGTCAAAAATACGAGAGAAACAGCCATTCGAAGTTTAATTAAATAGAGTGTAAACTCTTTATAACATTATTCTTTATAACGATAAACTCTCTATAACATAGAAAAGATCACAATTTGGTTGGTTTACCTTAAAACCCATACATTGATACGCTCTTTATAGCGCAGCAGCCATTCTCTATTACGAAGAAATGTGTTCATATTTAGACACAGAAAATCGTCATTGTCGGTGTTATTGTTTATGTTATCTTATCAGGTTACAAAAGACGTCGACTAAACCTTTACACAAATTTTTATTGTTTAATCAAGAAGATTCCACCACATATCAAGAGATGGATAGAATGCATAAGAAAATACAAAACAAGTACTTACTGGCAAAGCAAAAAACGTCAGGCAAAGTTAACTGACTATATGTATTAATTTTATCAAAAACATACATATTAAAGATTAGTGTTAATTTGGTTGTTTTTCTTTCTTCACTCCATATAACGGTAACTCTCTATAACGATAAAAAATGCTCAGTCCCTTGAGTTTCGTTATAAAGAGTTTACACTGTACTTAATTTTATTTAATTTTGAGGTCGGTCCTGGCGTTATGTTATGTCACTATGGAAATATCTTAATCCATTATCAAGTACCTTGCTGCCTATTTGAAACAAAACGGGGACACTTCGAACAATTTCTGTAAATACTTCATAATAACATAAAACAGTAGTTCTTAACCTGGGTTCGGTGAGTCAGTCTCGTGGGTTCGGCGGAGGCACTGAGTTGCAGTAAATATTCATTATTAAAATTCTGTGGTGACGAAACAAAACGCCAGGATCGACCACAAAAATTAATAAAATTTAATTAAACCCTGAAAGTCATTTTCTCTTTTATTTTTGAGTTTTGAAAAAAAGTTACTTGAAATATTTGTTCGTCCATTTGATTTCTACACGCTATCAACTTAAAAATCACCTGTATAAGGATGCACAGAAAATGAAATATTACTCTTGGGACTTGAATTTGAGCTTTCCAGTTTCATGTTGGTTGAGTTACCAGTTGTCGATAATTATTTCTTTCTTATTAAATACTAATGCAAGCTCTTGCAATTATTTTTTGAAGTTATGCTACTTTTGACGAGTTGAGAGTAAAATTTTAGCAGGTAACAGAAGTTGCGCACGCACAGCTAACGAAAATTCGACAGTATGAAGTTGATCGCGTTAACAAAAATTCGATTAGTACGAAGTTGACCATAAGAGACCTAGATTGAAATGACAAATGGACGAAATCAATGCATTTGCTGTCATCTGAAAACTGTATAATATACTAGAGGATTACAACCAATAGTCGTTTTAATGATCATTCAATGAAATTTATAATACCATATTTTTGATTAAGTACTCAATGGATTGAATATAAATGTAAATATCAAAATAAAATTTTGAAAGTTTTTAAAAAAAATTTGAGGTTAGTTTTTTGTAAGTATTTTTAAGATTTTATTTTAATACAGTATTTGCATGTTCAGTAAGACCCCGCTTAACGTAGGAGATACGTTCCAATGAGTTCTTACGCTAAACTGATCCATAATTTACGTTATAATAATAATAATAATGATAATGCGTTTAACGTCCGTTTCTCGACTTTATGTCATAACAGACGCCATTCGCACCATTACTATTTTTCATTTTACTACTTCCCGTTTTTTCTACATTTCTTAAACTTCAACTTATATAATAGCAATGGGCGAATGAAGGAATTACAGGAAATTAGGATAAGGTAGGTAATTTTTGAACTAGGAGTTTGATAGGTAATCGGCCATGGCCTCAAATAAGGAACCACCTCGATATTTATCTGGAATTAATTGAGGGAAACCATGGAAAACCTCAATCAAGATGGCCGGTACAGGAATTACCGTTTCTCGGCGAAAGGCAGTAGGAAAAAGTCCCAGCCACATCTGCCCCCGCCGGAAATCGAACCCGGACCTCCCGAATGCGAGTCTAGTGCTGTACCACTACTCTACCCAGCTCGGTATAATTTACGTTATAGTTGCTAAAGTTCTTTTTTAGAAACCGCGTAATATTGAAACAGCGTTAAGCGAGGTCTTACTGTATATATAAAAAATTTGTTTTTAATCACGTCAAAGAAATATAACTTCAAACGCACGTGATTAAGTACATGTACCTACTTTTTTATTAATAAATTTTATGTTTGAAAATAAAGTTTGAACAACCCTGAATTTAATGCAGGAAGTTGGTAGAGACTTATTAGGTTTCTTTCTTTCGTTCCTTCGTCGTCCGTTCGTCAATCTTATAAGCGTGCTATAAAAAACAGAAAGCTCACACAGCGTGTCGCACGTACCACGGTACTGCCTCAGTATTGCCGATGAAACGGGTCGTAGTCGCGTCAATTTGTCAACTCAAGACTAGTGTAATGTTGCCAGGTCTTGGAAAACTTCTCCAGATCTAGGAATTTCCGACTGGTTTGAGGAAAAGACAAATTACAATTGAAGGGGCCAAATGCCAAACAAAGCCAAAAAAATTTAAATATTTAGTCGAAACCAAGTCACAAAATATAACGACAAAGTAAAATCCACAACTTTGTTGACAAGGTTTTTGCACTGCCAACACCGTTTTTTTCCATTATTTTTTACAATGACAGCCTCGTACTGCGCAGAGCCAAACTATTAGAATTTTGAGTGCATAGAGCTACAGCCCTGTCGGAGCTATATATCTCTGCCTGTCGATCTGCAGCAGTTTCTTCTGTGTGTTTATTTTGTTTAAAGCAAACGAGATCGACGCTCCATTTTATATACACAAATATTGATAAATGATTATATTATTTATTGGAAATACAGACGGACATTCGATCTATCGAATTATTGTAAAAAAATATTTGATGTTTATATTTTATATTTTCGATATATATATTACAGACCATACCTTTTTGTGAAATTCTACCTGAGCTTATATTTGGTCGAAATATCGAAGATTTTAAGAATATTATGCACACATAGAATGCATCTTTCAATAATCAAGCAAAGTACAAAATATGCCGAATTTTAAACACAGTTACATTTTTACATAAAGCTGGTTTCTGTAAATCGCAACATTGATAAAACAAAAGTCTGCAATTTAATTTTTATGTAGTTATACTTCTTTTGGCGCGATAACAGTAAAATTTTAGCAGGCAACGGAAGTTGCGCGCGCACAGCTAATATGACAATATGACGTTGGCTGCGCTAACGAAAATTCGAAAGTATGTAGTTGCACATAAGAGATCCAAACTGAATTAACAGATGGACGAAATAGATTTTCTGCCATCTGGAAACTATATAATAATACACGATACGACTATAGCCTTTGATTAGAACCAATACTCATTTTAAGTGTCACCCAGCGAAAAAAAAGTAAAAACCAAAATTAAATTTTGAATGTGTTTTAAAATATTTGAGGTTAATTTTTTGTGTTATTCTTAAGCTTTATGAAGATTGTATTTCAATAAAATTATATTAAAAACTAGGTTTTAATCACGCCAAAGAAGTATAACTTCAAACGCATCTACTTTTTTTCTTTTAAATTCAAACTTCTTTTAAGTTTCTGACAGTATTAAATTCTATTAAATTTCGCGTTATATAACAATACGCTCTTTAACAGGATATGTATCAGCAGCTCTAACGTGATTAGTGATTCGGGAGAGTTAATTCCTGCAGTCAAAGGAATGTTAAAAGGGTACTTTCCATGAAACAATATTATATAATAATGTGTCAGCAGGATATTTATCGTACCCACTTCCTCCACTGACGGTATTTAAAGTAATAAGTTGTGGAACCTTTTTATGAGACCAAATCACGGCATAAATATTTTATCTACACATGCATACGTCACGTGTCTTAGACAGGGTGTGTCAGAAATGAGATTGTTTCGTAATTGGAACACCAAAAACTGATATTTGATTTTTAATTGTTTTCATAATTAACAAAAATAAGCGTTAGTTTATTGATGTTGATTGGTTGACGAGATCTAGGAATCATTCCTAACAGGGATGGTACCGCCCCCTAGGGGGAGCTAGAGCCTTCCATAGCAATAGTAGCGGATTCAGAGGCCAGTTGGGGTGGGGTATAATTATTATTGATAATTATTATTACTTTGTTGCCAAAATAAAATCTACTTGAGAAGATATAAATCGGTATATATTATTTCTCAAAGGTGTTTTTTTTTGTGGACATGAAATATCTCCCTTAATAGTGTATCAAAATTAATGTTTGATACGCCATTTTGGAGATTATTTTTCTCTCTAATAACGAAAAATAAGACAGTTAATATCTTAAAATAACATTTTCATTAAAAAATTACACTTTAAAAATTTTAACAATTTTATTACAGAAAATAACATTCAGAAAAGACAAATGTCATCTAGTGCAATCTGTTTATTTTAAAAGTTGTTGGTAATATTAAGTGACGTAGTGGCTCCGAATAGAATAGAATAAAAATTATTTCCACCCTATTATATTACGTAAGTGACCACTAATGGTGCGAACTATTCGCACGGATCCGCTAATTATTAATACATTTTTTTTTAAACAAATTTTTGTCAAATGGTGAAGTCGAAAACTGACAAAAAATGAGTGTTTGTGTGCAATTTATTGGGATTTTAGTGTAGTATTATGTGCACAGTTAAGATAGCTTTGAAACAAACTGTTAGTGCCCCGGGGGGGCAAAGATCAATCTTATATTTAAACGTCACGAAATTGACATGTACAAAGTGAGTTTATTATTGAACTTGGCCCAATGTATTTTTTTCACCTTGCCTTACAAGCCTGCTGTATTGCTCTGATGGTAAATATATGATTTGAAAATTCTTAACTCTGAAAAGTGATATGAAATGTTCTCGTCGTATTATTTGAAAATTGAAGCTTATACTTTGTTATTCGATGTATTGCAAAGCTTGTGAAAAGAATATAGACTCAAATAAAAAAAATATAAAAACATTTCTGGGAAATTTTATTATAAATAAAATGGAAAATTATATTTATTTTATATAAAAAATTCCACAAATCTTAATTTATATCATATCTCATTTTGTTCGAGTATATGTTTTAGTATTAAATACCCATGGGTAACGACTTTGGACACAAACAATAAGATTTTAGCTGACTGGACAAGGCTATTTAAAAAATATTGACATTTGCCCTAATACAAAAAATAATATATAATGCGATATTGCGGGTATTATCTACTAGGAAATATTTATGTCATTTGTTTTTCATTTCCATAGTGACTTATGGTTTCACAGGTAAATAATAACCAAAACATACGTCTTATTTCTATTTGACATGTCAATTTATTCAGTAGACTTTGATGACCTCAGCTGTTGGGCGTCTATAATCTCCAATCTCTCTCTCAATTTATTCAGAATAAAAGAGCAACGGAAAATACACCAAACATGCATGTTTTTTCTTCCCTTCATATGTATCTCCGAAAGTATTAAATGTAATTTTTTTTTAAGAATCAGGCATATGTAGAGACTTGTAAACATTATAGAAAAAACTATAGAAAATGATATTTTCGGTGCCAAAACAGAAAAAAAAAATTAAAGACACATTTTTTTATAAATTTTGACACAAACTAGTTTTCCTGTAACGTCTATTAATTTCTCTAGATGCTTGACTTTTTTTCAAAATTTTAGACTTATTTTCGGAGACTAGAATGTTGTGTTTAAAAAGAATGTACCAGATTATTTTTTTTACTGTAAAATAGTGTCTCACGTTAAGCGAATGGTTTTTTCCTGATCTTTTTTTATATTTCTTGTTTCTTTAAGGTAGTTGTCGTGGTTAAGGCACACCGTCAGAAAATTCTTAATTTTTGTATACTTATCAAGGACATGATAATACAATTACCCTGAAAATTTGAAGTCGACGGACTATATATAATTCGAGATAAATTCAATTAAAAATTGGATAATTAAGATTGATTCTATACGATCTCTGTAGTTCTGAACCAGTTTCTTATTTATAAAAAAAGAACTAACTGTCAGAAACTTTCCAAAAACTGACAGTCTTTCAATGCATTTGTTATGAGTTTAAAAAAAATAAGAAAACGGTTTAAAGTTCAACAATTTATAGAAAAGTATACATGCATTTGAATACTGTATGGGTTACGTTTCCACGGGTACAGTCTTGCGTACAAATTATGGATCACTTAGCTACAAGCTAGTATACTTTTGTGGAGCACATAATCTATAACTTTTTGACAATATTGTACCACGACAACTACCTTAAGTGTATATTTTTTTATATAATGTATTTTTAATGTTACCGCTTGTAACTTTCCTTTGTTTATGTTTTTTATTTTATTTTTTATTGTTTACTTACGTATTGTTTAAAAGAGGAACTTAATTAGCCGTGAGGCTTTGTTTTTGCTCTCAAGCAGGTCTCTGCGAAAGTATTAGATCTAAAATTTCGAAAAAATCAAACATAAAATTACTAGTAAAGAATACGACAAAGAAGAAATGATCTCTGCCAAAGAATACAGAAAATAATTCAGTTATTTCAAAAATATTCTTGTGTTCTTTTTCTGTTACACTAGCGTTGAACAATTACTGTTTGCCTGCAGTTAGTCAGTTATTAATGTACGTACATATTATTAGGGTCCTAGCGTTGACCTTGCGGAACTTACTAATCTCTGTTATGTCAGGCATTGACAACTTTACCAAATAAAGATTTGCAAACAAAGATTTATATTGTTAAGATTAGACTAAATCAGAGGAAATTGTGAGCAAAAATCATCATTTTTTTATGTGCTCCCCTCTGAGATCAAAATTCAAAAATCGGGTAACGTTAGAATCAAATAGACCCTGAGACGAATCACCAAAACAGTTTTTTTTAATCGGTTAAAGCGTAACAGATTCACAAACCCCTAAAAAGATAAATTAAAAATGTTCATCTTTGAAACAGTTTACTCTATAAAACCATATTGATTTTTTAAAATAATGTTCGTATTTCCATTTATATTTCAAGACTATTTATAAATGTATCCAAACTGTAGATGTTGCCCACTCCTGCCATTCACAAACATAACACGAAAGCGTGGCTTTCACTAGAACATTTGACAAATTAAAATATAGGTCAAAGGGACGTTGGTCGTAGCTCAGATTTAATTACTATATGCATATAATAAAAACACTGGTCGCAATGCAAAGCCCTGTTGACAAAATAGCATAGAAAAAAATTAATTTACGTGTTCCTTCCTAAGTTGTGTGATTTAAATAAGGAATAATTCAAGATAAATTTGTGATGTTTTGATATTACAACCATCATTTGATAAATATAATTACTTTTTCTATCTATAATTACTCCTTCTACGGCAAAATCTTCTTTAGTAAAGAGGGCGTCACAAACTATTTTCACAGCATTTGCAGTAAAACTATTTACCCTTCTGATAGCAGACAACCACCTATTTTTTAATAATGCGTTTAACGTCCGTTTCTCGACTTTATGTCATAACAGACGCCATTCGCACCATTACTATTTTCCGTCTACCACACTTCCCGTTATTTTTCTACATTTTTAAAACTTCAACTTATGTAATAGCAATGGGCGAATGAAGGAATTATAGGAAATTAGGATAAGGTCGGTAATTTTTGAACTAGGAGTTTGATAGGTAATCGGCCATGGCCTCAAATAAGGAACCATCTCGATATTTATCTGGAATTAATTGAGGGAAACCATGGAGAACCTCAATCAAGATGGCCGGTACAGGAATTACCGTTTCTTGGCGAGAGGCAGTAGGAAAAAGTCCCAGCCACATCTGCCCCCGCCGGGATTCGAACCCAGACCTCCCGAATGCGAGTCTAGTGCTGTCACCACTACTCTACCCAGCCCTGTCCTTTGGACATATAAAACCTCTATAATTTGAACATTGAGTACATCAATGATTTATTATTTGAAATATACTTATTTTGCACACACCGCTATTTTCACTGACTGAGGTCGTTATATATCTGGCGCCGCTAGCGGTAATGTTTGGCAGTGCCCATCACTATTGATTAATTCTTTTCTCTTCTGAGATAATCGCGCGCACAAACATACTATTCGACCGACATCAATAGTGTATGTGTCGAATTGCTATACACAGACACTAATAATAACAACGGCCGGACCACAAAACTGTGGCCAGTTTGCTTTGTTTTCATCATTTATTTTAATTTTAGTACATGCTGCCTGTGCTGCCTTAATGCCTTGTCCTACTGTGATGGGCAAAGCAGTTACTCGTATGCTTTAGTATTTCAGTTTTAACTATCGCTATCTATTTACTAACAGTAACCTTTTTTTGTGTTGACCATGGTTTGAGTCCTAAGTTAGTCCGAAATACTACTGCCAGAGCCCACGGTGAGAAAAATATTGATATATCTAATCCAAGTCTGTGTAATTCCTTAAAAAAATTTTGTTTAGTAAATGCGCGACTCCTTGGAATCAATTTAGGTATGAAGAAAAATCTGTCATTATTACTTAAAAGCAACCAGTTGGGCAGTAACAGTTATAAAATAGCAGTTTATTATTTTTAACGACACGGATGTACAGAAAACATTTTGACAGACTGCCGAGTATTCATTAAATGCAAATATTTGGAGAATTGTCATTTTTGTAGTAATTTAAAAAAAATCTAAAAGTCAAGATTCATTTTTAGTGTTTTTGGGTACATTGATTGACAGCTAGATGGAAAAATATAATTATAGATTTTTTTTTAGATATGTCAGTTTGTTGCATCATTCGAGAACGACTGGGTTTTGATAAAACTTGATCTATCGATATCCAAACTTATAGTAAAAAGTACTTTTTATCTGGCTGTGGTCAGACTAAAAAAATCGACATTAACACGAGCAAATCCGCAAATAAATATTACTTTAATTTAAGAAGTTGCTCCGATAATTAAAAATGGCATCATAATATTAAGAAGTTCTACCACTAATTACGAAGTTGCACCGCCAATACCTTGATTATTAAAAATATCATTATATTTATAAGCATAAATGTGTTTATCAACAAAAAAAATATTCCTTAGAAATATTTTATATTTCTTTGTTCAAAGAATTATCAAACTTCTTATTGCTGATCTTTACTAAAAATACAATCAATGTATTTTGAACAGAAACTGTTCTAGACGGCATTTGTTTAAATTATTTACGAAAGAAAGTTGTTTCCTGGTTGCAAATTCTTAAATTATTGGTTTACGCACAAAATAATAAAAAACCGACACATAATATTTTTTTATTAAAATTGAAATCTGAATAATACTGTCAGATTAGTGTAAACGACGGTAACGTTATCATCATAGATGACGACGCGTTATTTAAAATGTAAATCTGGTAGCCATTATGAAATATAATACACAGTAAAGCAAGTCTTTAATGGCAATAAAATTCTGATTAAATACACGTTTCAGCTACGCAATATAAATGTTAAGCACACACACAAAGTAGCTAATAAATATGACGCCGCTGGCCTAGCGAACCCCAAAACTTGTTACATTAAAATATTATTCATACCAGCACACAGTTCCGTGCGTAGCTCTCGTATAGCTCTTTCTTCGTCCCGTTTTGCAGATCCGTCATGGAGCTAGACGCGTAGATACTGACACCTCTGGGAAGGTCAACTTTGTCGGAATTATGGTTAAAATTGGGCTACATAGCTCCCGTGTAACTCCCCAGCACCATAGTATGTGAGCTATTTTACAATCCTTCAAACAATAATGAACATAATAGTTGTATTTTTAAAATAAAATTGTGTAGTGAAATTTGATTATCTTTATTTGGAGTGACAATAACCTATATTTATAAATATCAACAGTAATCAATAAAAAAATTATAGGTAGGTTTTCACGGCCAACGTTGTTCCAAATATTCTTGATTGCCGGACTTGTAGGCCGTGGTCCATTGTATTTCTGCCTGATGTTTCGTCTACAACTGCGGTAGATATTATCAACCACTAACTACGACCGAGCAGAGAACACTAACACGCTGAGCATAGAAGAAGAGAGAACACCAGTCATCAACATACTTGTCACTTACCTGTGTGCCATCAAGGACGACCCATCGCCTTTGATAATGTCTACCCACCGTTGTAGACGAAACGTCAGGTGGAAATATCAATGAACTATGATCTACAACCTTAAAAGATATCGTAGACTTTCTTTAGAAGTTTTAAAGAGGAACTATTCCATCATACATTAATTTCGTGTAACTTTAACTATTTACACAGCGCACGCCACGAAAGCTCTCAAAAAGGAAGTTTTTTCTGATTTCATTTAGAAATATCATCATACCGGTAGCTTATTTTCGCAAAACATAAAAGTATAGCCTAAAGTCTTTCTAGAATCCCCCTTTCTATTGGTGAAAACGGTATGAAAATCCGTACAGTAGTTTCTGAAATTAGCTCAGACAAACACCAAAAAACATTGCGGTGGGAAAAGATGCAAATATCGAGATAAAATATGCAATTTTCAAGCGAATTTTCCACGGAAACGCAGATTCAAGTCAGTAATCTACATCTCTAGAACAGGTGCAATAAAAACATTATATTATATTTTACATTATGTAGTAGTTGGTATGCCGTGGAGATTTGCGAACAAAAACACTGATTTAACTCTGAATATGCATGCTGTCATAATCAGATTATGAGGGCATACCTGTATTTAGTAAAGTATTAGTGTGTCACGGAAATGGATTACTGATCAAAAACGATACGTAATTTAAAATGCATCGGGTATAACATTACATTTTAAAAATGTATACCTCTAATGTATATATAATTTATTTTCTTATAATGAAGCGGATGTATATTGTACAGCTTCGAAGTATGGGGGATAGATAAAAGAAAATACCGTCAACTAAAGTGGTTTAATGGAGAAGGAGCTGTACACTGAAAAAATAAATTTAATCAGCGAACGCTCATTGAAAGAAATGCATTTAGTTTATGAAAAATTAATTGAGATAAAAATTGATTTCAATTCACTAAAAAAGAAGTTTTTTTAACAAAATATTAACTTCCTTCGAAAAAGTCACTAGAAAGAGGAAAATAATGAAATTTTGAGGTCGGCGCCAATTTAAAAAAAGTAGATATGTAAAAATTCTTAATAACTAACCTCAAAATTTCTTTATTTACGCTTTTTTAGTGATTTTTTGAAGGTTATTTTTTTTCAAAGTTTTCTATTTTTTACGTTTTAGTGGATTTAATTCGGCACATTATTTATAAAACGTCGTAATTGCTTTGTTTATAAATGTCAATATAGGTAGTGATGATATAATAATTATTTAAAGATTGTAAAATTTCGGTTCACAACTGGCGGATATATCATGAAACATACATAAAAAACTATTAAATCGATTTAAGTAAAATTTTCGTAGGATCATCCTGAGGGTATGCCCTATTAATTAAAAAATAGAATTATCAAAATCCGTTCACAAATGCTGGAGATATGAGGTAACATGCATACATATATATACAGTTTGTTTTTTAAAAGTCATTTATAAACGGATGAACCGATAGCCTTCTGAACAAAATGACGTCGTATTTTTGTTTACTCAATGTATTAAATATAAAAGTAATATGAAATTTTAGAAACGTTTTGTAATATTTGCAGTCAATTTTTTGTAAGTATTATTCTTAATATAATAGAAATCAGTATCACGGGTAATTGGAATATTAAAAAAAAATCAATTTAAGCACTCATTGATTGCGACGTTTCGTCTTTTCTTTAATTAAGACTTTTTCAAGCTCTAAAAAAATTTTTTACAAAAATTAACATTTATATAATAAAAAATATTAAACATTATGGATTAAATAATTTACTAAAAAGAAACAATGGTGTGACTAACCTCAATATGCTTAAATAATAGTAAAACTATGATATAATATGCAATTTGGCATTACAAAAAACAATTATAACAATTGAGAATTGTAGAAAATAATATGTTCTTTTTTTATATTTTATTTATATTATTTTCACAGTCAACTAAAAATTATAGTATGACAGTTGCTCAGTTTAACAAATTTTCCGTTAGAGGTCAGTACAATTCCCAAAATTATTATAACATATATCTGGAATTGAACTTTAAAGATGAATTATTCTTAATTTTTATGATGATTTTATTTCAATAAATTATTTGCAAGTATATTAAAAATTCATTTCTAATGACACCAAAGAAGTGTAACTTCAAACACGCGCTTTTTTAGCAGTACAGTGTTGTACCAACAATAGTGTCGTAACCGGGTTAGCATAATATAGCGATTATGCAGGTTAAAGTTTAATCGTATCAAAACTGAATCCAAAGTTGCATTAACTACACTTAATGTTGAACAACAAGCAGTGTCATCACCCGTTCAGTACAGTAAATACGTATGTTGTTAATGATGAGAGTAAAGTTTATACGATTCGCCATGCTAATTCATGTACCTGTGTAACTGAAATTAAACTTTTATTACGTCTATTACTGTACAAATTATAGACATGAATCTTTATTAACAGTTGTACCACGTCAAACGCGGTTAGGACACAGGAAAAATTGAAACTTTAAGGCTGCTGGAACACTCTGAATTTTGTTTGTGCTAAGACCCAAAAAATTGATCGAAATCTATCCAGTATTTTTGTGTGACGGCAGACCTCTATCATTTTTTTTATATAGATATAGTGCGCAAAATATAAAAGCTTTGGAAAACCGAGGCAACGATCGTGAATTTCCGGCTGGGAATAACACGAGTTCCGAAAATATAAACACAAAATCATAAAGTATCCTTCATAAATGCGGATCGTTAAAAATTCAGCAGGCACATTTAAAATGTAAATTAACAATCAATATAATATACACTCAAGAAATAACATTAATAAACCTACTAAAAAATGTGTATTCACCATCACAAAATACGTTTAGGCAAGATCAATTATTTAAGATTATTTTTGGTAACTTATTTATGGGTACTTATGCACGATTCAAAACACTTTCTCAAAAATAGTCTTAAACCGCGGAAAAAGTGTCTGGCTTTTTGCAAATATTTTTAAATATATCTAATGAAGTTGCTATAAAAATTTCAGCGTGAATCAATCACCTATTTTTTCATTTTTGAAAATTCAACTTTGAGACATTTTGGTTTAATGTTAACACCTCCAAAAATGTCTGCCTTATTTATTTAAAATCAACTTAACTTTCAAATTGTACTTGTTGACTTTTTAATCATACACTTTTTTTGGTACATATTTTTTTTAAACTATTCCTGTATGCGCAGTACCTGGCGTAGCCAGGTAGGACGGGCAAACATCTTATCTATTTTAAATTGTCATTTCTTTTCTTAATAAAAAGTTATTATTATTATTTTTATTATTGTATAAAATTTCTACCTGAATCTAACACTTGATGAAACGGATGTCATCAGGTCTTGGATTATTATCGCTGTTAGCTGGTCGCGGTATATTCTTTTGTCAATTAAAAAAGAGAACAGATGTGCAGTAATTTTAAAAAGTAGACACTAAAGTTAGTTTTCGGTCCTAAGTTATGATTCCGAGTTTATTAACGTAAACAAACATATCTTTATTATTAAAAGCGTTGTACATAACGCTGCGTGACTAACATATTCAAAATTTTAATTTAAGATAAACAAGGTGTATTGCTTAACTAAGCCCATTAGTGTAGCGTCTAAGGACGAACGGGCGAGCGCGGGGTATATGAAGATGCGATATTGACCGGGAGCGTTATGCCCTAACACGACTCTGTGCTTACTCGTTCTTCTTTGGGGCGTCGGTTCTTGTTTTGGATCTAGCGTACACAAAAAGGACAAATTTCATTATCTGAGTAGTCAAAACATAAAAAAAGACATATTAGGAAAAATCAGATCTTGAAATAAATCAGGTAAAAAGAATCAGGTCAAAAGACCAATCTGTACGTTTCAACACATTTATTCGTTATATTTATATTTATATTTATATTTATATTTATGTTTATATTTATATTTATAAATTGTAATTTATTATATCTATTTATGTCTGTTAAAACTAGATACCCGAGGAAGTCGGAATAATACCGACGAAACGTCGTATAACGAACAAATGTGTTGAAACGTACAGATTGGTCTTTTCACCTGATTCTTTTTACCCGATAAAAAAAGACTTCTGTGGATTTTTTTTATTGTGCAGAGCAAAAATATACCTATGCCTAGCGCTGGATTTACACTAGAAATAGCAAAATTTGGATCATGCGAAAAAAATCGCGTTATAGAATTTTTTTCGAGAAGTTTAATCGTGCTGAAAACATTCATAAACAAAACACGTTTTTTAACTTTTTTTAACTTCAAAAAAAAAGAGGAGGTTCTCAGTTCGTCGAAATCTTTTTTTTTTTATTTTTTATGTATGTTCACCGATTACTCAAAGACGCCTGAACCGATATGGAAAATTCTTTTTTTGTTTGAAAGGGTATATACATCCCAGGTGGTCCCATGATCATTAGGTCAGGATCTGATGATGGAACCATGGAGAAATCGTGTTATTCATAATTTTTTTTTTGGATCGATCACAATTTATTTGATGTGATCATTATTTTAGTTTAAATTGCGCGCTGCAAAATGCACAAATTGTCCAGTTTGCAAATCAAAAAGTCAGACGCGTTTGCCTTTAAAAAGATGTACATAATATGTCTCAATCGGTTTGTTTGGCAATTTATGATTTTTAATACGAAAAAGAATGTTTTTTGTATGTCATTATGCCGTTTATAATAAAAAGTTGTTCGACTATAAATGAATCATTTTATTTATTTGAAAATTGTACAATACCGCTTTAGGTAATGGAGCGGCATTTTTCACGGAGCCCCAGGGCGGCACTTAGGGTAAATCCGGCCCTGACCATAATTAGCGTTTCTGTTGAATGTAATTCTAGTAATCTTGGTGTAAGCGAAGCCATTAATTCACAATTGTTTGTGGAGTACCTCAAACCCGTTCCAACATCCAGACGACAGAGAAAGAACCGTACACAATATAGTACATACAGACAGATGCCGCGGGATCTTATCTGCCGGCTTTTCCTTTATCCCGCACCCCATTCCAGACGGTCGTCACCTTTCCGTACAAGGTCCGATCCTCTAGTAGCACCAGCGCCCGATGTCAGACGTTTACTACCGTCGAGCCCTTTTCTTTAATAAGGTGTATATTTGACGACGGCCTCTAAAAACGCGCGTATAGTTTCCGCTTCTTCTTCTCCTTCGTCTTTTACTTATTCTCTCTTTTAGAGAGCCACTGCGAGACCTACGAACGCGAAATATATTTTTATTGGTCTAATATAAAAAAGTGTAAAGTATTATTTTTAGATACAATTATATCGATTGCTAAAAGATGAAGCGATGAAAGCAGTGTTTCGTTTATTTTATATGATGCTTAAAGATCAAAGATACATTTTCTTCAGTAATTTAAACTAACAAAGATTAAATAATAGTTGAAGGCTTTATGTGAAAGACTTTTAAAAGGATTTCAATTTTCTTTTTATTGAATTATGCATGACGATTTTTTTATTAAATTCTTTCTATAGCTTAATATCTGGAACATTTACAGTAAAAAACTTCAAGGATTTATGAGTATTAGATAATAATGTCTGAATAATTTAATAACTGAAGTATTCTTTTGACATACTATCCGTCAAAGGAAAATCCAGATTTCTCTTCATTTGTATTTTATATGTAAATTAATTTCCAATTGCACTTATTAAATAGAGTACGGGAATTAAATACATAAATCAAGAAAAATGGAAGAAATTACAATCGTTAATAAAATGAAAATATTATTACTTATATATTTAATCAAAATGATACGCTTATTAGACTAAAAGGTTGTGACAAACAAGCAACAATGTAATTATGGCTAAAAGACCGCACACACTTATTCAGCACGAGCCACTACGACCAGCACGGCACGGACCAGAAAAGTGTGTTCGTGAAGGTACCAGTTATTTAACGTTAGACAGCCAGACATATGCTTTTTTCTTTCATGAAAATCAAAATTTTGCACGTTTATAAGATTTTCCCTAGGTAAACGAATCTTCTGAACAGCTGTGAATACACTGAGTACCTACTAAAAAAACTAACCACAAAACACTGACATTTTTTTCTAGACCTTATATCGTTCAAAAGTTCGAACCTCAATTTCTTCAAAACAAAAGTTGATCGTAAAAAAGTATTTTTACACTCTATGCTTACAATTCATTTCCGAACATGAATCTTAATTTTTTGCCTCCTGATGTAAACCATCCCCTATATATTACGTATATGAAAAAGTAAAAAGTGACAGAATTTAAAATTCAATCTAAGTTTTTTTTATTATTTATTAATTTTAAATTTGAATATTAAGTACAAAAAGGGTGACAGAATCCGACGGCAGCGAGTGTAAATATTTTAAAAGAGATTGCAGTATCATTACGTCAGTTTTTTCTCAGCAAGGGCTAATTAAAACTGGCTATTAACACAAATCCCCACCCTTCTTTATTCTCTCATTACCAACGCAAGACTTTATATTAGTATTATATAAAAATTAGCTTTAAATCTTCTTTTTAGGTTTAATTAAATCATCAAACGTACAATTATTCTTATTTTGTCTTGTTTGATTTTCTTTTTGCTGCGCTGATGAAGAAACTGCCTCTGAATATGTCTAAAAAAAAATTAATACACTAAGGAAAAAATAAAAAATGACTCATATTTTAAAGTCGTGTCATTATTACACATATTATTAAACAGTAATTTATATATCTAGAACGTAGTTATTATGTACGAGCTGCGACATTATGTAAAAACGAATGTCAGCGAGTTTTCAACAGTTGGATATATTAATTTCTTAAGTATACATGTTTTACCACCTGTATTTTGGAATATTTGTTATTATTATTAATCATTTTGATAATCAAAAATGTTTGAATTGAAAACCGGAACGCCACGCCGGAGCCATAATCAGGAACATGTGGCAATTACATGGCGCTCATTACTTTATCTTTGAAGTTGTTAAAATAGGATTAAAAGACACAAAAAGATGATATTAAAACAATTTGGAGTACTCTTTAGGGTTTAATTTTGCCGTCACCGGCATGATGATGTTAATATCAGATTATTCATTAGCCATTTTCAGTATTATTCACATCATTTCCTCTTGTGCTGTGTCATTGTGTTGTTAACAACTGAACAGCAATCTAAACAAAATAACAAAAGCGCAACGAGTTTGTTTACACAAAAGAGAATCAACCAGCCATATAATAATTCACCAATAAAGTACCAGGATTACAGCTTTCCTAGAAACATTCATACAAAACACAGTTTTCGCGATACGGCGCTAATCGTTACTGTTATAGTCTGAAGCGTGAAGTAGACGCAAAATCCGCGAGAATGATTATGGCAATCCACGGTTTGCTACGATCGTTACCAAAAAACTTGTGATTTAACTATTAAATAATACTAGCGGACCTGTGCGAATTAATCGCATCGTTAGTGGTCAGTTGCGTAATATAACAGGGTGGAAATAAATTGTATTCTGTATTCTATTCAGAGACTTCAGCGCCACTACATCACTTAATATTACCGACAACTGCTAAAATACACAGATTGCCACGAGGTGGCGACGTTTGTTTTTTCAGAATGTTATGTCCTGTATTGAAATTATTAAAGTTTTTAAACTGTATTTTTTTAATGAATACATTAATTTTAAGATATATTAATTTTTATATTAGAGAGAAAAATAATCTCCAGAATGAGGTATCAAACATCAATTTTGATACAGTATATTAAGGGAGATATTTCATATCGACAAAAAACCTATGAGAAATAATATAAACTAATGGTAAATCAACCTAAGAATCAGTGGATCTCTAGAATTCTTGTTCATTTTCGAATACAAATAATTTATATAAAAATGATTTGTCGGGAAAAAGGACTTTTTAAGTAAACACTTATTTGTTATTTACAGCGACGTTTCGTTCCTTGTTTGGAACTTTTTCAAGCTTTAATAACTGTAATTAAATTTTTAAAAATACAATTTATAAATTTACAGTTGAAATATAAAATAATAATTATACACACCTATTAAATGTTTTGATGAAGTAGATATAAAAGTTAAAATACACATGTAAATATAAATTTGAGTTAAACACTTATTAATAAAAAGTTTATAATAATTTTATTAATAATTGTTTAACTCAAATTTTTATTTACATGTGTATTTTAACTTTTATATCTACTTAATCAAAACATTTAATAGGTGTGTATAATTATTATTTGATATTTTATATTTCAATTGTAAATTTATAAATTGTATTTTTAAAAAATTAATTACAGTTATTAAACTTGAAAAAGTTCCAAACAAGGAACGAAACGTCGCTGTAAAAAACAAATAAGTGTTTACTTAAAAAGTCCTTTTTCCCGACAAATCATGTTTATATTAATTACCAAGGACAAAAAAGAAATAAAGACAAATAATTTATCAGCAGTAATAATAATAATACTTTATATATATAAAAGTTTGACAAACAATGTAAATAAGAATAAGAGCTCGAACAATTTCGATTTATTCAGCTAGCAGGTATTTGTCTATCTCTGTGCAAAGTAACTTCAACGCTGTTGTTAGAACAGTATGTACTATGTACACAAACAGATCTACATAATATGCCTACATCGTTCAATGTAAGAACAAACTTAACATCATGACCATCAAACCTCGGGAAGTCGCCAGTTTTAAAAGAATATGTACAAAATGTATAAAACTGATCCATAAATAGCTGAAGTTCAAGAAATAGAACCCAAAAATATAAAATAATCTAGGGCGCCTGTCAAAAAGAAATGAAATCCCACCAAAAACACAACAATTATAGCAGACAAAAGCTATTATACCAAATTAATTCAGCTGGTTCGTAGCTACAAGCGTATGTAAAATATCTACTAATATGAAATAATTTGCCAATATTAAATTGTCGTTTTCCGCATTGAAACAGTCCTAACGAAACAGAAAAATTATGTGACTTAGGACCGTATTAATAATGGAAAGTTCATCTTTGATTCATTCAAGAGCCCCCGCTACTGTGAGAGTTAATGTCTAGCTATAGCTAAAAATAATTGGTTCTCGCATGTAGTGAATTGAGTGTTGTAAATCGCTATATTATGAAGGATTAAAATGTTGAATTGTGTGCACCGTAGAGTAATAATTACTCTACGGTGCACACAATTCAACATTGTTGTAGCACTATATTAGAAAAATTTATTATTCCAACACGTCACCGTCGGGATTTAAATCCGAATCTTTCCACTTTCGCGGCGGAATGAGTTAATCATTCCGCCGCGAAAGTGGAAAGATTCGGGTTTAAATCCCGACGGTGACGTGTTGGAATAATAAATTTTTCTAATATAGTGCTACAACAATGAATGTTTCTTAACAATTATAGCAGACAAAAGCTATTATACCAAACAAAAACAGAAGTTCATAATAATTTCACTGTTAAAAAATTATGACAAACTGCAAAAAAAATGTATCGAATTATAGCAGGTGCGAACCGTCGTGAGCACTGCAAACCACTTTTTAAAAAACTGCAAATACTAACATTGCAAGATCAATATATATTAGAATGTGCATGTTTTGTAAAAAGTAACACACACATGTTTGATGATAATATGAAAACACATCATCATCAAACACGAAATCAAAGCGATCTGAAAACATGCAAAACAAATCTAAGCGTTGCTCGCGACGGCGTTCGCAATGCTATGATTCGGATCTATAATAAAGTACCGGAAAATCTAAAAAGCTTAAACAGTACTAACTTTAAAAAATCATTTAAAGATGTTTTATTAAATTCGAATTTTTATCGTGTTGAACAATTTTTATAACTTTTATGTACTATTGACGCAATTTATATTCTTATAAGAATGTCTAAATAAAGACCGCATTATTATTATTATTATTATAGTAGAGCCAAGCCGCTATCTGAGTTCCGATTTGTACTCTACATCTTGATCAAAAAGTTTGGCTTGGCCGTTTCGTGATTGTCACACAAACTATTCCTTATGAAGTTAAATATTATGTTACGTAATAGTTTCACGAACATTAAACGGTCAAACCATACTTTTTGATCAAGATGTAGAATACAAATCGGAGCTTTAGATAGTGGCTTGGCTCTACTAGAGATCTCATAGTTTTTTAACAGTGAAAGCATTATGAAGTTGTAAATCTTGGCAATCAATTTCACATGAAATGTTTTTGGTGGGATAATTATTGCAACTTAAAGTAACTCTACTGGTACTTATATATAAATACGTTTCAATATTGAAATGACGAGGTTCCGTTGCCTTTACAGTTTATAATCCAAGTGTTTTCCCGTGGAATTGGTTGGGATTTGTAAATAAGTAATAAATGTATACAAAACTCTAATTCCCAATGAAAATTATTGTTTCTGTGAGTTTGAGGAGAACGGCAAGCAAAAGGAAACTTTATTTTCTCTACTTTAGAAACCACAACAGGACTTTATAATAAAAACTAGAAGTAATTCATCTTTAAAGTTCAATTCCAGATATATGTTATAATAGAAAACAGTATCACGGGTAATTGGAATAATGAAATTAAATCAATTTAAACACTCATTGATTTTTGTTTTTTGTAATGCCAAATTGCATATTATATCATAGTTTTACTATCATTTAAGCATATTGAGAGCTTGAAAAAGTCTTAATTAAAGAAAAGACGAAACGTTGCAATCAATGAGTGTTTAAATTTATTTATTTTCATTATTCCAATTACCCGTGATACTGTTTTCTACTAAAAGTAATGTTGGCATTTTTTTTTAAAGTTTTAGTGTTTCGACATCTAAGGTCATCATCTATGGTATAGTTTACAACAATTTTTTTAATTGACTAGAATTTATTATTTATTGCATTGAAAGTTGTTTCGAATCTGAGAAATATAATGTACAATATACGTTAAACTAAGTTTTAAAGTTTTTTTAAATCATAAAATCCTTAAAGTTACGCCACTGAAGACATTGTAAAGCGAGGTCTTTCGTATATATGATTATCGGTCCTAGATTCAAAGGTCAATAAAGCTGATGTTACACTATACATGTGACCTATAGGACTTCGCCCCCACACCCCCGGCAGTATCACTTTGGTTTAGAGGCGTTCACTCCGTCCGTTGCTTGCAGGACAGTGTGTTCAGATAATTGTATCTGTGTAAACGACGTCTCCTGCGTCTGTGCGAGAGAGACCCCTCTATTGATGAGGTGGCTCTCTTTTTATGCACATTGTTTTACTGTCAGCTCGTCAGGACTAATTAAATGGCCGATTTTAAACCTAATGTGGAGATCGAATTTTCTAGATAAGTATGTCAAACAAGAACAACTTAGGTCATTAGCGTTATGCCAAACAATTTAAATAGTTTCTGCTTTAGTATAACTTCATGAAAAAATGATTTTGTGGATGTGTCAATGTAAAATTCATTTTATTAAAAAAATATTTAAAATTTTTTTTGACACCAAAATTGCAGGAAAAAAGACATGTCGTGGCATCAGGAGAGAGTTTCCCAATATTTGTTCGTGACGATTGTCGATTGTTGTTAATCCGTCCATCTGTTTAAAATAATATTTTTAAATTATGTAAGTGTCCAATCGATGTATAAGTTCAAAATCCTACAAACTTGATTTAAAAATAGCTGGAAAACTTATTTTGATGTAAAGATACACGTATTATCTAATTACTACTATTCTAATACTATCACTAAACTGGTGTGTTCGCCACTAATAAATTATCTCAAAAAGTCCGCAATTTAAATCCCTATCCAATTGCTAGAAGTAAGCGTGGCATAATCTCAATCTCTCGAATTAAGATTCAGGTTAAAAAGAGCAGACTTGCAGCACGTAGAGAAGGAAAAAGGAAAGCAGGAAGTAGCGACGTTAGCAGGCGGTGGACCGTTACGGGACAACACTGCCCGGCATATAGAAAAGATTAGATCGTAACAGCTTAGACAGCCTACTAAAAAATCTATGACAAACATACATTATTCCCCCCGTGTTTTTAAGTTTAGACGAATGATTCCTCAGACTTTAAAATATGCTCTCGGAAAATTTTGAACTGTGGTCGCAAAATTCATTTTAATACTGTTTTTATTAGCTGCGATTAAGCATTAAGTTTCACAAAATTTTGCTTGCTGCTTAAAAATGTTTTTGCCCTAGAAATTGATTTAAAAAAATGTGTTTTTCGTCAATATTTCTTTACAGCACGTCACGAGATTTCGAAATAATTAATATTTTGATATTTCTTTACAAGCTTGTGTTAAAAATTTGTCTTGCTCAATAATTTTTTCATGTTTAGTTTTTCCTGTACAAAAGTCTCTGTAAAATTTATCTGATTTTAAATCGTTTATTTAAATCAAATAAACAGTGAATACTTGGATAAACGTTATATGTGAAGAATAGTACATATTTTTAGTCTATTTTGAAGCATTAATATCTAAGATTGAATAAGATTTTTCATAGAATTTAGAGATTTCCGAAACTAAGTGGATTTAAAACTGCTGAAAAAGGGGACATATTGAACAGCTGGTAAACATTCACCTCAACTAATTTTAAACACAGCTTCGTTGACATACTTATCAACATGGCATCATATTTTAATCACATCAATAAATTATAATAACAACTAAACGGTTAGAAATGTCAATTACCTCTACAATTTTTCTCCGACGTTTAGAGATTGTTATTGGAGTGTTGACGTTACGAGCCACGCTTTGACATTCTTGTCAATTTATTGACTCAAAATTGAAATAAGCTAGGACATTAAATTAGATTAGACAAGAAAAGAGGGCGAGAGGATTTTATTCCTCGTCAACACCGCGACCTTGATAGATCTATTGTGTAGCCCTGACTCATTTATATCTCTATGAGATTAAGGCTTTTGATAAAGGCGAGAATTGCTTTAAGATCTGTGTCCCATACCTGATCAGGTGTTGGGAATGGATTATTGAGGTGACGGAGTCTTCGCCTCATGACTGCTTCACATTTACAAAGCAGATGCTCCGATGTTTCAGGAGCCTCCAGACAGAGGCGACATGACTCGATGTCTATTACGCCAATTTTTTAAGGTGATACCTCAAAGGGCAGTGACCTGAAAAGAGCCCTGCTATTATTCTGAGTTCATATTTCTTTAAGAGTAGAATTTTGTCTGCTTTGTCATTATTAGGTTTAATGAAGATCTTCGCTTGACGAAGACCTTGGGAGCTTTCCCAGAACAGGGAATATTGTTTATTTTCCCATGTGGCAAGAGCCGTTCTAAGGTAACATTTTGATGTACCACAGTAGGGCTCCGGTCCTAGCTAGGACACAGTTTTCATCATATTTTGTGCAATGAAATAAATGTTAAAATGTCTTTCAGTTATAAGTTTATTTATGCATTTATCACACACTGTTGCAAATTTGTTAAACGTGGAAAATCTAACTTGTTAAAAAATTATCTACGTCTGTATGATTTGTATAAAAGAACATACACACATACAAACTTACATACAATAGAATGGAGAACAAGGGTGTAGCATTTTCTCATGGATTTGTTTTATGCAATGGAGAAGCCATTTGACCTGCTGTTAATCAGCCTTCGGTTAGCTGGCTAAGGCTTGTGATCGTACACGGACTAGTGACGTCGGTCGGCCAACCTACACTATGGCTACGCTAGAATAAGTATGAGTTGCCTTCACTCATAGTCTATAATACGTATGTGTGTAACTGGACCGAACTCAAGTGCAAATATCAGTAACTATATAGTTATTTATAAGCATGTTAACTATGAGCGTGGTAGAGTAGTAGTGAGAGCACTAGACCCGCACCCGGGAGGTACCGGGTTCGAATCCCGGCGGGACGAATGTGGCTGGAAGCTTTTTCTATTGCCTTTCGCCGAGAAACGCTAATTCCTGTACCAGCTATCTTGTTGTGGTGGTTTCATGGTTTCCGTCAATTAATTCCAGATAAATAACGAGATGGTTCCGTCTTTTCGTCACCATAGCCGATTACCTATCAAACTCCTAGTTCAAAAATTACTCATCTTATCCTAATTTCCCAACAATATTTACAAGCCTCTAAGTTCTAAACCAGAGAAGTGGTAAAAATATAAATTGAATTTTCAATTTATTATTAACAAATATAATTTAACAACACTAGCTTATGTAACTTGACTATTGATAGGCAGAAAAACTTAAATAAATAAATGTTCTTGAGTCCGATTCTGTTTATCAGCACAGGTCGAAGGTAGAATGTGTGTCGTTTTCCCGTATAATAAATGTGGCCATTTAGAAACTGGTTAAAAGAAATTTTCACGACCATTCAATTTGCTGGAACATTGTCCTGTCGAGAATACAGTCGCCTTGCCTATATAAGGACGCCATTCCTATTTATTATAATGATGTTATGTTTCATATACAACTAGCACATAGCACCAATGCAAAAGTTTTCCAATTCGATTTCCAACCTACGTGTTTTTTACTGTTCACCTGGTTTCGATTCCTATTTAAAAACAGACATAACTTGACTTTTTGTGTTCAAGGGCACCTGAATTTAACGCTCAAAAAATTTCAAACATGAGGAAATATATTTAGTGACATCTTTGACCGCGTCCACGGTCTCAGCTACCAGACTGCGGTTTTTATGTTTGAGAAATTACTTTAAGTAAAATCGTCACTAGCTCCCTCCTAACTATTAGGTTTTTGTAGTCAGTGAAATTTAAATTATTGACGTTAGTTTTAAATGAACTACACTCAGCTACACTGCACTACCCTACATTCTTATTCCGTGAACAAAACTAAGTATGTTCTTAGTACGCAAAAAAATATTTTTGGCGTATTTGACATGATGTTAAATTTCAGGAAAAAACGTTTAGGAAATGTGTTTTTATAACATATGTTATATTTAAAAAGTATTATTATACGAAATCTGAAATCTAAAGAAATAGTAAACTTATAAAATATATTAATAAATGTTATTTTACCATTTAAATGGCACCAAAAAGTACGATAAAGATTAACGTGACTAATTAATTACTATAGACAGCACACGTAACAGTTAAAACGGTTAAAATAGTTTTACGTATAACAAATAGTATAATAGAGTGTACGCTTTTATCTATAAAAGAAATAAAATATTAAAAGGTAATAAATTGTACAACGTTAAGTTTGAAGTATTTCTAAGATAATATTCCTGCTAGCTTACAAAAGCACGCAGGGCCTTTTATTATA
The DNA here is from genome assembly GCA_034508555.1 of Venustoraphidia nigricollis. Classification (NCBI taxonomy): domain Eukaryota; kingdom Metazoa; phylum Arthropoda; class Insecta; order Raphidioptera; family Raphidiidae; genus Venustoraphidia; species Venustoraphidia nigricollis. The sequence goes on from JAVRKA010000083.1 coordinate 1,206,917, forward strand.
CAGCACAGGGCTGTGTCATTCTTTTTCATAATCTTCAATGTGTCAAACGGCCACAGATCTTTCTTTTTTTATTTATCAACTACAAGTTGTCCGAGTCAGGGCTGTGCGAAAGAAAAATTGTACTGAAGCAAACGCGTATTGAGGAATGTTGCGGCACACCCAATTTTTTTTAATTAACTCCCCCCTTCGGAAGGAGATCATTAAATCTGGACTATGTATAGTATAACTTCGAAGAGCTTCGAGAGAGACCGGACTTAATGACCTCCTTACGAAGGGAGGAGGTAATTAAAAAATTGGGTGCGTCGCAACATTCGGAAGGTGACTTCTAATGCATTTTCAAAAGATATAGAGTATTTAGTTTACTTACATGACCTTGTAGTTTACGCTACACACTACAGAATGAATCTACATACATTCGATCTGGGACGCCAGTTTTGTACGTGGTCAAAATTATACAGCTCGCAAAACCGAATCTTCAGTTGAAACCCGCATTTCAGGTCGAAACTGAAACAGAAATTTCGGTCGATACAATTGACAATAATTAACAAACAACTGATAAGCTTATATTATTATACAGGATGAAAAAAGCCCGCTAGTTTGGAGTACTCTAAATTAGTTACTGAGCCAAACAAATCATCATATTTTGAGAAATGATTGTTATAAACAAAATTTTGCCTGTTATATGATGGTATAGTTTAACTATGAGGTTTAAAAAAAATATTTTTATTATCAGAACATTCTCTAAAAACTTAGCCTTACGTTTTCATTCATTCATATATAACAGAAGTTGAAAATAAATTTATAAATGCATAAAATATGTTTCCTCTCTAATTAAAATTACTAACAATAGTATCCTGGAAATTTAATATTATTTTCCTACAAATGGATTAGCTTTGTTCAACATTCATCAAAACATTGCTACATATTAAAATATGTAACTTCTATCAACAAAAATATACTAGATGTTTCATTTGCCGTATTATAAAACATAGTATTGCGGAATTTTTAAATTTTTAGCGCTATGTTTTTTTTTCTTGACTTATGTAAGATATGTAATTGGGTTGGCGCGAAATCTACTGGTAAAAGTTATTAGTGTATTTGTAATACGGGCGCAGACGCTATTGGCGTCGGTCGGATGGCGAGACCAAAATTCCTCGACATTTCATAGCCTACTGAACAATTTGGCACCATTTTTGAAAAAGTCTATGTATGCATGAATACCAGCGTACCGATTTTGGCGGGACGTCCCGATTTGTAGCCCAAAATTAAATGTTCCCCGCAGGACAGACTCAATCCCGCTTTTCAGGGATTACTCAACTGTCTAACTGCAAAGTAAACCAGACAGTTATTGTTATTAGTATATTAAAGCAACGTATTTTCATTAAAATACATTTTCTATGGCTAATATTTTGGCTATTTATTGTCATGTAAACTTAATTTCAAACTCAAATAAAAGGATAAGTATTTAAAAACTACTGTATAAATACGTTTTATTAGTATTTCGTCGAAAGAATCCCGCTTTAACGAGTTATGAGAAACAATACGGCCCAAAGACTAGAGTTGGATAACTCAGATCTGAACCGGTTCAAAGAGCCGCCTCCGACAGAAGATCCGTGAGAGCCGACTCATTTTTTTTGAGCCGACGGATCAACGGATCCGCATAACTCAGTGAAACAACACACAGAAGCACATTTTACACTTACGTATCAGTTCTTGCTTTGATGCATCTGTCAGCTCAAATGACTCATGCATCACATGTTTGGTTATGCATTCTTGATTCTATACAGGTCGTGATATGATTGACTGAACTAGGTAACTCAGTGGCAGACTGCAGTAACATATTCAGAACTCGGCTCTTTTTGAACCGGTTCAGTGAACCGGCTCACATACGGGATCCAGATGCAAAGATGCAGATCACTAAAAAGACCCGTTTTTCCCATCTCTACCAAAGACAATATTCTGTGGCGACCTTGTCTGAAGTTATAGCTACTAAAGATAATATGAAGACGCAAAAAAATGTTCAATGTTCATCGTTACATCCGATTGATCATTATAAAGACTGTATATTTTAATGGGCAAATGTAAGGTATATTTACCGTTTTATTGTTGAAGTTTGAAAAAGTTTCCTACGGAGTGCACCGTTTAGGTGTTGTATTCCTGGAACACCATTGCTTACAGGAATACAACAGGACAGCAGGAATAAGTTAATGTGGCACACGGCTGCTCTACATTCAAACCGTATTGTGTCGGGACTTCCCCTCGCGCCTACAAACACACTTCCACCTGTCTCGCTTTTCCATACACAAATCGTTACATCTTTTCTTTTTCGTTCCATCTTGTATATCTCGGGAGGACTATAATTTTCAACTCTTGCACAACTTTTTTTATATCTACAATCTGAGATTTGCAGAAAATGTATGTGCAGGGGTATGCTTTAGAAACTGCCATACGAGTAAAGTTTTTTTTTTGTAATTTTTAACACCCTTTAATTAGCTTCACCTGTATGTTTGTAACAGAATCTTTGAACGTGAAATTCACCCACTTCAAATTAAAACTTTGCACACTTATCAATGACTGATGACAATGCAATAATTTAATAATAATAATAATAATAATGCGTTTAACATCCGTTTCTCGACTTTATGTCATAACAGACGCCATTCGCACCATTACTATTTTCCATCTACCACACTTTCCGTTATTTTTCTACATTTTTTAAAAACTTCAACTTATATAATAGCAATGGGCGAATGAAGGAATTATAGGAAATTAGGATAAGGTAGGTAATTTTTGAACTAGGAGTTTGATAGGTAATCGGCCATGGCTTCAAATAAGGAACCATCTCGATATTTATCTGGAATTAATTGAGGGAAACCATGGAAAACCTCAATCAAGATGGCCGGGGCAGGAATTACCGTTTCTCGGCGAGAGGCAGCAGGAAAAAGTCCCAGCCACATATGCCCCCGCCGGGATTCGAACCCGGACCTCCTGAATGCGAGTCTAGTGCTGTCACCACTACTCTACTCAGCTCGGCTGCAATAATTTAATAAGTTTGTCCCATTATCTCGACCAGGATCACAGGATAAAAAAATATACGACTAAAAAATAAACAATAGTTCAAAAAACTAAAAAACGCGCTATAGCAAACCGAACTAAAAAGTAAAAAAAAAATATAATGAGTCTCACCCTCATAAGCTCACATAAGAAGTTTAACTTCTTTAGTTTTTAATATTATAACTAACGGTGAAATTATTACACATTTTGTGAGGGCACTTTGATGTTTATGTCATGTAAAAATTCTCACATGGACAGATCGTCACATTCATACCATAGTTTTATTTTAGATACTATAATCTACAGAAAAACATATTCAATATGAATTGTCTGTAATATATCAACATCACAACCTCACATTATGTGACGTTTCAGCATATACTTGTATTTAAAAAATGTTTAATCCAAAAGTTGATCTGATATCTGAAAATAGAGAATATATTTAATATTTTCCTTTCTGAATTTACATGAAATATATATTATGAGTTCCTACCGTTTGTACGTCAAATTACAGAAATTATTTTGTACTTCAATCGTTCGTAATTTTAAACGTCAGATTCAAGCCGTTCATCCCTGCCTTACTATTTTGCGAATCAAAATGCAACACACTATAAACTTTTGTCCTTGTCAGTTTCATGTAATTTACAAGACAAACTAACTTCCCCTTTATTTGTTTCATGCTACTTCTCGATTTTTTACATTTTTCAAACAGATACGTCGCTAAAGAAGTTAAACTTCAAAAATAATTTTTAATTTATATTATAACACTCTTTTTATTTGTTTTGATTCGTATTGCTGTCGGCCAACTTTTAAAACAAAATTCAACAAACGACAGTACGCTTTATCCCATTTAAACTATGCTTTAGCTATCAATATCGCGTTGCCCATCGAGTATCACATTCTAACAGGCAGCGTGAGTCGGTTTTAAGAGTTACCATTATATTTGTATGTCTTATAAAATTTTCCAACTTTCTACTCAATTTATAATTTATAGGAAAAGTTTTAAGAACGTGTAACCAAGGTTTGGGAAAAGCGGCGGGGACGTGATTGGAAATGTTCTGAACTTACTTTGTGAAAATCTTGTTTATATTTATTTATATTATGTATACAAAATATCACTCAAACTACTCAACCAATACGCTTGCTCTATGCTTCTCAACTTTCTGTACAGTCTGTTCAATCCAAATATTATACCAACGTGCAAAAAAAATTCCAGACAATTGAACGACAGGACTATTACAATTTCAAACATATTGACATTTTGGGATATTATATAATAAATAAAATGAAATTTGTTTTAACGCATGCGGTGACGCGGGTAAAGGCTAGTAATAAATATTATGATATTTGTTATTTGTTTGCATGGTTACATAATATGGTATCACATGTAAAAAAAACCAACGCATGCCTTGCCAGCTAATTGTTTTTGCAGATTTTCAGAACAAAAAATTTAATTTCAATACGCTCATCAGTTTGACCGGTATCTTGTTCACAGACAAACGGACACACTGACTTTTTTCCAAAAATATGTGACGTTTGTCTATCTGCTTTATCATAATAATAATAATAATGCGTTTAACGTCCGTTTCTAGACTTTATGTCATAACAGACGCCATTCGCACCATTACTATTTTCCATTTACCGCCTCCCGTTATTTTCTACATTTTTTAAAAACTTCAACTTATATAATAGCAATGGGCGAACGAAGGAATTATAGGAAATTAGGATAAGGTAGGTAATTTCTGAACTAGGAGTTTGATAGATAATCGGCTTTGGCCTCAAATAAGGAACCATCTCGATATTTATCTGGAATTAATTGAGGGAAACCATGGAAAACCTCAATCAAGATGTCCGGTACAGGAATTACCGTTTCTCGGCGAGAGGTAGTAGGAAAAAGTCTCAGTATCTACTTTATCATGCATACGACTTCCACTAATCCGACACTAGTTTTCGTGAGAGCGAATTAAGGAGAAAGTAGGTACCTACTGTAGATTATAATTAAGTGGCCTTTGGGCCCCTAGAGGCCCAACTCATGGGACATAACTTTTTTCATAACTTTAATTAAGAAAGGACTGACTATATCATATTATGTCCCATGTCTGGGTACACTAACATTGTCACGTAGTTTCATTTCGAAAAGCTGGTTTATTTACATCGTTTTTTCCGAGAAATTACAAATAATAAGTGTGTCGTAAAATTTTTAATTTTTTCATGTTTTGTCGCACTTTAATTTATTATAATTTTAGGTCTTGCATATTGTGCGCAAATTTATTTAAATGTTATCCTTGTTTATTCAATTTGTTCATTTTTTTGAACATATAAACTAAAAAACTTGAAAATTTGTAAATGGTTTAAAGATTTGTTTATCGAGACGTCATTGAACTACAAATTCAGACTTTTTGTACTTGCCCCGGTAATTAATTTTTAATTGATTCATTAGCAATTTCTATTTATAGCAGGATATTTTTAAAAGGTTCGTAAACATTCAATAATAATTGATGAACATTGTAAACCCTTTCCATTTAAATTATATATAAGCAAATGTTAAATTTGTCTTTAATATCATCATTACAGGATCACTCTCGGTCTGTCTATCACAGCTTATTTTTTCTGAGTCTACTGGACCAAAAAACTTGAAATTTGATACATGTATAGAGTTAAATGACCCAATTACGGACGGATGACGTAAAGAAACGAATTCCGATTTTGAAGGTTAATTTTCGAAGTCAAATAAGAAAATTAAAAAAATATTTTATTCAAGTGCATTATGTGACATATCAAATGAAAGAGCTCGTTATGAGAAATACAAATATTTTTTTTAATAATTTTAAAATGCGTACTTTAAAAGATATTAAAGAAAATATACGAAAATCAAGCATCCCCACCCCCCTAGCTCCGAAACTATTGAGCCTAAAATTTTGAAAAAAAAATAGGGAATATAGGATTTCACTCGTAGTTACTAGGAAAACCAGCGCAATGTTACGGAACCCTCTCCCCGCGAGTTCGACTCGCAATTGACCGGTTTTTATATAATCTGTCAATCACTTTGAAGTAGATTAAAAAAATGTTGAGGGACCTTATTGAAATCTGCATAGGAGCAGTTTAATCTTAGGCAACCAGGCTTACAGAGACATAGCCAAAATCAAGATATTATTCTGTATATAATGAGACATGTAGATTGTATAATGTATATATGGTGTTACCGATAAGACGCGTGGTTCTCAACTGCTTTTATGGAACAGAAGGAGATTGAAAGAAGGAGAAAATAAGAAATTAGTAAATCGTATATCGTCTTGGCGGGTCTATTGTAGCTCAGCAGGATATTTGTTGTCTGGGATTGGTTGTGCATCGCGGGTGACCCGCATTAAATTGACGCGTTCAGTTATCAGACTATATTGTCGTCGTAACATTCTGTCTTCGTTTCTAGAACATCACTCTGGACAAATAATTTAAGAGAATACTAAATTTTCATTCTCATTAGACAATGCTGGGTTACAGAAAGGATTGTCAAATAATTTGATTTGACAATGACCTTAGATTGTAAACACATATTTTTTCATAAGAAAAGCAGTGTAGAATTTTAATTCGATTCTATTCGAAAAATAATTGATCGATTGAAATGATATTACGTGTAATTTAACATAGTTTTTTGCATAATTTTTACTTCGAAACGACATTTTTCTACGTATTTTAATCAAAATTTGACATTTCTAGATCAAGCACTTGTTTTTGTGTGAATACAATCTAATGTTGTACATATGACAGGGAGTTGAATAGACTGCTCTTGCGTGTATAAAAACTGTAATTATATGGCCACAATCTAAAGTCGTTGTCAAATCCAATTTTTTGAAAATGTTTTGCGCAACCCAGCATAAATATTGTCGGTAGGATTTGCCACTGCGACCCAAGTTTTTTAGTGTATTTGCCATATGGCAACATACACTATTGGCATCGGTCGGATGGCGGGACCTAGGGGTCGGACCAAAATTTCTCGACGTCTTATAACCTCCTAAACACTTTGGCACCATTTTTAAAAATGTTTATATATATATGTATATATATATATATATATATATATATATATATATATATATATATATTTATATATATACGTATATATATATATATATATATATATATATATATATATATATATATATATATATGTGTGTGCGGGCAATAACTTTCGAAGGAGTTAATTGATTTCAACTAAATTTGGCCCACGTATTGAAATCCATCACCGCAAGAAGCCTATTTAAAATGGGTCTAATCGGGCCATTTTAAGGGTAGTTTTTAGGGGTTGAAAATTGTTTTTGGGCCCCAAAACACCGAAAAAATTCTCCGAATCGTTTCAAAATTGAAATTTTACCCTCTGGTAGTAACTTAAAAGTGTCCCTAAAATTTTAATAAAATCGGCCCGACAGGACCGGATTTACAAATTTTGTGAAAACACTAGTTTGCAAATAGTGAATTATTTACTGAAAGGTGTATATAATTTGGTATAGAGGTTCAATTGATAATATTATTTCAATTAAGAAAAAAAATGTTATTTTAAGGGGTGTATTAAGGAGTCAATTTTTTTATTGTGCCCAAAAACCAACTTAAGTTCGCATAATAAAGCCACACTGCCTGTATTAGCAAATACACTATATTGTCGGCAGGGTTTTGGCACTGCGACCAGGGTTTTTTTTATTTATGTTTAATAGTAACTTAACAATATATATTTTTTCGGTATTGAAAATAATTCTTGCACAGGTCCACCTATCAACGTTGTTCTTTATCATAATGTATTATCAATTTCAAATGAACCACCTTGTTCAAGCACGGTACCGTACTGTATATAGATAGTTTTTCTAATGGGTTTCGCGGACTCAATGTAGCAGGAAATTGTATTGGGTCTGTCGCCGCAACATGCCGCAGTGATACGATTGCCTCACGACAATTAGTTGTGCTTGATACAGTGTTGTTGCGGCTGATCTGATCCCCACGTAACATATACCCACCTCCACGTATGTGGAAATGTTTAGCGTGCACATAGCTATAGAGTGTTTCACGGAGAAAATTTTAACAATTGTAAAATATGCTCTTCGGAAAATTCTAACTGTGGTCGCAAAATTAATTTTATTACTGATTTTATTAACTGTGATTAAGCATTAAGCTTTATAAAATTTGGTTTGCTGCTTAAAAATTTCAAAAAACATGTATTTTTGCCCTAAAAAAACATGATATTCGACAATATTTCTTCACAACATGTTACGAGATTTCGAATTACAGGAAGTCAGGTTAATATTAAAAATGCAAACAAATTTAGCTAGCTCAATAATTTTTTTCAAATCTAATTTTTTCTGTACAAAAATTTGTGTAAGACTTAGGTATGCCAATTTTCTCGTTTCTATCTGATTTTAAATCGTTTATTTAGACAAAATAAACTGTAGGAACTTGATAAACAGTCATAGGGAAAGAATGGTACATATTACAAACTTATTAGTGTATTTGCCATATGGCAACATACACTATTGGCGTTGGTCGGATGGCGGGACCTAGGGGTCGGACCAAAATTTCTCGACGTTTCATAACCTCCTAAACACTTTGGTACCATTTTTAAAAATGTTTATATATATATGTATATATATATATATATATATATTTATATATATATATATATACGTATATATATATATATGTGTGCGGGCAATAACTTTCGAAAGAGTTAATTGATTTTAACGAAATTTGGCCCACGTGTTGAAATCCATCACCGCAAGAAGCCTATTTAAAATGGGCGTGATCGGGGCATTTTAAGGGTAGTTTTTAGGGGTTGAAAAATGTTTTTCGGCCCCAAAATATCGAAAAAATTCTCAGAATCGTTTCAAAATTGACATTTAACCTTTTAGTAGTAATTAAAAAGTGTCCCTAAAATTTTAATAAAATCAGCCAGACAGGACCGGACTTACAAATTTTTTGAAAACACTAATTTGCAGATAGTGAGTTATTTATTGAAGGGTGTCTCTAATTCGGTGTAGACGTTAGATTGATAATAATATTACAATTAAGAAAAAAAATGTTATTTTAAGGGGTGTATTAAGGGGTTAAATTTTTTATTTTGCCCAAAAACAAACTTAATTTCACATAATAAAAGTATAAAACCACACTCCCCTATACAAACAAATACACTATATTGTCGGCAGGGTTTTGGCACTGCGACCCGGGTTTTTGTTATTATTATTGTTATTATTAAAAGTGCTGATAAATTTGACTTGCTCAATATTTATTTTTTTTGTACAATAATTTGTTCGGTGATGGATTTCAACATGTGGACAAAATTTCGCTTAAAAAATGGTGCCAAGTTGCTTAGAATGATATGAAACGTCGAGATTTTGATCCGATGCCTGTAGTACCTATATGTGCCATTAAGGCAAATACACTAAAAATGTCCAATTTGAGAATCATCTGTATACAACAGTGGCACACATTATTTTGTACAAAACACAAGCAACGTGATTGAATTCAATGCGGACAGAGAGTAGACTTTTGCAACTAACTTCTTCAATTCCATTAACCAGTTTCCACCTATACCGAACTCTACCCTATCCCTTTGTACATATATTATGTGCCACCAGTGCCGTGCCAACTTGACAATGGGGTCATCCCGCGTCTCAAAAATGGATTATTTTGAGAAGTGTATAATATTCGTCATTCATAAGCAATTTTATTTTTTTTAATTGAACTAACCTTTATTTAAAAATGACATACCTACCTTAGAATAAATAATTGTGACTCTTGCAAGGAAAATTCCATTAATGAGAAAATTATGACAACACCCAGTATCTTTATATTTCATCTGTTGATATATGCACACCACAATAAATTCAATTATCTTTTGACAGAGGATGGCCATAACCATAATACTCGTTAAAAACCACATAAAAGTCCCTATGGCAAGCATTGATATTTACGTTTGGCCCATCGAATTTTGCAGCAACTCTATATAATAGACTACCTTGCAGCCTCAAGACTGATATAAATATTTTCATGAAAAATATAAAAAGTTTTTTACTGAACTGATAAAATATATATACTATATAGGTTTATTATTTTTTATTTTTTTATTTTTTTTTTGAAGACGCACAGCTACCGCGTCGTTACAAGTCTATTATCTAATTATTATTATAATCTAATTAAAGCTGCCAGTAAAGGTAACTATCATTGATACTCTTTTTAAAAAAAATTGTAAACTGACAGGTAAGTGCACTAAGCCACTGCATTCGGCATTACAAGACTGAAGAACCTCCCCCCACCTTTACAACAAAATGCTGACTCATTCCTCCCGTTTTCCGACAATGCATGCCCTATTCCCGACGGATGTATACCTCATTAACCTGACGTAATACTTGTTATATTGTTGTAAAGTGATATTTATTTCGTAATCACTTAACTTTTGATATTTCTTGACGTTCCAAGGGATCTTACAATGCTCTCTTTTGAATTATTATTTAGCTACATTTGCTAAAAAGTTGACGTGTCTAACTTTATTATTAGTAACAGGATGACTCATTTAGAAGTATCGATAGGTTTATACGGATTGCAGAAAGTATTGTCAAAAATTTTTATTTGACAAAGAACTTAGACTATAATTCAGAAGCAGGCTAATGTCATTGTGAAACTCTCTGTAATCTATTTTAAATCGTATTGTGGTATAAAAATTAAGAGTATTATCATCAATGTATTGATTATAAATAATATATGATGCACCATTACTTTGGTTAGTGATGGAAGTTGATTCAACGAAATTGTTAAATTAACTATTAATCGTTCGTCAACGAATCAGCTGTTTCTGTTTTTAGAATCACTAGTTAACGATTCAACTACTTCGACAAAACGTAAAGAATTCCTTCAACCTACAGATCTATTCTTCGTGTCCTCAAAAGCCATAGCTAGTTCAATTCTACCAGATATCGAATACACGAAGAAAAAATGTTTAACAAACAACCAGCAGCTTGATGTATTTGTTATTTAAAACCAACGAAATTAAAATAGTTTTTCACAACGGCCCGCTTAGCGTTTAAGGTTTCATTGACGCTAAAATCGTCACCGACCCACCACTAGTTTCGGTTGCATCGTTTTAAAATATCCTGTTTATAATCGAAGGTATATTTTCCAGTTGCTTTTATGGAATTTTCATTTTAAACTCTTGAGTTGCAGATGTTAATATAAAATATATAAAATTTTATGGTATATAAATATTATACGTAAGGAAAGCAGCTGCCACTGCATTTACCCAGCAGAAATCAGTCAATTATTGTATACCTCATTCGTTCTAAAGCAACATAATTTTTCAATAATTTTCTATTTTCTTTTGTAAAATAAGAAGCAACGTGCTGAACACATCAACAAATATTTATTCATATGGCTGTGTCATTCCAACTTATAATGTAAATACACCAGCTTCGTCTCATTTCTACAGAAGCATTATTTTAATGTTGTTAAAAAAACTAGAATATTTTTTATAAATTTAAAAATTAAAAAAGCATTAATAAAATGTGGTCTTAAAATTTTTGTTTGCGTTTTATTCTGAAACTTTATTTTTTGATGTTCAACTATTTTTTACATAAAAATGTAATAATTATTACTAGCGGACCCGTGTAAATTTTATTCTATTCTATTCAGAGACTTCACCGCCACTACGCCATTTAATATAACCGACAACTGTTAAAATAAACATATTGCCATCAGATGGCAACATTTGTCTTTTCTGAATGTTATTTTCAGTCGGTCAAGATAAACGATTTTATATATTTAGATATACCGAGCTGGGTAGAGTAGTAATTAATTTCAGATAAATATCGAGATGGTTCCTTATTTGAGGCCATGGCCGATTACCTATCAAACTCCTAATTCAAAAATTACCTACCTTTTCCTACTTTCCTATAATTCCTTCATTCGTCCGTTGCTATTACATAAGCTGAAGTTTAAAAAAAATGCAGAAAATAACTGGAACTGGTAAACGGAAAATAGTAATGGTGCGAATGGCGTCTGTTATGACAAACAGGCGTTAAACGCATTATTGTTATTATTATTTAGATAAACTTGAACATAGTTCTGGTTGAAATGGATAAAATAGTTGATTCGCCTGAAGTACATCACATAATCAGATGACACAACATTGTTCATCACCGTACTCGAACGCTGCAAGACACATAATCAATACTGATAATCTTTGATTCGTTTTAAGGATTTCCGCAGTTAAGCTTTTACCCCGTCTACTGCGCGAAGACTCGCATTTTCTCTTATTTTTCATGTTTTCTCTCCGTCTGTACTTTGTTATAGTTTTCTGTTCCACCCGCTCTCACAACGGACTGCACAGAGTTTAAATGTATTCGAAAAAGTTCAGCAGAGAAAAGGTTTTATTTTGACTTACGTAGTTGCATTGCAACTCAGAAGACGTATGTGTGTATTTATGTAAGTGGAAATAAGAGTTTTATCGAAAACTCGACAGTTCAGTTAGCTGTCTGCTTTGTGATCGTAAGGCTATAAGTTTCATTGTTATTAATCAATGGCTAATTTTTGAGAAAAGAATTGAGTATTTGAATAAAAAAAAAAACTATTTTTTTTTATTTTTTAAATAATATATCGTAAATAATATTGAAGAACGAAAAGAAAAAAAAATTGAGCCATAGGTAATTAATAACAAATTAATTAAAATGTATAAAACTTCATAAGATATAACGTGATTACAAAACGTACCAGGAATGTTTGTGACGTCAAAATGATAAAAGTTGTGTATTTGTGTATGGCTTTATAATACATACTATCAAAGTAACCATGGCAACCAGAACCATAAAAACATTTTGACGTCACAGAGGTTTTTGGCGCGTTATCGGATCTTAGCTTAAACATTATTTTTAAAACGAATATAACTCTTTCACTATGAAATTAAACAAAATAATAAAAGTAGTTTCGCTATAAAACTTGTATGTGATCTTTCCATTTATGTAAAAAAAAATAATTCAAAAACCCAATTCCGTCCTAGATTTTTAGTTTTTAGTGTAATTGCCATAATTTGACACAATAAACTTCAGATGGTGGGACCAAAGGGTCAAACCAAAATTTCTCGACTAGTTTGCGTATACAAATTTATTTATTGAACGGTGTTTCTTAACAATGATAACAGAACTGGCTATCCTACTATCTCAAAAACTTTTTTCTTCATAATATACTTAACTCAAAAAAGTATCCTGTTTCCGTATGCCTAAGACTGCAAATTATTATTTGATCTTGTTTCTATCTTAGTCGGGATTTTTGATTTTTTGATTTTACATTTTTATTGCCATCTTTTTAATATTAGATTTTTTAGTTTTAGGCGATTAGCATCTCCGGAAAACAATTTGCATCTGTTAAGTAAATAAATGAAAAATTACATTTCAACATATAAGTTGTATATAATTTGGAGAAAAAGAAAATTTCAAACCAGACTTTATGGCACCTAAAATCCGCCATTTTTATTTTTTTTATGTCACATAGGACACTTGGGTTGCCGAGATAAATCCAACGATACCTTAATTTTACAAATCTGCCCAGCCGCTTGGGTGATACGAGGTAATAAAGAATATTACATGTATATATATATATATATACGCGCAAAGAACTTAACCCTTCTTACCAGTCGGGTAAAAAGGGTCAATAGTATGATAAGACACAATCGAAAAGTGAAATTTTTCAAAACATATGCCGTTTTAAAAAATTTCTAATGCAAGAATCCGAAAGTGTTCACTGTATAGTAAAGAAAATTTCTTGGCACATAATGGAGGAAGATTGTATGTCGCGAAATTGTACAGAGACGAGAGGACCCTGATAAAACTAAGCAAAGCAATCTATCAAACGTTTCGTTTTTCACAAAATAAAATAAAACTGTGCCGTGTTTGCTACAATTGTACAAATAGAGCTCTGAACAAAAGTTTTAATAGAAATATTGTTTCAATTTTGTGTAAACACCTGAAGCAATACAAAAAAGTTATAATACCACAGTACAGTACAAAACCGTTATAACAAACATGGTCTCTAGCTCAAATGATTTTCAAATATTCATTTAAATTTCATGGTAAAATGGTCACATTTTTAGTTTTCTATTGATGTCGTAAATTCTATTAGGAATATAACTTGGTAGAATTTCAGAACGCAAATCAATTATTATTATTATATTATTAGTAACAGATTATACTGTTAAATCATGCAAAATTCAGAACCAGTAATAGAACATTTTTTAAATAATTTAAAAGATTTTAAATGAGCTATCATAGCACACAAAATGCACCGGCCAAGTTCTCGCACAGCACTAACAAGAACCATTTCGAGCCCTTCTATCTCCGAGACAGTTTCGTTACAGAAGCATTTTCGACAGCTGATTAACGAGTATGAATCAAGATGTAAAGGCTGTCGGAACGCTCTGAATTTAAGCAAAAAATAGGGCTTCAGCTGATAGCTGATTGTAGACTTATTCGTAAACATTTTGCAAAAATTCTTTCCCTATAAGGAAGATAAAGGACAAATCTAGGTCTCTGATGGACAACTTTTGCAATTTATGTACGATTTACTAAAAAAAAATTGGTATTAATTGTGCCAAAAAACACACGTTTTCAATGCCACACTACGACCTTATTCGTACTTATTTCACAAAATTATTCCATCACAAACCTAAAGCCACTCTTCCTTTTTCGGAAAAGTTTTTTTAAATCTTGTAAATATTTCCAAAAATTAGAGTAATCAACTGACAGCGGAACCCTTGCAACAGCATTTTTTAACCTCGTAGTGTGGCTTAAATTCAGAGCGTTCCGACAGTCGTAAGCCATCATAAAAAAATTAACACAAAAAAGATTTCTGTTCAAATAACAGACAAAATCTTTTCAGATTTTACGATTTCGCAAGTAGCCACCTTAGAAACCAATGTCTTCGGGTAAACATGTCATCTTTTTTTTCGCAATAGCGATGATTTAGACATTTAGTATCATACAGAGACAGGTTTAAACGGCGCTATCAATCTTCACACAAGACAGTCAGACAGGCATATATCTTTCATATTTCGTCACTCGTTCGTATTGTGTTACATCGACAACAGCTGGCAATTTGATATACCTGTATAGCACCGGTTACATTTCAATCGAATTTTTTCAAGTCACATAAATAAATTGATTCAATCATTCAATACGAATTACATTATCGGTTTATACTTTCTGCGGTTGACAATCAGAAAAAAAGATTGACATCAAAAACATACAAGCGGTTATTAAACTTATTTTCTTTACACCCGGTCGAAAGTAGAGTTGGGTAACTCAGATCTGAATCGGTTCAAAGAGCCGACTCCGACAGAAGATCCGTGAGAGCCGACTCACTTTTTTTTGAGCCGACGGATCAACGGATCCGCATAACTCAGTGAAACACTTAACACACAGAAGCACATTTTACACTTACGTATCAGTTCTCGCTTCGATGCATCTGTCAGCTCAAATGACTCATGCATCACATGTTTGGCTATGCATTCTTGAATCTATACAGGTCGTGATATGATTGACTGAACTAGGTAACTCAGTGGCAGACTGCAGTAATATATTCAGAACTCGGCTCTTTTTGAAGCGGTTCAGTGAGCCGGCTCACATACGGGATCCAGATGCAAAGATGCAGATCACTAAAAAGACCCATTTTTCCCATCTCTAGTCGAAAGTACCTTCGGTTTAGATTTTAAGGCAGAAAGCGTAACATTTATGCTTGCTCGAATGCTTAGTGCTTAATCACAGCTAATAAAACCAGTAACAAAATGAATTTTGCAACCACAATTCGAAATTTTCCAAGAGCATATTTTGCAATCCGAAGGATCACAAACTAGTTAACACGAGTAAAGATTTGAGGTTCCGTATTAAGCCAAACAACTCATTAGATGAACAAATTAGCATCTGTGTAAATGTGGTTTTGGCCCTCGTATTCTATGGGCGTTAATGTAAACTTGTGTTACTTAATTTTCGAAATTCGATCTGTCTTCGAAGGATCAAAGCAAGCAAACTGTCCGTAGTTTGTTATAGAGGGGAAATCGTCTCTAATATAAAATAGTTTAAATTCAAGGGCGTAGACGCACTAACTTAGACAAAATCTTAAGATAACGCGTCTCAAATAGAAACACTTTGACACCGTAACGACGACGTGTGTCGGGGCTGTAACAGGGACGCAAACGCACCGCAACGAAACTGCGATACAATGAGCCTAAAAAACACTTTTTTAGTGGACAGTAAGACCTCGCTTAACGCTGCTCCGCTTAAGGGGGTATTCTTATGTGAACGCATAAATTTTACTCTTTTTAGGGAATTTTTTTTTAGACGACAATAACATTCAATCATTTTAATTTTTTTATATGTTTTTATTTGTATCTTAAACTGTATAAAAAAATTTTTTTTTCTCTTATTTTACATTTTTTATATATCATTTTTTTTAAATTAAATTAGACACTAAAAAAAAGCAGGTCACTGGGCATGGTAATAGCGGCTGTTCATGTTGTCTGAAATAAAAAAATCGAATGGATCATTGTTCAGTAGGGATGTCGCTATCGTCCCTACTAAAATTAATCAATTTCATTAAAAAAAAATGGCGGACTGTAGAAAAAAAGTTTGTGTGTTTTGTTAATTTTTTTTGTTAAAAATCGTTTAAAAAAATAAGAAAATATTTTCGAAAATAAGCAATTTTAGTACGAACGATAACCGTTAATGAGTAGAAGAACATATATAAATTTCAAAGCAATCGGTTGAATACTTTTTTTTTAGGACTATGACAGTTTTAGAAAATAATGTTTCCAGAAAAATGCGCTTAAAGTTTCAAGAGCCAACAAGTCGCTTACGGCGCGTCGGCCACTATATGAGTTGTAATTTATTTAAAACTAGGAATTTCGGTCTCTATTTTTCACAGCATATTTTCGATAGGTTTTACTATTGAAATATGAAAAAAAAAAACGATTTTTCGAAGTGGTCACATAAAAATACCCCCTTAACGCTGTTTCAGTATTACGCGGTTTCTAAAAACAAAGTTTAGCTACTATAACGTAAATTATGGTTCAGTTTTACAAAATGATTCATATGCTGATAGATGTTCAAAAACAAGACGAAGTGTTATTGATGCTATCAACAACCGCTTGCTGAACGAAACAGAAATAGGCAAACGACATTAGATGACTTCTTCACAAAAAACAAACTATGTCAAAGGAGGAACCTTCTTCATCACAAATTTAACATCTTACTCGAACTTTTATTTGATTTTCATAAATGTTTTATGAACAAAAAACGATATTAGTAATAAATAAATCTATAATTAATGTGATAAAAAAGTATTTAACAATAAACGTTACAATATTAAGCAAAAAAACACTAACAATTTTCTTGTTCTTGATTCTGTTTCACTTAAACCTATTATCTACGTATTAAGTTGACCTCGTTTAGCGCTGTTTCGTATAGCGCATGAACTTATTGAAACGTATCTCCCGCGTTAAGCTGGGTCTTACTCTATTTCCCATAAATGGCACCTACACCATTGGCGTCGGTCGGATGGAAGGACCGAGTGATCGGACCAAAATTTCTTGACGTTTCATATCATTCTAAGCAACTTGGCACCATTTTATATATAGGTATGTATATTGTAGATTTACACATTTTCAAAAATGGTGCCAAGATGCTTAAAATAATCTGAAACGTTGAAAAATTTGTGTCCAGCTCCTAGGTTCCGCCATCCGACCGATGCCAAGATATAATAGCTCTAAAAATATGCACAGTGCAACTTTTATTACTCACTGAATTTAACTTCTGAGCATATTGCGTTTTATAAAATACATGTAAATCATATTAATATACAGTGTAAACTCAGTGTAACGTCACTCGATTTAACCTCAAACTCCCTAAAACGTCGAAATTACTCGACTTTGGTTGGTTTGTCTTGTTGCCCATATAATGATACACTCTATATACCATCACAACCACTCTAAATAACGACCATATGTTATTATAAAGCAAGTAATTTCGGCAACTTATAAAGCCCCTACTGTTTGTAGGTACTTTCTAAGTTGTCGAAATTGATAAGAACTGCAGCTTTATTATCTAGCCCGTAGTTACCTCGACTGTCGGCATTATTCGTACCGAAAATGCAAAGAAATTCGTTCTTTTGCTTGTGTCTTTTGCACGTGTTTCCCTCAGCTTATAGATTGGTTTTTCTTTCTCTCCATATAACGACAACTCTCTACAACGCCAGAAAATGCGCAGTCCCATCAGCGTCGCTATATAGAGTTTACACTGTATATTGATATAAAAATGAATATGAAAAGATAGTAAGATAATAGAAGTTATATCATACAATCTGCGTATGATAACCATGTGCTATCGTAAATCGTACATAGGCATGAAATGATCGTATATTGTCGATAATGATCGTACGATTCCGATTATTGGCTACAGCCATGAAGTCAATGCGGTAAGTGGATTGGCATAGCCGATCACGTTTGGCGGCAAGTTAAGTTAGTTATAAGGGTTACTTTATTTCCGAGCGTCGTCGGGAGTAGTTTTGGCGGGGCCAGGGAACCAGGGCCAGGCCAGCGACCCAATTAGACGTTGTAGTAGTATAACGACGGGCGCTAAGTCTACTCGTGCTTCTACCCTCTCTTTATGTATCGACGATGTGTACGTGTTTGTTAGTGGGGCCGCGCGCCCTACACATGATGATGGCCGCCTGCCTTTCACATATTAACGACCACATTACTTTTGTTGATTTTCTACAAAACTCGACCGAATCATTGTATCCTTGTCTGGGATTCACAATTGTCACTCTAAGCATGAAAGACGAAAGACGATAATCGGATTTATGGATTCTAGCACAAATTAAAAAATGGGTGCGTTAGAAGTTATACTTCTTTGTCGTGATAAAAAACTAATCATTACTTTGGATGTAAATAATTTATTGAAATAAAATTTTTAAATAACTGGAGTGAAAATGCAGCTATTAGACGTTACACATCTGCGAACATGGTCTCTACCATACTCCTAACTCTATGGTCGCTACCTGTATAATAATAAGAATAATAATAATAAATTTATTAGTCAAGTTGAGATACAAAATGCATGTATGTGACATGTCAGAAAATACAAAATACATAATAGGTACATTATTAAAATATGTTATAATTTAAAATCATCGATATTATAGAGGCACGCTTCAGTCAGGATTACTTTGATTCTATTTTTAAACTTAGGTAATGGTAAATTTTTTATTGATTGGGGTAGATTATTGTAAAACTTTTGAGACGAGTAATAAAAACTGTTCTGAGAACTAGACAGATTATACTTCGGTAGTCGTAGTGCTTCTTTATACCTTTATACCATAATTATGGTTATCATTATTTCTGTTGGCACCCTCTATTCTGCTAGTAGCCTTTTACAGGTCATTTTAATCGGTGCGGTCTAGAGCAGAATTTTGTTTAGCCCATTTCTGAAAGCGTTCATATTTTTTTATTCGTTTTTTATATGTGAGGGGATTTGGCATGAAGTTGGTTTCATTTATGAATAGAACATTTTTTATACAAAAAATTTAATGCTAAACTAATGAGCCCAACGACCAATCAGAGAAGATCGAACAACGACCGAGTAGAGAACAAAAAAAATAAGAGGGAGCAGCAGTCGTCAACCACTTACCTGTGAGCCGCCTAGAAAGACACTTCGCCCGCTAGCACATCGCCTTTGATAATGTCTACCGCAGTTGTAGACGAAACGTCAGATAGAAATACCAATGAACCACGGCGTACAAGTTCGGAAGCCAAGAAGTTTTACAGACGGACAAAAAACAACGAAGTGTTCCTATAATAATAATAATAATAATATTTATTTACTTTACCAGTAAAGGATACAAAATCGACACGGTGGATCCATCAAGGATAGTAGTAGGTCCATCAAGGACTCAATCATTCATAACTTAAAAACTCATCCAATTTGTAGAAAGCGTTTGATAATAAAAATTCTTTTAAGTATTTTTTAAACTTCGACAGTTTATCACATTGTTTAATATGTATTTTGAGGTAGTTTATTATAAACAGCAATACCTAAACTATTTGGGGATTTTATGGAGACGATTAATCGATTAAAAGAAACTCTAGGTTCAGATTTTGATCTGGTATTTAAGTTATGAATGTCCGAGTTCTTGATGAACCTACTAAGGTTCTTAAAAACATAAGTTGACAGTTCATAAATTAGTATGCAAACTAATGTAAGTATTCTATATTTCTTAAATATATCTCTGCAACTTGTTCGCTGCGACACACCAGCAATACATCTGACAATTTTCTTTTGGCAGATAAATACACCATTTGCTTGAGAAGACATACCCCAAAAGCAAATAATGTATTTTAATCTTGAATAAACTTGTGCGTTATAAAAGTTTAAAAACCCAGGTCGCAGTGCCAAAACCCTACCGACAATATAGTGTATTTGCTTATACAGGCAGTGTGGCTTTATTATGCAAACTTAAGTTGGTTTTTGGGCAAAATAAAAAATATGACTCCTTAATACACCCCTTAAAATAACATTTTTTTTCTTAATTGCAATAATATTATCAATAGAACCTCTATACCAAATTATATACAACTTTCAGTAAATAATTCACTATCTGCAAACTAGTGTTTTCATAAAATTTGTAAGTCCGGTCCTGTCGGGCCGATTTTATTAAAATTTTAGGGACACTTTCTAATTACTACTAAAGGGTTAAACGTCAATTTTGAAACGATTCTGAGAATTTTTTCGGTATTTAGGGGCCCAAAAACATTTTTCAACCCCTAAAAACTACCCTTAAAAGGCTTCTTGCGGTGATGGATTTCAACACGTAGGACGAATTTCGTTAAAATAAATTAACCCTTTCGAAAGTTATTGCCCGTACACATATATATATATAAATATATATATATATATATAAACATTTTTAACAATGGTGCCAAAGTGCTTAGGAGGTTATGAAACGTCGAGAAATTTTGGTCCGACCCCTAGGTCCCGCCATCCGACCGACGGCAATAGTGTATGTTGCCATATGGCAAATACACTAATAACTGTTGTGGTGTTCCTTTTGACGGAACCCTAATAATGTAAAACAACAATAGCTTTCCTTAAACAGAATGCATCTTTGAGATGTGTTGATTTCGTTTGGTATAACTAAGTTACAACTGTGTGGATTTTAATAGGTGAACGTAGAGGCACAAAACAATAATTGAAAATTATGTTACAGCAAGTTATCGCTTGGCTGGGTAGCTATTTATGTAGAAACCAATAACTGTATACCAACCAAATATAATAAAAGTCTAATTAAAGGGTAAATAAAAAAGTAACGAACGGTTGGCAACATTGCACGTCAGTTTGGCTTGTAAAAGGAAATATCTAAGTGAAGAGTAGGAACAAAGAGATGCATTTAAACGATTCCATTTTTCATTCTTGAAGCGTACAAAATGAGATTTCAAGATGCAAACCAATGGGAAGAAATGAAATAAATAATTTTCATCAAGATAATAAATACAACAATTGCATATAAATAAGCGACGCAAGTGATGAAATTAATAGGGATGTTGACTATTTTTGGGAAAGTGTTTTAAATCGTGCATAAGTACCTAATATGCCACAAAGATTTATTATTTTTATTTAAATACAACTCAAGCCTTAAAAACCATGTATTTTAAATCCCGTTTCAAATTTCGGTCCAAAACGCCAATACTAGTCGCGTGACGTCACCTGTTCATACCAAAGGAGGCTCAAAAGTTTACACGGGAGCTACCATCCTATAGATGCGTATTCTGTGCTCATAAACGTTAGTAAACTGAGGTGATGAAAAGTTGTTTCGTAGTCGTTGCTATAGTTACATGTAATTTGACGTTCACTATAAACAAATAATAATAAATTACACACTAAATATTAACCAAACAATGAAGTTTTTTGACAGCGGCTGAACATATGACGTCATGAGCTCTGATTGGTGTCTGTTGTCACGTGACTTGAGAGTGATTTTATTAGGTTTTATTTATTAAATATTAATTAAATTCCTTAAAAATAAGGAAAAATATAGTGTTTTTTAGTATTTCTATCATAGAAACTACTATTTTCGTTAAAAACATTATCAACAAATGAATTAACTATTTGAACTTGTATTTTTAAACGGAAGATGGGAGCTTTGATTTTAGTTTAGTTTGGTTCTATAAGCATCTCTCAAGGTGTAAAATTAACAAATGGGAATTGTCAATACATTATATACACATTATACAGAATGATTTACATCGTACAAGCATTTTAAGATTAAAAATGATTTCAGATTCTTCTTGGAACTTATAAAATTCTTCTACTCTCTCAAAGTATCCTATTAAAAAATATAGCTCCAGAACACTGTGGAGTAGCTTATCAATATATAATAATTATGAATATCTGAATTCACAGCGTATGACTATTTTTCTTAACATCTACCACTAACTTATATAAATACACACCTGGTACAGTTAAAATATTGTCTGAAATCCTTATTAAAAATTAGCCTAAGAATTCTTTTCTGCATTAAAACTCTATTGGAATGACGAGAATCTGATTAGACATTATATAATGTTCAGACTTATAGTTTCTTGTCTCTGTTATTGGTGATTTTATTCTTTTCTGAAAACAGCGACTTTTGGTCGGTTAACAACATTCTATTTATTTTGATAACGACGGCTAATAACATTACCAGTCAGTTACTTTTGTATCAACAACACAACACACGGCATTTCGTCGCTAATAACGTAGCATAACACAAACGTGGAACTGTTAGCTGTGGAACATCAAAGCGTTACAATATGTTACGTTGTATGAAGGAAAACACATATTGACACTAGACACTATGTAAAGTATAATAATGATGACAACATAACAGCGAAAGCTATATAGGGGAGGTGGGTGGCTCATCGCTCACACCACGCCACTGCGTTACCTTGTCTGTCATGTATTGTATTTTGTTTACATTTGATGTGTCTCACTTAGTGACAGTCCCTAGGAGCTTTGCTCGGGCCAATGGAAGGTTTAAAGTTTTTGGCATGTAAGAAAGAAAGTTTATGATACACTAGCGGCCCAGTCCGGCTTCGCCCGGGTGTTAATGTAATATATAGGATATAAAAGATGAGAATCATTATCATTAAATTCTCAACGTGTATTGAATTTACGCGAATTCAATCGCTGTTATTTGTGAATGTTCAAAAATCGAAGAAAAATCTTATTTCCCAAAAAGAAATTTAAAAAAAAACTTGGAACGTGTCGCGGGACACGCGTTTGGAACGAATTCCCTTTCGTATAAGACGTTTTTCGTAACGCATTTTATATAATCTAAAAACACCTGCTATAATCTAAAAATATCCGGTATAATCTAAAAACACCCTAATAATCTAAAAACATCCGGTATAATCTCGAAACACCCGGTATAATCTAAAAAACACGCGGTATAATCTAAAAACACTCGGTATAACCTATAAACACCCGGTATAATCTAAAAACAACCGGTATAATCTAAAAATACCCGGTATAATCTAAAAACACCCGGTATAATCTAAAAACATACGGTATAATCTAAAAACACCCGGTATAATCTAAAAACATCCGGTATAATCTCGAAACACCCGGTATAATCTAAAAACACCCGGTATAATCTATAAACACCCGGTATAATCTATAAACACCCGGTATAATCTAAAAACACCCAATATTTTCTAGCAATAAATATAGTCTATGTTACTCAGGGTGAATGTAGCTTTCTAATGGTGAAAGAATTTTTTTAATCGGCACAGTAGTTTTTGAGTTTATCCATTACATACACACAAAAATACAAATCTTTCCTCTTTATAATATTAGTATAGATTATACAAAAATCCTATTTCATAGAACGCCATCTCACAACATTTTGAGGTAACAGTTATCATTCATTGGCAACAAGTATCTACCACAAAAATTTACGAGATTTAAGTCTGCAACTTGCCCCGAAAAAAAAGGTAAATTAAAAGTGCGATATGCAGGCGAATTTGGAGAGGAGACATCATATAAGAGTGAAACAGTTTATCAGGGTTGACCTTATCCTTACAAAAAATCAATGGAAAAGTTTAAAGAGATCTTGAATAGTACCTCTACTATTCAAGATCTCTTTAAACTTTTCCATTGATTTTTATCCTTTTTCGGGGAGAGTTTCATGGATTAACTGTTTATGAACAAAGTGTAGCGAAGAACAATACGATGTGTTTTCAAAGTAAATAGTCTGATAAACTAAACTTCTTAAGTTTCATATCGGATTGACAGGCAGTTCTATATCAAGTCTACCACTTTTATATTATAATATGTCTGTGTTTATGTAACATTATACAGTAAACTTCCATTAAATCAGCACATACGGGGCTGTTGGAAAAGAAATGCTGACTAAACGAGACTCCCTTCTCGTTATATCTTCTAAAGCACCCACTGAAACGGATCTGATTGGCTCGGAATGACAGTGTATACGCCTACTGAATGTTGCCAAGTCGATCCGAGCCGACTGGTGCGTAGGTACTCAATTTTATGTATCTCAATACTGCCGATCCGGTTCAGTGAGTGTGGACCTTTATTCCAATCTAAAACATGTTGTGAGATTTAAGGCTGTCGGAACGCTCTGAATTTTGTTTGTGCTAAGACAGCAGAAAGGGGGCGAGGCAGGCAAAAGACATATTGTGGATGTGACCTTCTTTAGCTCTGTCTCGCTCAAATCATCCGCACGTTTCAATTTTTGGCTGGTGTCAACTACGAGGCTAAAAAATGTTGTTGCAAGGGTGCCGTTGTCAATTGATTACTCTAAGTTTGGGAAATATTTTGAAGATTTAAAAAACTTTTCCAAAAAAGGAAGTCACTTTAGTTTTGTGAAATAAGTACGAATAAGATCGTAGTGTGACATTGAAAACGTGTGTTTTTTTAGCACAATTAATGCCAAATTTTTTCTAGTAAATCGTACATAAATTACAAAAGTAGTCCATTCGAGACCTAGATTTGTCCTTTATCTTCCTTATAGAGAAAAAATTTTTGCAGAATGTTGACGAATAAGTCTACAATCAGTTGACAGCCGAAGCTCTATTTTTGGCTTAAATTCAAAGCGTTCCGACAGCCTTAATATACCTCATCACGACTAGCAAGAGTAATATTTGGAAAATGACTTAACGATTGATGACTTAAAGAAAGGTTGCTGTAGTCGTTTACAACTGTGCAAAAAACAATATCATCATTGCGAGTAGGTATTTAAATTCCTCAAAAGAAATATTCGAGTGGAAAAGTCGTAGCTCGACTTTCAGTGTTTTGTATATTTAGACGGAAAACGATGTTTCTCGAATTTTTGCCTGTTAGCTATCGGTCCGTTTATAGCGGCATCACTCGAAAACAGGCTGAGCATGCACCAAAAAGTAGAAAATGTCTTTCTCTTTTTCATTTAGAAGCATTGGGCACTCCATGAATGTACATAAAGTGAGTTCCCCACGCTCTTAATTACAGAAGAAAAAGAAAATGTTCTGCTTTTTGATGCGTTGATATTTTAAACATATTTGATTTATTTGATATTTTAAATACACATTTTTATTATATTTAGTATCAAACGTCCAATCACTATAGGTACAAATAAATTTTAAAAATGTAATGTTTTATACTTTGTATTGCGTAATTCAATTCCCAGTGCAACGTGGAATCTACTTTGTATTGTATTGAATAATACTTATTAATAATTCGATTAGTAAACTTATGTAGCGCCCTATTGAAATAATTGTATTTCGTTGAACATTTTTGAGTTAGTACAGTGTTAGACGTCACACTATTTAAAATTACGAAGTATTCAAACATTCATTAATAATATTCTTGTGCACGAAATAATATACACAAACACTATGCATGTTCGTTGATTTCAAGTGATAATTGTATTTGATTTTTGGACGGTTACGCAAAAGAATTAATTTATTATAAAATATAGTAATTAATATAATAAATTTTGTGTTTAATATTTTTACAGTAAACGATTCTTAGTAGAAATTAATTAGTATTTACACATTAAATAAACTCCACCACTACATATTAACTGAACGTGTATTTTTCAAAAACCTCGCAGTACAAATTTTAAGTGTGATAAGTGATTTTCAACCCATCATGGTGCGCGAGATTTCTTTTCCTAAAGATTCGATGTATGGATATATTTTAATGTAAGTAGAGATATTACTCTATTAGTCTATTAGGAAAGTCCTTTATTCTCTAAATCGAGGACTTAGAAACAGTCTGTACATTGGATTGTGTATATGTATATTTCTGGAGTACAATAGAACATGAACACGCATACAAACTTTTTATACTTACTTTATCTAGAATTATACAGCTGTGGTTAGAAATAATGTTGACTATTACATCAGTTTTAAATATTGAAAATTAATTTTAATAGATTATGCAACGCTTCTCCTTGACAAACTAAAAGTTAACTTGTTAAGCCGGGTCCAGACGTCTGTAACGCGTAATGTAACACGCATTCTGCGTGTGGACAGCACTACGAGCATTACATGTAACGCTCGCGCCGGCGCTCGCCGTGATCCATCGGCTGTCGGTTTTTAGCGCGAACACAAAGGCGCTCGCAGTACTCGTTTGGACGGCGTTCGTGATGATTGTGTCGTGTGTACGTTCATGATACGAACAATCGCTTGAAGTTATCAGTTTGTAAAACGTGTTATTTGGGATCCAAAAAATCCAGATTACTTTAAAAAAATCTGAAGCTTCAGTTAATAAATATATATAAATAAAAGCAGCACCAGCTATCATGACTTTTCTATTCGGCATGTTCGTAGCAACTGAGTGGAAACAGCTCTTGACAAAGATTCGCTTTCACGATTCATGTTGAGTTCGTGTGCTGTCCACACTGTTGACGCTAAATTACACATAATCTTACATTACACGTTACACACGTCTGGACCCGGCTTTAGAGAATTAGTTTTTGACTTGAGGCTATTAATCATTAAATAATATTACTTTAAAAAGGCAAAATATTTTTTAGCAAAAATAAATTATGGTAATATTGCAAAAATTAACGACGATTTCATATTAGTTTAATAGCAATAATCAGTTGTCATATTTTTTTAACATTAAACACTCATCACCAATCTCTCTCTCTTTAAACAGTCACAAAAAAGTGTACTCATTCGATTTTTTTTTAAACGTGATAACTTGAAAACTATCTGAGAGTTGATTAAAAAATTGTGGACGCTTGATAATATACATTAAAAATAGATAAAACTGCACTATTTGTCTCTGCCTTATAATTATTTTTGTCGATACTGTAAGCAAGTACAATGTAAATTACACGATTGTAAATTGCAAGAGAATCTCTGTAAAAATCAAGCTCATATTTTTCTGATTCGCACAAATAAAATACTAAAGCTACGTGAACTACAGTTAGAGTTCGTTAAATGGAATTATGTATAAGATACACGATTTATGCTATAACTGGACTGTTCAGTATTGCAATATACAGTTATTGCTCCCTCAGGACATACCATACTGATTTTTAGCAATTTTGGTGTCCCCGGTGTTGAAAATACATCGTGAGTCCGACTGTGTATATTAAAGTCATTAATTTCACAAATTTTATTTACATCGACTATTGCTATACGAATCTCAATTAATTCCAGATAGCTACCTAGATGGTTCCTTATTCGAGACCATGGTCGATTACCTATCAAACTCTTAGTTCAAAAATTACCTACCTTATCCTAATTTCCTATAATATTCCTTCATTCGCCCATTGCTATTAATTAAGTTGAAGTTTAAAAATCTAGCAAAACAACGAAAAGTGGTAATGGTGCGAATGGCGTCTGTTATGGACAGTCAAGAAACGGGCATCAAACTCATTACTTTTAATATATTTACATACAAATCCCATTTAAATATGTTTACCCGATTCGAAGGATCTACATTTTTCTTACTTTGCTTTTGGCCTGTTAAAATTATATGCACGAGATCATTTGCACGTAACCACACTGTAGACATTTTTGCTTATACGTACAGATTATTGTCAGTAATAAATATATAGGTATATACAACTATATAATATATACAAACATACAGAGTGCAACATTACTTATTTAGCGAATTTGACATTTTAACTTCTTCCTTAAAACCCAAGATGTACATCTTCTATAGATGACATTATAAGAACAAATCACTTTACGAACAACAATTCCCTCAATATACTCTCTCTAAAGATTACCCACTTCAAAACGTCTGATTAAACTGATACTTTGCACACTTATCAAGGACCGATGACAATCGAATAATTTAATAAGTTTGTCCCATCATTCTGAAGTGGATCATCAGGATAAAAAAATAAGACTAGATAACAAAAAATAGTTTAAAAAACTAAAAAAACACGCTGAACTAAAAAGTAAAAATTACTTTTTATTGTAAAAAACGTGGGGTGCTTATTACTATTTTCATACTAACTCTACTTTTACAAATAGCTACCAATGAAATATTTATACTAGTGGATATCAAACACACCACGCTTTTTTACATTACAAAATAATTTTTTACTTTTTCGTTCGGTTTAGTTCGTGTTTTTTGTTAGTTTTTATAAGCCATTATTTATTATTCTTCATACCATGCCGAAAGTACGTACTTTCTGATTTTATTTTAAAGCCGAAAGTATTACATTTATGCACTGTTGTAATCACAGATGGAATAACTCGCATATCGCCTGTATAGGCGGGCCTAAACAGTTTTATCAAGCGCAATGATACGTGAGACTGCCGTTTGTCAGGTCACGTGTTCGCTAGTAGGCAGTAGTAGGTAGCCATCTGCTGTTATCACATGGACATTATTAGATCCATGTATTATTACATATAACCTCAACATTGCTCACTTGAAAGTATGTAAGTAGTTTTTTCATATATTGGTGAAAGTGCGTACTTTCGACCGGATATTAAGACAAACAGCATACATCACACGAGCAGAAAGCTGAAAGTCCTGCACTGCGCGACATATGATGCCCTCGACTTCACCTCAGGCATCATGTGGCGCAGTGCAGGAAATTCAACTTGGTGTAATATACTATTTTTCACATGACGTTTGTTTGTTATTCGTGATTCAGTTTGTATATACTTAAAGAGGCATGTAAATTGTAGAGGCAAGTAGAGGTATGGCGCGTTGCGCAACAACTTGTGTAGCTGTTTGTAAAGACTTTGTGACAGTACACAAAAAGCAGCTTCAATATCTCTTGTCAGTGTTTGCGCTACATGCAGCAGCGCTACATACATAAAATAGCATATAAGCATGAATGGGTTGTTATTGATATTGACTGTAGAATGAAATCTGGGGCAGGCGTTTTACACAAATTAAAATTGCGTGTAAATTGTGAAGCGTGGTGTACTGGACAAATGATTACACTTCAAACAACAACATTTGTTGTTGTTTGTTGAAACATAAAACAACAAAATTGTTGTTCCGTGTTTAGATATTACGTGAAAGCTAAAATGCAGATTGTTTCAACCGATGGTTGTAATCATCAGCAGAGACAATCTGCATTAGAATTTAGGGTAACTGATTCCTCAGAGTGTAAAATAATATGTGGTCACAAAATTCTTTTTATTACTATATTTAGTGTATTTGCCATATGGCAACATACACTATTGGCGTTGGTCGGATGGCGGGACCTAGGGGTCGGACCAAAATTTCTCGACGTTTCATAACCTCCTAAACACTTTGGCAGCATTTTTAAAAATGTTTATATATATATGTATATATATATATATATATATATATATATATATATATATATATATATATATATATATATATATATGTGTACGGGCAATAACTTTCGAAAGAGTTAATTGATTTTAACGAAATTTGGTCCACGTATTGAAATCCATCCCTCCCAGAAACCTATTTAAAATGGGCGTAATCGGGCCATTTTAAGGGTAGTTTTTAGGGGTTGAAAAATGTTTTTGGGCCCCAAAATACCGAAAAAATTCTCAGAATCGTTTCAAAATTGAAATTTAACCCGTTAGTAGCAATTAAAAAGTATCCCTAAAATTTTCATAAAATTGGCCCAACAGGACCGGACTTGCACATTTTTTGAAAACACTAATTTGTAGATAGTGACTTATTTATTGAAGGGTGTATTTAATTCGGTGTAGACGTTAGATTGATAATAATATTGCAATTAAGAAAAAAAATGTTATTTTAAGGGGTGTATTAAGGAGTAAAATTTTTAATTTTGCCCAAAAACCAACTTAAGTTCGCATAATAAAGCCATACTGCTTGTATAAGCAAATACACTATATTGTCGGCAGGGTTTTGGCACTGCGACCCGGGTTTTTTTTTATTTTATTATTAATTATCTATCTATCTATTAGTTGTGATGCGGCATTAAGCTTCACAAAATTTGGTTTGATGCTTAAAAATTATTTTTGCACTTAAAAATTTTACCTAACCTTAATTTTTTTAATTTTTCAGATAAACTGATCCTGCTTCCTTCTTGTTTGGATCATTCCGAAGAACACTTTTGAAGAAACCAAGTATGTAAGTCGACCATTCTCATTTAATATTCATATATAGTCACTAATCGAACCGAGCTGGGTAGAGTAGTGGTGACAGCACTAGACTCGCATTCGGGAGGTCCGGGTTCGAATCCCGGCGGGGGCAGATGTGGCTGGGACTTTTTCCTACTGCCTCGCGCCGAGAAACGGTAATTTCTGTACCGGCCATCTTGATTGAGGTTTTCCATGGTTTCCCTCAATTAATTCCAGATAAATATCGAGATGGTTCCTTATTTGAGGCCATGGCCGATTACCTATCAAACTCTTAGTTCAAAAATTACCTACCGTATCCTAATTTCCTATAATTCCTTCATTCGCCCATTGCTATTACATAAGTTGAAGGTATAAAAAAAAATGTAGAAAATAACGGGAAATGGTAGATGAAAAATAGTAATGGTGCGAATGGCGTCTGTTATGACATAAAGTCGAGAAACGGACGTTAAACGCATTATTATTATTATTATGTCACTAATCAAATATTTTATTCGATGTCTTATCTATGGGGTTGTCGGTGTAAAGGAAGAGATTTTAATTTCGGGACCTCAAAATAAATAAAGTTCTTTATTCAATAGCTGATTGCGCCTTCCGTGATTTGCGTTCCTGTTATCAGGCTTTAATATTGTAGCAAATTATTGCTGCAATACACACATATTTTTACGAATATGAAAATAATAATAATAACACTGCAATGTTGCAAATAAAAAACATTTATTTGAATGTATTAACTACAAATAAATCATAAAGAAAATCCGTAATTGGCAATCCATTTAAGTCCGTTTTTCGTACCATTAGCCGGTTTATACTCAAGTCCAACGTAGCCGGTATAACCCGCCTTCTTCAACACGGAGAACACATACTTATAGTCAATCTCGCCGACGGTGTCAGGTTCGCCCCTGTCAGGCGCCTGTGCGACCTGAACATGGCCGACATATGGCATAAAATTACGAATGCTATTGGTCAAATCGCCGCGGATGTGTTGGAGGTGAAATATGTCTAATTGCAGTCGTAGATGTGGGCTGTTTATTTTTTTTACGAAGTCCAAACCTGGGAATTAAAAGCCCAATTTAGAATTGTAGGTTTAGTGACACGGAATTTTAATTTACGAAGCGATGAAGAATTACTATACTGTAAAGACATTTTGTTATTTGAAATCTATTTTTTGATCTTATTGAAGTTATCTTCTTTTAGCGGATTGAGAGTAAAATTTTCGCAGGCATCAGAACTGCGCGCGCACGGCTAATGAAAATTCGATAGTATTAAGCCAACTTCATACTGTCGAATTTTATTTTTTTTTAAGTATTATTCTATTTGAAAATTTTATTTCAATAAATTATTTGCATATGTATATTAAAAATTAGTTTTTAATCATGCCAAAGAAGTATAACTTCAAACGCACCTACTTTTTCCAGATTGCCAATTTTACGTCCGCTGATATTTTTAGAACTAATCCCAACCTACCCCACGCATTAATAACTTTTAAAAATGTTTTAAAGTTAATTATTAATTATTGCTTATTTGTGTTCAAACAAATCAATTACCTTTTTCGAAATTATTAAGATAGTAGTTCGATAAGGAGTAGCCATTGATTGGTTCAATAACTCCAATGATACTTTCTCGTTCAAATATTCTCGTTGCATATCGAAGATTGCTCTCATACGTCTGATCGTGCGCTTCCGTCACAGGACCCGAAACTGTTCCGGCCGTTACATGAATTCTAAAAATATCCAATCGTTACTGTCCAAAGCCAATAATGCATTTTCTTTATACCCGATGGAAAGTATGTACTTTCGGCTTCGATTTTAAGGCAGAGAGCCTAACATTTATGCTCTGCTGGAAATACTTGCACGTCATCTATAACAGGGAGCCGAAAGAAAGTAACAGCGGGACGAAAAAGTTAACTCGTGCACACTGATACGTG
Organism: Venustoraphidia nigricollis; assembly: GCA_034508555.1. Lineage (NCBI taxonomy): Eukaryota > Metazoa > Arthropoda > Insecta > Raphidioptera > Raphidiidae > Venustoraphidia > Venustoraphidia nigricollis. The sequence continues at coordinate 1,239,517 of JAVRKA010000083.1, forward strand.
AGACTGCCTAGGCCAGTAGTAGCTACCAGCTATTATTGCGTATAACCTCAAAATTGCTCACTTGAAACTTATTAGTCTTTTTATATAATGGTGAAAGTACGTCCTTTCGACCAGGTATAAAGAAAAATAGTAAACATCACACGGCCAGAAAGTTGAAAACCCTGAACTGCGCGACAAAATGCCCTCGGTTTCGCCTCGGTTATCTTGTCGCGTAGTGCAGGAATTTCAACTTTCTGTGCTTGTGGTGTAATTTACGATTGTATTATTAAGGGACTCTCGTGATATTTTCCAAAATACAATCGATTTAAACGCAATTCTGTCTGTATGGCTCATTTGCGTAACCAGTTAATTTAAAGTAGTCTTAATTGAAATCATTTCCGGCAAGATTTTGGAGAGATTTAAAAGTTAAAGCGTCTAGAAAAAAACGTAATTATTGCAAAACATTTTTTTAAATGACAATACAATGTCGTTTCAGAGTAATTAAAGGTCCGAAATTACAATATTTTATTATAAAATCACATAAACTGTTTGAAAGTTTGCTTACTTTGGACAGTTCAGGGCCTTTGCGAATTTAACGGTTTGGTCTATCGATTTTTTAAATGATTCTTCTTCTCCTGGAATAGCCGCGTATCCGAACACATTTGGAGCTAAAAACGAATTTCGTTATAAAAAATATTTATTTATAATAATCTTTCTGAAATTTAGAAGAAATTTAGATTGTAATGTAACGATTTTTTATACAACTAAAGTGCTAATGATCTCAGTTCCCGAGCGTCTATAAGCTACGATTATACAACTAGGTACAATTTTTATTGTAAGAACATTATTTATTATTATAAAAATGATTTGTCGGGAAAAAGGACTTTTTAAGTAAACACTTATTTGTTATTTATAGCGACGTTTCGTTCCTTGCTTGGAAATTTTTCAAGCTTTATAACTATTAAATGTTTACATCAAGTAGATATAAAAGTTAAAATACACATGTAAATATAAATTTGAGTTAAACAATTGTTCATTAAGTAAAGAGTTTATAATAATTCCGTTTTTTTTAAAAATATATTTTTTGTTTCGAAACTAGTCTTTGCGCGTTCATCAATATTTCTTTACAGAACATCACGAGATTTCGAATTACGAGAAGAAAATTAACATTTTGAAGTTGTTATAACATTTGAACAATGGAATGTCTAATTTTAAATTTACGTTACAACTACACTTACGAACTTGAGCGTTGAGGAGTATCTGTTGTACGTTTGCTTTAGTTTTGGCCTGCAGTAGTTCTTCAACGGTTACATTAAACGGGCACGGACCTTCGACCGCTTTGAAACCAGCATCGCTCGCCAACTGATACCTGTCGATATAGTTGGAACTCTCGGTGAACATAAAAGCTAGATTCGCGCACAACTGGATAGACATTTTGCTTTTTGGAATCGCGACCGCACTCATTTGTTTAAACAATCAACTCACCGCTTATAAGCAACACAAACACGACATGACAATGTTATACACGAAACTGACAGATAAACTCACTAAAGTATGTACAAAATGTAAACACACTTGACCAGTTAAGGAGGTCGGCTTTTTTTGTTGCAAATATACTTTCAATACGTCTTATTATGTTATTATTTATTTACACTGGGTGCTAACAACCTCAGCAAGGTCTCGTGGAGTCAAATTCAACAAAGGGTAACAATGATTATTTGAATTGTTGAATTTTTTTCTGTGTTGCGATTAGGGCGGTCGTCTTTTCTCTAAGACCGGATATCAACGGAAAAAAGCCACAAATAAATAAAATTCAGTCAAGGCTACTGGAATACTAGATGGTTGGGTGTAAGAGACTATCTTTGGAACTATGGAACATCACTGTTCCACACGAAATAAAAATAATTTATTGTTGCCGAAAGCATCTGTGGAGTTATATAAGCGTAGCTCTGCTAGTATGGCTGCCAAAATTTATAATGCTATACCATGCTTCATTAAAAATATTGCATCTCTTAATAATTTTAAAACTGCATTGAAAAACTACCTTATTGAAAGATATTTTTATAATTTACAGGAATTTTTTAATGTTTAATTTTTATCTTTGTACTTGACTATGTTTCATACTCTCCTGAGTTTTCTGAAACTTAATAAATTATTATTATTATTATTATTATAAACATTCTTACACAAACTAACTAACTATCTTCAATCTGTTTATATACTGGCTAGTTCTTTTATATACGGTCTGTAATATACAATATAGCAAGACCTCGCTTAACGCTGCTCCGTTTAACGCTGTTTCAGTATTACACGGTTTCGTAAAAAAAGTTTAGCTACTATAACGTAAATTATGGATCAGTTTATACAAAATGATTCAAATGTTGACATTTTGCTATCGACAACAGCTTGCTGAGCGAAACAGAAAAAGGCAAACGACATTAGATGACTTCTTCACAAAAAACAAAATATGTCAAATTAGAAACCTTTCTCATCACTAACATAATTCTTACTTGAACTTTTATTTGATTTTCATAAATATTTTATGAACAAAAATCGACAGTAGCGATAAATAAATCTATAATTACTGTCATAAAAAAGTAATTAACAATAAATGTTACTAAATGAAACAAAAAAAAACTAACCAATTTTCTTATTCTCGGTGTCATATGCCGATTATCTACGTATTAAGATGACCTCGTTTAGCGCTGTTTCGTATAACGCAGGAACTTATTGGAATGTATCTCCCGCGTTAAGCGGGGTCTTAATGCATATTAAATATGCACTAGGCAAAGTCGGTACGGGTCTCTGTAGGTACATAACTATAGATCTGAATACTATACTACGAAAAGTGTCATTACTGTACAAAAGATTTTATGTAATGTTTTATTGTTATATTATTTGACATGTTTTATACATTTGGTACCACAAAATAAAGTACTTATTATTATTGCAAAAAAACGTGTCAAATACATTTCTTAATGTATAGACCAGACTTAACAAAAATGTACACGACGAGCACCTTAATCTGGCGCATGTTTTGGTCACATGCAATTAAAATTACATGATGTTTACCAGATGTTTGTACAACTCATTACGTTACATTCTTATCTCTGCAGTTAACCAACAATAATCTAGTACTCCAGTGATATTTGCTCAGTTCTGATAAACCACACGTAGCGCATACCTATCGTTTCTATTAGACAAATACAAAAATACATTTCGTATTAATATTTTAAATAGAAAGTGTACTTAACCTCAACTAGCTACAACATATGGCTGAGCAGAGTTGGCAGGAATGAATTAAGTTGAGGTTCGTTCATTTGCACGCCACGCCAGCAGGTACTAAATATACGTCTTTTCTATAATTAAAAATAGTCTTTTAAAGTTTTAGAGTAGTAAATGTGTAAATTATATAGGTATATCTACAATATCAAGCAAATAAATTGATTTGTTGTTGACATAAAAATTAAAATAGACTTAGCTTGTATTGTATTTAACATTAAATTGACACAGTCGTGACCTTGCATAATAGTATTTAACGAAACAATGAAAATGTTTAGTAACAATGTAAAGGCCCCAGTACACAGTGGTCTGTAGGGGGCCATTGTAGACCATCGCCATTGTGTACAGGGGGTAATGGTACCAAATATACGTCTTTTCTATAATTAAAAATAGTCTTTTAAAGTTTTAGAGTAGTAAATGTGTAAATTATATAGGTATATCTACAATATCAAGCAAATAAATTGATTTGTTGTTGACATAAAAATTAAAATAGACTTAGCTTGTATTGTATTTAACATTAAATTGACACAGTCGTGACCTTGCATAATAGTATTTAACGAAACAATGAAAATGTTTAGTAACAATGTAAAGGCCCCAGTACACAGTGGTCTGTAGTGGGCCATTGTAGACCATCGCCATTGTGTACAGGGGGTAATGGTCTCTAGTGGCGGACAATTGTGAATCGTGGTGCGCAATCCATTTGTTGTCGGTTTTTTTGACACACTTCAAAGGAATCGTGGTGTAGCATGGCCTGTGGTGTTCACACAGTGGCCCATTGTTTGGACAGGTACCTACTTTTCTTGTTGCGTGCTATACTATTTAAATTTTTAATCGCCCAAAATGTCAGTATCCTGGAGCAATGAAGAGACTTGTAGGTTTATAATACTATAATACTTGTAAACAGTATATAAATAAGTAGCAGCGGCCGTAATTACTTCCACGTCCATCGCAAGTGCTTCGCCAGGCAGAAATGAGCCATGGGCCATTGTGTGAACACCAAGTGATAGTGGCCTACAGTTGCACATTGCAAAGCATGGCCCACTACAGACCACTGTGTACTGGGGCTTAATATAATATAGGCCCTTCTAACGTTAACTAGCATGGTTTAATGTAGGTAACTTGAAAAAATTACTGACTTCTACCGAAGATATGACAAAGAATATTTCAGCAATATTTCGCTACTCATATAGAATTATCAGAAGTAAACCACTTGATATCGTGCGTATCACATACGTTCCAAGATGTTCCTATCGTACCAAAAAAGTTTTTAATGTTCAATTTATCATTTCGACCAGAATTTTAATTAGCATAAAAAATTATGTGACCCTACATAATGTCATTTAAAAGCTAACAAGGAGGAACATTTTTGTCGCATACTGTATAAAGATAATAATAACTTAACCTAATCTTAAAACTTTTAAAGGGCCCCTGTACTTATTAATACAATATTATATTCCCCTGAAGAGAACTCTGCGACAATATCCCGCAGTCTTTAGTCCCAAAGCCAGGCGGCTGGTGAGTGACGGCAATGTAGGACATTGATGTGACAACCCCCCCCCCTCCTCAATTTCCATTCGTCTCCTCGTAACGAGCTCACTCACGAGTCATCAAACAGTTCATTTGGATGCACGTCGACCTGAATCAACAATCAACTGTCGCCCCCGCTGCCCCACTATACTCGACACTATCTAACGTGTCCGTTGCGTTATTAAATTATTTTTGAACGCGAAAAAATTAATAAGCGAGAGAAATTAGATCATACTTTGGACACGAATATTTTCTTATAGTGTAAATTGACACGATCAAGTAGGTACTATATAAGCTTAGTAGAATACAGTGGTATAGTACGCGCCATGGATCTGAAAGGGTCGGAAGTTTGATGCAAATGGAGGCTTGCGCAGATACAGGCGGTTGAAAAACTACAAACTCGCGCTATATTACTATTTTTAATTTTTCTTTAATCTGAAGGTCTAATTTCTTGTATAAAGTCATAAAAAAAAATATTTTTCGTGCTTGTCTATGCAAAACTATTAGGCATCTTGATCAATCAACAATCAAAGAAACAACTTAACAATAGCGTACTGAACTGTACTTTATAGCAGGAAAGCGACAACTGACAAGACAACCAGCGATAACCAATCACCGGCGAGTGCACGTTCTGTGCCGGGAACTGGGAGGTGGTGGGAGTCTTCCTTTCCCACAAAACAACCAGTACGACTCTAAAATATGCATTTGCGACGCTGTTTGTGACTAACTTCAGAACCTTTTAGAACCGTGGCGCGTATTATAGGCTACTAGAATACAGTGGTACGAGCTCGTCGAGGAGCACTCTGAGGAATTGACGACCGAGGAGTTACAAGAGCCGCAGCAGCATACGGAGGTTATGCAAGAAATTGGTTTCGAGGAGGAGCCAAAGGTGGAGGAGGTTATCTTTACAAGTGAGATTAAAGGAGATCTTGAGAATGTGGGAGAGAGTTTTACAGTTCGTGGAAAAAGTTGCAACTGGTCGTGCATCAGAGCTATTTAATGACATTGCCTAACTCGTTTCCGCAATATTCTGAAAGGGAGGAAAAAATAAAGACCAGTGAAGAGAAAAACATTGACGAAAATTAAGGCTGCATCTTCGGGAAGCTCAAGTCATTTAAAAATACATTTTTCTTATTCAAAAACACATAAAAACAACTGCGGTGGCATTTTGGGAACTGAAACGGATTAATGGTATTCAATATTGACGTTACAGACATTCTATTCGTACGGATTAAATTCCAGTGGTATAGTTACCAGTGTCCCTAGCGTCCTGCTAGTTCCACTTGCATGCGCGGTTCGCTATTGCCGCCGAATTCAATATCGGTCCGTCTGTCTGTCTTTCGATCTATTCGTCCGTTTGACTCCAGTAACATTGTAACAAACTACAACTTACTACTTCATATACGTATTTGTTAGTATTTGGACAAACTAATAGTGTGTTCCAAAACTATATTATATGCAAATTGAATCGCTAAATTTATCACAAAAGCTGTAGTTTTAGTTTTTTTTAAACTGTAATTTTAATTATAAAATTAAAAAACCCGGGTCGCAGTGCCAAAACCCTGCCGACAATATAGTGTATTTGCTTATACAGGCAGTGTGGCTTTATTTTGCGAACTTAAGTTGGTTTTAGGGCAAAATAAAAAATTTTACTCCTTAATACACCCCTTAAAATAACATTTTTTTTCTTAATTGCAATATTATTATAAATTGAACCTCTATACCAAATTACATACAACTTTCAGTAGATAATTCACTATCTGCATACTAGTGTTTTCAGAAAATTTGTAAATCCGTGCCTGTCGGGCCGATTTTATTAAAATTTTAGGAGCACTTTTTAATTGCTATTAAAGGCTCAAATTTCAATTTTGAAACGATTCTGAGAATTTTTTCGGTATTTTTGGGCCCAAAAACATTTTTCAACCCCTAAAAACCACCCTTAAAATGATCCGATTGGGCTAATTTTAAATAGGCTTCGTGCGGTGATGGTTTCTCCAATATGTGCGCCAAATTTCGTTAAAATCAATTAACTCTTTCGAAAGTTATTGCCCGTACACAATTATACCTATATATATATATAAACATTTTTAAAAATGGTGCCAAAGTGTTTAGGAGGTTATGAAACGTCGAGAAATTTTGGTCCGACCCCTAGGTCCCGCCATCCGACCGATGCCAATAGTGTATGTTGCCATATGGCAAATACACTAACAACGATATTGCATTTGACTATGGCGTAGGCAACGCAACGTACGTCACTGCACAGCGTGTTAGCTTGCTTGCTGTAATTTTTTAAGTTTTTTTTACTCTTAAGGTTTTGGTTAGGATAATAGAACAAATTTATTAAATTATTGTATTGTCACAGACCCTTGATAAATGTGCAAAGTATCAGTTTAATCTGACGTTTTGAAGTGGGTGAATTTCGCGTTCTAAGATTGCTTTATAAACAAGCAAACACATGAAGCTAATAAAAGCGTGTTAATAGTAGTTAAAGTAGTTATCGTGGTACAATATTGTCAAAAAGTTATAGATTATATGCGCCACAAAAGTATACTAGCTTGTAGCTAAGTGATCCATAATTTGTACGCAAGACTCTACCTGTGGAAACGTAACCCATACAATATTCATATGCATGTATACTTTTCTATAAATTGTTGAACTTTAAACCGTTATTTACAAATAATTAGACGGTCAAAAATGTTTTCTTATTTTTTTAAACTCATAATAAATGCATTGAAAGACTGTCAGTGTTTGGGAAGTTTCTGACAGTTAGTTCTGTTTTTTATAAATAAGAAACTGGTTCAGAACTACAGAGATCGTATACTATCAATGTTAATTATCCAATTTTTAATTGAATTTATCTCGGATTATATACGGTCGATCGACTTCAAATTTTCAGGGTAATTGTATGATCATGTCCTTAATAAGTATACAAAAATTAAGAATTTTCTGACGGTGTGCCTTAACCACGACAACTACTTTAAGCTACATGGACGAAGCCAGGCTAAGAGCAAACACTTACGAACACGACATTAATTACTTGCATATGGTTCGTCGGTGTAGCTGCATCTTTAAACAAAACGAGAACACCTACAGAATACCCTTAATAAATCAGAATGCAATGTAGGTATTAATATACAGTGATGATTATTATATCGGAACTTATGCAATCAATGCAAATTTCGGTATACCATGCTGCAATAAATAATTCTCTATTTGTACACAATATGCAGATTGTTACAACATAACAAACTTCAGACCGAGCAAATATGGGTTAAGCTTTAATTCGAATCATCCGTTCGCATTCTTGTCCCCAATGAATTATATTGACAGATATTCACTCGAATGTGCTAACTGTACAGATTCGTACAGCGCGATAAATCAGTAATTAGTTTGTGTCCGAGTTGAAGTGAAATCTGTCCCGAAGAGGAACTAAAATAACCAATAAAATAGTAGTTATGTTTCTAGTGCGTATTGCCACATATTATGTTAAAAGCGAATTTTAAGAGTCTCATGAGCCATAATTAAATCATTCATAAGATGCATGCATATGATATTTTTAACGTTTATAAAATAGCTGATTTTCATATAATTAAAAAAAAGACAGTTCAATTTTGAACAAGTTCACTTCTAATTTGAAGGCTGCGTTGGATTTTCACACTTTTACTATGCAAATGATAGTATGATAACGTATTTTACTTGCAAAATGGATCATTTTCATATATTATGGCGAAACGAAGTCAGCGAATTTTAAAAGTCACATGAGCCATAATAGAATCACCGTGAGATGCATATAATATTTTCAACGTTTTTAAAATAGCTGATTTTCAGATAATTTTTAAAAAAATTACAGTTCAATTTTGAGCAAGTTCAATTCCAATTTGAAGGCTGCGTTGGATTTTCATACTTTTACGACAACGTGTATTTTACTTTACGCATTAGTGCGAAATGGATCATTTTACAAACGCTGAACAAATATGAAAAGCAGCAAAACCACATTTTCCCCTCTGATCCTAAAACAATTTATTAAATAACCTCAAAAAAAATTTGAGAGTCAACCAAGAAGGATTCATATTAATTAAAAAAATAAAAATAGGCAAATAGTAACCTAATATTATTATTTCATACTGAATTATTTCTTAAATATGCAAAAACTAGGCAGAAATTAAGTATGCAGAAAAAGTACGCGAGCAGAGATTTTTCCGACTAAATAATTATGTAGTCTGAAACGGCTCGTGAAACGTGAGATGTGAAATTTTAAATCTAAATCACAGATTATCTATTTAACAAGAAACCTTTAAATTAATTGGGACCTCATTTGAAAATTATTTTAATCCACTACACATTCGTTAAAACACCAATTGTCCGTTAGTTGCGAAGAGATTGAAAACAGAATAAAATTCGGACAAATCAGACATTTTTTAATTCAATTTTTAGAAAAAGGTATATATGAGATCCTTTTGATGTTAATAATTTATAAATATTTTAGAGGAATTAGGATCAATGAAATTAAAAGACAAATTATTATTTCACAACGTTTCGTATTAAATTAATACTTCATCAGGTGATCTAAAATAAAATAACAACCAATAATAAAACTTTTTTAACAGTTTCTGCCTTTACTTGATCTGATGAAGCTGCTGTGTCAGCGAAACATATGTTATAAGTTTTATAATAAAGTGAAAATTTAAACATATATATTTTGTTTTTATTATTCAATAATAAAACAACTAAATAAATATTAAACATACCTTAATTAATTGTCTTAATAACTAGATTTAATTCAGTTATCTTGTTATACTATTTTAAGATATCATAACAAATCAAAATTTTAAGTAGTTATATTACAATTCATACAGAGTAAAAATTTTTTTAAAAACTAAATAAACAAATAAACATTTTATATTATTAATCACCTGATGAAGTATTAATTTAATACGAAACGTTGTGAAATAATAATTTGTCTTTTAATTTCATTGATCCTAATTCCTCTAAAATATTTATAAATTATTCAATTTTTAGGACAAAATATGTTTTTTGAAATTTTTAAGCAGCAAACCAAATTTTCTAAAGCTTAATGCTTAATGACAATAAAAACAGTACTAAATTGAATTTTGGAACCACAGTTCGATATTTCCCGAGAGCATATTTTATAATTATGCCTGAAGGCAATAGCGCTAATAACCTCAGCAGACGAAGCACATCTTTTTTTTTATTAGAAAGAGAAAAATGTGCTTCAATCTTAAGATTATTAGCACTACTTATTATAAATATACTAAGCACATATTTGGTTGTTTTTCGCATTAAATAAAAAAAAAACCCGGGTCGCAGTGCCAAAACCCTGCCGACAATATAGTGTATTTGCTTGTATAGGACCGTGTGGTTTTAGACTTTTATTATGTGAAATTAAGTTTGTTTTTGGGCAAAATAAAAAATTTAACCCCTTAATACACCCCTTAAGATAACATTTTTTTCTTAATTGTAATATTATTATCAATCTAACGTCTACACCGAATTAAAGACACCCTTCAATAAATAAGTCACTATCTGCAAATTAGTGTTTTCAAAAAATGTGTAAGTCCGGTCCTGTTGGGCCGATTTTACTAAAATTTTAGAGGCACTTTTTAATTGCTATTAAAGGGTTAAATTTTAATTTTGAAACGATTCTGAGATATTTTTCGGTATTTTGGGGCCCAAAAACTTTTTTCAACCCCTAAAAGCCACCCTTAAATTGATCCGATTAGGCCCATTTTAAATAGGCTTCGTGCGGTCATGGATCCCAACATGTGTGCCAAATTTCGTTAAAATGAATTAACTCCTTCGAAAGTTATAGCCCGCACACATATATATATACCTATATATATAAATATATATATATATATATATACATATATATATAAACATTTTTAAAAATGGTGCCAAAGTGTTTAGGAGGTTATGAAACGTCGAGAAATTTTGGTCCGACCCCTAGGTCCCGCCATCCGACCGACGCCAATAGTGTATGTTGCCATATGGCAAATACACTAAAAATATTTTACTTAATACCGGTGAGAAAATAGCATTATTGTCGAGTAGTAGACACGGTCCGCTACTGATATGCATATATACATACATATCACGTGTTCAACCTGTTATTTATACTGTAACAGTGCTTTTAGCTCGGTTATCTTTTGCTAAATTAGTCCACTAAACTATAAGATTGCGCTAAAAGTTTTAATTAAATGTCATTATATATGTGAATTGGATACAGCAGCACTGGCTGCATAATTTGAACCGAGTTTGGATATACCTTGACTAAGGTCCAGAATTCATGATCGCCATTAGGTAAACGACAATCCAAAATCTTATCCGCTCGGAATTCAATCACTTCCTAAACTATACTAGTTTATAACGAGAATACTAGATTGGGTGATAACAAAAATAGGAAAAGAGCGACTGAAAATCGCTTATAATACATGCTCCACTTGGGCTTGAAGCAAACGAGGTACTTTAAATTTTCCTCTCACTTGATTTAGTAGATTTAATTTAACTTTTTATTTCTATTATATTTCTATACAATAAAATTTAGTTCACCGTTTTAGCCTTCTCCCCTAAATAAAATCGCGTTTACTCCCCATCCATCTGTTTATTTATTTACCTAAATGGGTACTACCTCTCTAAATTTAAAATAAAAACTGACAAATTATGTTAGTCGCTTCTTTTGAATTGTTTACTTCAGATAAGTTTATGATCTCCTGATTAAGCGGTATTAATAAAACATTTGCGTGTTATGGTTTCGCAAAATATTGCATCATGGTGCAGTTTAATTGCACCAGTTATGAATACGGACAGAGTTTTCTAGACATGGTAAAAAAACTACGAGAATAAGAAGAAAAGAAAGCAAACGAATGAACGAGGTTGCTGAGAACAGAATGCAAGACAGAGATGTTGGTTTCATTATGATTATTTAATTTCTCCTTTCTTTTTCCTACATCTTACAGAGCGTTGTACTGTACGGATATTAACCGATATCATGGAGACTTGAAGCACAATAACACCGCAGTTCCACAGTATGAAAATAGTTAATGCTAAAGTGTTAATAACCTTTGGGAATCGCGTCTAACGTTCACTTAGAGAACAGAAATTAGAGTTCGGTTAACATATAGAATCAGTGAAAAGTTTGTCAACGGTTATTATTCATTTTAGAAAAATATGTTACATTGACAGTAGCACTATGAGTTTTACATGATATGCTAAATTTTATTTGTGTCGCCAACTTTCTGCGTCATAAAGCGACTTACGGAAACTCAGCAGAGACAGAGGAAACCAGATAACACAGAACAGACATTTCTCTATACGTGCAGTAAATTTCGATTCGGTGACCTTGAATAGTAACAGTCTAGAATTGCCACTTTGAAAAGGAAAAAAACTTTCAAATGTTTGGAATATTATCTCTATTATTATTTAAATAATTAGTCACAGTACATAAAAATTGGTATTCTGTGACATTTCTAAAATCACGCGAAACAATTACACCTATATCCAATCACAGATTCAACATTGGTATCCAGTGACCCCGTGAAGCAGTGCAGGAATTTCAACTTTCTGCTCTTGCGCTGTAATATACTGTAACAAAACTGTTCTTTGTGGTGGTTTAAAACTGATTTATTTATAATAACGAAATAAATACAAACCAGATAAACTAAAAAGTATTTCTCTTATAACAATTAAATAATCCCTTGTCCATCCTTCATGTATCCCAGTGTTTTATGTAAAGTATTTTTGTTTATTTATAAAATGTTTTAGATTAATTTTATAACACAGTCATGGCTAATTACGCGTATTACAGACGTAGAAGCCAACAAACCGTATATTAAAAAAAAAAAAAAAAAACAATTAAATGAACTAAACAATGAAACAAACAAACGGATTCATATAAATAATGACACAACAATACACTATTCTCAACACACACACACACGAATTTATGTACTCTTATTTATGTACTAACTGATTATTTATGTCTTCTGTACCGCCGTACCAATTGGCTGACTGTTGCGATAACTGACTATCGACTGCATTCACTGAAGTGTAACAACTGACCTTGACTCACTCACTGTCTCTGACTGAATGCCTGTCGCGCCCCACACGCGCTGTATTTATAGGCGTATGCATTCCGTTCTCGATCGTTCCAGAAACTTCTGTTAATTCGTCGAGAATCCTCTATCATTTCCAGTGGCGTAACAATTGGGGGCGCGCTACAATACTATTGCGTCGTTTATTTTGGCATCAACTATTCGATTGGAGTAGAGTAAATGCACCCAATATAAAGTATCTGTAGTATCAGCAGTATTGGGATTTATTTTGAGATAGCACTTAGGTGTATTGCACTTTCGGAAAGTGGATTATAATTCCAATTCGCCGGACAGTTCAGTGGACGGATATTAGCACGTTTGTAGTCGGTCCGTATTGCTAAGACGTGCTGCAAGCAATAGTTGCACTCCTTTTGTAACTCTATATACAGTCAGAAACGTGTATATACCACCGGGAACCATAATTAAAATTTACCTTTTTTCTTTTTCTAGTTCCATACAACATAGATTACTTCAAACTAAAATCTACTCAATATATAACGTAGTATAGAAAACTTCTAAATTACAAAAAACATTTCTGTACGAAAATAACGATTTACTGCGTCAAATAAGTATTCTTTCATTGAATAAAAATTGGTTTGACCAATGAAAAACTTCTAAGAGGCAGTGAAATACAGACAAATTATATGGTAGGAGAGCTGTTAGAGATTTTTGGGTAGGTATGTGAGGCATTGTGAAAATTTGTACAATACCTCTTTAGTAATATCCGAATAATATTCGAAAAAAAGGTGAAATATATATGGAGGTATATTTACAAAATAATTTCAAAAAAAGGTACGTCTGGCAACTATAAAACATGAAACCAGAAATTCGAAATATTTTTGTCATTTTATAGATGTGTGTATTTATTTTTATGCATACAGATTTTAGACAAATGTCTAAGTATGCAATAAACTTTAAATAAAATATTTCCTTTGATCATACAATATAATTGTATAAAACATCTAATTTAACTAGTTTCAAGTAGATGCATTAAGATTTTATCAAGAAGAGAGATAAACTTCATAATAAATTATTATTGATGTCAAACAGTTTTAGTTACAAAACTTTCTTCCGACTTTTGCAATCAACTTTACAAAAAGTTATCAGTTTTATTGGTTTAAACTTGACTTTATAGTTGACTTTTAGTTGGCGTCTTTAAATACTCTGACTATATTTTATATTTCTCTTTAGTCAACTGAAGATATTAAAATTAAAATAAAGTTCACTTCTTCTTTTATCAAAGTGTGTAATAATACTTTTATTTATTGGTTGGCAGTCGAAAAAAGTCATCGGAGGAAGCTAATTTTATTGTCAAATTATTTTGCGTTCTTTAGTTCATAAAAGCGTGTTGTTTTAGTTTTTTAAGCTTTAATTTTGATTGAAGGACTAAAAACAATACTGAATTTGACTATGGGGTAGGCAACGCAAGGCACGTCACTGTACAGCGTGTTAGCTTGCTTGCTATAATTTTTCAAGTTTTTTTACTTCAAGGTCCTGGTCAGGATAATGGGACAAACTTATTAAATTATTGTATTGTCATCGGTCCTTGATAAGTGTACAAAGTTTCAGTTTGATCTGACGTTTTGAAGTGGGTGAATTTCACGTTCAAAGATTCCTTTACAAACAAACATACAGGTGAATCTAATAAAAGCGTGTTAAAAATGAGTGATACCAATAGGGATGTTGACTATTTTTGGGAAAGTGTTTTAAATCGTGCATAAGTACCTAATATTGCCACAAATATTTATTATTTTTATTTAAATACAACTCAAGCCTTAAAAATCATGTATTTTAAATCCCGTTTCAAATTTCGGTCCAAAACGCCAATACTAGTCGCGTGACGTCACCTATTCATACCAAAGGAGGCTCAAAAGTTTACACGGGAGCTACCATCCTATAGATGCGTACCTATTCTGTGCTCATAAACGTTAGTAAACTGAGGTGATGAAAAGTTGTTTCGTAGTCGTTGCTATAGTTCCATGTAATTTGACGTTTCCTATAAACAAATAATAATAAATTACACACTAAATATTAACCAAACAATGAAGTTTTTTGACAGCGGCTGAACATATGACGTCACGCGCTCTGATTGGTGTCTGTTGTCATATGACTTGAGAGTGATTTTATTAGGTTTTATTTATTAAATATTAATTAAATTCCTTAAAAATAAGGAAAAATATAGTGTTTTTTAGTATTTCTAGCATAGAAACTACTACTTTTCGTTAAAATTATGTTTTATTTGAATACAGTCAACATCACTATTGTTGAATCCCGAGTAACGAAGGTATGCACTTAATTAGCTCCGTAATCGCAGGGTGCTGTGTCACGTGTGACTGCAATCATTTCGTACTGACCATTTAGCAATGAAGACTATTTCGCCGACACTGATATGAGCATTGAATAAACATAATTAAATACGGACTAATGAAGTTTTTATCCGAGCTCTGATAACTTGCTAAAAAGCTTTTATTATCCTAAGCAATGCAAGTCGACTGTGTTTTTAAGTCGGCAAATATTCTTTCTTCTCCAACTTTAACACTCATGAGAGATAATTAAAGTCTCCTTCGGTTGAACTTGCATTGGTGCGCTGCTGTACAATATATAATTACTAACAATTTTTGTCGAAATATTTACTTTATCTGTCAATGAAAAAAAGTTTATATCAAAATACATTTTATTAGTCAGTAGCCATTTTGCTTAAATTATAATACAGTGTAAACTCAAGGGACCGAGCATTTTTTATCGTTATAGAGAGTTACCGTTATATGGAGTGAAGAAAGAAAAACAACCAAATTAACAATAATCTTTAATATGTATGTTTTTGATAAAATTAATACATGTAGTCAGTTAACTTTGCCTGACGTTTCGGGACCTCAAAGGTTTAGTCGCCGTCTTTTGTAACCTGATAAGATAACATAAACAATAATGACGATTTTCTGTGTCTAAATATGAACACACTTCTTCGTAATAGAGAATGGCTGCTGCGCTATAAAGAGTGTATCAATGTATGGGTTTTAAGATAAACCAACCAAATTGTGATCTTTTCTATGTTATAGAGAGTTTATCGTTATAAAGAATAATGTTATAAAGAGTTTACACTTTAGGTATAATTTCTCTCCAAGCCCTTAGAGAAAGCCTCCGTTGACCTAGACGACTGAAACTTTGCATACTTACAGTACAGGACACAGAGCAGAACCTAAGAGAATCGGATTATCGATTATTTTTCCCGCGCGAATTTGACCGGGCTTCGTTCCGTATGAAAAATTCGGTGAATTCATTCCGATTCATGATTTAACTTTATACGAAGACCTAAAGAATGAAATTTTAAAGGTTGCCTGAAAAAATCGGCGTGCAATATTTGTATGTCCGTTAAAAACGCGATAACTACTATACGAATTTGAATGGGGTTTACCATTTATTATTACCGATAGCGTTAAATATTTTTCGCAACTCTTTTAAAATGAAAAACGCCATATTGGTAGGTACTTCAAACATTTTTATACAAAGTTGATAATTTTATGTTATCCTTTATTCGAAAATTTTTTAAAGTAAGCATTAAACCTGTACGCGGATGTAAGTTTGCGAGAGAGTAACTCGCATGACCAAGAAAGACCCAAACTTTCTGTGAATATTAGCTTAGCATATTAGTATATGTAATATGCACGTACAATCACTGGTAAAATTTTTACATTATGCACTGTTCAAAACTTTTTTCAAGTACAATATCAGAAAAAACTCAGATCGCAGTTTCTTGGAAACATCTCCTCTCAACAAAAGGAACGCTCTATGTTCCTTCGTTTTGCGCAAGCCTGCACTCTAGGTTTTAATTTTATTTGGCAACTTGCTGTGTCTCGATAATTTGTACAGTCGTTGTTTTAGTACCTTTATCTACAATATTCTGTCTACCTTGACTATATGCAGATACACAAAGTCTACTATAAGAAAGGTTGATGATGAAGTTTGAGCCTCAAGGGAAAAGTTGCCTTCCTTATAACAACCAATCTGCTTGTTTCGTCGTCGCATCTAATCTTTTTGTGGACCAGTGTTTCCCAAATCACTGGTCTTCAGCGAGCAAAGATGCTAGGCAAACAGTCCGTTGCGTTGTATATATATGAATATGAAAACATGGAACTTATAAATTTCCTGTAAAGAAAATCATAAATGAGTTTTGAAAACACAATAAAGTCAGTAGCACAAATATTGCACAGCAGCCGGTGAGACGAAACGAACGAGTGTATTTAGATTTAGAATATACGAGTACAACATTACTGTCTTAACTTTATAATTAAAAAAAATGATTTAACACATCCGATTCATAAAATCAAGAAATCAAAAAAGAGGAAAACTACAGTTATGCAGTTTAGAAAAATCTATTTTGAAATAAAGATGACATGCAAATCTTCTTGATTTCCGGGCATGTACGCCGTGGTCCATTGGTATTTCTACCAAACCATACCAATGGACCACGGCGTACAAGCCCGGAAATCAAGAAGATTTGCAACAACGCCAGCCGTGAAAGCCTACACAATTGGATAAAAGATGACATGTTTTGAGAAAAAATCAAAAGTTCTCAATTTTTTACACGTTTAGTGATATACTCGTATATATTTTTATAATAGAATTCCGTCAGCGTCTATAAAGCCGTTGAGAAACAAAAACCTGACATAAAGTAGCCCTTTCTCTTTATTGAGTCTTTCGTCTTAGTTTCAACTCGGTAAAGTTAGGCGTCCGAGAGTCGGAACTATATATTTAGCACTTGAAAGTAATAAGGCACTAGATGAGATAATTTTATTAAAAATGCGACTGCATACAGTTTTTGGGGAATAATCCAGTTTTCTATTCAACAGATACATGGTTAAAGTTTATAGTATAAGTTTTTGTATTCCTGAGGATGGACTTATTGTCCGAAACGATCGTCGAGAAATAATTTAATAATTATTTGTAGAATTTTCAAGTGTTTTTAATTAATTGTTATTAAAATAGATATGATTACTAACTCCTATTTTTACATAGAAAAGAATAAAAAATCAATGATAAAATTTTTAATTTTATATCAAAACAACTTCCTGATCAGAGTGATTTAAGTTTTAAGTCGATACAAAACATTTTGGGGTTCAGTGGGACAGGGGTTGTATACTTGTTTCGGTAATTATACAAGTAGGTTGAGTCGATATTCTCATGTGCATTATACAGGGGATTCTTTATGAACATAACTAGAACGGAAATTTATCGTCAATAGCTCACGAAATAAAAACATGCAAGTATATAGTAAAAGTACATAACGGCTTTATCGGTAGCAAGCTGCATTTAGATGAAAAGTGCCATTAAAAATAGTTAATTGCCTTCTCATGTTTTTTTACAAACATAATAAGTTTAAAACGATCTTGCACGTTCGTATTATTTTCTGAAATTACATGTAACGCGTGAAGAAAATGAATCACATTTTTTTTTCTTTTTATACCCGGTTGAAAGTACGTACTTTCGGCTTCGATTTTAAGACAGAAAGCCTAACATTTATGCTCTGGTGGAATTACTCGCACGCCATCTATAACAGCGGGACGAAATAGTTTTGTCGTGAACACTGATGCGTGAGACTGCCGCCAGCCAGTAGTAGCTAACAGCTGTTATTGCGTATAACCTCAAAATTGCTCACTTCAAAGTTATTAGCCTTTTTATATAATGGTGAATTCTACCGGGTATAAAGAAAAATAGCATACACCACACGGGCAGAAAGTTGAAGGAAAATTGACCTTCCTTTAAAAAAAAATTAGCAAACAGAACATCGAGTGTCGGAAACAACAATGACCCTGTAGTTAAGAAAGAAATATTTTGTGAAACTTCAGTTTACTTTTAGCAAGGTATTTACAGGATGATGGAAAATTAAAAAAGAAAATTAGTTTATATTTTTCAGAAATTCTACAAGCCTTGTATTATATATACAAAGTGTTCGAGAAAGAAATGCAATTTAAAAATACGCCTGAGGTATATTTGTCGTTTGTCAACTAAACTTATCCCAACCCAGTATGTTAACAAGTTATTTTAAAAAAACAAAACAGATTACCATTAAAGCGAATGAATTTTGTATTATCAGTTTCAAAGTGTACTGATTATACAAATCTTCTTTAAATTAAAACCGCGTGAGGACAGTTGTGGTCCAGAGGTTAGTATACTGGCGTCTTGATCGGACTGTCGTGGGTTCGAATCCCACCTCTGCTCATGGATGTTCGGTGATGTCGATTTATTTGACCCAGCTTTGATAATTAATGTACTGGCCAAAATATCTTATGGTGGAAGTCAAATCCCCAAGTGATATATTCTCTTTTGTGCATATGCTCTATATATGTGGACATTTACAATTGGATATATACCTTTAAAAAAATCAAAATCGCAATTGTACATGATAAATCTCAGAAGGAATTAATTGTATTATTGTATTATTTGTATTTTAAAAAACCGAATACTTCGTAGTCCGGTTTCTTTCATTTTGCACCCGAATAAAACATCGAAAAATCGGACACCTAGCAACCGTGGGTATATTATTTGTACCATTATAGTTAAGAGGCACCACGAGCAATATGGCTGCGATAATTATAATAAAATATTTAAATCGAAGTACAAAAAAAAACGTTAATATGTACGTTCAAGTACGTCCGCTGCCCGCAGTTATGCTTTATATAATATCTTTATCATCATCCAACTTACAGGCTTCGCATTATGTTGTGTTGTACCAGTTAATCGGCTTCTTTCAATCAACAGCTTTATTTATAACCAATCAGCGACAGGATTCTCTTTTAACCTTCCAATATTTAGAGTTAGAATTAAAGATAGGAGCCAAACGATAGACACTGCGACCTCTAAGGTCTATTGTGCTCCCCTAATGGTCCATCAGTTTTTTTTGATTCTCTAATATAATTCTACAACTGAGTCATAAACGTAATATTAACGTTCTAAATGCAATTCGGGGCACTTTCATGCGTCAAAATTTAGAAACGGAAAATGAAAGGATTAAATATGAAGTAAGTTGCATGAGTTGCGCAACTAGTTATTTAGTTTGATTTTTTTCTGTGATTCCTAATTTCAGGTGAAAGATTTATTATATTACTCTTTTTATTAGCTTTGATTAAGTAATTAAGCTTCATAAAATTTTGCTTGCTATTTAAACATTTCATAAAACATATTTTTGCCCTAAAAATTAAATTAAAAAACGTGATAACCGGCAATATTTCTTTATAGCACGTCACGAGATTTCAAATTACGGGAATGCAAATTAACAGTTTATTGCCAAATTTAATAATAGAGTATACGATAACGTCTTATTCGAATTTCACATAATTTTATATATTTAATTACGATTTAATAGAAATGATTCACTGACGTTGAGTTTGTGTAAATAAACCACAAACACATAAATATGCTACATTATAACATTTGAAACAGGAAAACAATAAAAGGTTTTATAGATCATGCAAGCCTCAGGGTACATTTGGAACAATCTTATGAACTATTATTATTGTTTAAGGAATAATTATCATCGTAAAGTATAAGTATTATTAGTGTATACACTATTGGCGTCGGTCGGATGGCGGGACCTAGGGGTCGGACCAAAATTTCTCGACGTTTCATAACCTTCTAAACACTTTGGCACCATTTTTAAAAATGTTTATATATATATTTATATATATATATATATACGTATATATATACGTATATATATATGTGTGCGGGCAATAACTTTCGAAAGAGTTAATTGATTTCAACTAAATTTGGCCCACGGGTTGAAATCCATCGCCGCAAGAAGCCTATTTAAAATGGGCCTAATCGGGCCATTTTAAGGGTAGTTTTTAGGGTTTGAAAAATGTTTTTGGGCCCTAAAATACCGAAAAAATCCTCCGAATCGTTTCAAAATTGAAATTTAACTCTCTGGCAGTAATTAAAATCTGTCCCTAAAATTTTAATAAAATCGACCTTACAGGACCGGATTTAAAAATTTTATGAAAACACTAGTTTGCAGATAGTGAATTATTTACTGAAAGGTGTATATAACTTGGTATAGAAGCTCGATTGATAATAATATTGCAATTAAGAAAAAAAATGTTATTTTAAGGGGTGTATTAAGGAGTCAAATTTTTTATTTTGCCCAAAAACCAAGTTAAGTTCGCATAATAAAGCCACACTGCCTGTATTAGCAAATACACTATATTGTCGGCAGGGTTTTGGCACTGCGACCCGGGTTTTTTATATTTTATATTATACCATATTCACTGTATTCATTTGTTATATTTTTTTCATCTTTAATTGATGAATTACCTGAGAAAAACTATGAGTTATAAATTATATCCTTGTATTATTATTATTACGAAAAAATAGGTTTGTTCCTACAGAAATCCATAATCATCGGTGGGTGTCAGCCTACTCACCCAAATCCTTGATTAATATATTTTTTTAGGTGATCGGTTTTATTTTTTAGGTGTACTTGTGCAAACTTCGCGTCTGATGTTCCAACGAACAAACTGGAGACTACTTTACAATTTAAAATATATTTAGGTCATGCGTATTCGAATCTTGCCGAGGACAAATCTATTAATTATCATTGAAACGGATCTAATAAACCGATTTAGATAATGTATCCAAATTTAAAAAAAATCAAAATATAAAAATGTGGTTGTATTCTGATTTTTGTATTGCAGATCTGCCCTCGCAAGATGTATTATAAGCCGTTTCTTTTATCCGATTCACTCATATTGTCTCTCTTCATCGGTCAAAACACAATGTTGGGTCTTTTTAAGACAACATTAATACTCTGCATTGTCGACCACAACATTGTTTTGTTTTAAGTTTCTATTAACAACGCTTAGGAAACAAACAAGTATGATATAATTTTCAATTTCGTTGTGATCAGATATATTATACCTCGTCTTAATTAAATTAAATTGTATTGCATTTATTGTTTATTTAATTCATATTAATAGATCTAATCGATCATTATAATTTTTATATTAATAGACTAGCGGTACCTGTGCGAATAATTCGCACTAAAATTCGTTTCTAGTTTCTCACACTCTTTATAACTTTCTTCTTTTTGTTGTATTACATTACAAAGCTCAGTGACGGTTCAAGAAAATATTTTTCTAAAACTGTCATATAGAGAGGCAAGTATCGAAAACGTTAAGCTGAAGCGCCGCCATACAAAAAGTATTTATACGTGAATTTTGATTAAAAATTAAACAAAAAAAATTTGCCGACCGTCAATCATGTTGACGTTGTTTCAAAGTTAGAACCGTCAGATGGCAGCATTGCTGTATATACTGAATAAATGTATAATTGTTATAATTAATTATTTTGCAAAAACAAAAGCAATAATAGATTTTTAGTGTATTTGCCATATGGCAACATACACTATTGGCATCGGTCGGATGGCGGGACCTAGGGGTCGGACCAAAATTTCTCGACGTTTCATAACCTCCTAAACACTTTGGCACCATTTTTGAAAATGTTTATATATATATGTATATATATATATATATATAATATATATATAGGTATATATGTGTACGGGCAATAACTTTCGAAGGAGTTAATTCATTTTAACGAAATTTGGCACACATGTTGGAATCCATCATCGCACGAAGCCTATTTAAAATGGGCCTAATCGGGCCATTTTAAGGGTAGTTTTTAGGGTTTGAAAAATGTTTTTGGGCCCTAAAATACCGAAAAAATTCTCCGAATCGTTTTTAACCCTCTGGCAATAATTAAAATGTATCCCTAAAATTTTAATAAAATCGACCTTACAGGACCGGATTTAAAAATTTTAAGAAAGACTAGTTTGCAGATAGCGAATTATTTACTGAAAGGTGTATATAACTTGGTATAGAGGTTCGATTGATAATAATATTGCAATTAAAAAAAAAATGTTATTTTAAGGGGTGTGTTAAGGAGTAAAATTTTTTATTTTGCCCAAATACCAACTTAAGTTCGCATAATAAAGCCACACTGCCTGTATAAGCAAATACACTATATTGTCGGCAGGGTTTTGGCACTGCGACCCGGGTTTTTTTTAGTTGTTGATGTCGGTAGAGCAAGCAATTATCTATAAAATGATATAAAATTTATGTAGAGCAATTGTGTGTTTTTTTCGAAAAAGGGAGGCAAACATCTTAACCTTAGCGTATTAATATATATGATGATATTGATAATATAATCGGAATCAGGGTTTAAAGGGCCGATTCATGTTTCACATGCAACATATTATTATGACTACAGAATGTATGTTTTAACACAACACAGATAATAAACAGTATACATGGTATCACTGTTATTTCAGTACATTGTCTAATTACATCAGCTTGTATATACATTTATCGCAGGTATAGACAAGCAATGCACAAGGTGATTTTAATATTAAAGGTGGGCGCTATGTAAGCAATGAAGCCAGATAATGTTACTATATCAAGTCTATTTTAGTGCTGGGTAACTCAGATCTGAACCGGTTCAAAGAGCCGACACCGACAGAAGATCCATGAGAGCCGACTCACTTTTTTTTGAGCCGACGGATCAACGGATCCGCATAACTGAGTGAAACACTTAACACAGAAGCACATTTTACACTTACGTATCAGTTCTCGCTTTGATGCATCTGTCAGCTCAAATGACTCATGGATCACATGTTTGGCTATGCATTCTTGATTCTATACAGGTCGTGATATGACTGACTGAACTAAGAAACTCAGTGGCAGACTGCAGTAACATATTCAGAACTCGGCTCTTTTTAACCGGTTCAGTGAGCCGGCTCACATACGGGATCCAGATGCAAAGATGCAGATCACTAAAAAGGCCCGTTTTTCCCATCTCTAGTCTATTTACTCAATGTGCGTTAAGTGAAGCCAACAAATCGCGCAAAAATATATCTCCGTCTCTCTTTTCGAAATAATTCCCTGGTTATTCCGACGATATATATGTACTTTGGAAACATATCTATTTTATGCCAAGGTATGATGAGTGCATTTCGTATCGGAGATAACTATATAAAGGTAAATAAAACACAATAACTGATCAATCAATTCATCGATATAGTAATTGCCAACGATCTCGTTTAGTTAAGTATCAAACTGTATCACTTAACGTGCCAATGAATGCTGCAGAGATCGTCCACCTGTAAATACAGGTGATTCGAGATAAAACACATCTCATTAGAGACAACTTTCTAGTTTCTATAATAAAAGTAAATGTCTTATTTTTCAATCCTAATTACTTTAGTTATTGAACATCTATAAGCTATCAGTTTAGTGTTTACCATACATGACACATATATAATGTACTACTGCGCATACAAACGGACAGAAAAGAGAAGGCGATAAACACGGCACATCCTCTTTCTGATCTCCTTGTTGTATGTTGTTAAACAAAAACGAAATGGCTACCGCAATTATCACTATCTCTGTGATTTTGCGCATAAAAACCGACAGGAAAGAGAAGACGATAAATACGCTATGTCTCTTTTTGCCCCGTCTTGTATGTTGTCAAACAAAGACGGAATGGCTACCGCAATTATCGCTATCTCTTTCAGTCATTTTGCGCATACAAACCGACAGGAAAGAGAAGGCGATAAACACGGTATATCCATACCTCTTTCTGGTTCGTTTTCTATGTTGTTAAACAAAGACGAAATGGTTACCGCTATTGTCGCTATCTTTTTCTGCCATTTTGCTCACGCTGCCTAGACTAGCACTCCATGTCTACACTCAGTTGTCATCGCTGAGAAGCGAGGGTCACTCGATATATTAAATAAATTGAACAAAATCTTTAAAAAATGTATATAGGGTAAACTACTAGTCATTGGACAGAATACATTTTCATTAGCTATAATAAGAATAAGAACGATACCAAAGCAGATTTGAATGATTCATAAAATCAGTCATTTAAATCTGATTTAGTATGGTTCTTATTCTTATTATAGCTAATGAAAATGTGTTCTGTACAATGACTAGTAGTTTACCCTAGATAAAAAACGAAACGTGAAATCTGGTTTAAAACTAATGCTTATAAAATTAACTGAATGCCTCGCTGAAATAATTTGGTCTGAAGATTCTAAACATATACTGATAATATTACCAGAACCACCATTTGTATTAAGCAATAAGAGTACCTGACACATGAATACGGGTATATCAGTCTAATCATTCATTAGCCTCAAAGCCCACAAGAGCCTTATACTGCTCTGCTTTACAATCCTACTGACAATATGACCACATATGTTTATCTACAGATTGTTCCAAAAACTTACAACTTCACCAATGCACACACGCTGCCTTTTAGCGATTATTGCATCACGATTTGTCGATTATTCAGTTCCTCGAAATTTCTCGTTAAATCGCGCGACTTTGCGATCGACGCAATTGTTTCTCAACCGCGCGCCTGTGCTAGAAAATTACAGCCTCGTCTGAATTTATAACCTGGTGTAGCGCGAACCCACGAATAATTATACGAACTGTTACGGACAATCGCGCGTTCGTGATACATCGGGTCGTATGTTTCAGCAAAAATATATGCTGTCTTACACTGTTAACAGTTATTTATTTATTTATTAAATCCTATATATTGTACATCATATCATACAACAAAAAAATATACAACGATACTTCCCCTCAGTAGACTGAACTCTGTGTCGAGGTGAAAGGATACAGAATTTGTGTGTAATTGTGCATATGTTTGGGTTGTATGAATGCGACGTGTAACGTATGTATTTGTTTGTGATGCTATACATCTGATGATCTCCGAGTGACTTAGTCGCAAACTCATGATATAAAAATGGTGTCCCCTTATAGAGATGCATTTCAACTACATCAGCTTATAAAGCATTATGGCACATAGCTTGAGATTTTATTCAGTAAAAATATTAGGATAATGATTGGAAAATGATGATGGTACTGAGTTAGGTCAACATTCACTTTTTAAAATTGTTTCGCTTTGAAGCGAAAAAACATATTTTTGTTAATTGCAACAGTTGGTTTTAGATACAGTCCGTATATGCATGCATACATCCGGTTATAATTGTGCAGGTTATGTAGAATTAACCAAATTATACGCTGCACGGATTTACACATGAATTTGACAGTCGAATTGTTACTGTTATTTCGATATTGTCCAGTAATGAATACGGCTCAACTGTCCCTGCATCTGGAACACGTTAAATAAATTACAGGTAGAATGAACTGAATGGAAAGCAAATAAATATGATAATATTAAAAATTTACTACTGTTTGTTATATATACCTATAACAACAACAAAAAACTACTCATGTGGGAGTATAATTCACTAGGAAAGGGTTTCGTATCATTTCGTCTTCTGTGAAAAAAGGTCTAAAGCGCCTTGTATTTTAAAATTTTAAATATTATATAGACTGAAAACAGTGTTCAAATTTTCTATTTTGTTCAAAAAAAGATGTCTTAAAAGGCTACATACCTCCAAAGGGGATGAAACTTTTAGGAAGTGTATTGTCCAAAAAAGGCATGACACATTTACCAGTTCTTGCAAGAAAAAACAATACATTTTCTTAGGCCACTGCTGGAAAAATGTTATTTTACAGTTTGCATGATTTCTTCGAAAATTTTACAAAGATTCTTGTAAAACAATATTACTTAATTATTGAGTAAAATTTTTGAATTTCAAAAAATAAGTGTGTTTTGACTTTTGACATTTCATATTTTGAAGTTAAAAATGTTTGTTCAAGAAAAGTTTCGCTCTTTTTGGTTTATTTATAAGAAATGCATTACATAAAATATGTATAAAAAAAGCTTGCACAAAGTGTTAAAGTAATGTTTCTATAAAGACTTATTAGTGTATTTGCCATATGGCAACATACACTATTGGCGTCGGTCGGATGGCGGGACCTAGGGGTCGGACCAAAATTTCTCGACGTTTCATAACCTCCTAAACACTTTGGCACCATTTTTAAAAATGTTTATATATATATGTATATATATATATATTTATATATATATATATATATATATACGTATATATATATATATATATATATATATATATATGTGTGCGGGCAATAACTTTCGAAGGAGTTAATTGATTTTAACGAAATTTGGCCCACGTGTTGAAATCCATCACCGCAAGAAGCCTATTTAAAATGGGCCTAATCGGGCTATTTTAAGGGTAGTTTTTAGGGGTTGAAAAATGTTTTTGGGCCCCAAAATACCGAAAAAATTCTCCGAATCGTTTCAAAATTGAAATTTAACCCTCTGGTGGTAATTAAAAAGTGTCCCTAAAATTTTGATAAAATCGGCCCGACAGGACCGGATTTACAAATTTTATGAAAAAACTAGTTTGCAGATTATGAATTCTTTACTGAAAGGTGTATATAATTTAGTATAGAGATTTGATTGATTATAATATTGCAATTAAGAAAAAAAAATGTTATTTAAGGGGTGTATTAAGGAGTCTAATTTTTTATTTTGCCCAGAAACCAACTAAAGTTCGCATAATGAAGCCACACTGCCTGTATAAGCAAATACACTATATTGTCGGCAGGGTTTTGGCACTGCGACCCGGGTTTTTTTATAACTGGTATAGAGGCAATTTTCTGTACATTTTATTCAAAAGAGTCTTTTTTTCTCCAAAATTAGCAACACTCGGGTGTTGGCTCAGTGAATTTTGAATAAACTGAAGAGAAAAGAATCCGGAAAGGCAAAGATTTGCGCCGCCTACATTGGCCGCCCAACAAACTATACTATTCTATATTGTACTGACTCTGTAGCGTCCAGTGTGTTTATACATAGCAATACTGTGATTAGTGGGCGGTTTGTGATAAAAGCGGTCCGCTCCGACGATTTATTAGTGCCAATTCATACAGTAAATACACGCTTACACACACTATGTATACGAGGGCTGACCAAATGACTTATCGTTCAATCCGATTTTTATATAAAAAATAAACTTAAAAAATCTGTACTTTATTCAAAATACAAAGTATTTACATAAATCATTGTTCATGGTCAATAACTAAAAACCCGGGTCGCAGTGCCAAAACCCTGCCGACAATATAGTGTATTTGCTAATATAGAGAGTGTGGGTTTATTATGCGAATTTAACTTTGTTTTTGGGCAAAATAAAAAATTTGACTCCTTAATACACCCCTTAAAATAATATTTTTTTTCTTAATTGCAATATTATTATCAATCGAACCTTTATACCAAATTATATACAACTTTCAGTAAATAATTCACTATCTGCAAATTAGTGTTTTCATAAAATTTGTAAGTCCGGTCCTGTCGGGCCGATTTTATTAAAAATTTGGGAACACTTTTTAATTATTACCAGAGGGTTAAATTTCAATTTTGAAACGATTCGGAGAATTTTTCCGGTATTTTGGGGCCCAAAAACATTTTTCAACCCCTAAAAACTACCCTTAAAATGGCCCGATTGGGCCCATTTTAAATAGGCTTCTTGCGGTGATGGATTTCAACAAGTGGGCCAAATTTGGTTGAAATCAATTAACTCTTTCGAAAGTTATTGCCCGCACACATATATATATATATATATACGTATATATATAAATATATATATATATATATACATATATATATAAACATTTTTAAAAATGGTGCCAAAGTGTTTAGAAGGTTATGAAACGTCGAGAAATTTTGGTCCGACCCCTAGGTCCCGCCATCCGACCGATGCCAATAGTGTATGTTGCCATATGGCAAATACACTAATAATATGAAAATAATTATTTATAAAAAAAACAAACTAAAATATGATATACAGTCAAAATCTGTTATAACGACATCGAAGCGTCCACTCATATTTGGTCGTAAAAACCGATAGTCGCAACAACCGGTGATGTTTTCGAGCTACAAAGTAATTAAGTATGTAATATTATTGAATGTGTAGGTACATATAAATCTATATATACTAATAGGAATAATATTCACATTATTATAGTCATTTTTCTGTATTCATAAAATCTGTAATTTTAGTCTGTTTGGAACACTTCTGTGCGTATGAATTTTGTTTACAATACAGCTGGTCGTTCTAACAGATATAATTCCACGTAGATATGAAGATATTACTTTAGATGTAGTCGCTTAATGCGGTATGTCGTAATAAGCAATGTCGTAAATAGCAGTTTTTTATAAGCCGGTCATATAGCATTCAGCCGGGACCTACGATATTGATCAATACAACCGGTAGGTTGTTCTAAACGATGTCGTCGTAAACGGTTTTGACTGTATTTATAAATTACCTAGAAAAAGAAAATTTCAGTATTTATAGCCACCGTTCAAAAAATCTTGCTATGTATTGTGAAACTATGGACTTAAACTGACAGCTATATATGCGACTATATTGCATTTCATTTCGGTTGTTTACAAAAATTTGTGTCGCTTTACAAACTTTGTTAATCTTATAGAATTAACCGGTAATTGACAGAACGCTTTTAGAAATTACTGTTGGATTGGTAAGATCACATTCTTTTGTTTTTATTGTATGCACTAGTGTGAAATAATCATTTTACTATCGGTATGCAGGTAAAGCAGCTATTTTATAAGGCGGTGTGCAAAAAAAATCCGCTGAGCATATGCTTGGTTTTAAAAATACAGACGAACAAAATGGCCAACCTTCATTCAGTATTTATTATATTATAGTCATCTTGAATTTGAAACTTCCAAAAAAAAAACTAATAATAGGTAAAGTAAAATTATATGGTGATGTATACTCGCTCACAACAAATTAATCTTTGCATGCTTTTGTTATCTAAATTTGAGTTGATAGTGCTCCAGACGACATATTTGGAATTTCAAAAATAAATTTGTCTTTAAAAGATAGCTAGATTTAACGTCGATTTTATCCGAAACCTTCAAATCAATTCGTTCTAAAGTTAAAATATAAGGGGGGACACATCAGTACATTTACCACTGCTTAGTATACATTAAAAAAATATTAGTCAATTTCAACAACAATCTACAGTTCATTCGCACAATACACGGAAAAAATCCGACCTGTGTTTACCTCTGAATAAATTTACACATACGAGATACGGCCCCAATTATCTAGGTCTGCAATTCTATAATAAATTGTCGCCGGAGACTAAAGCGCTACCCATTCGGAAATTTAAAAAACACATTAAAGCGTATCTTGGCAAAGAATGTTTTTATGATTATCAACTTTTTTTAAATATTGGTGAACTAATATAGATTTTCTAGATATTTTATCGATGTATTTTGACTTGTATTTGACCGTTTTACGGTGTAAGTAATACAAATAAAATTTTACTTTTTACTTTACTTTTACTTTAACCACGCACTCTACAAGCAATTTTTCTACCCTAGTGTAAACGATTTAACCGGATGCCTGTTTGTTATTTATACCGGTATTATAAAGAGATAAGTGTAAAAAGCAGATAAAATATTGATTCAGTACTTAACCTTTTGTCACTCTACAACAACAGAGAAGATAGCCGATTTATTATTGCTGCCCAAGTTAGGAAGTTCAAGTGAAACCAATATTACATAATAGTTACAACATCTGTACAAACTACAACTAGCGTACCGAATTATTACAAATATATTAATAGTCATCGAGTTGCGATCAACTTGTTCAAGTCGAATTTCAATTTTGGATAGGCATACCCCGATCTAGATCTTAAAACTTTTAATTTTCAAATATGCAACTACAGTAAGATCTTGCTTAACGCTGTTTCAGTATTACGCGGTTTCTAAAAAAAAGTTTAGCCACTATAATATATATTATGGATCAATTTATACAAAATGATTCAAATGTTAATAGAAGTACAAAGGCAAGACGTAGTGTCATTGATGCAATATCTTGCTATCGACAACAGCTTACTGTACAAAACAAAAAAAGGCAAATGGCATTAGATGAGTTTTTCATAAAAAAACAAAATATGTCAAATGAGGAACCTTCCTCATCACAAACATATCTTCTTATTCGAACTTTTATTTGATTTTCATATATTTTTAAGGAACAAAAATCAATATTAGCAATAAATAAATCTATTGTTAGATAATTAAATAAAAATTGTCCAATATTAAGGTAAAACTTTAATTAAACTCAAAACAACAGATAATAACAAAATAATAGCGGCCATGTAACCTCAGCAGCTATCACAACTTCGACTTTCCATAAGTGAATGCGTAGCTGACGAGTGGCGGCTTAGCCCTTCGTCTACTTCAACAATATTGTTTACATAAGTAGACACAAATGAAACACAGACAGATAAGGCATGTATATCTCACAGTTGATGTTAAACGAAATACAGACCGATAATACATGCATATATATCTAACACTATAATTAATGTGAGGAAAAAGTATTTAACAATAAATGTTACAAAATTACACAAAAAAAGAATTTTCCTATTCTCGGTTCTATTTCACTTATAGTCTATTATCTACGTATTAAGATGACGTCGTTTCGTATAGCGAAGGAGCTTATTGGAACGTATCCCCCGCGCTAAGCAGGATCTTACTGTATTAAATACAAACAAGCTAATTTTAAAGCCAATATTATAAACATGTTCTTTAATGTGAACTATTAATACCACCAATATACATAATAAAGGGAAATCATGTTTCTTTCTGTATCTATCTGAGATGCTCTCATTAACTAACTTGAAAACTTAAATAATCATTCTTATAGCCTTCATTGTTATATATCCTATACGTGTAATTACGAATTTAAAATAACATTGTTAAGAGTGTCAAAACGTAATGACTTATTGTGGCTTATCAATGTTACTCTGATCTAAATAATTATATATACTTTCCGAGGTACAATAGAAGAATGTTGTAACCATTGATGATGTGAAACCAGGACCGCAGTAAGGAAATCTTACGTCTGGGCTCAAAATTTAGAATTATTATCTCTATCGCGGTTGAATTGTTATAGAACCGAACTGGAAAACTTCAACCAGCGGTAAGCGGGTACTCAAAATAATAAAATCCGTTATGACTCATCTAATTTCAATTTTTTTACAATCAATGAACAATCCACTCCAAAGCACTAAAGTTGCATTACTGTCTTAAAACAATAAATTAAAAAAAATCTTCTGTAATCACTGACAATAATGGATAATTGTTAATTAATAATTGCATAGTTGAGAAACCTGTATATAAGCAAGTACAAAACGGCAAAAAAATCTGAATACCTATGTCGCTTGTATCTCTTTTGATTTCTACAGGATGAAATAAAAGACAATATTAATTTAACGGACTACAAAGTAGAATCAAGACCAGCGTTGCCAGACGTCCCGATTTTGACGGGACGTCCCGATTTTTAAATCAAAATTAAATGTCCCGCGCGGGACAGGCTCAGTCCCGCTTTTCGGGGATAACTCGACCGTGCGTAAATAATTATTCTCTTATTGTAAGTTGCAATTTGTAACACTCGCTCCTCAGACTTGTTTGAAACGCCATATTTTTCTAATGAATAAATTTTTTTTGATTTTGATTTCCGTTTTGTTTATTTATTTTTTTTTTTTATTCAGAAAACGAATAAGACTCAACTATTTAACGATAGGGTAAATCTGATTTAAAATATCATATTTTTATTAAAATACATTTTCTATGGCTATTTTTGCTATCTATTGTCACGTAAACGTAATTTAAACTCAAATAAAAAGATAAACATTTAAAAACTTCTGATTTTATACGTTTTTTTTACTATGTCCCGCTTTCGACGAAAGAATCCCGCTTTTTTCACTCAAAAGGCTCCAAAATCCCGACTTGGCAAAAAAAAATCTAGCAACGCTGATCAAGACATAAAATAAAGATTCTCTCAAACCTGCGTGTGACGAGAGTGATAGCAAGAACGGGAAGGAACTCGTCGTAAGACACGAATAAAAAGAGCGGAATACATAAATATTTACTATCGTACATCTCGGGTTTCTTTAATCAACTATTCATAAGAATATGATCCCTTTGTAGATCCTTTTAGATACAATTTTTTTATGAAGTATTAACCATCTAATTAGGTTAGGTACAACTCCGAAAACACTGCATTGGGACTCTCTCCCATTTGTTTAATACACTGCCGAATTTTTATTCGTCTAGCGCCAAAAATTCCTGTTTGAAATAAACAATCCTAGTCGTGCTAAACGCCTAAACTGTAAGAACGGGTTAAGTAAATCAAAAACATAAATTTTAATTTAGCGCAACGACTCTATTACAAGAAGAGTCAGTAATGGGTACAAATTACGTCACTCTTTTGCGTTTCAACCTGTATATTATAGCAATAAAGTGAAGAACAAGTCTTTTTCAATGGTTATTCCGAAACAAATGTCTAATTGGCAATCAACTATGCCGATATTACAGATTTCTATATATGCTATCAAATATTTAACATTTATTTGTGGAAAAGTATAATGTTTGTTAACCTATTATTGACCAAATACACCTTATAACTACTACGAAATACGATATATTTTTTGCATCTACAAAATTATAATTGTATATGAAAGAAGTTATATTAGACGCTCAACAACTAAGGTAATTAACGTTTATTATCTTAACGAACCGCGTTATAACGGAGATTTACTGTCAACTAAATTTTTTTATGAAGTGATTTGACAGTAATTGCATCCCTGTCTAACTCATTGTTATGCGTTCTTTGATGACTAGATATTTAATAAGGAAAGTATATTATTTGGTTAAAGCATGGAAATCTCTCGTAATTTTATCTAACAAATTCACTAAAATGACTATCCATCCATAAAACACAATGTCTTCATAACAATCATTTTATATATACAGTATGTTCAAACGTAAAATTTACATATAATAAAACTTCTTGTGTCGTATCCAATTGTGTAGGCTTTCACGGCTAGCGTTGTTGCAAAACTTCTTGGTTTCCGGGGTTGTACGCCGTGGTCCATTGGTATTTCTACCTGACGTTTCGTCTACAACTGCGGTAGACATTATCAAATGAGATGTGGTAGCTACTCGAGTAGAGAACGACAACCAACGGTGCATAAAAGAAGAAGGAGCACCAGTAGTCGACACACTTGCTTGTGAGCAGCCGAGAAGGACACTTCGCCCGCTACCACATCGCCTTTGATAATGTCTACCGCAGTTGTAAACGAAACGTCAGGTAGAAATACCAATGGACCACGGCGTACAAGCCCGGAAACCAAGAAGTTTTGCTTCTTGTGTCGGTTCAGAAGAACAAAAGTAAAGCTGCCTGACACCCTCACACTGGCAGCTTGTAATTTCGGCGATTAAATTGTTATCTGAAAGTTGCTATACAACTTCTCCATATGAAAATGACAACCAAATAGTTGTTTTTCACTCAATTTTGAAAATAATTTCAAATAGAAAAAAGTTTGTGGAAACTGCACATGCAAGCAATTTTTTATTAAAGTTACTGAGTACCAGCTGTTCAGTATGCTCCCTTTTTCATCCGCATAGCTTACGAGCGGTCGTGTGTGTGAATGTAACGTTTCAGAAATCTATAATTTCTATGAAACTCCTTATTCAATCTTTGATGTTAATGCTTCAAAATAAACTAGAATTATAAGTATACCATTCTTCCCATATGACTTTTAGCCAAGTTTTTTTCATTTTAAAATCAGATAAAAACGACAAAATTAGCGTAAATTTATCACCAATTTTTGTACAGCAAAAATTAAATTTGAAAAAAATTATTGAGCAAGCCGAATTGGTCAGTGTTTTTAATGTAAGTTTGTAAAGAAAAACTTTTAAATGTTAGTTTGTCTTCCCTTAATTCGAAATCTCGTGACGTGCTGTAAAGAAATATTGACGAATATAACGTTTTTTAATTCAAATTTTAAGGCAAAAATATGTTTTTTGAAATTTAAGTCAAATATTGTGAAGCTTAGTGCTTAATTACAGCTAATAAAAACAGTATTAAAATGAATTTTGCAATCACAGTTTGAAATTTCTTGAGAGTATATTTTATAATCTGAGGGATCATCCACCTTAACCAGCGCACTACACAAACATGAATAATCTAAAAAAAATTCCAAGCAAGGGGCGAAACGGCGCTATAAATAACAAATAAGTGTTCACTTAAAAAGTCCTTTTTCCCGACAAATCATTTTTATATTAATTACCAAGGACAAAAAAGAAAAAAAGTCAATGAATAATCTATTTCCACCAGCAATAATTTACTCACCAGCAGAATGGAATGGGCGGGTTTTTTTAGATGCCTCAACTAAACTATCGTCAATGTACGAGTTGGCAAAAATAATAGCTTCCTCTCTTTTCGAGATTAAACATTTTCTTGATAATAGGTCCCGATGTCCAAACTATCTAAAAGGGACATTAATATTCATCAAAACAAACCTACACCAAAATAAAGTTTTTTACGTTACAAAATTAGCATTTGAAGAATGGCTATTAAAGTTCTGACAACTTTTAAGGTGACTCTGAAACAAATTATGTAGAAACTCTTGCAATTAAAATAGATTTATGTTTGCATTTTATGTCAATCTTCCGTCAGTTTGAAATTCTCTTTTTTTAAATGTTTTAAACTCTTAAACAATAGAATTGTTTCAAGATATATATCTTTCTATGGAGTACTTTTAAAAATCAGTATATAATTGGATACAGATTTACATATATATACGTGACATATATATGTCATCTGGGGCATAATATATTTCCTAGCAAATTTCAGTTTGTTGTCAAAAACTTTGACACCTAGGGTTGAAGTAAAACACAGATTTAAAGCTGTCGAAACGCTCTGAATTTAAGCCAAAAATAGGGCTTCGGTTGATTGTAGATTTATTTATTTTGCAAAAATTCTTTCTCTATAAGGAAGATAAAGAACAAATCTTAGGCAACAAAACAATACGGTTGTAAACTCGAATATTGAACTATTTCAGCATTCTGACTGAATTGTTATTCGACAGTATGTCGGCATTAATGGGTTAACAAGAATGACGTGTCTAAGCAACCCGTTTAGCAAGATTACAGTTCTAGTAAAGAACCAGATTTTATTTATGCTGCACTTAGAATATTTGTATAAATGCTAGCTGATGTACACAGATACATGAGATGGTATGAGAATCCAATGGAATTTGCACCTGCTCTAAAAAAAAGACTATTCAAACTAAAATACATTGTGTTCAAAAAAATTCCTGTATCGATGTTAAAACCAAATGTATTAGAAAAACTACTGTAATGCGATTGTCAACACAATAATATTTAAACGAAGGGTATTTGGAATACCATTTTGTTTTTAGGGAATAAGTGGAAAAAGAAAAGGGTTAGGTATATCAAATAAAATGGGGCAAATTACTGGGAAAATTAATAATCTTTAATGAAACAAACAATTAACAACACGGGTTGCAGTGCTAAAACCCTGCTGAAAATATTGTGTATTTGCTAATATAGGTACTGTGGCTTTACTACGTGAACTTAAATTTGTTTTTGGACAAAATAAATATAATTAACACCATAATACACCCCTTAAAATAATACTTTCTTTCACAGTTCATCAATCCAACATCTGCACCAAATTAAATACACCCTTCAGTAAATAAATTTGTATACGCAAAATAGTGTTTCCATAAAAATTGTCGGTCCGGCCCTGTCGGACTAATTTTATTAAAATTTTAACAGCACATTTTAATCTTTACTAAAGGTTTAAATTTCAATTTTCAGACGATTCTGAGAATATTTTCGGTTTTTTTGAGCCCAAACCCATTTTCAACCCCTAAAATAACCCGATGACGGCCACAAAACACATATGGTGCTTACACTATCTGAGAAACCTTAATATTCCGAATTAGTAATTTGGAAGACTAAGGTTTTTGAAAATTAGCTATACTATTTCAAATATGCCGCACTTTTATCATTAAGTCAAAGGCGACACGGCACACACACACAATTTCTAAAACATAATTTAAAAATTTATGAAATATGTAATCCGAGATTTGAGTTATTAATTTTTGAACACAGTGTGAGTTAATAAATATGTATTATTCAGACAGGACCTGCGCGTTGTGTCTTTTCTTATTTCTTCCAACTCGCGGTTTTAATTGTTTCATGAATAAATTAAAATCTTAATTTCGCATATAGAATCTCAATTTCGTATTACCATAATTCTAAAAAATAATAATTCTACCTCTTTTGTGAATTATACCTCATGATATCATTCTTTAATAATAACTTTTATAATTTTAATATGTTTTGTACCTTTTAATAATTGGAATTCGCGTTGTTCTAATTTATACAGTTGAAATATAGGTAAATTGACTTTCGTACTTTTACTTTTAACGAGGACACCAGACAACCTTTCAAGTTTCACATCAGTAATCATGATATTTTTAAACAGACATCTCAGTTTTATACGCAATAAGTTACAGATGATTTAAAATCAGATAAAAACGACAAAATTATCATAAGTTTTACACAAATTTTTGTACAGAAAAAAATAGATTTGAAAATAAATATTGAACAACTCAAACTCTTTAACATAATTTGGTAAAGAAAAAACTGCTAAATATTAATTTGGCTTCACGTAAATATTGAGGTTTATCATGTTTTTTTATTCAATTTTCAGAGCAAATTTTTAAGCAATAAGCCAAATGTTGTGTGGCTTAATGCTTAATCACAACTAATAAAAACAGTAATATAATGAATCTTTGTGACCATAATTTCCCGAGAACATATTTTGCGGTCTGACAGATCAGTCAAATTATATAGTAAGTCTTAATGAATAAAAAACATTTTTTTTATTTTGTAAAATCCATCACCTTTTCTGAACCTATGGTAGGGCTGCCATCTCTAAAATTTGGTAACCAGGACATGACGCGTGAAAACCCCGGATTTTAGGCCCCAATACCCGGACATGTCAACAGGTTTTTTTTTAAACATAATCAGTGTAATAAAAAACAGCTGAAAATGTCATAAATCACATTTTTATTTATTTTTAGACCTTAAAACTAAATTTAGTCATCTTTTATCATCATTTTAAATGCACCTAACAAAACAGAATCTTATTACAGTTTGTTACAAATTGTTTTAATAATCAGTTAGAATTTTTTTATTCTTAAATTGTTAAACCCGGACTTCAAATGAAGCCCCGCTCGGACGCTCCCCGGATGCCCTCTAAACTAGAACAAATCCGGGGAAACAAGGACGGATGGCAACCATAGCCTATGGCAACTCTTACGATAATAATAATAAGCGTTTTCAAAATCTGCTTGAAATGTCATAGTCGCACCCTTTATGGTTTTGACGGTTAAATTATCATCCACATATTATGGTCACGTCAAAATTACCATAAAATTTAAATAGACATATAATATTGATATTATCGAACACGCGCTAGTCTCGTTTAAAGATATAATGGCAACCGGCTTTTTTCAAAGCCACTTAAAAATATGCAAGTGTAACTTAATTGATCTCGTGTACACAGCCTGAGTTTCTGAACGTTATCTATTAATATTGAATAGGCATTAGGCTTATTGGTAGTGTTGTCAGATGTCCCGCTTTTGGCGGGACATCCCGTTATCAATCCTCTCAGGATTTAGTTTGGGGTAGCTCAACGCATATAGACAGAGTATTCAAAATTCAAAAAAGAGCTGTACGTATTTTAGGTCGAGCTGCTCCTCGTGAGCACTGCAAACCATTTTTCAAAAACTTAAAAATAATGACTCTACCGTCGCTATATCTATTTCATTTATTAATGTTCGCTAAAACAAATATCTCATCCTTTAACAGAATTAATGATAACCATAATTATAATACAAGGTATAAAGAAGCACTTCGATTACCGAAGTATAATCTGTCTAGTTCTCAGAACAATTTTTACTATTCATCACAAAAATTTTACAATAATCTGCCCCAAATAATAAAAAATTTATCGTTACCTAAGTTTAAAAATAGAATCAAAGTAATCCTGACTGAAGCGTGCCTCTATAATATCGATGATTTTAAATTTTAATATATTTTAATAATGTACCTGTTATGTATTTTATATTTCTGACATGTCACATAGATGCATTCTGTATCTTCAACTTGACTAATAAATTTATTATTATTATTATTAAACGTTTCGCCAGCACCCTGAGTGGGACGCCCAAAATCCCAGATTTTTATTTAAGTAGCAAATTTAATGCGATTGGTACTTAAAAAAATTGAGCAGTCTTACAGTAGTCACCAATCAAGCTAGTTTTACAGTAGTCTCCAATGAATCGAGTTTTACAATAATCGCCAATGATATGAAACATCCAACTTCGGTAATAAGAAGGAAAATACTAGGGTGAGGTTTTGTTTAAAGTTATTTAGCATATTAAGTACTATTTTTTCATGAAAATATTAATGGATTTTTATTTTTTAATAGATTTCATAGAAATTTAACTATTGTAGGTATTTGTATTCATGATGCGGTTTTCGAAAAATTTCTCAACTCTTCGAGAGTAGTAAGTAATAATAGTAAATCTTAAGACTTAATTGATCCCATTGAATTCTGTGATTTTGAATTAAAGAATTGTAATTGAATTTTTTTTGCGTCCCAGTTTTTTCGTTCCAGCCCCACTCTTCTTCCATTTAAGTCACGATATTTGGAAAAACGGATCTGGCAACACTACTTACTGGCTTGCCTAAAGGTTTATTATTATTATTTATCAAGGAAGATCGATATGACTTTGGATATCTGCATCGTTCATACTACAGGTTAATTGTTAAAACTACATAATTGAAAATGTAATAGAATGCGGTTTGAATTAAAGTCATCAATGGGTTGCACTAGAAGTTCAAAGTTATTATCATTTATGGAATGGATCGGCAAACAAGAAGGAATACTGTGTAATTATCGTTGTTGTTAGTTAATTACGCCCAGGGATAACTGAATCAATTACAATATACTGACGTACCGATCGGAGAAACCGTGAATACCTAGTAAATATAGGCGGAGCGTTGAATCTTCCCAAAAAGTTTGTAACATATATGGTTTCGAAATGCAAAATATGTTAATAAAAAATATTAATAAAGGAGAACGGTACCAAGCAGTGTTGCCAGATTTATTTTTTTTGCCAAGTCGGGATTTTGGAACTTTTTGAGTGAAAAAAGCGGGAATCTTTCGTCGAAAGCGGGACATAGTAAAAAAACGTATATAATCAGAAGTTTTTAAATATTTATCTTTTTATTTGAGTTCAAATTACGTTTACGTGACAATAGATAGCAAAAATAGCCATAGAAAATGTATTTTAATAAAAATATGATATTTTAAATCAGATTTACCCTATCGTTATATAGTTGTCTTATTCATCTTCTGAATAAAAAAAAAAACAGAAATCAAAATCAAAAAAGTTTTATTCATTAGAAAAATATGGCGTTTCAAACAATAGTCTGAGGAGTGAGTGTTACAAATTGCAACTTACAATAAGAGAATAATTATTTACGTACGGTCGAGTTATCCCCGAAAAGCGGGACTGAGCCTGTCCCGCGCGGGACATTTAATTTTGATTTAAAAATCGGGACGTCCCGCCAAAATCGGGACGTCTGGCAACGCTGGTATCAAGTGTCAAGTAAGCATCATTCTGTTTGCGATATACTTACTAACTAATAACTTGGTTAGTGAAAGTGCATTTCAGTAACCAAATTACTACTTAGGCTTTTATTTGATGTATTTTTAAAGAATTAGTCTTGCTAAAAGCACGTTTTTTCTGACGTTGCTAGTTCTTAGACAAATAATAATCTGGTGTCAATATGTTACGCAGTAGCTATGGTATAAATTTGAGAGTTTATTTTTATAAGGTTAAATTCTGAATAGCAGGTTGCTTACTAGGAGATACTTGATTAAGGAATTTCAGATTTATGGCTATTTAAACAATGATAGAAAATTAAGAGCAAAAATAAAATGAATTGATATTTAATTAATAAAAATAGAATTATGATTTAATCGTTTTAGCTTCGTAAAATTAATTTTAAACCAAAAAAGATTAAAAACATTTTTTTGAAAAACTATAGTTGCTTACGTGGAATCAGAAAGATCAACAAAAAAATATATGACAACAGATTCGGGACCTCAAAAATCTATCATCTCTGCCTAAATTTTATATCATCTGTAAAAGAAGGTTTCGGAATCACTAAAGCATCTTGGACTAGATTTTTTCTTGAATTGTTTACCAAATTTCAGGAAGATTTTTAAGCTATGAACTTAGGAGACAGTGACGCCTACTAATGAGCATATCTCAGTTTTAATAATAGACAAAGTCCTTTACGTTAGCGCTCCAGTCCTTACATTAGAGCTCTACGATTCCAGATCAAAAACACCAATATACAACACAGCTTTACATATGAGAGATCAACCGACCTCCTACAGTACACGCTTAGGCACCCTCCATCGGCTGAAAAGTAGGAGGGCATCTATACCAGATCTCACTTTCTGTGGCGTAAACTTAACTTCAGAACAACGCTTGGACAATGGATATTATAAATCACAAAGTAAGATGATATAAGGATTTCAAAGGCAATGTTAAAAAAAAATTGTCTCTCTCAGATTCCATTTCACAGT
The DNA here is from genome assembly GCA_034508555.1 of Venustoraphidia nigricollis. Taxonomy (NCBI): domain Eukaryota; kingdom Metazoa; phylum Arthropoda; class Insecta; order Raphidioptera; family Raphidiidae; genus Venustoraphidia; species Venustoraphidia nigricollis. The sequence goes on from JAVRKA010000083.1 coordinate 1,280,929, forward strand.
ATTAAATATATGATTACTCAGTCGTATCTGCAATTGTTCTATGTAACACTGCATGCAGATGACTCTTTCAAGTCACATAATCGAATATTCATTCGTTATAATAATCATATCGAATGTAAAGACAGAACGAACGAGATGGAATACGATTAGTTACGTATTTTATCTGCGTATGTGCAATGAAGCCCTCTCTTAAGACTGACAATCGAAACCGACAGCAAAATTTATTCGAGAATTGAAACATTCATTCATACAACACATCTAGTATTATGATACATTAGCTGAAGGAATCATTTCGAATGAATCATTCGATTATAACAATTTGAATGGTAAACTTTTGAGTATAAAAATCGTTCGATTATTCCCAAGACAACTGGATTAGATTATGATTCATTAGCTGAATGACTCATTTCGAATGAATCATTCGATTATAAAAATCATTTGAATGGTAAACTTTTGAGTATAAAAATCATTCGATTATTCCCTAGACAAGTGGATTAGGGCAACGATAAACTGTTCTGAGCTAAGCAAAGCTGACATACAAAACTGCGCAACAACAACATCAGCATGCACCTGCCGAACAAGAATGTCGCTGGACCACTGGCCGCCGCGCAGTAACCATCATAAACACACAGCAGCCTCAAGCTGTGAGCCGCACTCTATCCAATATTCTGCTAGAAGTGTAAATCCTGCTGCTGCTTCATATATCATACCTTGAAAAAACAGCCAATGAGCACTCAGCTCAAAAAATGCTTTGTATCTATCAGTAAAAATTTTATGAAAGAAAGAAACCTTTCTGAAATAAAACTTTTTTATCACTCTCACTTTTTGGGAAATATTTATTTGCAAATTGAAAGCTTATAAGCACGTGTACAGAGTCACAATAAAATATAAGGTCATATATTTTCGGCACGTTATTCATGTAAATAATGCATAAGCGTATAGTCCAGTTCATGGCACAACGATCAAGCGAACACATGATATAATAATTGGCTCTTTTGGGCATTTAAACATAAGTGAATTTTACAATAGGAACTTTAATATTATTTTTTTTGATTCCATTTTTAGTTTAATAAATTTATAGTTTGATTTAATTAACAACATATCTTAATTAAGGTATCTTCTTATTCACTTACAAAAGAGGCTCATGTAGAAGGTGACTGAATATTGATTTATTAGTCTAATAGTGTATTTTACTTTTAGAATATACAGTAAGACGTCGCTTAACGCTGTTTCAGTATTACGCGGTTTCTAAAAAAAAGGTTTAGCCACTATAACGTAAATTATGTATCATTTTATAAAAAATGATTCAAATGTTGACAGAAGTTCAAATGCAAGATGAAGTGTCATTGATGCAATGCCTTGATATCGATAACAGCTTGCTGAATGAAACAGAAAAAGGCAAACGACATTGGATGACTTCTTCACAAAAAACAATACATGTCAAATAGAAACCTTCCTTATCACAAACATAACTTCATACTCAAACTTTTATTTGATTTTCATAAATGTTTTATGAACAAAAATCGATATTAGCAATTAACAAATCTATAATTAATGTGATAAAAAAGTATTTAACAATAAATGTTACATAATTAAACGAAAAAAAACTAACAACTTTTCTTATTCTGGGTTCTGTTTCACTTATGCCTATGATCTACGTATTAAGATGACCGCGTTTAGTGCTGTTTAGTTTAGCATTGGAAAGTATCTTCCGCGTTAAGTGGGGTCTTCTGTGGATAGAAAAAATTGACGATCGGTTTCCAAGTATGCGACTTCATCATCAACAGCTCTAGGGAGACACACGCACGTCCCCTTGCCTCCCCACTTCCAGTAGTGATCCACATAAATGTTCAGAGCGCGAATCTTTATGATGGGACTTAATGTGTTTTGATTTAAATTATTTGCTCGAAATTATTTATTTCATTACTTATCATTAGTGGGAATAGATTTATATTTCAAATATTTAATTAGAAAATATAATTTAGTACATTTGTTTAAGGCAAATAGCATGTCGCAAATTAAAAAAACTGATTATGTATCGTGCGGCTCTGAATCAATTATGTGAGCTATCAGAATTCTTTGAAAAAACGAAGATTTATTTTCTGGTTTCGTATTTTGGAAAATATAATTTATGGTTGTAATTAGGCAGTTTGTTACTCGAATGATATGATTTGGAGTTTCTTGTTTCATTAAATATATATAGATTAATTGGGATTCTTTGCAATTTTTTTAAGCCCACCAACAGCGGAAACAGGTGTCAACATTTTGATATCTTATAGATTTTGAACGGTTGTTATTTAGAAACTGTTTTGAGTAAATAATTCTGTATTTAATTTTTCGTCTCGAAAAATCAACAATCAAAAAACTTTTGCACAACCTTGAGTTGTATCATTGGTTAAAACTCATCCTGTAATTTTCAAAATATATATACGTTGGTAGTAAGTATATTATCATATTTGTTTGTTTATTTGTTATTTTCCTTTCAAGTAGCCATTTAAAAACATACTATTATTTTAACATCTAAAAAGGTAGATAAAAATAACAAGTAATGCAGAACTTACACATTAAGTTAAATCCAAAATAATTCATTTCAACTTTTATTATTTACTGAAAAGTGCATTCAACCAATGATAAGAAATATATGTATACTGACAGTGTTATTTTTTTACATTATAGGATTCTGAATTTCTAATATATTAAACTATTTTCTATTCTTCAAGTTTCTTTTTTAAAATTATTTCAATTTTCAATAATTTAAATTGGTAGATTTAATATGAATTTGTTTTTTGTTAAATACACATACCGAAATCCTAACGCCCCCAAAAAATATTTATTTAAAATTTGAATAACTCTGAAATGCATACAACCTTAAATACGCAACGTCAAGTATTTCTAAAGTTGTAAAACATAAAACTGAACACGAAATGTATAAGTTAGTTAACGTTGCATATTTAACGTCATCTTTTTTAGATTTTCATTTAAATTTTTTTCAACTTTGCGAGTAGAAAATCATGCATTACTTTTTTGCAACAAAGTCACAACGTTAATAAACTTACACGCAATATTTTGAATGTACTTCACACGTCATGTTATATTTCATGTTAAGGTAAAATCTAAAGTTACGAGCAGAACTTGACAATTCTGAGAACTTACTGCTTGTAATGATGCTTTAGGCACTTATAATGCTTAAAGCACTTTGCTTAAGGTAGTTGTCGTGGTACAATATTGTCAAAAAGTGATAGATTATACGCGCCACAAAAGTATACTAGCTTGTAGCTAAGTGATCCATAATGTGTACGCAAGACTGTGCCCGTGGAAACGTAACCCATACAGTATTGATATGCATGTATACTTTTCTATAAATTGTTGAACTTTAAACCGTTATTTACAAATAATTAGACGGTCAAAAAAAATTTCTTATTTTTTTTAAACTCATAACAAATGCATTGAAAGATTGTCAGTTTTTGGAAAGTTTTTGACAGTTAGTTCTTTTTTTATAAATAAGAAACTGGTTCAGAATTACAGAGATCGTATACAATCAATGTTAATTATCCAATTTTTAATTGAATTTATCTCGGATTATATACGGTCGATCGACTTCAAATTTTCAGGGTAATTGTATTATCGTGTCCTTAATAAGTATACAAAAATTAAAAATTTTCTGACGGTGTGCCTTAACCACGACAACTACCTTAAAGCGTGGGGTGCTTATTACTATTTTTATACGAACTCTACTTTTACAAATAGCTACCAATGAAATATTTATACCAGTTTATATCAAGACCCCACGCTTTTTTACAATAATTTTTTTTTTCATTTTAGTTCAGTTTGCTATTAAAGCGTGTTTTTAAACTATTATTTATACCAAAGTTAGGTTAGGTTAGGTTAGTGTTGTACATAATGATCGGCTCATACTTGTGCAATATGCATATTTAAGTATACCTTTACTGATTACACACAGCTACTTAAACGGAACCAGAAGTGAAACTTACGAACGGAATGTTGTGAAATATTTAAGAGCGGGTCCAAACTTTACCAAATAAATCACGTTTTACCTATACAAACCACATGTGTGTTGTATTATAGTATTATAGGAGCAATGCTTGTATAAGCACTTTAACCAATTCGCCACCAAACCCATACAAATATTGTAAATGCGAAGTCTGTCTGTCTGGCTGTTACCTTTTCACGCCTAAACCACTGAATAGTTTTCGATAAGATTTGGCAAGGAGATAAATTACATTCTGAGGAAGGACATAGGCTACCTTTTGTCTCAAAAAAGAAAACTTGAAGGGGATGAAAGTCCATTTATCAAGCTATCACGATATCTCCGGGACTATTAAGCTGACTTTCCACTGGGTGCATCTAGCCAGTCATAGGACACAGCGCAGACTAAGAACTTGCGCGTTTCGTTTTGAAAAACGAGTGAAATGGATTTGACAGACATGTTACTTTTAGAGAATCCATACTTAATAAGGTGTCTGCGATCGTATCGACTTAGGAGACATTCGTGTTGGGTGGATGAAATAATTACCAGAAGAAATACGCATGATGACTTATAGAATAAAACCCAAGACTGGATACGTCCAGAGACATTGCAATACATTTTGAAAGTTACTGAGTCATCAATCAACAAATTTTCAAATTTCAGGAAGACAATCTATGTCCTACCATCCGACCAATACATCAACGTCAAATGTGCCACGCACTATATTATTGACAAATACTCCAAAAATTTCATAAATAAAATGTTGAATAATTTCTTACTTAAGCAAAATAATTTTGTTGTAATCGTGTCTACTAATGAGGAACTAAGAGGCCTTAATATCGATAGACAAAAAACTTTTAGTCTCGGGCATAAATGGGTGCAATGCTCAGGATGAGTAGTTCCAAATATGGGCACTAATGGCTCAAATATGCAGTTTGCAATACCGTTTTAGTATGGAAGTCATATGCTTCAAGTTTTCTGATATTACACTAGGTATATATGCTCTGGTTACATAACCGTGGGTAGTCATACAGTAGCGGTGTCTAACAGGATTTTGATTCTTGCTAATACAGGTATTGCAGAATAATAATGCGTATTTATATCCATTGCCTCCAAAATGTTTTCCTTTCTTCCGTATGTTGTACTGTCTTCAACCATCCGAATCCATCCATCGTCATTTGTGGCAGTTTTCTAGCAAGTCTTCATCAAGGTCTCATTTTACTAAACGACTGCCTTCCTAATTTGATTCTGTTTGATTTAAATAATAATGCGTATTTAAATCCCTTGCATCCAACAATGTCTTCCATTCTTCCGTATACTGTGCTGTCTTCAACTATTCGAATCCATCCATCCCCATTTGTGGCAGTTTTCTAGCAAGTCTTCATCAAGGTCTCAGTTTACTAAACGACTGTCTTCCTAATTTGATTCTGTTTGATTTAAATATTAATACGTATTTATATCCATTGCATCCAACAATGTTTTCCATTCTTCCGTATGTTGTGCTGTCTTCAACCATCCGAATCTATCCATCCTCATTTGTGGCAGTTTTCTAGCAAGTCTTCATCAAGGTCTCAGTTTACTAAACGACTGTCTTCCTAATTTGATTCTGTTTGATTTAAATAATAATGCGTATTTATATCCATTGCATCCAACAATGTTTTCCTTTCTTTCGTATGTTGTACTGTCTTCAACCATCCGAATCCATCCATCGTCATTTGTGGCAGTTTTCTAGCAAGTCTTCATCAAGGTCTCAGTTTACTAAACGACTGTCTTCCTAATTTGATTCTGTTTGATTTAAATAATAATGCATATTTATATCCATTGCATCCAACAATGTTTTCCATTCTTCCGTGTGTTGTGCTATCTTCAACTATCTGAATCCATCCATCCCCATTTGTGGCAGTTTTCTAGCAATACTTCATCAAGGTCTCAATTTACAAAACTATAATTTGATTCTGTTTGATTTATGCTGTTTAAATCTCTTAAATAGTTGACCCAAGTTTATATAATCTCTAACAGCGTCAGTGTTCCACCTATCGAAACATTGCATTCCCTCATAATTGTATTACACATATGTTAGTTTTGGACATATTCATTTTCAGTTCTGTCTTCCCGGATTTCTGATCAACGTCCTCATTGCAAATTATGATTGCGAAAGCAGGCACATCAGTTCAGATTAAACTGACAAGAATTCTTTTAGACAACGCTACTGCCGATTTGAGACGGTAATAGAGGACAGAGTTGGGCACAATTTCGTTGCACATACCTTATGTTGTTATATAATATATATGTGTAACTTTGTTAGTTTTAACAAGAATAAAGTATATAGGCAAGTTAATACGATTAATTGATTTATTGCTGTTCAAGCTTAACTTTAACTAACGGCTGATATGGTTGCAGTCTGCCGCGAACAACTCAAGTGGCCTGTTGTAAAGTTCTGTCTACCACACACTACATAGTAGATGCATTCCATCGAAGACCTGTACAGAAAACGTCATTTTATAATAGGACAAGCAGGGCCAGCTGATGACCTACAGATGTTGAGCGTCTATAATCTACAATTCTAGAGTAGTGGTACAGCACTAGACTCGCATTCGGGAGGTACGGGTTCGATTCCCGGCAGGGGCAGATGTGGCTGGGACTTTTTCCTACTGCCTCTCGCCGAGAAACGGTAATTCCTGTACCGGCCATCTTGATTGAGGTTTTCCATGGTTTTCCTCAATTAATTCCACATAAATATCGAGATGGTTCCTTATTTGAGGCCATGGCCGATTACCTATCAAACTCCTAGTTCAAAAATTACCTGCCTTATCCTAATTTCCTATAATTCCTTCATTCGCCCATTGCTATTACATAAGTTGAAGTTGTAAAAAATGCAGAAAATAACGGGAAGTGGTATAGACGAAAAAATAGTAATGGTGCGAATGGCGTCTGTTATGACATAAAGTCGAAAAACGGACGGTAAACGCATTATTATTATTATTATTATTAATATGACGCCACTGAAGTCTCTGAATAGAATATAGAATAAAATTTATTTCCACCCTATTATGTTACGAAACTGACCACTTACAAGTATTCGCACGGGTTCTCTAGGTATTATTTATTCCAAATTAATATCTCTTCCTTGTAGCAGACATTCGAGCATTCACTGCAAAATACTTTATCCTTACTTGTGAGCTGTGACATCCACGTACCCACTCTACGATCAACTAAAGGGTGCCCGATTCAAGTGGCCTTCGCATCCACCGTCTCCTTTTGTCTCAAGTTCTTGTAGATGACGTATTGTTACGTCACGCACTTTTTGAATTTTTCCCCCTTTGTTAGGAAAAAATATTGTAGTTTTATCGAGTGAAAAGAGCGTCGTTGCAAAAAGGGAACAATCTTCTTGTTCGGCTTAGACAAAGTTGTTAAAACAGAAATTGAATTACCGTCTGATAATCTTGAATTGCACTGGCCTTTGTACGTTTGCTTTGAGATACCAGTCTTAAGTCTGTAGTCTGTGTTGTTTCAAATTAATTCAATATTCCCACTTTTTCACGTTTTGGAAATCTCTAATATTTCTATACGAAATCTTATTTAATCTTTGATGGTAATTCTAACAAAATAAACTAAAAATATGTACCATACTTACCATGACTTTTAGCCAAGTTTTTACAGTTTATTTGATCGAAATAAATGATTTAATAAAAAAATTAGCACCTGATTTATATACAAAAAAAATTAAAATTGAAAAAAATTGTTTAGCAAGTTAAATTTGTCAGTATTTGTCAGTATTATTTGTCAGTATAAGTTCGTAAAGAAAAAACTCCAAAATGTTAATTTGCCTTCCGGTAATTCGAAATCTCGTGATGTGCTGTAAAAAAATATTGACGAATATCACGTTTTTTGATACAATTTTTAGGGCAAAAATATGTGTTTTTTGAAATTTTTAAGCAGCAAGTTAAATTTTGCGAAACTTTATTTTTAATCACAGCTAATAAAAATAGTAATAGAATGAATTTTACGACTACAGCTCGAAATTATCCGAAAGAATATTTTACAATCTGAGGGATCAAATTAATAAAGGTTTTATTTTCTGATTGATCTATAACTGACATAAGAAGAAGGAGATGTTGAAAATACAGGAATCAGTTAGTCCCGACAAGTTGAAAATACTATTACTACTGTATGTAAGAATAATCAATCAATACATCTATAGATATTATATTGATTAGGTCAGGCGTTTTTACTTTTTGATATTTTCTGGACAGCATTATTATATAGAGAGCAAAAAGATGTTTTTTGTGTCCATCTGTCATAGAGCTGGCAATAAAAAGTCAATATCATTTTTACTTGCTGAGAATATAGTGATATTTATATATGGAGTACGCAGAAAAGTCCGCGAAATAAATTTCGTTTTACATACCTGCTTAGTTAAATAATATATTATCTCGGAAATACAGTTTAATCTCGATTTTGGAATTCTCCATATCTAGTGTATTTGCAATAGGGATGTTGACTATTTTTGGGAAAGTGTTTTAAATCGTGCGTAAGTACCTAATATTGCCACAAATATTTATTATTTTTATTTAAATACAACTCAAGGCTTAAAAATCATGTATTTTAAATCCGGTTTCTAATTTCGGTCCAAAACGCCAATACTAGTCGCGTGACGTCACCTGTTCATATTACCAAAGGAGGCTCAAAAGTTTACACGGGAGCTACCGTCCTATAGATGCGTATTCTGTGCTCATAAACGTTAGTAAACTGAGGTGATGAAAAGTTGTTTCGTAGCCGTTGCTATAGTTACATGTAATTTGACGTTTCCTATAAACAAATAATAATAAATTACACACTAAATATTAACCAAACAATGAAGTTTTTTGACAGCGGACGTTTCCTATAAACAAATAATAATAAATTACACACTAAATATTAACCAAACAATGAAGTTTTTTGACAGCGGCTGAACATATGACGTTATGCGCTCTGATTGGTGTCTGTTGTCACGTGACTTGAGAGTGATTTTGTTAGGTTTTATTTATTAAATATTAATTAAATTCCTTAAAAATAAGGAAAAATATAGTGTTTTTTAGTATTTCTATCATAGAAACTACTACTTTTTGTTAAAATTATGTTTTTATTTGAATACAGTTAACATTCCTATTACATTTAAAAAAAAAATCAAATGTGTTAGATTTTGCAAAATAATAAATACCTAGAATACCCATAAAAACTTTTAAGAAAATTGGACTTCCTCCATAAAAATTAACTAAAAACAAAATAATAATGTTTTGAGGTGAACGTCAATTAAGTTACTATAACTTAATTCCTTCAGAAATACCTAGAATACCCATAAAAACTTTTAAGAAAATTGGACTTCCTCCATAAAAATTAACTAAAAACAAAATAATAATGTTTTGAGGTGAACGTCAATTAAGTTACTATAACTTAATTCCTTCAGAATGTGTAAAAAACTAATCGTTGGATTTTTTCTCCTTTTATCTCAAACGCGCCATAAGCGTATCTTTATTGCCGGATTACTGGAGCTCTTCATCATTTGTTTTAGTGTCCTCTTTTCTGCTATCTGTAGTACAATAAAGTAAACGTTAAACACCTGCATAAAATTTATTATGATGAAAAAACCGTTGCATAATGAAAAAGTCTCCGATCAAAATGGGTTTTATGTTAAAGTAATAACAGTTGTTTATCTTCTATAACAGAATATATTTTAATAAAAAAAGATTCTCAAAACATATCTATAAAATAATAATAATAATGAAGGAATTATAGGAAATTAGGATAAGGAAGGTAATTTTTGAACTAGGAGTTTGATAGGTAATCGGCCATGGCCTCAAATAAGGAACCAACTCGATATTTATCTGGAATTAATTGAGGGAAAACCTTAATCAAGATGGCCGGTACAGGAATTACCGTTTCTCGGCGAGAGGCAGTAGGAAAAAGTCCCAGCCACATCTGCCTCTGCCGGGAATCCAACCCGTACCTCCCGAATGCGAGTCTAGTGCTGTACCACTACTCTACCCAGCTCGGTAACATATCTGTAAAAATAAAAATTAAATGCTGTTGGTTATTTTTGACAGCCAGTTGTATCGTCCGTGTTTTGTACTTTTCGACAAAATGGAAAAAGAGCAATATCGATGCGTAATTCGTTTTTTAAAAAACATGCGAAGAAATGAAATTGAAGTTGGATGCTGCCTATGGGGACCCTTCACATTCTATGACCTCGATGAAATACTCATATAAAAAAAGAATTATGGATCGATATTGCTCTTTTTCCATTTTGTCGAAAAATACAAAATACGAATGATACAACTGGTTGTCAAAAATAACCTAACCTATGAATTTATCTACAACTCAGGACGAAGTTGTTTAAAAGTCTGCACGTCAACGCCATCTGTTGTCAAACACGGGTACATATTGATCATTTACACTAATATTATAAAGAGGAAAGATATGTATTTTTGTGTGTATGTTTGTAATGAATAAACATAGGCTATATTTATTGCTAGAAAATATTAGGGATCCTTACTAAAACTTTAGTAACGTAACCCAAGGTGTAAAAAAAGTGCCATAAAACATCTTTCGTCGCATGCACTGCGGAAATTATTGATGATAGAAGAAAAGTATGTTCTACAATATTAAAGAACATATCAATAACCACAAAAAACTTCGCGATACTATATGTCCAACTATTATCGTTATGTCACAATAACCACTTTTTACATTTTAATAATCTATATAGATAAAAGACGATGCATATGTAATCTATGGACTCCAAACGGGTAGACCATTTTTGATGAAATTTTCAGACAATCTTTAGATTAGCCCAGCGGGTGATCTTCTGAAGTTTGGTAGCGATCGGATCAATAGAATTATTTAAATTTCTTTTTTGGGAAATAAGATTTTTATTCGATTTTTGAACATTCAAAAATAAAAGCGATTGAATTTGCGCAAATTCAATACACGTTGAGAATTTAATGATAATGATTCTCATCTTTTATATCCTATATATTATATTTACACCCGGGCGAAGCCGGTCTGGGCCGCTAGTAAATAATAATGATGACCCAGTTTGCTGAATCGTACTGTAATTAATATTTTTATAGGACGCCGGTTGTACTTTAGTTTTTACCTTCATCACTCGAAGCTGCATATGATATGTCATTGATATATTAGGTCGGTAAAAAAAGGGGCGCTTTTTAGTTTACGTCGAACAGACAACGAACAAAAAAGTGTTGTGCGAACGCAAAAACAACACCGCATGAGGCCGATTGGTCGACCGAGCTACCGACGCGGGGCATACACAAACCGTCCGTCCGGTCGACGTCGGTAGGGAAACTTTATGTGGTCACTCGGTCGGTAAACGTGGCTTTACAGGTTGTGACGTGAACAACGCTGACAAATAATAATATCAACAAATGTGATTTTAATTTACTGTGTGTGTTGACCGCACACTCATAAATTGTAATCTCGATAACGTCTAACATTGACTAACGACAAGCAGTAGATTACAGTAGATTGTATATCTAGTGTCTAGTGACTTCATACTGTCGAATTTTCGTCAGCGTGGCCAACTTCATACTGTCAAATATTCGTTAGCGCGACCAGTTTTATACTGTCGAATTTTCATCTGCGAGTAACATACGCACTACTTCTTGTTACATGAGCTACGATGCAGCTGCACATAACAAATATGAAGAATTGCATATTTCAGACACCCACACTTATTGGACTATAAACACAATTCATCTAATAAAAAATATCCTTTTCGTCTAGTTTGATGTTAGAATGTAATATTATTATCACTTTAGAACTGGGATAAGAAAGACCAGTGTACATGGTCCAGAAACACATTACATATAATACCTTACAATTATACCTTATAATTATTGTAACTAATAGTAATAGCAAAACAAATTGTATTACTAAATTTTATACTTATTTTAAAAATAAAATTAATAAAGAAACGAAAACTAATATTAATATTAAAAATAAATATTTTTAAAAAACTAAGTTGTAATCTCCAACTTATAACTAGCGCGGTCAACTTCCAACTGTCGATTATTCGTTAGCGCGACTAACTTTATAGTGTCGAATTTTCGTCGGTGTTGTCAACTTCATACTATCGAATTTTCATCAGCGCAGTCAACTTCATACCGTCGAATTTTCGTCGGTGCTGCCAACTTCATACTGCCGAATTTTCATTAGAGTGGCCATCTTCATACTTTAGAATTTTTGATAACGCGGCCAACTTCATACTATCAAATTTTTGTTTAGCGCGACCATCTTGATACTTTCGAACTTTAGTTAGCACGGCCAACTGCACTGTCGATTTTTTGTTAGATATACGCGCGTAGCTTCCGTTGCCTGCTAAAATTTTACTCTCAACGTGTCAAAAGAAATATAGCTTCAAAATAGGATTTACGACATTCTCCATGACTGAAGTTTCTCTGCTTTTAGACTTCCATAACTATAATATGTAATTTATTATCTTCCACGTTTATTACAATTTATGTATGTGTGGGTACGGTCTTATTATAAATATATATGTTGTGATCCTAGGATTTATACCATGTCCTAGTTTAATCCCGGTACACCGACCACATTTAATATATTTTATAGGGATATCGTGCATTAGGTGACAAGCCGTTGACATGTTGGTTTTCTAATGCACATAGCACCATTTCATCCAATGGCATTCTGAACTTCACAGTTTACTTCCTCGAAGAAAATCGATATTTTATATCCTCTTTGCCTTATGTTAATATTTAAAATAACAACACTGGATATATTCACTACGCAACATAGGTACATCCAATCCAAAAATCTTTGACGTGCGTACTAAAAAATGTTTGTCAACTTTTTTGCCAATATTTTAAAGATAGATTTGTATCAAAGCTAGCGCACACATGTTGCGTTTATACCACGATTGTGCGATTAAGTAGCTTGTAGATCTTGTAGTTCCTAGTCCGGATGGTACAAAATAGACAAAGGCACGTTTTGATCCATTCTTTATGTGTAACATCTTAGTTCTTGGTATGAGCAGTAATTATATGAATGAAGTGAAATTATTATTTTACTATAATATGGTTCTTTGGTGCGGCCTACGCAGTTGGCGCATATGTTACAGTGTATTAGAGAGAGCCAGAGAGAGAAAGAAGAGACAGCTGTTAACCGTGCTTTTATAAATACAGTGTGAAATAAATATGTTACACATCATTGGCGACTTCTGTAAGACTCGCGCCCACCTCTGAAATCAACATATCCCCGGGTTAAAGTGAATCTGTAAGATCTCACACTGAGACGCGAAACTAAAATGCAACAAAAATCAAATCAAGATTCAGAATCAGACACATATTTTATGTGAAGATGGTTAGTGTATTAGAGAGAGCCAGAGAGAGAAAGAGGAAGAAGACACAGCTGTTAACCGTGCTTTTATAAATACAGTGTGAAATAAATATGTTACACATCATTGGCGACTTCTGTAAGACTCGCGCCAACCTCCGAAAACAACATATCCCGGGTTAAAGTGAATCTGTAAGATCTCACATTGAGACGCGAAACTAAAATGCACAAAAATCAAATCAAGATTCAGAATCCGACACATATTTTATGTGAAGATGGTTAGTATATTAGAGAGAGCCAGAGAGAGAAAGAGGAAGAAGACACAGCTGTTAACCGTGCTTTTATAAATACAGTGTGAAATAAATATGTTACACATCATTGGCGACTTCTGTAAGACTCGCGCCAACCTCCGAAATCAACATATCCCGGGTTAAAGTGAATCTGTAAGATCTCACATTGAGACGCGAAACTAAAATGCAACAAAAATCAAATCAAAATTCAGAACCAGACACATATTTTATGTGAAGATGGTTACAACTCTAATTTTTGTTAAGCTTTTCATCTATCCTAGACTTTTTTGAATAGTGTATGTGGTATTATAAATAAAATAGAGTAAGTGTAAGTTCATAGTCTTCTCTATTCTATACAGTATAGATACCAACAGCATAAAAGTAAAATAAGTTTGATGTTCGGAAAGCATCGATGTTTTAAACGGAGATAAACAAGGATTAAAGTTTATATAAAAGTTTGTACTCCGATAGTAAATGTGTGTGCGCATCGGTTATAGCGTTTCCAGAAGGTAAAGTAGAATACTGTAGTTTATAGTTTGGAACAAAGCTGTATCTGGGGTCCGGAGAGGAAGGTTTCTTTAACAGCTCATTTTTAGAATGCAAACTACAATTCGTAACAAAACGATGATCATCTTTGCATAGAATTTTTCATCGATTTTTGTGGTACAGAACTTGATGTTCGTTAGATTTTAACAAAATAAATTGCAAAAAAGTTTATCTGTCGTACATAATAAGTAAATTATGTTGCATATAATAATAATAATAATTCGTTTAACGTCCGTTTCTCGACTTTATGTCATAACAGACGCCATTCGCACCATTACTATTTTCCATCTATCACACTTTTTCTACAGTTTTTTAAAACTTCAACTTATGTAACAGCAATGGACGAATGAAGGAATTATAGGAAATTAGGATAAGGTAGGTAATTTTTCAACTAGGAGTTAGATAGGTAATCGGCCGTGGCCTCAAATAAGGAACCATCTCGATATTTATCTGGAATTAATTGAGGAAAACCATGGGAAACCTCAATCAAGATGGCCGGTACAGGAATTACCGTTTCTCGGCGAGAGGCAGTAGGAAAAAGTCCCAGCCCCATCTGCCCCCGCCAGGACTCGAACCCTGACCTCCCGAATGCGAGTCTAGTGCTGTCACCACTACTCTACCCAGCTCGGTAATTATGTTGCATAATGATTGGTAGGAGGATATGATTTCGAAAAGGAATGTTATATACTATTCCTTTTCGAAATCATAACATCCTACCAATCATTATGCAACATAATTTACTTAATATGTAGGACAGAGAAACTGTCTTTTGAAACTGTTTAAATTTAATAAACTCTGTACTAACACGCAGTATTCATTAATTACTAAAAAAATGCAAATAATTATAAGTAATATTGTTTTCATTACAGATGCTGACACAAAGATTGGTAAGTTACAGAATATTTATTTAACATCGTAATTTTAAACCTCAATTACATTGTGTAAGGAAATAAATAGGATAATGTAAAAATGGACTTAACAAATTTGTAAAATTTAGCATTTGCTTTACTTAATTCAAGTTCCCATTATCCTACTATTTATTTATTTTTCATGAACGATATCAATTTTAATTTAATTGTACAAAGAGTTTTTTATAACTGAAATTCAAATTACTCTTGTGAGACTGGCCGCTGAGCTGTATCCCGTTTGAAAAGTCCGGTGGATTAATTTCAGTTATTGTAGACCTAAACTTTTTCTAAGAAATAAGCCATCGAATGGTAAAAACCACATTTAAATCCATTGAGTAGTTCTCGCGTTTTTAGCAAACATATAAAATCACACAAAGCGATTTAAACGATAATTGTCATAGTCCGGTTAAAAAAAAATTGCACTCTGATTTTTTCATACAACCTTCAAAAATTCATTCTTTAAGTCTTTCTGGACTTAAATCATCAATTAAATTAATCTACACGATTTTCATGCTATATCCAGTTTTCTAACGGGTCCGCCGTTATTTTGGATATAAGTTTGAGAAAGCCTGTACTAGACAATAGAATTTTGTTTCCTCAATTGAATCTTATTTAACAGGTTGACAAATATCTTTTATCGTTATCGCATGTTAATGTTTTATTTTTAAGTTTTGTCGCTCCGGTCATGCTGAACTACGAGTATTCAAGCCGCCTTATGTGTAGATGTCAAATGCACCGGAAACTTTAAGATTTCCATTATAGGAAACTTGCACGCGTCACAACTCATAAAATGTTCAAGATAACAAAGATTCGTTCGTCTCATTTTATTGACCAATAAGTGACAATACCATAACTTGACTTAGACACTTCGATTATTTTGTTCCATACAGATCCGGACTTATTGTTTTAAGTTTTATTTATTATTATTTTTTTAATGCGAAGAACAAACAAAAATGTGCTTCTAATGCTAAGTTAGTTATAGGTATATTATAGCTATAGTAGCTATTGGTCACTAGTAATACAAAAAAACCCGGGTCGCAGTGCCAAAACCCTGCCGACAATATAGTGTATTTGCTTGTATAGGGCCGTGTGGTTTTATATTTTTATTATGTGAAATTAAGTTTATTTTTGGGCAAAATAAAAAATTTAACCCCTTAATACACCCCTTAAAATAACATTTTTTTCTTAATTGTAATATTATTATCAATCTAACGTCTACACCGAATTAAATACACCCTTCAATAAATAAGTCACTATCTGCAAACCACTGTTTTCATAAAATTTGTAAATCCGGTCCTGTCGGGCCGATTTTATTAAAATTGTGGGGACACTTTTTAATCACTACCAAAGGGTTAAATTTCAATTTTGAAACGATTCGGAGAATTTTTTCGGTATTTTGGGGCCCAAAAACAGTTTTCAACCCCTAAAAACTACCCTTAAAATAGCCCGATTAGGCCCATTTTAAATAGGCTTCTTGCGGTGATGGATTTCAACACGTGGCCCAAAGTTCGTTGAAATCAATTAACTCTTTCGAAAGTTATCGCGCGTACACATATATATATATATACGTATATAAATATATATATATATATATATATATATACACATATATATATAAACATTTTCAAAAATGGTGGCAAAGTGTTTAGGAGGTTATGAAACGTCGAGAAATTTTGGTCCGACCCCTAGGTCCCGCCATCCGACCGACGCCAATAGTGTATGTTGCCATATGGCAAATACACTAAAAATCGAACAATAAATTCAAGATAATGATATGAAATGTTATCTATTAAGTTGTACTGTACTGTATTCCGTGTGGTATAGTATGGGTAATTACTAATCATGAAAACTGTTGTTTTTTTGTGATATAACCACAAATTTACAGTTCTCGGATTTTTTCCCTTACTTGTGCTATAAGACACTGCTTCTTATTAAATTTCATGACTCTAGGTCAATAGGAAGTACCTTATACGTTTTGATTTCCTTGCAAGTGTCAAAATATGCGACATAAACGGCCGTAAATTTTGATTACGTTGACATAGAAGTTTGATTTTTTCATAGCTCCAAGGGATTGCAGACCTGAGTATTTGATATTAATTTCAACTTGATCTCCATGCCTTCCTGACAGACGGACGAGGGAGCGATCCTATAAGGGTTCCTTTTTTCTTTTGAGATACGAAACTCTAAAAATCACAAAATTTAACTACGTTTAGCTCTGTTTGAAATGAATTTAACGTGTTGGATTTATGGTACTGTGTAGTAAATCACTAGAACAAGATAGCAGATAAACAAACAATAAAAATAATCTCTTATTTGAAAGAGGTGTCTTGTAAATACTTCAATTTATTGAACAGTAAACATAATATGTAAATGTATTTTGTAATCTTGCATGCGGTTAATGCGGTTGACTTTCAGAAGCCTCAAATTTGGAGAATTATGGCGATAGGAGACTGTGATATGATATAATCATAAATATCAAAAGTTAAGCGACTAGAAATACGTTAATTAGCAACCAATCGAGTAAAAATACCTACTTAGAAAATTTGGTTAGCTAGCTACTACAAATGTAGATCTAAACACTATTTTTTAAGGGCACCATTTTCAGATTTAATCTCAATTAATTAATTTGCCATTATTTTTAATAATCAGTTGGAACTAGGGCAGCGTTGCCAGATTTTTTTTTGCCAAGTCGGGATTTTGGAACTTTTTGAGTGAAAAAAGCGGGATTATTTCGTCGAAAGCGGGACATAGTTAAAAAAATATTTTAAATCAGATTTACCCTATCGTTAAATAGTTGAGTCTTAAAAAAACAGAAATCAAAATCAAAAAAGTTTTATTCATTAGAAAAATATGGCATTGCAAACAATAGTCTGAGGAGTGAGTGTTACAAATTGCAACTTACAATAAGAGAATAATTATTTACGCACGGTCGAGTTATCCCCGAAAAGCGGGACTGAGCCTGTCCTGCGCGACATTTAATTTTGATTTAAAAATCGGGACGTCCCGCCAAAATCGGGACGTCTGGCAACGCTGAACTAGGGATTTGTAATAGACGAGTCATGAAGAGAGAGATTGTAGATGCTCAACATTTGAGGTCATCAGCGTCTTTAACGAGTCATGAATACGTTAATAATTAAACGACAGATTCGCTATAGGGTTGACTATTCCCAAGCCAATTTCTGCATTGAAAAAATAGGTCACGTAGGAAATGTTGATTTAAATCAAATTTCTGACTTCTGAGTCTGGAATTCATAATTCTTCCTAAATAATAAATGTCTACATATTTTGTTAATGTTGCTCCATAATAGAAAGTGTAACAAGGCATAGAACGGTTTCTCTGTTACTCAGCATATGATAGGCAAGTACATAAGTAAGCACATAAAATGTTTTATAGGCTTTATAAGGCTTTCTCAACCATCGTTACTGTATGTCGTAGTGTATGTTGGTAATAATAAATATAAGCTGTAATACTCATGCCTCCAATGCATTGTTACTGCAGTATTGTTTGAGTCTGAACTACTATTTTAGTTTCATAAGTTCAATTATATAACTGGTTCAAAACGCAAAGAATGTTCTACGTGCAAAGGTTTTCGTCTTCAAGTACCCTCTGGTTAATTTTTTACAGTTGGGTTACATTGTCATAAGTCACTTTTTTTATCCAGAGACCAGAAATGTTTTTTGTATGAAGAACTTTACAATTTACTGTAAAAACCAATTTAGAACATAAATATTCGTCAATAATTCAAGTGTACCTGCTGCGAAGTACCATCATAATCATTTCAGCCGTTTCGAAGATTTCCTTACTGAAAGTTTTCACTCCCTTTCACCCCATTAAGGGTTATTTTTAGGACAAAGTGTAGCCTAAATCACTCCTGGCATAACCCTTTACTTGTTTGTGAAGTGTCATCACAATCTCTTCAGCCATTTCGAAGATTTCTTTATGAATATTTCCACCTCCTTTTTCAACCTCTTAAGGCTTATTTTTAGAATAAAATGTAGCCTAGATCACTCCTAGCATAACCGTTTACCTATCTGTGCAGTATCATCACAATCGGTTCAGGCGTTTCTAAGATTAATTTATGAAGGTTTCCAACCCCTTTTCAACTCCTTAAGGGTTATTTTTGGGACAAAGTGTAGCCTAGATCACTCCTAGCATAACCCTTTATCTGTCTGCACAGTGTCATCACAAATGGTTCAGCCGTTTCTAAGATTTATTTATGAAGGTTTCCAATATCTTTTCAACCCCTTAAGGGTTATTTTTGGGACAAAGTGTAGCCTAGATCACTCCTAGCATCACCCTTTATCTGTCTGTACAGTGTCATCACAAATGGTTCAGCCGTGTCTAAGATTTATTTATGAAGGTTTCGAACTCTTTTTCAATCCTTTAAGGGTTATTTTTGAGATCACTTCCAGTATAACCATTTATCTACTAGTGATGTGGTGTATCAAACATTAATTTTTTTTTTAAACGATAGGGCTTCGGCAGCAAAGCCATTAGCTCCAAATCTGTAACTGATCACTGTATATTAACATTAATTTTGATACAGTATTAAGGAAGATATTTCATATCGATAAAAAAAACACCTTTGAGAAATAATTTATACCGATACTTACATTTTTAGTGTATTTGCCATAAGGCAACATACACCATTGGCGTCGGTCGGATGGCGGGACCTAGGGGTCGGACCAAAATTTCTCGACGTTTCATAACCTCCTAAACACGTTGGCACCATTTTTAAAAATGTTTATATATATATGTATATATATATATATATATATATATATATATATATATATATATATATATATATATATATTTATATATATATATATATATATATATATATATATATATTTATATATATATATATGTGTACGCGCGATAACTTTCGAAAGAGTTAATTGATTTCAACGAAATTTGGGCCACGTGTTGAAACCCATCACCGCAAGAAGCCTATTTAAAATGGGCCTAATCGGGCTATTTTAAGGGTAGTTTTTAGGGGTTGAAAACTGTTTTTGGGCCCCAAAATACCGAAAAAATTCTCCGAATCGTTTCAAAATTGAAATTTAACCCTCTGGTAGTGATTAAAAGTGTCCCCACAATTTTAATAAAATCGGCCCGACAGGACCGGATTTACAAATTTTATGAAAACACTAGTTTGCAGATAGTGACTTATTTATTGAAGGGTGTATTTAATTCGGTGTAGACGTTAGATTGATAATAATATTACAATTAAGAAAAAAATGTTATTTTAAGGGGTGTATTAAGGGGTTAAATTTTTTATTTTGCCCAAAAACAAACTTAATTTCACATAATAAAAGTATAAAACCACACGGCCCTACACAAGCAAATACACTATATTGTCGGCAGGGTTTTGGCACTGCGACCCGGGTTTTTTCGTTTTCCTCTGCATCAATTGGTGCAAAGTTAGTTCAGTATCAAACCCATACATAATACATATGTCTGTATAGTAGGAAGGTTTACGTTAGGTATGCGCTAACTAATATAACTAACCATATTATAACACCTTTTACGATTTTCAATAAAAACTAAACTGATAATAAAATATTTATGTTTGTACTCCACGTAATATACAGAATGTCTCTATATACATGCTTACGTAATGCAAGGTGTGAGGGGAAAGAATTCGCCTACACAAATCATAAACTTTATAAGAAAAGAGAGTGAGGATCTCCCGGAACGATAGCGGTTTCGTCAGACGCCATGTTTGTTGGTTTCGTGCATTGTTTTCTGTAAAGGTACGTTGTAATTCAGCCTACGACACCGCCGCGACGCTACATTCTTTCACGGTCTCTACACGTTGTTTTATACTAAACTTCTCTTTACAGAGAGTTAGACGCTGATGACCTTAGCTGTTGAGCGTCTATAATCTACAATCTCTCTCTCTCTCTCTCTCTCCTAACAGAGATACCAAGAGTCAACTGTGACGGAACGTACTAAATAGTATATTGTCTCGTCTCGACGAAAAATGACCATTCTCGTCACGAGATTTCGAGACGACAATTGCTGCAGCTCTCATATAATTCCTTCCTCAGGCTTTCTGAAATATCGGGGATCAAAGTTGGACAAATTTTAAAGTGACTGTTTAACAGCTGTTCAATACGTCTCCGACTGCAGATTATCATTTGATCTTGTTTCTATCTTTTCTATTCTCTTTTTACACAGTCGGGTTTTTTAATTTTTTGAATTTATTTATTTTTCCTTCCATGTGTTTTAATTGACCGGATGTTCAGTTTCTTGCCATTAACGGTTCTACTATTGTCTCAGTAAGGTATTAGTGGTATAGAAGAGCGACCTTAAAATTAAGATAGTCAAACGGTAATTCCCCTGAAACCTTGCTATGAATACAACATTAGTAATTACATTAAAATTAATTTAATATTTCTACACACACCTGTAATATCTCAGATAATCTGCATAATCTGGTTAATATAGATATATATGCTATAACGCATTAACCTTTCTGGTACTGACTGCTCACATATTATTAAGTTAGATTTACATTTCACAGACTGTCTCATAAAACTTGGCCATACACTATTAATACTGTTTCGTGAATACATTTAAATACAGTGTGGCTTCTCTTAAATCGATCAGCGCTTCTAGCTCGATTTACTGTTTTTAACCGTTACGAGTTCCTACTCTTTCACTTGCAGCGCCGTGATGAGCCTGTGGCTAAAATTAATAGGGCAATAATTTGAATAATAATAAAAATATTGTATATACAAATATTTTGTATATACGAAAAAAATGTGAAAAAAATTGAACCTTACTCGGGCATTTTTTTTATATAAAAACACTTGAAAATTCTACAAAAATTATTAAATTATTACTGGACGATCGCTTCGGACAATACTCTATATGTTTTATATTCCTGATGATGGACTTATTGTCTGAAACGATCGTCGAGAAATAATTTAATAATATTTTTTTTAGAATTTTCAAATGTTTTTATATTTTATCTGTTATTATTAATCATGTTCTACCGAGTGCCGAAGGAAAAATTAGTGCAAATTATATGTTATTGTTATTTGAATACTTAAAAGAAATAAAATTTAAAATAGGGAGGGATTTGAAAAGAAGGGTAAGGTTTGGAAAAAAAATGTGAAGTTGCAAAAAAAACGTGGGGTTGAAGAAAAGAGCGGGGTTGTAAAAAAAGTGTCGGGTTCTTGAAAGGAGTGGGATTTGAAGAAAAGGGTGGAGTTTGTAGAAAATGTGGGGTTAACAAAAA
Source organism: Venustoraphidia nigricollis (assembly GCA_034508555.1). Lineage (NCBI taxonomy): Eukaryota > Metazoa > Arthropoda > Insecta > Raphidioptera > Raphidiidae > Venustoraphidia > Venustoraphidia nigricollis. The sequence goes on from JAVRKA010000083.1 coordinate 1,303,262, forward strand.
AAGGTGGGTTTTGAAAGCAAGGGTGGAGTTTGAAGAAAAGGGTTTGGTTTGTAAGAAATGGTGGGGTTCGTAAAAAACTCCACTCTTTTGAGGTGAATATTATTAACATTGTTCATTGTGTTACAAGTTCTGCAGTACACAATATTCCTATAATAATTTAATGTCTGTCAAAATTTCCCAAACGTCCTACTTATTTCCCATTCTTACGTTATGTGTTACACCTGTTGTAACGGCGGAAAGTGTTAAACAGAACAAAGAGAAATGGAAAGGGGGCAGGTGCGCGGGGTACCTTGCGCATTATGAGCTTGTGAAACGCATGTCATGTGTCTATCAATCACATTTCACCACCCGATGTTACCATTTACCCTCTCGTACTCTCCCACTGTAACAATAACGCTGTAAAATTGTCGCTGCAACCTAAATGTTAACAATGAGAATTCTCAGGGTTATCTCCAGGATATTTCTTATAACCTTCCTGACCAATCAGGTTGCAATGAATACGTTATTAGTAAATTTAGAACTGCTTTTGGGCGATTAAAGATACTGTACCAATTTAAGTAAAGCATGTCAATTACATGTAAATTTAAATTGGTAGACTCCTTTATACTACCTTTGTTTGATTAATAATAATAAATAATAACGCGTTTAACGTCCGTTTCTCGACTTTATGTCATAACAGACGCCATTCGCACCATTACCATTTTCCATCTACCACACTTATTGAATGAAGGAATTATAGGAAATTAGGATAAGGTAGGTAATTTTTGAACTAGGAGTTTGATAGGTAATCGGCCATGGCCTCAAATAAGGAACCATCTCGATATTTATCTGGAATTAATTGAGGGAAACCATGGAAAACCTCAATCAAGATGGCCGGTACAGGAATTACCGTTTCTTGGCGAGAGGCAGTAGAAAAAAGTCCCAGCCACATCTGCCCCCGCCGGGATTCGAACCCGGACCTCCCGAATGCTAGTCCCTTTGTTTGACTATGGTGATATTGTGTATGGTGACTCAATCGATTAATTATTGAAGAAATTTGGATAAAATCCATGGCACAGGATCAATTAAGAAGCAATACTGAATTTAAAATTGCTTTTTTACTAACGTTTCGGTGCTCTTCGTGCCATCTTCAGTATTGCTTCTTAATTGATCCTGTGCCACGGATTTTATCCAAATTTCTCCAACAATCATCAAGGATCACAACCGCTCTAATTAATCATTTAATTAGAGTCAACCTCAATCGATTATGTTTGTAAAAACAAAGAGTACAAAATTCGTGCATGCGTTTTGTTTACAAAATTCCTCAATAAATACCAAAACTTCAAACATGTTTTATCGCAGAAAATGGCATATGTATAATTTCATACAATATTTTGAAAAATTGTAAACCCTTACATTTAATAGGGAAACTTGGAACAGCAAGTCATGACCATTCCACACATTACAAAACAAATTTTGTAATAGATAAATATATCAGCGTATGAAAAATCTTTCACATATATAACATCAAATATATGTAAGTTTATTTGACGGGCCCACAATCATCTTTTTCCCGTGTAAGTTTCCTGGATTCAAGCTCAAATCTCTGACTGGAGCTTGAATCCAGGAAACTTCCACGGGAAAAAGATGATTGTGGGGCCGTCAAATAAACTTACAGAGGACATGATTAAACTCAGTAGGTCGAAACTCAGGAAAGTGGTCGGGTTCATGACCCCTAAGGAAACACCTACACAGGATGGGGATACGTCAGGAATCAACACAGTGTAGATTTTGCGAGATGGAGGAAGAAACAGCTACCCATCTACTGTTCGAATGTAAGGCCTTAGCCTACAGAACAACAATCATCTTTGGACACATTGATGAGGGCGGAATAATTCCGCAGGACAATCTAGTCAACAATCTTCTGGAGCTCATGAGAAGATCCGGATTATTGGAAGGCTAGATCCAGGATAAGAGGGAGCACAAAATTCCTTATAGGATGACGTGCATTAATAGGCTATCGATAGTCACAACTCCAAATTTTATTCATTCATTCATTCAAGATAACACGGTCGCAGGATTTTGAGTTTCGCGTATATTCAATCGTCAAGAAACAAAGTCCCCTCGCGAAGACTATAATAGACAATAAAATGGCGTGAGTAATATGAAAATACACGTGTTTTACCGGTTATTTGTCTGTTTATTGTGAAAAACAAAACACATTTAATTACAAATTTATGCATGACTTTTAACGTATTCGAATAAGTTAAACAAAAAACCAGTGGTGTGGTTGGTGTCTTAGCTAATAAATTTTAATTGGTTCTATGCATTGAAAATCGAAAAATTGAATAAAGTTTTATGTTGCTTAGAATTTTTTAATTAATTATTTCACGCCATGCAAATGACGCAACTTTGTCTGACGGAAACAACCATTGCGTAATCAAATTTTGAAAATATTGTAAAGCTAATTTTGATCACAAATCATGTTTAATATCGAATTTGTGAAATTAGCCTAATCAATTTTTGCTAACAGATTGGTTGTCGAAGCTTTTGCGACAGCTATTCAACTTCTACACGATATGCCTACAGGTAAAACCATAGAACTTTGTAGCCAACACGTGCAAAATTAAAATTAGAGTTTGAAAAACTAAAACAACACGCTTTTATAAACTAAAAAATGCAAAATAATTTAACAACACAATTAGCTTTACTGTAAAAAGCGTGGAGTAAACGTAAATGAAAATTTAATCATCTACGTTTACAATTAGCTAATAAATGAAAAATGTATTACTGATATTAAGCACTCCACGCTTTTTACATTAAAACTAATTTTGCTGTCAAATTATTTTGCATTTTTTAGATCATAGAAGCGTGTTGTTTTCGTGTTTTTAAAGTCTAAAAACAATATTGCATTGGACAATGGGGTAGGCAACGCAACGTATGTCACTGTATAGCGTGGTAGCTTGCTTGCTGTATTTTTTCAAGTTTTATTTATCCTGAAGGTCCTGGTCAGGATAATGGGACAAACTTAGTAATCTAATGTAATGTCATACGTCCTTGATAAGTGTGCAAAGTTTCAGTTTATTCTGGCGTTTTCAAGTGGGTGAATTTCACGTTCAAAGATTCCATTGCAAACAAACAAACTTACAGGCGAAGCTAATATTTATGTTCATAGGCCATAAATTATCAAATCCGACACTTAAAACGTTACGTTTTACAAAAAAATTATAATGAGCCTCACCCTCATAAGCTCACATAAGAAGTTTAACTTCTTTAGTTTTTAATATTATTCCCAAGTTTATGTCAAACTAATTAATAATATTTACAAACACAGTTATAATACCCTGTTGCTAAGACAAGGTATAAACTCCTGTCTTCATCTGTTTCATGTAATTTAGGAGACAAACTAACTTCCCCTTTCGGGGACAATTCTACTTCCTCTCGATTTTTACTTTTTTCAAACAGATACGTCGCGAAAGAAGTTAAACTTAAAAAAATATTTTCGGTTTTTTGATGCGCTTGCGCGATGATACGCCACTGCTTCTATCACGTTATTAGTATGTGTATTAGTGTCATCCCCCAGGGCATATCTTTGATATCTATTTACGATGGTGTGCTCTCACAATCAACAGGAGTCAGTGATAATTTACCCAAAGCATTCCGTACATTAATATTCCATAGTCGACGTTCGCACAACCCCAACGCTGTGTCCACTCATCGGGATGCGCTATCAGAGCGCCACTGTGCCACTTCCTCATCCCCTCAACGTCAAGCGTAAAGCAGACAGAGCTTGATTTGATCGAGTCACGCACTTGATGGCACGCCAAAGCACAGATTTTGCCCGTACCGCGGGGGGTCATTAATACAATTATTGTGTTAAATGTGATAAATTAAAAGGGTGCATGTCTGATGTTAATTCATGCGGCGTTAAAAACAAAACGTTTACCTATATTTACTTACTCGTGTTAAATAGACGACAGAGAGATATAGTAAAATAATGCGTTTTTTATCCGCTTCAGGGTCAGGTATGGATTTTTTAGAAGACTATGAAACAAATAAGTGCAGAGAAGTAAAATACTAGAAGGTTGGATGTAAGAGGCTATAAACATGGTCACGTTTGTGATTGGTTAAGTCGATTGCTTACGTCACCGATGCCCATGGCTTGGTTATTCAAGTATATGTTTATCCCAATTGTTTGGAAAAAGACTTCCCAAGCCTACTTCTTGCACCTTCTCTTGCATCTCGCCTTGTCACAGTTTAGTTTCTAGTAGGTAATCTTGAGAACTAAATCCCAACAAAAACATAATTATAAATTTAAAAAAATTATTAACCTCCTTAAAAAAGACACTAAAAAAGTAATGAAATTTTGAGGTCGCGGAGCCAATCTTATTATTACTAAAATTGTGAACATATCTACTTTTATTAAATTGACACCGACCTCAAAATTTTATTCCTTTCCTCTTTTTAGTGACTTTTTCAGTAGATTAATATTTTTTTTGTTTTTTTATTTTTTACTTTTTAGTGATTTTAATTACGCACATTTACCAAGATTTCGCAGTTGCTTTGTTTATAAATTTTAAAAAATTAACAAACACATTTATAAGTACCTAGAAATTTGGAGGATTTCTCTGAGATTTCATCATCAGATTCTCACTTGGTGAAAATGGGACCACCTCAGGAGTACACCGTTTTAAACAAAAAAATGTTTTTTAAAATCGGTTCACAATTGATGAAAATTTCGATAAACATACATAAAACATACAACCTCCTCCTATGTTTACCTCGATTAAAAAAGGGATCAAGTTTCATACATGACGCTTCGGTAGGGTAGACTTGATTAAATCTATCACAGATTTGTCATCAAATATTTTTTCTGTATTAATATTAATAGTATATTAATTAAATTTAAAGTTTTTAATTAAGTAAAACTAGATAAACTTCAAATAATTCCGAAACTGTGTGAGAACAACTAAAGATTTCTTAATACTGTTACGATATTGTTATTTAGTTATGAGTGTATTTGCCATATGGCAACATACACTATTGGCGTTGGTCGGATGGCGGGACCTAGGGATCGGACCAAAATTTCTCGACGTTTCATAACCTCCTAAACACTTTGGCACCATTTTTAAAAATGTTTATATATATATATAAATGTATATATGTATATATATATATTTATATGTGCGGGCAATAACTTTCGAAGGAGCTAATTCATTTTAACAAAATTTGGCATACATGTTGGAATCCATCACCGCACGAAGCCTATTTAAAATGGGCCCAATCGGGTCATTTTAAGGGTAGTTTTTAGGGGTTGAAAAAAGTTTTTGGGCCCAAAAATACCGAAAAAATTCTCAGAATCGTTTTAAAATTGAAATTTAACCCTTTAGCAGCAATTAAAAAGTGCTTCTAAAATTATAAGCAAATCGGCCCGACAGGACCGGACTTACAAATTTTATGAAAACACTAGTTTGCGTATACGAATTTATTTACTGAAGGTCGTATTTAATTTGGTGCAGATGTTGGATTGATAACAATATTATTATTATTAAAATTATTATTGTAAGGGGTGTATTAAGGGGTTAAATTTTTTTTTATTTTATCCAAAAACAAACTTAATTTCATTTAATAAAGCCACAATACCTGTATTAGCATATACACTATATTGTCGGCAGGGTTTTGGCACTGCGACCCGGGTTTTTTTATATGTTATAAATGTTATATGTTATAAATAACAATTTAGATATTTTATTATTGAAGTATAGAAATACACCAATCCCAGGGTTAGAACTTTCTCCAGCACAAATGCTTATGAGCAGGAGATTGAAAGATAATTTACCAATTCTAGAAAAAACTATTGTTACCTAAAGTTGTTAATAAGGCTGATTTGAAAAATAAATTCATAAACAGACAGATAAAACAAAAACAATATTACGATAGGTATTCTAAAGCACTAAACGGTAATTTGCACTCACTGAAATTGTAATATTTTTTAAATATATTTTCTTATTTTCACCTACCTTAGTGACGTGTTTCGGACCCAAACAAAAATAATAAAAAAAGCTTTATTTTTCGCTTTAAGTACATTGGTAAAAACATATTAATTTCTTATAAGTGGTTCATTTTTAGGTATTCTAAAGCACTAAACGGTAATTTGCACTCACTGAAATTGTAATGTTTTTTAAATATATTTTCTTATTTTCACCTACCTTAGTGACGTGTTTCGGATCCAAACAAAAATAATAAAAAAAGCTTTATTTTTCGCTTTAAGTACATTGGTAAAAACATATTAATTTCTTATAAGTGGTTCATTTTTAGGTATTCTAAAGCACTAAACGGTAATTTGCACTCACTGAAATTGTAATATTTTTTAATATATTTTCTTATTTTCACCTACCTTTGTGACGTGTTTCAGATCCAAACAAAAATAATAAAAAAAGCTTTATTTTTCGCTTTAAGTACATTGGTAAAAACATATTAATTTCTTATAAGTGGTTCATTTTTAGGTATTCTAAAGCACTAAACGGTAATTTGCACTCACTGAAATTGTAATATTTTTTAAATATATTTTCTTATTTTCACCTACCTTAGTGACGTGTTTCGGACCCAAACAAAAATAATAAAAAAAGCTTTATTTTTCGCTTTATGTACATTGGTAAAAACATATTAATTTCTTATAAGTGGTTCATTTTTAGGTATTCTAAAGCACTAAACGGTAATTTGCACTCACTGAAATTGTAATATTTTTTAAATATATTTTCTTATTTTCACCTACCTTAGTGACGTGTTTCGGATCCAAACAAAAATAATAAAAAAAGCTTAATTTTTCGCTTTAAGCACATTAGTAAAAACATATTAATTTCTTATAAGTGGTTCATTTTTAGGTATTCTAAAGCACTAAACGGTAATTTGCACTCACTGAAATTGTAATATTTTTTAAATATATTTTCTTATTTTCACCTACCTTAGTGACGTGTTTCGGACCCAAACAAAAATAATAAAAAAAGCTTTATTTTTCGCTTTATGTACATTGGTAAAAACATATTAATTTCTTATAAGTGGTTCATTTTTAGGTATTCTAAAGCACTAAACGGTAATTTGCACTCACTGAAATTGTAATATTTTTTAAATATATTTTATTATTTTCACCTACCTTAGTGACGTGTTTCGGATCCAAACAAAAATAATAAAAAAGCTTTATTTTTCGCTATAAGCACATTGGTAAAAACATATTAATTTCTTATAAGTGGTTCATTTTTAGGTATTCTAAAGCACTAAACGGTAATTTGCACTCACTGAAATTGTAATATTTTTTAAATATATTTTCTTATTTTCACCTACCTTAGTGACGTGTTTCGGACCCAAACAAAAATAATAAAAAAAGCTTTATTTTTCGCTTTATGTACATTGGTAAAAACATATTAATTTCTTATAAGTGGTTCATTTTTAGGTATTCTAAAGCACTAAACGGTAATTTGCACTCACTGAAATTGTAATATTTTTTAAATATATTTTATTATTTTCACCTACCTTAGTGACGTGTTTCGGATCCAAACAAAAATAATAAAAAAAGCTTTATTTTTCGCTTTAAGCACATTAGTAAAAACATATTAATTTCTTATAAGTGGTTCATTTTTAGGTATTCTAAAGCACTAAACGGTAATTTGCACTCACTGAAATTGTAATATTTTTTGAATATATTTTCTTATTTTCACCTACCTTAGTGACGTGTTTCGGACCCAAACAAAAATAATAAAAAAAGCTTTATTTTTCGCTTTATGTACATTGGTAAAAACATATTAATTTCTTATAAGTGGTTCATTTTTAGGTATTCTAAAGCACTAAACGGTAATTTGCACTCACTGAAATTGTAATATTTTTTAAATATATTTTATTATTTTCACCTACCTTAGTGACGTGTTTCGGACCCAAACAAAAATAATAAAAAAAGCTTTATTTTTCGCTTTATGTACATTGGTAAAAACATATTAATTTCTTATAAGTGGTTCATTTTTAGGTATTCTAAAGCACTAAACGGTAATTTGCACTCACTGAAATTGTAATATTTTTTAAATATATTTTATTATTTTCACCTACCTTAGTGACGTGTTTCGGATCCAAACAAAAATAATAAAAAAGCTTTATTTTTCGCTTTAAGCACATTGGTAAAAACATATTAATTTCTTATAAGTGGTTCATTTTTAGGTATTCTAAAGCACTAAACGGTAATTTGCACTCACTGAAATTGTGATATTTTTTTAAATATATTTTCTTATTTTCACCTGCCTTAGTGTCGTGCTTCGGATCTAAAAAAAATAATAAAAAAATCTTAATTTTTTACTTTAAGTACATTGGTAAAAACACATTAATTTCTTGTAGATGCTTCATTTTTAGATCTTCTAAAGTACGGTAATTTGCGGCCACTGTGTGATAGATTACGTCAATCTCTTATTATGTTTATAGTTTCCATTGATTTTTTATTTAAATTAAAGATTTTTGAGTCATATCGAATCTAGTGCAGTGATTATATTTTTTTAGTGTCATAATAATCGTTTTGGCGATAATTGTCTTCATTGGTACATTACTTGATAAATCGGAATGCTACGAAATGACACAACTGAAAAATCCAAGAAGAATGTATACTTTTATTAAAAAATGTTATACTCTTTAATAATTTTATATTTGAATAAATATTTATTTTCTAGAACCGTTACTAGTAATTGTGCAAGGCGTTTTCACTACGAAAAAATATCAGTAGCTTATTAAAAACTAATGAGACTTTTCCACGTTTGGAAGCACTTTTCGGTGTTCGATTACTTGGCATAATCATTGTAGTTTCTGGACATGGAACTGAAATAGACAATATTGGAGGACCAAATAATAACAAACAATATCTTTACGCAAAACTTCTTGGTTTCCGGGCTTGTACGCCGTGGTCCATTGGTATTTCTACCTTTACGATATATCTAGACTATATATTTATATATAGCATATACCTATATAAAAAAACCGGTCAAGCGCGAGTCGAACTCGCGAGAAGAGGGTTCCGTACAGTTCCATTTTCCGTGAAAGCTTTAAGACTTAAAATTTTCGTTTAAGTTTTCTTATAAACTATGAGTGAGGCTCTATGTTCCCAATTTTTTCAAAATTTTAAGCTTACTAGTTTTGAAGGTAATTCTGTCGGGAAAATTGGTGGACCAATTTGTTATACATAAACAACTATGTTAACGCAAACAAAATGGTAATATAAACTAGGGCTTGTAGCAAGAAGCCTAAAGTATACAAATAATAAGTGATAATTCTAATCTTCAGTTAATGAGTATGGACATCGATTACATCATTGACATCCATTATAATTATTTTAGGTGGACCTGAAAACCCTAAAGTGTACAAATAATGTGTGATATTCTGTTTCATAAATAAATGAGTTCTGAGACATGGAATCCGTATTGTCTTTCATTAGAGAGAACCAAAAATCGCAGTACTTCAAATATAATGGTTTCGATCATAACATTTGAATATTTAATCGGTTGTACAAAATTAAAAAGCATGTTAATATGTCTTTTGTCTTTTATGGCTTTATTAAGACAACTTTCATTTTTATCGAATTTATGTAGATTCACTTCAAAGTAAAGTGAACCTCTGACACCGACCATCGTTTTGGTTGACCCCCATTCTGATACTATTGCATGGGGGGACCACCCCTTGTACCAGACTTGTCCACACCAAAAACGTGTCCAAAATTGTAAAATTACCACACAAACGTTTGCATAGTAACAAATTTTAATTGGCTTGAAATACTGATAATGAAAAATTATCGTTCTATTCTCTAGACATGGAATCCGTCACTGTTTTCATTACAGTTTTTGGGGCAACCTGAAAATCTTACAGTGTTATAATTATGTATGATAATATATTATATTTCTAATGGGTTCACTCATGGAATCCCTTATTGTCTTGCTTCACTATTTTAGGGTGACCTGAAAATCCATGTAGTGTGAAAATAATGTGTAATATTTTCTGTTATGTAAATAGTGTGTGCAGTCATGAAATTCGCTATTGTCTAGCATTACAATTTTAGTGGCAATCTGAAAATCCCTATAGTGTATAAATTATGTGTGAAATTCAAAATTTTATATAATATCCGTTTTAGTGAGATGAACAGCTGTGATAGAACGTTTAAGAATGTAAAATTAAATCGGAATGTACGGGATTTGAGCCCGTAAATCTCCCGTAATGCGTTGGTTGTGTGGGAATGTATGTATAAAAAAAATTATTACAACTTTCGGGACTATTAAAATAGTAGATTCGTAGAAAGGTGTGTGTTATTGTATTTAGTGATAACAGAAACTTGATCCTTCTGTTATATTTAAAGAAATGGATATCGTTTTAGAGTCACCTGAAAATTCTAAAGTGTAAAAAAAGTGTGAAGATCTTAGAATTTCGCGTTGAATGAATAAAAAAATATAAAAAACAAAAAATAAGTGCAAAGTTAGAGAGTTTGAATGCCAAAACTGCCAGCTTTACACTGGTCAATATTATCTCCGGATCAGTAACAGAAAAAATCAGATTTAATTAATCAAACTGCCGCACTACCCGAATGATAACGCTTCTCTCCGAGTGAAAGGTTCTTTACTAAACGCCGACTAAGCGTTGCATCGCACACACCACTACTGACTTCCACGCAGATAAGCAAACATTGAAGAATATCCCGCTGGAATGTCTAACATCCGGGTGACGAACCCTCCGCAACTTGGCTACCAACCGCGAAAGATAGTCAGAGTCAACTATCCGGTTTCACGGTCACATCACTAGGCGACGAGAGCTTTTCTTTTTAAAAACGACTCTGAATGCTCATCCCTAGTGACTTGGCCCTAAATGCATTGATGATGAAATTACACCTTTAAGGATGCTTACTTATTACGTTTGGCCGGATGTGCCTAGCCCGCTACTCCGCCGGCTCGCTTCCGACACCCGGCACCCCTTGGAGACAAGCCTGATCGTGAACTATCAAACGGGCCACCTATATTATCGTGCAGCAGAATGAAAAAAAAATCTAATAATTCTTGCCGACTTCCTAAATACCATTTAAATATTTATATAACTATAAAAGTACCTACTATAAGGTGAGTTTAATTCATAGAATGTTAAAGGACGAAATTAAATCGAAAATTCGGGATTTGAGCCCGAACATATCCAACATATCCGTTGGTTGTGTGAAAAAATATAAAAAAAAAATTAAAAATCACTTTGGGGTCCATTTATAAGATTTAAGATCTGTGGAAAGGTGTGTAATATTGTATTTAGTCCTGCCGTTAGTTTAAAGAAATCGGTATAGTTCCATGAAAACCTGAAAATCCTAAAGCGTACAAATAATGTGTGATATTCTGTTTTTAGTTAATAAGTTTGAACATCGAATCCATCATTTGTAAAATTGTAAAATTACCACTCAAACGTTTGCATAGTAAGAAATTTTAATAGGCTCGAAATACTGATAATGAAAAATTATCGTTCTATTCTCTAGAGTTAATGAGTACAGACATGGAATCCGTCACTGTTTTCATTACAGTTTTTGGGGCAACCTGAAAATCTTACAGTGTTATAATTATGTATGATGATATATTATATTACTAGTGCGTTCACTCATGGAACATCTTATTGTCTTGCTTTGGTATTTTAGGGTGACCTGAAAGTCCATGTAGTGTGAAAATAATGTGTAATATTTTCTGTTATGCGTAAATAGTGGGTGCAGTCATGAAATTCGCTATTGTTTAGCATTACAATTTTAGTGGCAATGTGAAAATCCCTATAGTGTATAAATGATGTGTGAAATTCAAAATTTTATATAATATTAGTTTTAGTGAAATGAACTGTGATAGAAAGTTTAAGAATGAAAAATTAAATCGGAACGTGTGGGATTTGAGCCCTTAAATCTCTCGTAATGCGTTGGTTGTTTGGGAATGTATGTATAGAGAAAAATTATTATCACTCTCGGGACTGTAAAAGATTTAAATTTGTAAAAAGGTGTGTGTTATTATTTTTAGTGATATCAAATTAATAGTATAAACAAAAAGCTAATATTTCCTACCTAGCAAATGACAATCTCGTAACACACATCAGCAGAGCATTTGAATCACCAAACATCATATTCTTGCGGACTCCACATGTTGGAGCAGGTCACTAAGGCAGGGGATATTTGTCCTGTCCTCCTGTCTACTGCTTCGAGGTCTGTCTTCTGTTCATTTCTTAGTTGGTTCAGCCTACCGCTGCGGTGGAAATTTGCTCTTAATCCGGCTTACTCAGCCTATGTAATCATATCTGGAAATTAAAAAAAAAATAATTGAAAAATACTGTAGTTAGAAACCAATACAAAATATGTAAATTAGCTATGAACCCCTTGTCTGCAATTAATTTGGGGTATTTTGTGACAGACAGAAACAAGTCGTTTCAGATTTCTTGTTAGTTTGTATCATCATTACTCGATAATAGCTGAAATGATTTTTATAAAACATGGTACACTGTTTAATTGACCCGAATCTTAAAATTATAGGGCGTTTACAAATCTCAAGTTAGATATGAAACTAATATTAATGAGAACAACGCCGCGGATGCAGGCTACTACCAAATACAACTAAAATGACATACTATCTCCAAAGTATAGTGTCATTATAAATTTTCCTGCTGTAGCTTCCATCTTTTTAGTTTGCTTTTAACGCAGTAGGGTTTTTTGATTTATGATCAATAGAGCATATTAAAGATTATTATTAGTCAAAAAATTACGCCCTGTTAGTCACTGAATTTTATGCGCCAATGCCTACTAGACTAATCTACAATTATATTACGCAAAAAAATAGATTGCATTGCATAACCAAAATTTATCAACTCGAAAAAAGTATTTTAAGCGAACAAAGTAATGTTAAAATTATTTTCAAAATACACGTGTTCTTTGAAATAATATATTACGCATATTCAAAACGCTCAATATCTGAGGGCATCAGGGTCACGCACAATAGAAACTATACATACCGATAACTAGCAAACGACGTTCCCTATACCGAGTTTGAGCGGAAAACGTTTTCATTCAAAATACGTATTTTCGCAAAAACCGCCGCCGAACTAAAGTCACAAACAGTTTTGAGATACATTTAAAAACATAATTCAACAGTCAAATTATTTGAAAAACACAAATTTTATCACTAAAACTCAAATGATATATCAATGCCTTTTAAACACATTAATTACGAATTACGATGACAGGTAGATGTTCTTTTTTTTCCAAGTATAGCAGTGTGGCCAACACACAAAAGACACTGGATTTCAAGATGTTACAATAGTCAGCTATGATTACATATCGTACTTGATCTTGATTTGCAATTTATAAAGATTGTAAATTTGTGCGATATTAAAATATACTTACAACGATTATTTCAATTTTTTGATTAAAGAACATATTAGCTTAATTTTTAACTTAGAACGATAATTAATATGTATTATGTATCTACAAAGACGTTATATAGAATTAATAGTGTTTTTCTTATTTGCAATATAATTTTTTGTAGATGCATATTATCGCTCTAAGTTAAATAAACAATTAAGTTTTACACAAATTGTTGTACAGTAAAAAAATAGATTTGAAAAAAATTATTGAGCAAACCTTTGTCAGCGTTCTTAACTTAAAAAGAAAAAACTACAAAATGTTAATTTGCCTTCCTATAATAATTCGAAATCTCGTGATTTGTCACTCCAAACATACTATTTTTAATTAATTTTAAATTAAATACCCAAAAGCATAGGAACTGTTATCAAGTTGTTATAGGTATTGAAGAAAATTGTTTCTGTCAAGTTCTGACGGTTTTTGTCATTTATGAACTGAGCCAACTATTTGATGGAACTTGAATCCAGTGTTAATCAATTGGATATATTTAACGTGTAAATACTATACCTACATATATGCCCGTTGAAATAATATGCACTGTATTTATGAATACAGTAAGATACCGCTTAACGCGGGAGATACGTTTCAATTAGTTGCAGTTCTATACGAAACAGCGCTTAACGAGGCCATCTTAATACGTAGTTAATAGGCATAAGTGAAACAGAACCCAGAATAAGAAAAGTTGTTAGTTTTTTTTTTGTTTTATTCTGTAACATTTATTGTGAAATACTTTATTATCACTTTAATTGCAGATTTATTTATTGCTAATATCGATTTGTGTTCATAAAATTTTATGAAAATCAAATAAAAGTTTGAGTAAGAAATTATGTTTGTGATGAGGAAAATTCCTCATTTGACATATTTTGTTTTTTTGTGAAGAGGTTATTTATTGTCGTTTGCCTTTTTCCCTTTTGTTCAGCAAGTTGTAGTCGATAGTAAGATATTGCATCAATGACACCTCGTCTTGCCATTGAACTTCTATCAACATTTGAATCATTGTGTATATATTGAACCATAATTTACGTTATTGTGGCTAAACTGTTTTTTTAGAAACTGCGTAATACCGAAACGGCGTTAAGCGACCTCGCGTAACGCCGTTTCGGTATTACGCAGTTTCTAAAAAAACAGTTTAGCCACAATAACGTAAATTATGGATCAATATATATACTTGTAATATAAAATTTGTGTCTTCGACACATTCTTATAGTCTTATTTATAAATATTAGCATTATTTCTTGTTAATGTGCTGATTGTGGACGCGGAATTGCACAAATAGCACTGAATTATCACCGCAACAAGAATTCTCCGAACACATTGTTCATTTGGCAATAAGAACCGAATTTGATTTTTATTTTGATGTGATGGCTGCACGCCTCTGACATTGTTACACTGACGAAAAATTTCTCGTTATCCAATTAACAAAAAAAAAAAATGTATTTTTTTTTGTTTTTATTTCTGCTTTTGAAAATTGAAATGATAATTAATCATTTTACCAAAAGCCAGAACAGACCAAAAATATTTATAAGTGAATAATATAAATCCAAAGTAATATTATTTTAATGACTTATAGATACTTTACTTACAACATCCTACTAGTAGCGACGTTTATTATACCGAGTTTGAGCGGAAAATGTTTTCATTCAAAAAAAGCATTTTCGCAAAAACCGCCGCCAAACTAATATCACAAATAGGTTGGAAAAACATTTAAAAGCATCATTCAACAATTAAATTATTTGAAAAACACAAATTTTATCACTAAAACTCAAAAGATATCAATGCACTTTTAGACACATTACGATATGACAGCCAGACGTTCTTTTTTTTCTACTCAGTGCAGTGCTGGCACCCCACAAAAGACACTAGATTTCAAGATGGCACAAATAGTCAGCTATGATTATATAGCGTACTTGATCATAATTTGCAATTTATGAAGACTATACATTTGTGCAATATTAAAATATACTTAAACGATTATTTCAATTTTTCGAGAAAGAACTTACCTTAATTTTTAACTTTCAATTTTTAACACGATATGTATCTACAAAAACGTTAGAAATAATTGGGAATAATATTTTGATTTTAAATCGGTTCACTACTTTAGAATGCATTTATAATTATGTCATGAACTTTTATTCAGTGAGTTTCAATGAGACGTGCACAAAATGAAATAAATAAACTTTAACAATGATATAGATCGAAGTATCGTGTTCGAATCTGACGCTCTAACCTACAGTCCCGTCACTCATATATCAATTCCTCCTAAACTAATTTCGAGCTTTTATAATCGCTACACTGAATAACCAAAATTTGTCAGTTCAAAAAAAAAAAAAAAGAATTAAAAGCGAACAAAGTAATGTTAAAATTATTTTCAAAGCACACGCTTTCTTTAAAATAATATATTATGCGTATTCTATTATCAAAACATGTATACGTAAAACTAAAATCTCAAAATCAGACTTCTAAAATTTAATAAGAAAATAATAAACACTCGTTTTTACATTTCCCGAAAAGATCTTTATATGAAAATAATCTACTACAAACACCGAAATTATTTATTACAACAAGTAATTATAATTATAGAATTTAAATGATTAATTTTATATTTTTCCGAAGAGACGACACAATATTCAGACGATATTGTCAAATTAACGCGGTCAAGGGAACAAAGAGAACAGATCTGATCACAGCCAACATATGCATTATGCAATCAGATTTTATAGAATTATTGACCTAAAATTTGATAAAACCTTATAAAAAATATTAGAATAACTATGAAGTGCGTTTTACTGATATATATTAAAAAAACGTTGATGCGTTTTATTCAATTAAAATCTATGTCACTTGTTGCAGAAACATTATTTAAATTAATCTATATAGGTACTAACATAATAATATACTCAATTGAAAATGTTTGTACGAACCGCGTACCTTGAATGTACGTTGTCTGAAAACTCAAAAACCGCTTAACTGATTTACAGTATTATAGATTCAGCAGTAGCATTCATAAACTACAGCAGCGTTTCCCAAACCTTTTGACGTTGCATTTAAAATCACGAGTCTTTCCGTGGAAAAGAGTACGGGCAATAAGTTTTAAAAGATTTAATTGATTTTATTTATAATTGGTACCTACCTTGTTGTCCATCACCTCACGAAGCATATTTAAAATGGGCCCCCAAGTGGGCCATTTTACGGATTGCTTTTAGAGATTAAAAATGTTTTATGGGACCAAAAATGCCGAAAGTAAATTTCGGAATCGTTTCAAATTTGAAATTTAAGCCATTAGTAAAGATTAAAATGTGCTGCTAAAATTTTAATAAAATCGGTCTCACAGGACCGGACTTATAAATTTTATGAAAACACTAGTTTGCGTATTTGAATTTACTTACTGAAGAGTGTATTTAACTTGGTGCAGATATTGGATTGACAAAAATGTTCAAGAAAAAAAAAATTAAGGGGCGTATCAAGGGTACACATTTTTTATTTTATCCAAAAACAAATTTAAGAAAACATAATAATGCCTGTATTAGCAAATACACTATATTGTCGGCAGGGTATTGGATTTGCGACCCGAGTTTTTTTTTTGTCAATGCAGAAAATGAAATTAAGCCGGTTTTACAGAACATTTGTCCCTTTCTACTTCAAATAGAATCACTGACTAGTTTTTTTCAAATGTGGAAACGATAGAAAAAAATATTCCAGTTAGTTACTGCTAAATAGAAGAAACTCAGGTCGCAGTGCCAAAACCCTGTTAACAATATAATGTATTTGCTAATACAGGCTTTATTACGTAAACTTAAATTTGTTTTTAGACAAAATAAAAAATTTTATCCTTTAATGCGGCCCCTTAAAATAATTTTGGACCAAATGTCGTTAAAACCAATTACTCTTAAATTATTGTGTGTATATATTATACAGTATACTGCACACACGCGAAAGTTTAGTTCGATCTGCAGGTCCCGCCATTCGACCGATATCAATAGTGCATGTGCCATGCGGCAAATATATTGAGAACACAGAAAGGTAAGCATAATCAGCAAAAATATAAATTTATTTTTTCTCAAGGCATATGAACGACGTCATAATATTAGTCCTACTTAAGAAGTTTCACTTCGGTCGTGTACTATGACACATGCTTTTATAAATGTGTAGTTAGAGTACATTAGAGGAAACCATAAAAAACCGTCCTCTTTAAAAACAGAAAATATAATATAAAGTTTGTTAAAAATCACTTACTTAACATCTTGCGACTAGGACAGCATATAGGCGTTTATCGGGCGAAACTTCGTTGACACAAAAAATCACTCTTACGGAAAACTCAGCAAAACTAATACCACACACGTGAAAAAGAAATGTTCAAAAACGTGTTTCAACAATAACATTGTTAAAATCAACAATTTTTAATGTTAAAATAATAATTATTAACACAGCCGATATTGCGACAAATTTACTATTCTGCACTGACAGTTCGATGCTCAGATATTTTTTTCTAATCACTGTTACCAATGGTCAAACGACACTCGTTTTTCTAAATGCGATTTAACCTTTACCTACTGTCCACATAACTGTTTTGTTTATATAATTAGTGTATTTGCCACATGGCAACATACACTATTGGCGTCGGTCGGATGGCGGGACCTAGGGGTCGGACCAAAATTTCTCGATGTTTCATAACCGCCTAAATACATTGGCATCATTTTTAAAAATGTTTATATATATGTATATATAATTTATAAATATTTTAGAGGAATTAAGATCAATGAAAATAAAAGACAAATTATTATTTCACAACGTTTCGTATTAAATTAATATTCGTCAGGTGATCTAAAATAAAATAACAAGACAATTTAACAACTAATAATAAAACAAATAAATAAATATTAAACATACCTTAATTAATTGTCTTAATAATTAGATTCAATTCAGTTATCTTGTTATATTATTTTGAGATATCATAACAAATGAAATTTTTAAGTAGTTATATTAGAATTTATACAGAGTAAAATTTTTTTTTAAACTAAATAAACAAATAAACAGTTTATATTATTTATTACAACAGTTACGTAGTAACTAATTTGTATGTATACAAAATTTCATTACTATCATTTTATACATGCGTCAATCTCAGTCATTATATTAAACTTTATATTTGCAAATATCAATTTAATTTAATTATTAATAACATTAAATAATAACTTAAGTTATCTTTATCAACTTTTTATATTTATCCAAAATACCATTATATAAACAACTTAAGTTATTAGTGTCAGTTTTTAAATTTATTGAATCATTCAGATAAATCCAGATCATTTCACCGCACGAAGCCTATTTAAAATGGGCCCAATCGGGTCATTTTAAGAGTGGTTTTTAGGGGTGGAAAAAAGTTTTTGGGCCCAAAAATACCGAAAAAATTCTCAGAATTGTTTCAAAATTGCAGTTTAACCTTTTAGTCGCAATTAAAAAGTACTCCTAAAATTATAAGCAAATCGCCCCGACAGGACCGGACTTACAAATTTTATGAAAACACTAGTTTACGTATACGAATTTATTTACTGAAGGTCGTATTTAATTTGGTGCAGATGTTGGCTTGATAACAATATTTCAATTTATAAAATTATTATAGTAAGGGGTGTATTAAGGGGTTCAATTTTTTTTTTTATTTTGTCCAAAAACAAACTTAAGTTCATGTAATAAAGCCACAATACCTGTATTAGCAAATACACTATATTGTCGGCAGGGTTTTGGCACTGCGACCCGGGTTTTTTTATTTACCAATATTTGAAATTTAATAATCAACAAGTTATTAATTAATTATTGTACGGAAATGAACCCGATCGACAATAAGAGATAGCTAGAGCCAATCAAAGACCAGACCCTAAACAAAGCGGCGACACTAATCAGGTGAATATAGATCTAAAACAGATAACCAACAAACGGGCAAAGTTGACTACTGGTTTTAAAATAGGTTATTTTTTATTTATTTTTCGGGAAAATCTCACAACTATGACGAGTTTTGAAAAAGAGTAATTTTAATTTGTAAATTTGCATTGATACTATGAACGCATAGCCGTTGGTGGTCTTAAAAAAAAGTATTTTCTAAAACTTACGCAGTTTTAAGATTTTTGCACTCGAGGACATATTGAGCGATAAATAAATATTTTTTTGTTTTCAAGCAATTACTTGTGAACGTTGAAAATTGAGATTAATATTAATTTTATTTTGAAGTAAATCTTCTTTAGGCGCGATATGAGGGGCACCTCAGATCTTTTTCTAACGAAAAAAAATTTTTGTCACGGATGTAACATTCAGCTTATAAAAAGAAGTATCGACATATTGGTAAGCTAGAAATTTTAAAAGGTAACTGTAATTTTTAATCAATAGATAACTGCACAGTTTCTAGGTTACCGACATAAATAGTGCCACTACGCCAAAGAAGTCTTACTTCAATCACGTACTGGTTTTTTTTTTTCAATTGCTTAAAAAATTCTCAACTCTTTATTGCATTTTTTTTTTATTTTATTGGGTTTCATTTAAGAATGATTAAATTTGAAACAAGCAAAACTGGATGTAAAAATTGAGAGAAAAGGCAATATTCCCTTTACCAGTGTGTTAGTTGGAATGTAGTAATGTAGTTTATTTAATCAGTATTAATTTTCTTTAAGTTAATATAGAGATACAATATATTTGTTCGATAATTATTACATTTTCCATACAAAAATAAACATATTTACAATTAATTAAATCTAATAAGGAATTCGTCCAATAGCATTACAATTTCTTAACCTTTTTTATCAAAATACATCTCAAACAACTTGTAAGTAATGTTTTTAAAAATGTATTACATATATCTTAACCAGACAGAAGGTACAACGACAAGAATTTTATTTTTTTTATATCCGGTCGAAAGTACGCACTTACGTCTTCGATTTTAAGGCAGAAAGCCTAACATTTATGCTCTGCTGGAATTACTCGCACGCCATCTATAACAGCAGGCCGAAAGAAAGTAACAGCGGGACGAAAGAGTTTTTTTTCTTCGTACCCGATAAGTAAACTAGAGAAAGACCGAAAAAAATCCAATGCAATATTCGAACAAACGCTGAAATAAGGAGCAAAAATTAAGCATGCTCGCATAACAAGCTGCCTGCTGGAACGTGGCTATATTTTTTATGATAACAATTAAAAATTTTGATTATAATGGCACTTTCGACCGGGTATAAAGAAAAATAGTATACACTACACAGCTAAAAGATGAATTAATTGCGACTTTGTAAAAACTGTAGGATGTTACTTTGAAAAAAATAGGTCATATTATGTTCTAAGCTGATTCATTACTTGTGTATTAATTATTACTGTATTACATACTTCTACATAAATTATACATTACATGCCTTCTATAAAATAATATATTATGCAAGTAACAAAAATGGATAGTTATTTACGTGTATATAGCGCTAATTAGGGGCCCATGATTACGAAATACCGTACATAAAAGAGGTATACTTAGTTAATAACACCAATATCATGGCTAATTGATTGTTGGGCACTAAAATAATAATAACCAACATAATAAGACTGAACTCTGTACGTGGTGATACCAACAAGGCTTGAAATAAGCAAGATCTCTAATATTAAAAAAAACAACAACAATGTTTTTACTTCTTAATCACAATTTTATTATTCAGTTTAGAAGTAATCATTGATAATTAATAATAATAATAATAATAATTTACTCAAAACTATTTCAGCAATTTATTTTAGAGATATATCCATATTAGTTTTTAGGTATGTTTTTTCAATTTCTCGTTGTTCAATTTTGAAAGCGATTTTTATAATTAATATAAAAATCTCGTAATATTTATCTAAAAGCACTGAATAACATTCAATTAAATTCTGTAGGTTTATAAATGCTTCTATTAATGTTATTCAGTGCTTTTAAATAAATATTACGAGATTTTTATATTAATTATAAAAATCGCTTTCAAAATTGAACAGCGAGAAATTGAAAAAACATGTTTAAAAACTAATATCGATATATCTCTAAAATAAATTGCTGAAATAATTTTGAGTAAACCTCGTGCATATTTAATACCTGTATCAAAAATATTTCTCGTTCAGATATTTCATCACGGTTTCCTCTATACAAGTGTTCATAACTTATTCATTATTTATTTACGTCAAGTTTCCGCCACTCTCTTCTGTATTTTTGGTAACTACACTTTTTTTTGTCATCTCAAGTAAATTATAATTATTTTCTATCCCGTATATCGATTGAACCAAAAGGCGTCATACTATAGTGCTAAAAAATATTTCTCATACATTTTTGAGTGAGATTCTTCATACTTGTTTTTGAAATCCCATATTTGATCAAGTCTAAAAATTTTATAAAAACATCCCTGGGATAATCGAATTTTTATTGATAATAATATTTAATGGAAAAATATATAAATATAATAATAATAATGCTTTTAACGTCCGTTTCTCGACTTATGTCATAACAGACGCCATTTGCACCATTACTGTTTTTTTATGTACCACTTCCCGTTATTTTCTACGTTTTTAAAACTTCAACTTAATTACTAGTAATGGATGAATTAAGTGATTATAGGAAATTAGGATAAGGTAGTAAATTTTTAGCCTTTAATAAGGAACCATCTTAATATTTATCTGGGGAAACCATGGAAAACCTCAACAAGATGGTCAGTACAGGAATTACCGTTTCTCGGCGAGAGGCAGTTGGAACAAGTCCCAGCCACATCTGCCTTAGCTAGAATTCGAACTTGGTTCCTCCGGATTGCGAGTTTGGTGCCCACTGCCCCGCTCGGTGAAAAAAATATAAATATCGTTAACGAAAATTTATATTAAAGCGCTCAGAAATTATTTTGAAACATCTTGTAAAGTGGTGTACGAATAACTAGACAGGTTTCATATTATGTAATTATTTTAAACAAACTTGTAATTTATTATTTGTTGGTGTTCTACTATGTGGTTCAAGAAAATGTTTGAGCAAGCATTTAAAAACTAATTTAAAACATAAACAACGCGACGTAACGAAATTATAAAAAAAAACTAGTCAGTGGTATGCTTTCATTTTTGAAGTATAAATAAGGAGTATTAACAGAAAACATGCCGAAAAGAGAACCATATATTGTATGACTTGGAGAATAGTTTCAATATCAACTTGTTTGTATCTAAAAGCGATTTATTTACAGTTCGGAATTTTTGAGTAATCCTTAAATCTAGCGTTTTTTATTTAAAATGTAGCATGTATGCGTTAAGGTAGTTGTCGTGGTACAATATTGCCAAAAAGGTATAGATTATACGCGTCACAAAAGTATACTAGCTTGTAGCTAAGTGTTCCATAATTTGTACGCAAGACTGTTTCCGTGGAAACGTAAACCATGCAGTATTGATATGCATGTATACTGTTCTATAAATTGTTGAACTTTAAACCGTTATTTATAAATAATTAGACGGTCAAAAAATGTTTCTTATTTTTTTTTAAACTCATAACAAATGCATTGAAAGACTGTCAGTTTTTGGAAAGTTTCTGACAGTTAGTTCTTTTTTTATAAATACGAAACTGGTTCAGAACTACAAAGATCGTATACAATCAACGTTAATTATCCAATTTTTAATTGAATTTATCTCGGATTATATACGGTCGATCGACTTCAAATTTTCACGGTAATTGTATTATCATGTTCTTAATAAGTATACAAAAATTAAGAATTTTCTGACGGTGTGCCTTAACCACGACAACTACCTTAACCCGAAGAGATATAAAAAAGAAGTGAAAATGAAAATCCAAGCACTTCATCAAATCGGTTCGGTACAGAACAGAACGAATACAATACATGGAGTCTCGTATATTTTTCTGTTTTTTTAAATATTCCGTTTGTTCAGTACCATACCGACGGTGGCAGATGTAACTAAGACTCTTTCCTACTGCTTTTCGTCGAGAAACGGTTATTCGTGTAGCCACTAACTTATTTGGGCTCCATGGTTTCTCTCAATTAATTCCTGATAAATATCGAGATGGTTCTTTATTCGAGGTCAAAAATTACCTAACTTCTCTTAATTTTCTATAATTCCTTCATTCTCTCAGTGTTATTAAGTTGAAACTTAAAAAATAACGGGAAATAATTCGAAAAATAGTAATGCAGCGAATGGTGTCTGTTATGACACAGTGGTGACAAACGGACGTTAAACGCATTATTATTATACCTCAAAAAATGTTAATTATTATTGAAGCAAAGCTGTGACAGTTTGCAGGATGGAGTTGTTTGTTATTAATAATTCACCTGAGCCTACCCATTAATTTTATTTATTATGATAAACACACCATTGTTATTTATAATATACAATAAAACTGCAATATTTTATATCATAAAGCTTAGTTCTCACTTACCTATGCCATTCACAGAAACGAACTAATTTTTTGCAACATTAACGCCATTTTTGCAGTCTTACCCGACTACCAAGAAGGGTTATGTTCTTTGCACGTATCTGTACGCAATATTCTTTATTACCTCGTATCAACCAAACGGCTGGACGGATTTCTAAAATTAAGATATTGTTGGTTTGTCTCAGCAACCCAAGTCCTAGAATAAATGATGTCAAAAAAATCAAAATGGCCGTTTTTAGGTGATATAATGTGTGGCTCGGAAATTTTTTTTCTCTAAATTATTTACAACTTATAGGGTATCAAAATGAAGAATATTAGAAGGTGATTACAAAAATATAATATACTACTAGTATATCTAAATGTAATTTTTCATTTATTTACTTAAATTTATTTATAAGGTAACAGCCACGAATTGCATAACAACCACGAAAATGCATAGTTGCGTACCTAGCTTTATTATATTATAGTGTTCGCGGTTCATTATAAAAGTAAACCAAAATATATTTCTCATAGAAAATTATGATTTATTATGAAAATAATTCACATTAATCGTTTCTAAATTCAACATAAAATAATGACAATTATACAAGTTCTCGGCTTAAAGTGATTATTTATAGTTTCCATTGTTCATGCGTACTTATTGTATAAATGCAGGGTTGTCCACCACGCATCCTGAATTTTAACAAACATTCTTGATATTCAATAATAGATTTCTTCCTACACAAATCCAAAACCCGTGGACGTCAAGATTGAGCGCAGTAAAATTTTCATTATTCCAAGACGACATTTAAAACACTTGGGTAATTGATTTAGTCATCTAACCTACTTCTCCTCACTAGATTTTTTTTCTGAATATCTCTTGGAATGTCTTAAAAAGAACTTTTAAATATTTCACCAATTATTCGGCAACCCTGTCTACTTTAATAGTAATAATATGTATACCTGCAGCGTGTGAATAAATGTAAATCATTTCTTTGTTCAATAACATTCTGTTGATTTGTTTACAAGAACACGTTCAGAAGGTGCTATTATCACAGGAA
This sequence comes from Venustoraphidia nigricollis, assembly GCA_034508555.1. Lineage (NCBI taxonomy): Eukaryota > Metazoa > Arthropoda > Insecta > Raphidioptera > Raphidiidae > Venustoraphidia > Venustoraphidia nigricollis. The sequence goes on from JAVRKA010000083.1 coordinate 1,328,118, forward strand.
ACATATTATCTAACTTATTAAATGGAATGTTATCATATTTTAATGAAAAAGAAACTGTTTAGTATCTATACCTATTAAAAACGCGCGGTAGAAGTTATACTTCTTTGAGTGATCGCGATAATTGAGATTCACATTTTCGTTAAAGATCATTGATAAAATAAAATAGGATATCTAGGGAGAGGATAAATATAGTTGGGAAAACATTTTTAAGCACAGAATGGGTTATGTTTGTGGTCTTCTAACGTATAAAATTTTACCTTTGTTCCATTTTCAAAAGTAGCATTTTTAGTTCCTGCATAAAGTAACTTTTAAAGGGGTTTCTACTGTTGAATCCATAATTTAAAGAAAAAGTATTGAGGTTATTTATGCGATTTTTAACGAAATATAAAATAAACGAATCCTTGCTACATTGATAAAACTAATAAACATATTCTAACCGCATAATACTTTTTTGTGAGTATTATTCGGGAAAGTTACAATATCATATATATTTTTTGAACAATACATAGCTATAATAAATATATATTAGGATTAAGAATTCTGTTCAATAATCATCGCTAATTCGTATTGATTTATTGTAATACATAATATAAATACGTAGATATAATAATAAATTGTTGAACACAATTCTACTAAATTATATCAATTCGAGTGTATCCTCAAAAAGCTATCCCTGAAGCAAATTCTATCTAATTTTATTAGTATTTTCTAAAAAAAACGTTTTTCTCACTCAAAATGTTGTATGGGTTCACGAACTCATTACTACCACACTAGATCAGTCCAGCACGCTTAGACAGAAATTGCAGGCGTTCGTTGTTCGTTGCTGGTTGCAAGTGCTGGTCTGTGTTCTACTCCGTTAAATGACATAGGTAGGTACCGCATATTTTGACACCAGCAAGTAGTGTTGGGTAACTCGAGATCTGAGCCGGTTCAAAGAGCCGACTCCGACAGAAGATCCGTGAGAGCCGACTCACTTTTTTTTGAGCCGACGGATCAACGGATCCGCATAACTCAGTGAAACACTTAACACACAAAAGCACATTGTACACTTACGTATCAGTTCTTGCTTTGATGCATCTGTCAGCTCAAATGACTCATGCATCACATGTTTGGCTATGCATTCTTGATTCTATACAGGTCGTGATATGATTGACTGAACTAGGTAACTCAGTGGCAGACTGCAGTAACATATTCAGAACTCGGCTCTTTTTGAACCGGTTCGGTGAGCCGGCTCACATACGGGATCCAGATGCAAAGATGTAGATCACTAAAACGACCCGTTTTTCCCATTGACTTAGAATCATGAAATTTTACACGAAGCAATGTCTTATAGCACAAGTAAAGGGAAAAATCTGAAAACCGTAAATTTGTAGTTACTTACATCATAAAAAAAATTTTTTTTTGTAAACGTCAAAATGGTGCATACTAGCGATATCGGACGGAATTTTTTAAAAGCTATTAGTTCAGGCATTTCTGCGCCTTAGTGCGTATTATTAAATGTGTATTATTAAATTAAGTTAATAGATAAATAGATTGTAGATTATAGACGTTCAACATTTGAGGTCATCGACATCTCAAATTAAGTTAATAAATATTGTACGGTGTTACGGAACCCTTCGTGTGCAAGTCAGACTCCCACTTGGCCACTTTTTTTTGTATAATTTAATTCAGTAGAATTGATCCTATTGTCTGGTTTGTTGAACCACTGCGTTTTTATATTCACTTGGATTCATTCAACGATCACACTTACCGCAGGACCGGTATTTCAAACAACACAGGCATATCGTGTAGACCAGTTTTTTTTTAACGTACATAAATAATTCTTATTATTTTGCTTTACACATTCTGCGGTCATTCAAAAACAAGAAGCAGCATTTTTATTACAAATATAACTATGTACAAACTTAACAGGTTAAATTATATTTACCGATTCGTACAGAAAAAACGACTATAGCGTTTATTGCCAGGCTAATTACAATTCGCCAAATCTATAGACAAGGCGATGTATGTTCCCTAAGGACTCCAAAACTGCTAGATCGATTTTGATGAAATTTTCAGACAATCTTCAGATTAGCCCAGCGAGTAATCCTGTGAAGTTTGGTAGCGATCGGATCAACAGAATTCTTTTTTTTTTGTTTTTTGTCATTTTTAATTTTTCTTCGATTTTTGAACAATCACAATTAAAAGCGATTGAATTTGCGCAAATTCAATACATGTTAACAATTTTATGATTTTGATTCACATCTTTTATAGCTATAGATAATTAGATAACCGAACCAGGCCACTAGTACATTATAAAAATGGATGTTTGTCTATTTAAGATTAATAGACTTCGACACCGTTTGACAGATTACGATGAAACTTTGGCGAGTTATTGTGAGAAGGTTTCTGATCCAAAAAAATAATAATAAATCAATACCTTGCCAAGCAGGGCGTAATCCCGCGAGGCTCCACTACTCTTGTCACTGCTGTGTTTAATCTCAATCGTGTGCGGAGACACGGGTAGAATACTAAAAAAAGAAGGATTTTACTCATTATTAATAATTTGAATTTCACGTTACTTGGTCAATATTCAATGTCAAAGACGTCTAATCCGTATAGGTTTGTGTGAAATTCTAAGCCCAGAAGGTGAATTTAAAGAGAAACGAAAGAAAACAAATAACATTTCTAAGTCTAAATTTAAAACTGAAAGTCGTATTAGAAACCAAGCATTATTCTTTAATGTAAAACTATTATTTTTCGAAACACTTATGAGTCAAATATTGAACTAGAAACACGTGGCACCCTTTCAAAGTAAATAGAGCGTTAAATCAAATTTTCGCAAATTGATTTACAATAGTTGATCGGTTGTCGAGTTTTATACGCAGATTTTGAAGGCAAATCAAGTGCGAAAATTATTATTATATGATTTACAATACATACGTGACGAACGTACACCGTGGCCAGGAATAATAAGCGTTATGAAATGAAAACGCAAAATTCCTTATGGTAAGATTGCTGCAATTTAATTTTGCCATAACATGAATGTAAATCTTATATAATCTTATATAATTAAAAAATTCGAATTTTCCAATTACCCAATTACCCGGTTTTTTGCAATCGTCTTAGGTTTTTCGCGAAGATCCGATTATTTCAATTATCCTACGACATATATATTGTTAATATTCTCAAAGAAAGCCTTGCTTCCTATTGTCGAGCTTATTGCTTATATATATTGCTTATATATCGACACAACAATAGTGACGGAGTCTTCGACTCCACCGTTACAATCAATCAAAATTATCGTCCAGATTCTTAACTTGTTTTTTAATATATTTTAAATCGATTTAATAAATTCATAATTAATTAATACGTCATATAAAATTTGTATTATTTTGACAGTTTAATGCAATATTTTGTTTTCCAAAATACACAAATGCATCTTGGTGTCATCTATGAATCATTTTATCAACGACTTAAAAAACAATAGTCGACAGTAATCTGTTTCATTGACGCGACGTGTGTATATTATGAATTGTCTTTGTTATTATTTTTTTTAAAACGCAAGAATTGGAATTTCGCGGATATATGTTGTCGATTCAAAATTAATATATATATTTTTTTTGGAGATATCAATCAAGTCTACGTTACCCATTAACAGAATTATTAATATAGATTTAATACTTTTTGTTGACGTGTCAAACACATTTTTTGTAGATCTCAACTACCAAAATAGACATATTCTATCTGTATATGTGAATACAGTCAAAGCCCTCTAAGTGCACAGCTCGGAACCGAGGCCCATCCTTTAAGTGCACAGCTCGGAACCGAGGCCCATCCTTTAAGTGCACACTTCCCCTACGATCTTTTTCATCCCCACTCTTCTAACTCCTATAGCTATCTTTATTCAATCAGATGCTATAAACAATATCTCTAAAACTCTATGAATATGATGGAAATGGAAAGTTTGAAAATAGCGCGCTTACGGTCGCACGTGATTGGTCGCAGATTATTCGAAGTGGGGGCTGGGGAACGTGCACTTAGAGGGCGAGTTCGTGTGCAGTAAGAGAGCGTGTGCATTTAGAGAGCGTGCACTTAGAGGGCTTTGACTGTAGTGAACTTCACGTATATAGGGATTATGTTTTACGGGATCACACTGTTATGTATGCATAGTTGCGCAATTGACCAAAGGGCCAGGCTCTATACGTATATATTTCGCAACACAAGTATCGCAAGTCTCAAAGCTTTCTCTATACATAGATGTTATTGGACGAACGTCTATCGCAGATCTTCTACAGCGCTTTACACTTGAGCAAGCAAAAATTTCATATCACGGATTTCCTTGTGCATTGAACATAATCGATACATAGTTGAATAGCGTTATTTTCTTGTTGCTCTTCTATAAAATCGTACATCGTATTACACTATCGCGCCCAGGTTAAAGAAAGAATCCTGGAAAAAATACTGATGAAAAAAATGTGATTGCTTGAAATCTGTATATGAATTGAAATAAAAAGTATTGCAAACGTATTATTATGGAACGAATTACTATATGTAGTCTCTTCTAGACTATAATAGTAAATCGCTTATCCTCACTAGTGGTGGGTGTTGATTCAACGAACTAGTCAAATTAACTCTTAAGGCTGTCGGAACGCTCTGAATTTTGTTTGTGCTGAGACCCAGCGGTAAGGGGCGAGGTAGGCAAAAGACATATTGTGGGTGTGACCTTCTTTAGCTCTGTCTCGCTCAAATCATCCGCACGTTTCAATTTTTGGCTGGTGTCAACTACGAGGCTAAAAAATGTTGTTGCAAGGGTGCCGCTGTCAATTGATTACTCTAAGTTTGGGAAATATTTCGAAGATTTAAAAAACTTTTCCGAAAAAGGAAGAGTCACTTTAGGTTTGTGATGGAACAGTTTTGTGAAATAAGTACGAATAAGGTCGTAGTATGGCATTGAAAACGTATGTTTTTTTGACACAATTAATGCCCACTTTTTCTAGTAAATTGTACATAAATAACAAAAGTATTCCATTAGAGACCTAGATTTGTCCTTTATCTTCCTTATAGAGAAAGAATTTTTGCAGAATGTTGACGGATAAGTCTACAATCAGTTGACAGCCGAAGCTCCATTTTTGGCTTAAATTCAGAGCGTTCCGACAGCCTTAATCGCTCGTCAATGATTTCACTGTTTTTGATTTACAAGTTTTTATAAGCCTCAAATATTTTAGGTTAAATAATAATAATAATAATAATGTGTTTAACGTCCGTTTGTCAACTTTTATGTTATAACAGACGCCATTCGCACCATTACTATTTTCCATTTTACCAATTCCCGTTATTTTCTACATTTCTAAAACTTCAACTTAACTAACAGCAATGGGCAAATGAAGGAATTATAGGAAATTAGGATAGGATACGTAATTTTTGAACTGGGCGTTTGATAGGTAATCGGCCATGGCCTTGAATAAGGAACCATCTCGATATTTATCTGGAATTAATTGAGGGAAACCATGAAAAATCTCAATCAAGATGGCCGGTACAGGAATGACCGTTTCTCGGCGAGAAGCAGTAGGAAAAATTCCCAGCTACATCTGCCCTCGTCGAGATTCGAACCCGGACCTCCCGAATGCGAGTCTAGTGCTGTCACCATTACTCTACCCAGCTCGGTATTTTAGGTTAAATATTGCAATCAAAATTTCGACTAGTTCTAATTACGCTAGAACTTCCAGTATAAATGTTATAGAGTGTAGATATTATTTAATATCGTTCTAAATTCAATATGGCGGGCACCCCAAGATGGCGAATTACGCTCTCTTCCACAATCCCATTGACATGGGTTTTAAATGAAAGGCTTCGACGAGTAGAATACGATAAGATATGTGATATCATTCGCAAACAAATATGGCGGATGCCTCAAAATGGGGGATGCCTTTTTACGTTAAGACGTACCTAACTTAAAATTTGAAAATAAAATGTTAGGATTAAAATCACGACAAACACAAACTTTTCATCTTTATACTAATAGATTACAACAACTGGTATCTTGTTTTCGATACTTTTTGAGCTAACGAAAATTGCTGACCGACGATGTACAACACAAAAGCATATTCACAAAACATATACATCGATATAGTTAACTAAAACTTGCTGCATAAACAAAAGATAGATGTCAGTATGTATGTGTGTGTATATATACATTTTGTTTAACTTTGAGAAACTTTACTGTTTTGTAAAGTATTTGTGGCACAAGTTTCTGAATTTCCCACATTCTTTTTAATTGAAGGCAGTGCAGTGAACGTTCTTGGCAGTGCCATTTATTTCTTGAAACTTGAAGCAAATATTTGACAAGAAATGTTTTATTGACACAACGCCAAAGTACTTTCATCTCTAGCCTCTTCTTAAACTGGAAATTTAGAGTACGGAATGTTCATAAACTTTTGACACTATATGTATTTTAACGCATTTACAAATTATACATTGTAGGCTTGATAGAAGGTATAATGCATTTAATAGTTAAGGCTGTTGGAACGCTCTGAATTTTGTTTGTGCTGAGACCCAGCGGTAAGGGGCGAGGTAGGCAAAAGACATATTGTTGGTGTGGCCTTCTTTAGCTCTGTCTCGCTCAAATCATCCGCACTTTTCAATTTTGGCTGGTGCCAACTACGAGGCTAAAAAATCTTATTGCAAGGGTGTTGCTGTGAATTGATTACTCTAATTTTTGGAAATATTTTGAAGATTTAAAAAACTTTTCCGAAAAAGGAAGAGTCACTTTAGGTTTGTGATGGAACAGTTTTGTGAAATAAGTACAAATATGGTTGTAGTGTGACATTGAAAACGGGTGTTTTTTTAGCACAATTAATGCCAACTTTTTTCTAGTAAATCGGACATAAATTGCAAAAGTAGTCCATTAGAGACCTAGACTTGTCCTTTATCTTCCTTATAGAGAAAGAATTTTTGCAGAATGTTGACGAATAAATCTACAATCAGTTGACAGCCAAAGCTCTATTTTTGGGGTAAATTCAGAGCGTTCCGACAGCCTTAATGCTGGATTCTGGTACAATTTCAACCTAAAGTTATTGAGTACTAGCTGTTCAATATGCCTCTTTTGCATTTATTTTTCATATTTTATTATTTCATATTATATTTTATTATATAGTTTATTACTTATACCGTAGCATATATACTTCGTTCGCGTTTATTGAATTGCTAAAAGAAATCTAAACATAAATAAGAAATCAATATATTTTTATGATCAAATTTATTGATAACACGTTCATAAAAAACTATGTTTGTTCGAATCGGTTTGTTGTCAGTTTCCAATTAAGGCCGGCCAGTCACTTTCAATAATCATAATAATTTATATTAAAGTTCACTGAATAGGCAATAGTAACAATGTAACCTAACAGTCTGTCCACGCCTTGAAGGCCGGTCATTACCGACGATGTCACCGTGTTATCATAGTATGATCATCGACATACGATAATTTATTATAACAGGGACGACCAGTATTTCGCATCTTCTTTGTCGCGCGTTCTTCTATCTCTTCATCATTTTTTTTTTCACAGAATTATTTCTTTTTGAGAAAAGATATTGATCCAAAAATAGCTAAACGAAATATGAAATCGAGTGAAGATTTATGCTTTCCTACCAGAACTATAAATTGCTGTCGTTTTGAAGTAATTTATTCGATCTTCAAGATGATCAATGAATCAATAATAGTGCAACAGATCTTCGCTCTTATGACCTGAATGATTCCTAATCTCTGTAAGTGATGGAATGTTAATTTGAAAATCCATTCCTGGAGTCTAATTTTACATCTTCTAGATCAAACGTCGGCCATCTATGACCCGCGAGTCACCCAATGACCCAGTTGATAATTTGAAGAGACTCAGCTTTTGAGTTCCGAAAATAATATTTAAAAGAAAATTATAAAACATAATAATAATAATAATAATAATAATAATAATAATAATAATAATAATAATAATAATAATAATGCGTTTAACGTCCGTTTCTCGACTTTATGTCATAACAGACGCCATTCGCACCATTACCATTTTTTCATGTACCACTTCCCGTGATTTTCTACATTATTTACAACTTCAACTTATGTAATAGCAATGGGCGAATGATGGAATTATAGGAAATTAGGATAAGGTAGGTAATTTTTGAACTAGGAGTTTGATAGGTAATCGACCATGGCCTCAAATAAGGAACCATCTCGATATTTATCTGGAATTAATTGAGGGAAAAAGTCCCAGCCACATCTGCCCCCGCCGGGATTCGAACCCGGTACCTCCCGAATGCGAGTCTAGTGCTGTCACCACTACTCTACCCAGCTCATTATAAAACATAAACATGAAACAAAAACTCTGAGAAAATAATAATAAGACTAACATTTCATTTTGCTATGTTTTGACTTTAATATTTACTAATTTAAACTGTTTAAAAATGTTTAAAAAACGGGGAATCATTCAACAGAAACCACGGTAACGCAAAATGGATAGATCATTAATGAATCGAGTTCATAACTCTAAAGAAGTTTCACTTCCCCCGTGAGCATATGTGGGTGAGGCTCGGTACCTTAAGAGATGGCCACAGCAGGACAAAATTCAAGGGCAGATGAAAGAACAAAAATTCTTGCAACATCATTGATCGGTATCGTTCTGTATTGACCAGGTCATCCCTGTTATTGAACTGTTCTATCAATGTATGTACAAGTTGGACCTGTAGGTGTTTTATTATTATCATTTATCATTGTATGTTTATATCACCATACTTATTGTATCACCTGTTCATTATCTTGTTACATATAACTTATTATACTTACGTATAATAACATTATACATATTATATCTGAGGCAGTTGGTTGAACTGGGATTTATATTAGTGAGCATTTATTTTTTTTTTCTGTACGGCATCCTATCCTCAATAAAACAGTACCATTTTGGAATGCGTTTCGAGTTTGTTAAATCCACTTTGACGAAATGATAGAGATAAAAGAATGATTATTAATTATGAAAGAGGCACACGGTTCTTTCCGTTCCATAAATTTATTGTCGCCATGTGTTAACACCGAAAAGCTGCCAAATTTATTATAAACATGATTGTCATTAATTAAATAAATGGATTGGGTAATAAATTTTACCGATCTTCGTACTCAAATTATTATAGTTGATGATATTTCATAAAAAATCAAACCGAATGACACCCAACTAATTTTTATTGGACCGATGATAAATACAAAGTCGATTGACAAATGTACCAGACCCATGTTGACAGTGGGTCGTTTCCATTTCAGTTTAAATTTGAATTCCGTGTTACTGTAAGGAATTCTTGTCGCAATTAGACACCCACTAGCAAGATTTATTTCTTAGCTCGCCACTGTTGTTTCAGAGTAATTTCAAGACATAAAAAATATAAACACCACATGTTTCAAAAAATTATTTAATTAAAACTTGTTTGTATGACCATGTAAAATATGTATAATAATGACATTTGACGCTTTGTATCCAGATTGGTCTACAAATAAATTGTATTCATTTCATGATCTTCTAACTGACCCCAAAAGTTATTAGCTATTCTCTACTGTTGCGTCCATTTTAATGTTAATTGTGAATATTATCAGGAAATTGGAACAGGCAGAAGTAATAATCGATATTTTGATGTTTTTGCCTGTTCCAATTTCCTGATAATATTCACAGTTATTAGCTATATTTTAAACAAAACTATTATTATAGATTGGTCAAATCGCTGTTTTAATCAAATGTACTATTGAAAATAAGTTTTCCAATACTGTTAAAGCACATTCATTCATTTCTTTTTATTTTTTTGTTATATCCCAACGATCCGCCCCTGATAACAGTCTTCATTTCCGTTTGCAAACAGAAATACAACGGTCAACAAATTCATTTTATTATTTTATTGTACTATCTTAATAGAAATTTGAATCTTTTGTAAGAATTATTTGACACGTCGTATTATTCTGAGCCTTATAGAATACAGACCTTTCAATCAGATAAGACTTGACATGAGCTATTTAAATTCAATATGACTGCGACTGATTGGTTCGTAACTTTATATAATTCATATTGTTATATTTATTATGTACGTTCAATTTTAAATTATATTTTATGAATACTCAATAATAATTTTCTTTATAGGACCTCCTATTTCATATTTGATTTTAAATCATTCAAAAAAGAAATAAGGAATACATAAAAAAGCATCGATATAATTGAAACATCGTGCTTTACTGTTTCATATTTCGAAGTTTTGCATTTATCTACCCGTCAAATTTATTATTTTTCTTTGTCTAGCTTACAATTCTACCTACCTCTATTATATTTTCAAAACAACGACGAACCCCTTAAAAACAGACTATAGACAATACAAAATATGATATTCTATTAAAAAATAAATACAGTCACAAAGAGGCATTATTTAATGTGATAAGTGAACTTGTTTCTTGTGGAAAATTGAGTCGAGGAGCAATTTTGATCAGTTTCACTCTTAATGCAGATTTAAAGTTCAGTCGATTCATATATTTCGTTTTACCATAACCAGGTGTGAATGTAATAACTACGATGTCCTATAGCTAAGTGTTTTATTAGTGTATTTGCCATATGGCAACATACACTATTGGCGTCGGTCGGATGGCGGGACCTAGGGGTCGGACCAAAATTTCTCGACGTTTCATAACCTCCTAAACACTTTGCCACCATTTTTAAAAATGTTTATATATATATGTATATATATATATATATATATATATATATATATATATATTTATATATATATATAGGTATTTATGTGTGCGGGCTATAACTTTCGAAGAAGTTAATTTATTTTAACGAAATTTGGCACACATGTTGGAATCCATCACCGCACGAAGCCTATTTAAAATGGGCCCAATCGGGCCTTTTTAAGGGTAGTTTTTAGAGGTTGAAAAAAGTTTTTGGGGCCCAAAATACCGAAAAAATTCTCCGAATCGTTTCAAAATTGAAATTTAACCCTCCGGTAGTAATTAAAAAGTGTCCTTAAAATTTTAATAAAATCGGCCCGACAGGACCGGACTTACAAATTTTATGAAAACACTAGTTTGCAGACAGTGACTTATTTATTGAAGGATGTATTTAATTCGGTGTAGACGTTAGATTGATAATAATATTACAATTAAGAAAAAAAATGTTATTTTAAGGGGTGTATTAAGGGGTTAAATTTTTTATTTTGCTCAAAAACAAACTTAATGTCACATAATAAAAGTATAAAACCACACGGCCCTATACAAGTAAATACACTATATTGTCGACAGGGTTTTGGCACTGCGACCCGGGTTTTTCAAAATTAAAATACTCTATAAATCATTTACAATTACTCGTTATTTAATTCTTAAATATTATATAATTCATTAGTCAACATTATGATAACTAATGGCGTGAAAGCTCCAAATATTCTTCCTGTCTAGCTAAGCAGTCGTCATTACGTAAATTTTGTATGATCCAGATCAACTGGCGAACTCCCTTTAAGAAACCCCGATTATTCTACTAGACATAGTAAAATAATTACAACGAAACATTTTACAAGTATTTCTTTCATTTTTGTATAAAAGCATCCTATTGTAAAGGGGTGTCGGGATCAATCAGTAAAGAAATAAAACTAAAATCCGATAGTCGTCTATTTTATTACAGAGTTCATTTAAAACAGAAAACAAGTCCAGTTGAAGAAGGAAGGATAATTTATAACTCTCAGTATCGACAACATATCAAATGCAGCAGTTCTCTTGTTGTTGTCAGAAAAAAAACTGGTCCACTTTCGGCCCTTTTGTTTTAACTGACTGTCGTCTCGTCACAATGGGCACATATCTATATCTATGTAGACACTGTTCCTTGCTTAACATACCGTATGTCCTCTATCAATTCACAGATTAAGGTTACCAGCTGATCAATATACTCCCTTTTTAGTGTATTTGCCATATGGCAACATACACTATTGGCGTCGGTCGGATGGCGGGACCTAGGGGTCGGACCAAAATTTCTCGACGTTTCATAACCTCCTAAACACTTTGGCACCATTTTCAAAAATGTTTATATATATATGTATATATATAATATATATATATATATATATTTATATACGTATATATATATATATATATATATATATATATATATATATGTGTACGCGCGATAACTTTCGAAAGAGTTAATTGATTTTAACGAAATTTGGGCCACGTGTTGAAATCCATCACCGCAAGAAGCCTATTTAAAATGGGCCTAATCGGGCTATTTTAAGGGTAGTTTTTAGGGGTTGAAAACTGTTTTTGGGCTCCAAAATACCGAAAAAATTCTCCGAATCGTTTCAAAATTGAAATTTATCCCTTTGGTAGTGATTAAAAAGTGTCCCCACAATTTTAATAAAATCGGCCCGACAGGACCGGATTTACAAATTTTATGAAAACACTAGTTTGCAGATAGTGACTTATTTATTGAAGGGTGTATTTAATTCGGTGTAGACGTTAGATTGATAATAATATTACAATTAAAAAAAAAATGTTATTTTAAGGGGTGTATTAAGGGGTTAAATTTTTTATTTTGCCCAAAAACAAACTTAATTTCACATAATAAAAGTATAAAACCACACGGCCCTATACAAGCAAATACACTATATTGTCGGCAGGGTTTTGGCACTGCGACCCGGGTTTTTTCTATCTTACGAGCAATCGGATATATGTGCATGTAAAATTCACTTACGTTTCGATAATCTCTAATTTCTATGAAAAATCTCATTCAATCTTTGATGTCAATGCCTCAAAATAAACTAGAAATATGTACCGTTCTTCCCATATGACTTTTAGTCATATTTTTATAGTTTATTTGATCTAAATAAACGACTTAAAATCAGATAAAAACGAGAAAATTACCATCAGGTATACACAAATCTTTGTACTGAAAAATTAAATTTGAAAAAAATTATTGAACAAGCCAAATTTGTCAATACATTTAATATAAGTTTGTAAAGAAAACGCATCAAAATGTTTATTTGCCTTCCCGTAATTCGAAATCTCGTGCGTGCTGTAAAAAAATATTGAACAATATCACGTTTTTGAGTCAACTTTTGGGGCAAAAATATATGTTAATTGAAATTTTTAAGCAGCAAACCAAATTTTATGAAGCTTAATGCTTAATCACAGCTAATAAAAACAGTAATAAAATAAATTTTGCGATCAGAGTTCCAAATTTCCTGACAGCTCGTTTTCTAATCTGAGAGATCATTACCACAAAATATGCGGTGTCTAATAAAATACGTGTTACAACATAAGAAAACACCTAGTATATTTTTGTTTATTGTCTATCGGTTTTTACATTATCTGTCACAAGGTTTCGATTGGATCAACTGCAACAGTGGGAACGTGAATTATATGTAATTGATATAAATTAAATTATATTGTAATCATAAATTAACATAACAAATTAAAAAATATATATATTTAAAATAAAATTTGGTTCTAAGCGCCGATAATCCAGACTGTTGGAAAATCTCTTGAATAAAAAAGAAACGATGTTTTATGTTTAGAATTATTGTTGATAAGCCGAGAGAAAAATAAAAAAAGTGAATACATGTCCCCTGATACTCTCTGGATATTTTGTTTTTTAAAATACATAAGAAGAACTTTTTTTACTTCTTTCACGTCGTCATCGCTTTGAAAAATACAAATTCGATTAATAAGAAATTTAAATAACATTGAAATACAAATGCAACGAAAGAAGTACGACAAAGAAAAATAAAATAGCTACGTTTGTAATACATTTATGCATAAGTAAATTTAATCGTGGTTATGTAGAACTGCGTTCAGAAAAATATAAATAAAAATAGAACAAAAAATAGATGATTCAGAAAATACCGATAGCGTCAAGTAAAAAAGAAAAAACTCATTCAGAAATAGTTGCACTTAATTTAAATTTGTATATATACAGACGATCAATAAATCTTTTCTCTAATCTTGTTTTTTTCAAACAAAAATCACAAGTAATTAACGTTCGTTTCTCGAGCAAACGCCATTCGCACCATTACTATTTTTTAGCTACCACACGTCCCGTTATTTTTAAATTTCAACTTAATTAATAGCAATAGGCAATCGGCCATGGCCTCGAATAAGGAACCAGCTCGATATTTATCTGGAATTAATTAGAAACCATGGAAAAACCTCAACAAGATACGGTACAGAAATTACCGTTTCTCGGTGAGAGGCATTCGGAAAAAGTCCTAACCACATCTGCCCCCGCCGGATTTGAGCCAAGTACGTCCCGATCATCTAGTACTCTTACCACTGCACTAGATAGATTAATAAAATGCTTTTCAAATATTGAATCTGAAAGAAATTTAACCATTTTTTTGTTTTGCCGGAAAGCTAATATAAGATCACGTATCTAATAATTAATTTAAATGTCAAAATGTATGTAATTTAGAAAATGTACTATTTTGTCGGCAGGGTTAGGCACCACAATCAGTTTTTTTATTACTATTAATGATGCCAATCTTAAACAGTTCCGCATAATAAATTAGTTCATTAGAATAATCGTAATGACTTTATAGCATTTGTATGACCCGTCTGTATATAACAAATAGTATTTTATTTCAACATACGTGTTGTGGTGCCCGAAACAAAAGCGTGATCACTGATGGGTGAAACCGTAACAAGAAAACAATTTCAATATCTCTGCTAAGCCGCCTTCTGTCTATATATATATATATATATATATGTATGTGTGTGTGTGTAAAGGTGTATTATGCTAATGCTGAGACGAAGCGGGGGAAAAGGGGAGCGAACGAACTGAGCCCCCAGAACGTATTTCGATAAATAAATTAATGAACCGGGTTGTAATCTTTGTACATGTAAAAAGTCGAATGAAAATAATACGATAAAAACTCTGAATGCAACAGCAGGTATTAATAATACACACTGGAGAATTTTAACACATTATTTAAAAAGATCAAATCGTTAGATCTAAAAAATGTTTGAAAACAAGTGACAATTTTTGTCTAGACCAGAGTTGACCAAAATATGGGTCGCATCGCATTAGTGGGTCACAGAAAAATTTAGGTGCAGCATAACAAAAAAGTAGTGAAATATTTTTCGCAAAACAATATTTTGGAAACATATATACAGTTGGACTCATGCATTTTCAGCTGATTAAAGCTCACGTATTTTCAAATTTAACTTTGCTCAATCAATGGAAAAATACGTTTGACAACTTTAAATCTCAAATTAATAAAGGGTTTTCCTGATTGGTCTACGACTGTCACGAAGTGAAAATGAAGGACAAGTTGAAAATACAGGAGTCGATTAGTACCGACAGGTTGAAAATACATAAGTTCTTCTGAAAAATGATTTTTTGTGTCATTTAAGGTAGAAAAAAACATTTTTTGACGAAGTATCACTTGAGTCAGTCCGGATTTGAGATACGGATTTGCATTCCAAAACATGAAAACATTTTATTTCATGGAGAATCAACTTCTTCACCAATAAACAATTTCTCGGAGCTTTGCCGAGCAGCGATGTGCATTGTGCAATGTACTCATGTGAATCGGTTTTAGAGAAACCTAAAAAAACGGTTTTTGTAAAAACCAATAAACACTGTTTTTTGTTTACTAAAACCGATTACTTTTGGACTCACTTGTGTTTCATTATTCGTGTACCCGAACACCATAGTCAGACCAAGTTTATATTGTCTTTGATCGGGGAATCACTGCACCATTTGTAGCCGTCAGGCAACACTGTTGACAAACTTCATTCAGTTATGTCGTTCTCTTGTCGAATTTCTTCAAAAAGTTTTAGTTTGTTATCAGGTCAAGTAAAAATGTTCAATGTTTTGTTCTTTCTTTAAAAAGTATCAAAAAAACCTAAACCTACCGGTTTTTTTTTTCAAAGTAATCGGTAAAAACCGGTTGTCAAATTTGTAATCGGTTCACATTGCTGACACTACCTGGGCCGTGTGTGTGACCGTAACATATACACGCAAATACAGGTACAAATACTATAAACAAAAGAACATAATTCCAAAGCGCTGGACCGCAGCCTACAGGAAAACGTCACGTTTACACCGCAGAAAACTTCGCCAAACACCTACTCAGCCCGGATCAGACTGTCTTCTACGAGCATTGGTGCATTTAGAGTTGAGGTACTAAATACACCACAATTTTATAATGAAGTTTTTATAACAAATAAAATGTATGCGTGATAAACGTAGTGGTTTTTATGTAGTGCGCATGTCTTTTTCTCCAACATCTAGTTCCTAGTGTAGAAACTAGAAAGTACAGTTTTATTTTGTTTTTTTTTTTTATTTTTAGGGTCCGGGACCCTATTACTAAGACTCCGCTGTTCGTCCGTCTGTCACCAGGCTGTATCTCATGAACCGTGATAGTTAGACAGTTGAAATTTTCACAGATGATGTATTTCTGCTGCCGCTATAACAATAAATACTAAAACAGAATAAAATAAATATTTAAGTGGGGCTCCCATATAATAGACATTATTTTTAGCCGTTTTTATAAATAATGGTACGGAACCTTTCGTGTGCGAGTCCGACTCGCACTTGGCCGGTTTTTTATTTCACAACGCAGGTTTTACAGTCTGGAAAAGGAATTTGTCATTATTTTCGAAGTACTCGCGGATTTTTGTGTAAGCATATACATGGCTGCATGGTTCTGATGTTCCCTTGTATTTGTCAAAGGTCATTTATAGTCCTTACTAATTATCACAGATGGATCCTTTATGAATGCCCCCCATTCAACCCCTTAAGGCTTTTTTGTGCTAAAATGTAGCTTATATCACTCCTGGCATAGTCCTTTACCTTTCTGTGAAGTGACATCAGAATCGGTCCAGCCATTTCGAAGATTAGGCCGGACAGACAATTTTTACATTTTTTCATTTTTTACACAGTAACCCCAAACATTTCCTGGATAAAAAGTAATCTAAAATAATCTTTGAAAAGTCTTCTATCTGTAAATGAAAGTTGCGTTAAAATCAGTTCAAAACTGCTACTTTAGGATTTAGTTGTCTAATAACTATATGAACTTAGGAAAAAGGATTTATTACGACATCACAGACACTTTTTTATTTCTATGTATAGATTTAATATTATTATTTAATTCATAAATATTTCAAACAAGCTGGAACTAATTTACGATAAAAATAAAATAATTGTTTTATCAATTATTGGGTTACTCAGAAGCAATATGCTTAAAACCGGTCACTCAATTTACCTCCCAATCGTAAATTTTTATGACTCAATTATTAAAGTAGGTACAGCATCAATGTAAACCATCACGTACTCACGAGCCTTGTGTAGGAAAAAAAAAGAAGAGAAAGAATCAGGTGGTATGCCACTTGGCGGAGCAGAGAGGAGAGTCATATTATGGGTTGCGTAGAAAACCCTTACGGGAGAACAGACCTCTTATTTGTGTGTTCACAATACTGTAGTAGAGGAGGTATGCTATGGAAACAGAAGACTCTGTGGAAGACAGAAGAACGCAGGTCACGTTCGCGTTCGTTAAACTCCGTGCGTGATCGGGCACGCGAACTGCCACGCGAAGCTCTGTTGCAGCAACTGTGTTGATATAATGTTACCTGTACATTGGTAATATGCAATAAAACAGAAAAATACTTTGGTAGAAGAACAACGATATTGCGTAATATTTAGTGCAGTCAAATGAGCGATAAAAAGATTTACCGTAGTTGTAGTAATCGCATCAAAATTTATCCACCCTATGATGTCACACATTTCTTGTCAAGATGACTAAATAGGAGCATCCGCGTCTCGAAAACATAGTTTTAAACTCTACCACCAACCACGGTTGGTCTTTTTAGCCCAAGAACTTCATGCAAACCTCTGTTCAGGCAGCTTAAGATTTTAACTGTGCCAAGTTTGTTCATTTATGAATGTATTGTATTTGCGGCACAACACAAGGAACTTTTCATAATGAACAGTGATGTTCATAACTGTAATACGAGATCGAAAACACAATTGAGACTACCATTTCACAGATTGTCTCAGTATAGTAAAAATATGTATTGCAACTGCATTCGATTCTATAATAAGTTGCCTATAGATTTAAAAAACGAAAACAATATTTCTAAATTAAAAAAAAAATTAGTCATTTTTTATAGAAAATGTATTTTACACAATTAATGAGTTTATGGCCCTTGATATGGACTCTTTTAATTTTTCTTTATGAAATTTTTATTGCAATGTTTTAATTTGTTATAACGACCTCTCCAGCCTATGGCCTGTATATACAAAGAAAAATAAATTATTATTATTATTATTATTATTATTATTATTATTATTATTATTATTATAGACATTTTTGGGTTAGTATTTGAGGCAATTTTAATACCTTGAAATTTAGTATTCTCTGGAAATTGAGTTATTAAATTTGGAAAATATAAGTTTGTAATAGACGAACTATGGAATCTCATTTTAAACAAAACCACCCTACAAGCTCGGATATTCTCAATGTCTATAGAGTAATAATAATAATGCGTTTAACGTCCGTTTCTCGACTTTATTGTCTTAACAGACGTTATTCGCACCATTACTATTTTCCATTTTACCACTTCCCGAAATTTTCTACGTTTTCTAAAACTTAAACTTATGTAATGGGCGAATGAAGGAAGTACAGGAAATTAGGATGAGGTAGCTAATTTTTGAACTAACAGTTTGATAGGTAATCGACCATGGCCTCAAATAACGAACCACCCCGATATTTATCTGAAATTAATAGAGGGAAACCATGGAAAACCTCAATATAGATGGCCGGTACAGGAATTATCGTTTCTCGACGAGAGCAGTAGGAAAAAGTCACAGCCACATCTGCCCCCGGCGGGATTCGAACCCGGACCTTCCGAATGCTAGTCTAGTGCTGTCACCACTACTCTACCCAGCTCGGTAAAGTCTATAGAGTATATATCTAATTATTATTATTGAATTTAACGCATGTTTATGAGTGGCTCTATAATAATTATCAAACTAGCACAGTTTATAAGTATTGACTGAAAAACATTATGCGTAGTTCCATCTATCGTCGTCTCAGTTAACTAATCTGACCATGACTTTCTTGCAACTACTTCTTCTATGGTAAATTCGTGGATGTGTGTACTTCTCAACAAGTCAACTATTCGGATACAGACCTCCACAGCCAACCTCTCCTTAGCAGAGTATTATTATACGAAGTCAAAGGCTTCTGTGGTTCTTCGTACTACACTCTGGGTTGCCAGTTCGATTTGTTCATTAATTAAATTGATTATTTAATTAATGATGACATGTAAATCGTTAATCTGCTTTATAGTAACTTTAGAATTTCAATCCTCTTTAAAGATTCGAATTGTGATTTCTTAAAAATTATATTAACGAGCTAACATATTCGAGACGATGTTCCTTAATGATACAACATGCCTTAGAATCTATCAGGCATTCAGGAAACTATTTCTTTGCTTGTAATTTCAAATAGCAATACTTAATTTTAATTAATTGCTATTAGAATGCATATAGTCTTGAAAATATGTTTGAAGGATTTTATTGAACTAACGCAAATTCAGTAATGAACTCCAGCGATTAAAATAATAGAATATAAGTAGGATAGATGAATCTTTTGGATGGATGGATCTTTTGAGTTGATGGATCCTTTAGGTAGATGAATCTCTTGGGTCAGTCATTCAGTCAGAACAAACGATTTTATATATTTAGATGACTTGTGTGTGAAAAATGATCAAATGGAAATTCGCCACCCTTTAGATTTAAACAGGGGCGTAGCTACCGCCGTATATGCCGTATCAATTATACGGGGCCCCCGGGCCACGGGGGCCCCCAACGTGCGTAAGCAAAAATTAATAAAAACTTCCCAATTTTTTTTTTATTTCAGAGATGACAAAAGTCAAAAAAAGCAATTTCTTTTTTTCCCGCGTAAAGCGTGCGTTCAAAAGTTGGCAACACCCTACATCGGTTATCGCGGGCTGCGGGATTTCCCCGTTTAAGTCATTTACTTCAACGGGGGAAGGGCCCCCAAACAGATTTTTATACGGGGCCCGCCAAGGCACGCTACGCTTCTGGATTTAAATATTCTCTAGCTCGATAAACAAAAGAACAAAAATAAGATTATCTGTTACAGAAAAATTTAAAAACCGGTTAAAAATAAATTTTACAAAAATAAAATTCGATAGTAAATTTTTGTAGGTTTTCTAATCAAACGATTAAGAATTAATATAATAGTAATTATTGCTTTATATATGGAAGGTACTGAAAAAATAAATTAATGTTAAGCTACATTACTGAAAGGTATTTAGCCATATCTACGGTATAGTAAATTGGTCTAATTTCGTTTATTCATTGGTAATTGATACTTTTAAACAAAATCAATCAATAGATCGGGCAACAGTGTATCAACTGACGTTGTTCAAGAAGACGCCAAAGAAGAAAGATAAACAAAAACCAACCGGTTTCACGCAAAGAGGAAAAAAAAGGTGTTCTTCAGTATACTATATATTATATTACTTATATATATAGATATATATCAGGGCTGCATTGGAATCAGGAGTAAATGCCAGGTTGCCGAAAGCATTGTCAAAAAATTTGATTTGACAATGACCTTAGATTGTGATCGTAAAATAGAGTTTTCTTTATAAAAGTAAGTATTTTCGGTTTCGATTTTAAGGCCTAACATTTATGCACTGCTGGAATTACTCGCACGCCATCCTACAATAGCGGGCCGAAACAGTTTTCTCATGCACACCGATACGAAAGTACGTACTTTTGACCGGGTATAAAGAAAAATAGCATACACCGCCGGCCATCTGACCTGGTACTTACGTATTTTTAATAAGTTTTTTAGACACTATCATTATAAAGACTATTAAAGGTATAAATTATAAATAACTCCCAACTAATAATTAACTCATAAAACACTTTATTTTACTGCAATCATGAAAATATAAAAAATCTATTGTCATCCATCGTCTTGCATAGTTGCTCTCGATCTTGCTGGGTGTTCAGATAATCTTAGTCTTGCTTTTTTGCAAGACAAAGAGCAATTGTGCTCATCACTATTTCAAACCGGCCCTCTTGTAAGTCTAATACGGTCCTGCAATAGAGTCAATCCGTATACATTATCTATTTTATCATGCTGGTGTTCAGTAATGCAACTAATTCAGTCTGACCTCGCATGAACTTATCTGACTGGTTCAGAATACCTACTGCAAATGTCCTCCAGGCATGATCAAGTGATCAACGCACAACGAACCTATGTACGCAGAATATCTAAACTCCCATAAAACTCTGCACACATATATGTATCCAACTCATAAACCTATCCCATTTCGTCCGATTGTTTGTGGTTCAGTTAAAGATGGAAAAAACGGGTCTTTTTAGTGATCTGCATCTTTTCATCTGGATCCCGTATGTGAGCCTCCTCACTGAACCGGTTCAAAAAGAGCCGAGTTCTGAATATGTTACTGCAGTCTGCCACTGAGTTACCTAGTTCAGTCAATCATATCACGACCTGTATAGAATCAAGAATGCATAGCCAAACATGTGATGCATGAGTTATTTGAGCTGACAGATGCATCAAAGCAAGAACTGATATATAAGTGTAAAATGTGCTTCTGTGTGTTGTTTCACTGAGTTATGCGGATCCGTTGATCCGTCGGCTCAAAAAAAAGTGAGTCGGCTCTCACGGATCTTCTGTCGGAGTCGGCTCTTTGAACCGGTTCAGATCTGAGTTACCCAACTCTAGTTTCAGTTGCTCCAAAAATGTCTTTCTGCGCTGGAATTCGCAATATTAAATAAAATAAAAAAATATATGATCATGTCGCATCTTGTAAACGAAGCTTTAGATGAAAAATCCATTAGTGTCAAAAGATGTGTTCGGTAAAATGTACCATGTAAATTTTCCGTATTTTTCATAATAGTGGAGTTATCTGATGAAATATATATCATTGTTAAAAATCTATATGGATTAAGAGACTTCAACGGTCCATCAGACGGGTAACCCATAATAATAAAATCGGTTACAGCCTATTTTCAAATATATAAATTTTCCGTATTTTTCGTAACAACCAAGTGATAAAATATTTGTTCGAAAAAGGTTAATGATCTTTTTAGCAAAGTTACACCAGAATTAATTAACTTCGTCATAGATTCATTTGAAAAGTTAAATGTAGCTATAAGGTTTATCAAACTCAAAATAAAATTTTGCACGTTTACAAAACTTGCCCTACATACTTCGAAAAAAGGAAAGTAAAAAATGTTAAAAAATGATTATTATCTACCTAAAAAGTTAATAAATTCCCATAAAGAAGTGCCTCCGGTCACGAGTTCACTTAACTCTTAATAATTATATAAGTGGTTCATTTGTTATAATTGAATTTAAACAACATGCTAACATACCTCATACCAGCATGGCCATATATTGCCAATGGTCACGGAGCGGTACTGTTTCTTGTCACAAAATAAAACATCAAATTATCACAGAGTCCATAATTACGGCTGTTGGAAACAACGTGAGAAAATACCGAAGCAACCTAGTTTTGCAATGTTTCCTTAACATCCATCTTGCTTATTAGAATACATATCTTCGTTAAAAGTAATTTAACCCTATTACTTAATCTAGTTGCAAGTTTATAAGTCTAGCTTTACGAATTATGTAGTGCACAGCTTTTTGAACTGTGAGTCGTGACTCATCGAAGGGTTCTGGGAGTCCTCACAGACATTTCGAGGTTCGTGTTCTTGAATATTTTGTCTCCATGTATCTAAATAAATAATAGTTTTAAAAAAGCTAAAAAAACACGCTTTAATAGCAAACCAAACTAAAAATTAAAAAATATGTTTTTATTGTAAAAAAGGTGGGGTGCTTGATATCAACTGATATAAATAGTTCATTGATAGCTGTAAAAATAGAGTTAGTATAAAAATAGTAATAAGCACCCCATGTTTTTTACAGTAATAAATATTTTTTTACTTTTTAGTTCAGTTTGCTATTAAAGCGAGTTTTTTTAGTTCTTTTAACTATTATTTTTATCTTTTACACTTATTTTTTTATCCTGATGATCCTGGTCAGGATAATGGGACAAACTTACTAAATTATTGTATTGTCATCTGTTCTTGATAAATGTGCAAAGTTTCAGTTTTATCTGACGGTTTGAGTGGGTGAATTTCACGTTTAAAGATTCCTTTACATACAGGTGAAGCTAATAAAAGCGTGTTAAAAACATAATTTTAAGTCTGCGTTGAATTGCGTTTTACGTATTATAAATTTCGTGTTCAAACAATTAATTAAAAAAATGTCCTGTTAATTTTTACGTTTTTATTGATAGACAGCTGTCATCAGCGTCTATTATTTGTTTATTACTCTATTCAGCTAAAATCCTGACGAAATGAAAAGGTAAACAGAACCAACTGAATTTCTACTTATTTGATTGTTCAATGCTTGACTATAATTTTTACTTGTAAATATCTGCACCATAATATCGGAAATCAATAATGGTGACTATTCACGAACGAACTCTAATTACCAGGAATGCAGTCTTGCCTATTGACATATTTATCTGTTGCCGTCTTCGTTCGATATCTGATCACCCAATGTACGTGTCTCTGTCTGACGTTTGTTAATGACTGAGCTATCTTGCACGTTTTAAAAAGTGTATCAGAACGTAAATATGCTGTCATTATCAATGTAATGACACCGCCGCTTAAAAAAAAAACGAACGACACGTTTGAAGAGAAAATCTATAATATTACGTTTGGTTTAATACTATAGTTATGATGCTATTCTGGAATTTTCAACATTGAAAGATTTAACGTTTATTAAAAGTTTGTTGAAATAAATACACTTTGTTCATAAGAAACACATTGAGTAGAAAAAAAATCAGGAATGATTTTATAAACTGTAATCTTGACAGAATTGTTAGTAGCAAACAAAAGTGGGCCTATCATTGAACCGTGAGGCACCGCCGAGTGTTTCTGTTCTAGAGATGGGAAAAACGGGTCTTTTTAGTGATCTGCATCTTTGCATCTGGATCCCGTATATGAGCCGGCTCACTGAACCGGTTCAAAAAGAACCGAGTTCTGAATATGTTACTGCAGTCTGCCACTGGGTTACCTAGTTCAGTCAATCATATCACGACCTGTATAGAATCAAGAATTTTTTTTCTTCTAAGCTCGTGTAGGTAGTTGAACTGCCTCAAAATGACGAAGGCTACGTCAAGTTTTGGTAAGCGCCGCAATAAGACGCATACGCTGTGCAGAAGATGTGGTAGATCTTCTTATCATATCCAAAAATCGCAGTGCGCGCGGTGTGGTTATCCGTCAGCTAAACTTCGATCATATAACTGGTCAGTCAAAGCTAAAAGGAGGAAGACTACAGGAACTGGCCGTATGCGTTTCTTCAAGATAGTCAGACGTCGCTTTAGAAACGGATTCCGTGAAGGAGGCAAACCCACACCTCGTAAATCTGCTGGTTCTTCATAATTTGTATGTTATGATACATAAATAAAAAAATAAATAAAAATGCATAGCCAAACATGTGCTGCATGAGTCATTTGAGCTGACAGATGCATCAAAGCGAGAACTGATACGTAAGTGTAAAATGTGCTTCTGTGTGTTAAGTGTTTCACTGAGTTATGCGGATCCGTTGATCCGTCGGCTCAAAAAAAAGTGAGTCGGCTCTCACGGATCTTCTGTCGGAGTCGGCTCTTTGAACCGGCTCAGATCTGAGTTACCCAACTCTATTCTGTTCTCACTAAATTCCAATGTAAGACGACACCGTGGCTAACGTGTTGTTTCTACGCCATAATACACAAACGAAATATTTAATTTCACAAATAAGAAACATTCAGTTCACGTTTTTATAACGTAATCTGAATTCACAACAGCGTTATGTTATCACTGTCTATGCTTTTAGAATTCTCCAATACTATGGGTCACTTACACGAAGATTTATACCTTGAACTGGTGAAAGTATAAATTGCATTTTCAATTTATTATGAAAAAAAAAATTGAAAACAAACGAACTCGTAGGGATGCCGTTATTGATATGATGTTTTCAGACCACAATGGTAAAAAATTTAAACGAACTATTAATGTATTTCTAAATATATTAAATACAGTATAAACTCTTTATAACGAAACTCAAGGGACCGAGCATTTTTTATCGTTATAGAGAGTTAGCGTTATATGGAGTGAACAAAGAAAAACAACCAAATTAACAATAATCTTTAATATGTGTATTTTTGATAAAATTAATGCATATAGTCAGTTAACTTTGCCTGACGTTTCGGGGCCTCAAAGGTTTAGTCGGCGTTTTTTGTAACCTATAAGATAACATAAACAATAACACCGACAATGACGATTTTCTGTGTATAAATATGAACACATTTCTTCGTAATAGAGAATGGCTGCTGCGCTATAAAGAGTGTATCAATGTATGGGGTTTAAGGTAAACCAACCAAATTGTGACCTTTTCTATGTTATAGAGAGTTTATCGTTATAAAGAATAATGTTATAAAGAGTTTACACTGTAGTTGTAAGTCTAGATGTGGAAGAAGTTTTTATATCTTTAAAACGCATTTTTTGTGACCGGGAGGGGAGAATAAGAACCTTTTAATAAACTTTTTTTAATAATTTGTTATCAATTTTCAAACAGGTGCCACGGTTTGGCCCCCCTCTAGATCCGGGGCGGTGTTCCATACGACTCACATAACCCTATAGAAGTTTGCTGCCAAAAATATATATAAATGGAAATACGCTACAGTGTTTACATAAAATTGTAAACGAATTACCTAAACCACTGGCAAACAACACAATTTTTTGCTTCCAAGTCAATTTGTATTCATCGCCGCCTACTTATATTAACTGTTGTCTGTTTGATTTGACAGAAGAAATACGACGTAATCTCTATCGTCATCGACTGTAAAATTGTATTGTGGTTTGCTTCTTTTTGTAATCCATTCATGCTTTACGTTTGAAGAAGTTTGATGTTATGCATAATCGATCCGTTCATTAGACCTACAATATTGAAAAATTTATATTCAACTTACAGCTAATACGAATCAGTTATAACAAAATATATTTTCGAATCAAATTTTAGTATTGCTGACAGGTTTTCGTAAGTTGATAGATTAGATTGTAGATTATAAACTGTTGAGCGTCTGTAATCTACATTCTACAATCTAATCTATCAACTTACGAAAACCTGTTAGCTATACTAAAATTTAATTCGAAAATATATTTTGTCATCAACGTCTTTTTTATACTGTTTATTTATTATGTTATAGTCATTACGTAGGATAATAAAAATATAAAAATAAATAAGAAATAAAAATAGCAGTGGGCTCAACCGGGATTTGAACCCGGGACCTCTCGCACCCAAAGCGAGAATCATACCCCTAGACCATTGAGCCGTTGTTCTGCAGTGAACGTTCTGCGTTTAACGAACACACTGCATTACTATTTAGTAAACAGCTCTGCAATAAGTTCTTTACCTATTCACTTTTTAAAATTTATATAAGAAAACCAACTGATTTACATTAAATAAACAACTTAATTATTCACTTGTAGGTCTGCTTGTTGTAAGTCGACAATCCGAACTACATCTGCCAACTGAAAGTCAAGAATATGACCTTTATAAAAAAACATTTTTTTATAACAATATACAACTGGCAAAGGGTCTTCAATCTACATTATCCAAGGGTAATTTTTTTTTTAATACCTAGTTGATTCTAGAAAAAGCTCACTAAAACGGGGATACAAATTTCATCCTTGAGCGCTGCTGGATATTTTTCCGGGAGGGACTAGAGGGCAAAAATAACATGCTTACTTTTTTAATCGTTTTATTAAGAATCATAAAATATAAATTGTATAAAACTTAGCATGCTATTCTGATTTTCATTACAGCAATGCTGGGTTTTTGATACGAACTTTAAAGATAAAATTAGTTCTAGAGATCGACCGTGGCTCCCATGGCACTTTACTGCTAAAAACTCTTTTAGCGAAAATCGTAAAAGAAATCCAGAACAAATCTTATGAAATAAAACAAATTAAAATCATCAGTATATATTATTTCTCAAAGGTGTTTTTCGTCTGTATGAAATATCTTCCTTAACCCTGTATATCAAAATTAATGTTTGATACGCCATTTTGGAGATTATTTTTCTCTCTAATGACGAAAACTAAATTAATATCTTAAAATTAATGTTTTCATTAAAAAAATACAGTTTAAAATTGTTTTTAACAATTTGATTACAGATAATAACATTCAGAAAAAACAAGTGTCGTCATCTGGTGCCATTCTGTTTGTTTAACAATTGTCGGCAATATTAAGTGACGTAGTGGCGCTGAAATCTCTGAATAGAATAGAATAAAATTTATTTCCATCCTATTATTTTACGTAACTGATCACTAACGATGCAAAGTATTTGCACGGGTTCGCTGGTAATATTTAGTTGTATATTAGGTCGTTGTTCACCCATGGTACGGTGTCACTGCTGAAGCACTGGAAATAAAAATGCATACGCGGCCGTTAAATTAATGTTAATGCATATTTCTGTCACGTCGAGCCGTTATATTGTACCTTAAGTTGAGCGTGTCTTTAGTCAAACAATAGGCGTGATGACTCGTTAACAAGGTACCCTGCTGAAACAGCAGATCCAGCTCTTAACAGAAACCTACAAAATGTGTCCTTTTTTTTCGTTAACTGACACTTCATGTTTTAAAGATACATGGTACATTTTTTAGTAACTTTGTGGACGATTTCAAATATAATCGACACTTTCAGTGGATGATTTATTTACTGAAAAAAATTAAGAAAAAAGTACTGCGTAAATAAGTAAAACATTTAAAATACACTAATTAGGCTTGCATCCATTAAATGAATATTTTTTGATAATATATCTTTTTTCTGAACTGGTCCGTCACATGACGCGTAACAGTTCGGCGCGGCACAGATTAACAAATTAGTTTTAAAATAACGAAAAAGAGAACGAGTAGGAGGACACTTTTCGAGGAAGGACAGAACCTACAAAAGAAGGACTGTCCTCCCTAAAGGAGGACGATTACAAGTATGAAATTACAGTATTTTTGAGATTGGAATGGCGCACCGTCGTCATCGTCCAACTGGCTGGAAGTTTTTGAAGTTTAACTTCTTTAGCGACGTATCTGTTTGAAAAAAGTGAGAAATCGCGGGGAAATTGAACTGGCAAATAAAGGGGAAGCTAGTTGATCTCCTAAATTACATGAAACGGACAAAGACAGAAGTCTATAGTGCGTAATTTATATTATTAATTAGTTTCACAAAAAATTAAACTTGGGAATAATATTAAAAACTTCTTATGTGAGCTTATGAGGGTGATGCTCATTATAATTTTTTCGTATAGAATTGATCTTCTCATACCTTTTTTCAGATATGTTTTTTAAATTCGGTTATTCAATAAATTTAACGGGTATTCAGTTACAGAAACTAACCGGTGTCGTCATTCCTGATATAAGCTGATATAGTATAGCTTTATTTTATTGGCTCTACGTGTGTGTGGGTGTATAGGTAACTGTGTTTACTCCAAGGCTAGAAACCAAACAGCCTCTGTTGAGTTTAGAGATGGGAAAAACGGGTCTTTTTAGTGATCTGCATCTTTGCATCTGGATCCCGTATGTGAGCCGGCTCACTGAACAGGTTCAAAAAGAGCCGAGTTCTGAATATGTTTCTGCAGTCTGCCACTGAGTTACCTAGTTCAGTCAATCATATCACGACCTGTATAGAATCGAGAATGCATAGCCAAACATGTGATGCATGAGTCATTTGAGCTGACAGATGCACCAAAGCAAGAACTGATACGTAAATGTAAAATGTGCTTCTGTCTGTTAAGTGTTTCACTGAGTTATGCGGATCCGTTGATCCGTCGGCTCAAAAAAAAGTGAGTCGGCTCTCACGGATCTTCTGTCGGAGTCGGCTCTTTGAACCGGTTCAGATCTGAGTTACCCAACACTAGTTGAGTTTCACATTGCTACCGTTTTGAGACGAAAATCGAACCTCGCTTCCCGATTTTTAACATAAAGATTTAAGTATACCCTTAAAACGAACGAAAGGGAGGGGTTACAGAAAATATAGAATCCAAAATCCTCTCTTTACAGTCGAGCTAGCCATATTATTATCAACATCAGTTTTAATCCGCAATTCTTCAAACACCAAAATTCAACTTCAGATACCAAATAACTTCAGTGAGCTTTCTTATTCAGGGTTTAACTGAAGGGATTCATGAAGACTTAAAAATATTTAACATGATTGAAAATAATGAGTTAAATTGAACCTTTGAAGTAAAATAAAATATTAGAAAAAAAAACTTTTTGAAGTCAAGCTTTTATTGCAGTGTACTAAAAAGAGAAAAAATAATTTTTAATAATTTAAGTTCATAGTTATAAAAGCGTGGGTTGTAACACGCTTTTATAATTATGAACTTAAATTATTAAAAATTATTTTTATCCTTTTTAGTACACTGCGTGTAAGCTTGTCTCTATAAAAGTTTTTTTTTCTAATTTTTTTACATGTTATTTTTGCGCAGTTTTACAAAATTGAAGTCGATGCTCCAACTGGCCCTGATTTACTGCGAGCCCGATTGCAACGTTTCCACTTTTACTACTGCATTGATATTATGTGTTTACACAAAAGAACTGTGAATGAATAAATTTAAAGGTCTATTTATTTTTTTATTATTGACAAACAACTTTTTATAAAATACTAATTAAATCTGGAATCGTGTTTGTACAAACTTTTTATGTACACGTAACGTAAGAGCTGTAAACGTAATCAATCGACTGTATGATTGTTAGATTTAAAATCAAATTGGTAATTAATAGAAGCCACTGAACGCTGACTGCAAGCTGTTAAAAAAAGTTCGCGAGCAATTCTCATCATAAAAATATTCCGTAAGATTGTTCAAGAAATAGGACACTACCTAAATTTAAAAAAAAAATTAAAAACCCGACTACGTAAATTTCTACGGACTAAAAAGATCAAATGATAACATGCAGTTAGAGCATTCAAGTTAAAATGAAATATTATTTCTGTCTAACACGTCAATTTTTGTTTGACGCGGTTTTTTCTATAGTCCTCTTTTAAGCTTTACTTCATTGCGTAATGACTTCGTCGTTTTTCTTTGTAAAAAAACTCCCCCAATTTTACACTAATGAAGAGGTAAACTACTCAAACAATTTCAAAATTTTTTTTCACCAATATTTAGAATAGACCATCAAAAATAAAAGCGCTTTTCGTGGAGACCAGCTTCACAACGTAAGTCGACGAAAAAACTTGTTACCCTCAAATGGGGCGCACGGTGAAGCCGAAAGCTCCAGTACTGTTGTTGCTGCCGAGCGATCTATAACAAAAACAGTGTTTATCTTAATCACGTGTGGAGCCGTGAGTAGTGGCTAGTTTTTTATAAAAGCTGTAACTCCCCACTCTTATCTTTTACAAAATACTTGAGAACTGTTTTCAAAAATTCATTATAATGCCGAGCTAGGGCAACAAGTAGTGACATAACTACGAATTTAGAATCCTTTACACATTTAGACGATTAACTATCGTAAAATTTATAGTTACGCCACTGGGTAAGAGTCTAATTTTTAAGTTAATTTAAAGCTGCCTACAGATTTTATAAGTAAATATTGCAGCATTTAGTGGCTGCTCAATGAAGGGAATTGAAAAGAAAAACAAATTTCATAACACGCTTGGTCGCTGTTGTATAGCGAAATGGAATATCAAATATCTCTCACGATTGTGTTTTATACTGAATGTCAGAAAAAGATCTTCAAAACTCCTAGTATTTACATCAATGATGGACAGCGTCGGACTGGCCATATACTTAGTCGAGGTGGCGATTGCCAGCCGGGCCCCAGCCAGCGCGGGCCCCACACGGAGCATTACGTTCCGTAGTGCGAGTGCGTAACTTTGTTTATGACATTTTATAAATATTAGGTCTCCTTCAAGTAGGTCTAGACCGTATTTTAAGACTGTAGACCGGACTCCACCCATATTTCATTCGAGACCGATTTTTTTGTCATGTATTCCTATTGAAAATTATGAAACGAATATGCTGCGAAGGAGAATTTCACTGTGAAATTTCTACAAAAACAGACTTTTTGAAATCAGAATTTTTTACGGCTATTGCAACTGGCTTTTTAATTTCAAGCCTTGGTAACCCTACCTTCAAGCCTCTAAATACAGTTAATAATTATAGACCAAAAAAAAAAAAACATACGGGAAAGTTTGGCGCCAATCAGTAGCCGAAACCAATTAATAGAATTAATTGAAATCAAATTGAATGATTTAATCTCGTATAAGAATTTGATTGTTAATTCATGCATAAACTGATCGAATAATAGCTATTGACATTGCGTTATTAGAAGCTACTTAAATACTTACCAATTATATTATTTTAAAAATTTTCTTATTATGATATTCACTTTGATAACAGTAGAGTAGATGAATAGATAATAATGACATATTTATTCAAGTGTCGCACGAAAACTTTTTATTATCTTTGCTTTTGATCACAAAGAATTGTGACAACTAATTCAGAAGCACACTTGAAATTCAATACCGGGTACCTAAACTCTTTGTCAGAAAGGTGATTGAGCTTTTAACCGGCCATGCTTTCCTGAGTAAACACCTACATCATGCATGTGATGGGGATACTGCAGGGATCAACACTATGTAGATTTTCCGAAATGGTAGATGAAACAGCCAGCCATATCGTTTTCGAATGTGAGGCTTTAACCTACAGGTTACATCTTTGGCTACATTGATGAGGATGGAATAGTTCCACAGAACAATCTAGTAGCCAATCTTCTGGAGCTCTTAAGAAGATAAAAAGGGGAAGCACAAAAATCCTTTCAGGATATGGTACATTTGGGTGAAAAGACCACCCCATTCTATTTTAATCCAAATCCTAGGTCACAAACAGTGTGAAATGGTGCAATCCAATTTACATTCTTGACTCTTTTTTTAACCGAGAAAATTGCAGAAAACTTTTTTTACAAAGATTATATTGCTCTTTAACTTTTATTTAGGTTTATATTTTTAAATAAGAGAACTGTTTTTTTAATTTGACGAAAAATTGTCTTACGTGACATTTAAAGACCACGCACACTATACCAGCACGACCAGCACAGTTCGTACCTCCAACCTACACGATTTCGCACACAATACCTGCACGGACCGGTAACTTTTAGTGTGGGTTCCGCGTGCTGCAGACGTTTTGCAGTTTTCAAGTACTGAGTGCAATTTGGACGTGTGTAGTTCAGTGGAAAAAGATTTAATTTGGCAATGTTGTATGAAGAGAAAGAAGCCGGAAAAAAAGAAAGTTTTGAGTTTACCCTATTAATGAAAATTAATTAATGAAAACGGCACATATTTAGTTCGAGTTATAGACACTAAATAATTCGATTTATAGAGTCATTTGGATTTCAGTGGAATCTAATGCTAATTTCTTCGATTTAACGAGGCTCGAGTTATACTACTGTATATTATCATAATTGCATGCGATCATGGTACCAGCATAATATAGACTATTATTTAATATCTTGATTTAATCTTGACTTTTCCTTCTGTGCAATGCAACGGTACCTAGCTATAAACTTTTTATCTGCATTGGCAGTGATATTAGTTTTTTTTATCCTTTTTATGTAATGTTGTTGACGTCTTTTGTCGTCGTCGTCGTCGTCGCTATTCGACGACCGACCAACCAGTCAAACGCAACGAGCTACTACCAATACTGCCATACAGTGTGCTATGTTACCGACTAGCAGCGCCGCACTGGGTGGTTCACTTCACTTATCTACCAATTCTCCACTTGATTGCATACAATCAGTTTTCAATTAAATCACTATCATTCAGTTTCCACCCCTCTTTTTCTCTTTCTCGCCATTCATCTCTGTCTACGTCGAGAATAATATGACTTACGGTTATGTGATTCTTTTTTTGTTTTTAGTGTATTTGCCATATGGCACATACACTATTGGTGTCGGTCGGATGGCAAGACCTAGGGATCGAATCGATATTTCACATCATTCTAAACAACGTGGCATCATTTTTAGAAATGTTTATGTGTGTGTGTTTTGGTGGGTGTGTGTGGGCAATAACGTTCGAAAGAGTTAACTGATTTTAACGAAATTTAGTCCACATGCTGGAACCCATCGCCGCACGAACCCTATTTAAAATGAGCTCCATCGAGTCCTTTTAAGGATGGTTTTCAGGGGTTGAAAAATGTTTTTGGACCCCAAAATTTTAATTTAACCCTTCAGTATCAATTCAAAAGTGCCCCTAAAATTTTAATAAAATCGATTCAACAGGCCGGACTTAAAGCATTAGTTTGCAGATAGTGAGTTATTTACTGAAGGATATATTGCCTTCAGTATAAATGTTCTATTGATAGTAATATTGCAATTAAGAAAAAAAATATTTTAAGGAGTGTATTAAAGCTGTCGGAACGCTCTGAATTTAAGCCAAAAATAGGGCTTCGGCTGATAGCTGATTGTAGACTTATTCGTCCACATTTTGCAAAAGTTCTTTCTCTATAAGGAAGATAAAGGACAAATCTAGGTCTCTAATGGTCTACTTTTATAATTTATGTACGATTTACTAGAAAAAAGTTTGCATTAATTGTGCCAAAAAACACACGTTTTCAATGTCACACTACGACCTTATTCGTAGTTATTTCACAAAATTGTTCCATCACAAGCCTAAAGTGGCTTTCTTTTTCGGAAAAGTTTTTTAAATCTTCAAAATATTTCTACAATTTTGAGTAACCAACTGACCGCGGTATCCTTGCTACAGCATTTTTTAGCCTCGTAGTGTGGCTTAAGTTCAGAGCGTTCCGACAGCCTTAATGGGCTAAAAATGCTATTTTGTTCAAAAATAAAAATAAAAAAACACTGCCTGTTTTGTCGCCAAGGTTTGGTACTGCGACCCGAGTTTTTTTTTATTGTAATCAAACGATTTGCATCATTTATTATACATATTTTACTGGCTTTCATCGTTATTATAAAACAGACAACAGAGAAAAGAAGAATGTGTTCGTTTGTTGTTTTCAAGACGTTCCGAGTGAAGACCGATGCATTGAGCGCTCATAAAATTACATTTGTACACAGATATTGCAGTTTATAACATACAGCATGTCTACTTTTATAAGATAAATTAATAGGTTATCTATCTAGTGCGTAAACTAGCATTTTACGACGTGACATGATAAAACGAGTGCATAGCGAGTTTTAACAATCGCACAAGTCATAAAACAATCACGTCCGAGATATATGGCATTGTGAATTTTAGTATCCCCGTATTTTATTTTATTTCGGGACGCCTCAATTATTTGCCTAGTTTAATGTCTTCATATACAACTTTATAAAATCCTAAACAGTATGGCAAAAATGTCATCCAAATCGGTCTAGTCGTTCCTGAGATTATTCCGATCATGCATTACTT
The DNA here is from genome assembly GCA_034508555.1 of Venustoraphidia nigricollis. NCBI lineage: Eukaryota > Metazoa > Arthropoda > Insecta > Raphidioptera > Raphidiidae > Venustoraphidia > Venustoraphidia nigricollis. The sequence continues at coordinate 1,362,618 of JAVRKA010000083.1, forward strand.
TTGTTGCTCACTGTTCATCCTCTTTTGTTTCGACCTATGCAACTCTAGAGGGAGTTAGTTTTTAAAGAATGAATGAATTTGTCAAATCGGTTCAGAGCGTTATATTTATAAGTTAAAATAAGATCTTTCCATTCCAAAGACACAACTAAATTCGATTACAAACTAATAATAGTTCTATTTAATAATAACTATATAATTCCTAATCGTAAATACGTCACAGCTTTTTCCATAAATAATTCGCTAAAAGTAATTCTTGATTTTTACGTGCCCATTTTTTTTTTAATCAATTTGTCTTTACTATGCGAGATTAATTGAGCTTATGTGTGAAACAATTGAACAATCACTAGAATAGTTATTAATAGAAATAAAACTGCTTCCTTACTTCGTTGTTTTATTCATACATTTTACGAGCTTTTTGTAACAGGACTTTTTACAAACGAAAAAAATGGCATTGTTGAAAGCATGCCGGTATTACTTTCATTTTGCCGTATCCATTCAATAAAAATTTATGATATTTTTATCGACACTTTCATTTTAGATGACCATTTCATTTTATAATAGTATTGGTATTACTGTTAACGTTCTCGTCATAAATAAACGAATATCATAAACCTTCTATTGACAGGTTCATATCTTTAATCTTTGCTAATAAAAAAACTTAATAAGTTAAAAGTATTCTAAATGCAGCTTTAAATTTCCACCGAATTTCCATACATATTATAATACCTAGATGTTTCACTGAAATGGAAATAAAAAAGAAATATTATTCTTTTTAAATTGCGGTAAACGAAAGCGAATCAAAGAAAAATTGGTAAAAAAAGAAGAAAAAAACGAATGTTATTCATAAAAATAAAAGAAAGATTTGATCAGGCACTTGTTCCTTTAATATGGAAGGGGAATCACTGCTTCACCGCCGCACCAGGCTGTCCACCTTTCGTAATCAAAATTCTCACTGCTGTGAAAAATAAGTAGAATCTTTTTATGCGTTCTTATGTGTACGGGTGGTATTCTGACTGTATTTATACGAGATGTCCGACACTCTTCGAATGCATATACCTTCTGTTTATTATTGTAGCGCGCCCCCAATTATTACGCCACTGGAAATGACAGAGGCTTCTCGAACTTGAACAGAAGTTTTTGGAATGATCGAGAACGGAGAAATACAGCGCGTGTGGGGCGCGACAGGCATTCAGTCAGTTGCTTGCTTGCTACAGTGAGAGTACCTTCAGTGGATGCGTCACGACAGACATAAATAATCAGTTAGTTATATAAATAGTAGTGGGATATTACATACATTTGTGAGTGTGTTATAGCAGTGTTTTGTGTACATTGTCATTGATGCGTTATTATTTATAAGAATCAGTTTGTTTGTTTCATTGTTTAGTTTATTTCATTATTAGATAAATACGTTTAATTTATTTCATTGTTGTAAGAGAAATGCTTTTTAGTTATTTGTTTTGTATTTATTTCGTTTGTTGAAAATAAATCAGTTTTAAACCACCACACAGAACAGAGATCACAGAACAGTTTTGTTACATTATTATCGATTTAATTAATTCAAGCATTTGTCTCAAAATATTGGCATTATTTTAACGATCCTGTATATAAAGAACAGTAGAGAACCAAAATAGTATAAATTATGAAAAAGTTCCAAGGGATCTCCTTACAGTTTTATTTTAATGTAATACAGAGTTAATAGTCATTTAAGTCTTCTCCTAATCTCTCGAGATTATAACCCTTGCGAGAAAATAACAATTATACCTTAAATCTTGTTTATTTCTGTTAGTAACCCAGATTCCGTTAAAGATACCCCATTTACACTAAAGTGCCATGAGCCTCCGTGTGTCCTGATCAACTGGGATGACATATAATTTCAAAACTTGGGAGGTAATTATGTTAATGAGCTGGAGAATGTTTCATTTTCGAGACATTTCCAGCCAAGAAATAGATCGACGTTTAGAAAAATGAGCATATCATGATTGTCTGATTATTTTCCAAAAACTGGAAAAAGGCTTGGATCTTTACGGTCTCAAATGAAAAGAAAGTATAAGGAGAGATGAGAATATATACTGATATTGGTAAACAAAATGAGAAAGAGGCTAGAGAAAGTAGTAGAAAGAATTACAAACAAAGAAAGAAGAAATAGAAATTATCGGGATTTGGGAAGTGGCGACAAACCAATAAAAAACCCGGGTCGCAGTGCCAAAACCCTGCCGACAATATAGTGTATTTACTAATATAGGCAGTGTGGCTTTATTATGCGAACTTAAGTTGGTTTTTTGGGCAAAATAAAAAATTTGACTCCTTAATACACCCCTTGAAAGAACATTTTTTTCTCAGCTGCAATATTATTATCAATCCAACCTCTAAACTAAATTATATACACCTTTCAGCAAAGAATTCACTGTCTGCAAACCAGTGTTTTCATAAAATTTGTAAATCCGGTTCTGTCGGGCCGATTTTATTAAAATTTTAGGAGCACTTCTTAATTGCTATTAAAGGGTTAAATTTCAATTTTGAAACGATTCTGAGAATTTTTTAGGCATTTTTGGGCCCAAAAACATTTTTCAACCCCTAAAAACTACCCTTAAAATGGTCCGATTGGGCCTATTTTAAATAGGGTTCTTGCGGTGGTGGATTCCAGCATGTGGGCAAAATTTCGTAAAAATCAATTAACTCTTTCGAAAGTTATAGCGCACACACATATATATATATATATATATATATATATATATATATATATATATATATATAAATATATATATATACATATATATATAAACATTTTTAAAAATGGTGCCAAAGTGTTTAGAAGGTTATGAAACGTCGAGAAATTTTAGTCCGACCCCTAGGTCCCGCCATCCGACCAACGCCAATAGTGTATGTTGCCTATGGCAAATACACTAAAAACTATTCATAAATACACTTTTCTAAGACTTTTAACTAAACAGTTATTTGAGAAAGGAAGCCAACAGTGTTAAAAAACGTTTTACTACTGAGCTAATTATTTAATTGTTAACCCAACTTCAGGTATCGTTCTTAAAAAAGCTAGATATCAATGTTATAGTCACATGATATTATTATGTAAGTTGTTTAAAGCTGTGGACAGAACTTATGATAGATTACAGTTCTAATTCCCAGACGAGTGTTTTCCAGACACTACAGTGAAGTAGCGGTAGTGTCCAGAGACCGATTGTTGAAATGACAAGACGTTGTCAGTTGTCACCACTGAGATTTACTTTACGGCTAAAGAAACCGAGTTTTAAAAGTAGACTATTACGTAAACTCAGATACTTTTTAACCTATCATCGCCTTCAGCTGTTTATAGAATATTTTATTGAAAGGAAAATACTTATTGGTTAAGATTCTTCATGGGAACGTCTTGGTATTAGAGTATCTTAGGTTTCCTAACTTCTCATTTCTAAGTAATATCCTCATACCAAAAGCCTAGCATTGCATGCCATGTTTACCATAAATGAAAAGTTACAGATACTACAATCTGCCTCCTTATTTATATCGTGTTTAATTTGTATTAAACTTAAGATCGTTATGACAATAAAAAACACGATTTAATAAGCAAACCGCACTAAAAGTTAAAAAAAAGTAAAAAAAAATGTTTATTGTAAAAAACGTGGGGTGCTTTATATCATAGCAACTGATATAAATATTTCATTGGTAGCTATTTGTAAAAGTAGAGTTAGTATAAAAATAGTAATTAGCACCCCACGCTTTTTTACAATAAAAAATATTTTTTACTTTTTAGTTCGGTTTGGAATTAAGGTAGTTGTCGTGGTTAAGGCACACCGTCAGAAAATTCTTAATTTTTGTATACTTATTAAGGACATGATAATACAATTACCCTGAAAATTTGAAGTCGATCGACCGTATATAATCCGAGATAAATTTAATTAAAATTTGGATAATTAACATTGATTGTATACGATCTCTGTAGTTCTGAACCAGTTTCTTATTTATAAAAAAAGAACTAACTGTCAGAAACTTTCCAAAAACTAACAGTCTTTCAATGCATTTGTTGTGAGTTTAAAAAAAATAAGAAAAAATTTTTAACCGTCTAATTATTTATAAATAACGGTTTAAAGTTCAACAATTTATAGAAAAGTACACATGCATATGAATACTGTATGGATTACGTTTCCACGGGTACAGTCTTGCGTACAAATTATGGATCACTTAGCTACAAGCTAGTATACTTTTGTGGCGCGTATAATCTATAGCTTTTTGACAATATTGTACCACGACAACTACCTTAAAGCGTGTTTTTTTTTAACTATAATTTATTTTGTAGTCTTATTTTTTTTATCCTGAAGATTCTGGTCAGGATAATGGGACAAACTTATTAAATTATTGTATTGTCATTGGTCCTTGATAAGTGTGCAAAGTTTCAGTTTAATCTAACGTTTTGAAGTGGGTGAATTTCACGTTCAAAGATTACGTTACAAACATACATGTGACGCTAATAAAAGCGTGTTAAAAATGACAGAGACCAAGAGCATAGAATGCAAAAGAAAGCACACCCGGTATATTCATAGGTCGTGAAGAAATCATTTTCTTTAATCTTTCGTTTTTTTCCTTTATACAATGTTTCCTTCCGCGTTTAATTTATGGAAATAGCTCTTATATAATACAAAGGAGGCGGCGGCCTTAATCAGTCATTCGGAACTGACAAGAATTAAAAGAAGACGACTATCTCCTTCGCCTGCCATGCCCAATGTCTTTGCCTCCTCCTCCCCCCGTACAAACGTTACGCATAGCGCGTGCAGGAAGAAAGAATTGTGCGAATTACCCTTTGCGCACATTAAACACGGCAAACAGTACGCTTAATAAATCAAAAAAGTGACAAAAACAAAAGGACTGTACTGTATTCTTATGTTCAATTACATTTCTCACTGAATAAAAAAGCAAAAGAAAAACACACAGCTAGCAGAAGTGGGATGATGCCCTCGCTTCATTCTCTAGTTTGTAAATTGATCGTAAAATATATTATCTAGACATTGTTTTGTTTTAAAATTTATTTGTTGGGAAAAAGGACACTTTAAGTAAACACTTATTTGTTAATTTGCGACGTTTCGTCCCTTTATTGGAACTTTTTCAAGCTTATAACTGGAATTTAAATATAAAATACAATTTTTAAATTTACAATTGAAATATAAAATATCAGATATTAATTATACACACCATTAAATATGTCAGTATATAACAACCAGGGGGTTTATTTAATATGATAAGAAAATTTAAAAATTGTATTTTATATTTAAATTCCAGTTATAAGCTTGAAAAAGTTCCAATAAAGGGACGAAACGTCGCAAATTAACAAATAAGTGTTTACTTAAAGTGTCCTTTTTTCCCAACAAATAAATTTTATATTAATTACCAAGGACAAAAAAGCAAAAAGTCAATATTGTTTTGTTTTATTTAAATAAATTGAATCTCTCTTTTTTCACTACTTGATAAGTTATTATTAAAAATTCAGCAGGAAAATTACCGGAAAGAAGTTAGCGCGGAAATTAATTTTTTTTTAATTATTGAAATATCAAAAAATTGCTCCTTAAATGCTCTATCAGAATCAGTAATTGCTCCATTTCTAAAATTATTAGTTTATTTATAATTAATTTTTTTTAAAATCTAATTACTGAAAACTTGATTTTACTATAGAATGAGAAATATTCACTTTTTATACAATTTTTTTTTTGCTAAAAAAATTGCTCTCAATTAGCTCTATCAATTGCACAAAACAATTATTTAACTTTGACAATTTTTATAGTAATTAACAGAAAAATAATGTTTGTATGGTAAACCTACTGCGCTGTGACGTCATCAATTGTCGCTGCAACTTATAAGGGCCATATTTACATGTATCAGCACTACAGCCTTAACGTTTACCATACAAACATTATTTTTCTGTTAATTACTATAAAAATTGTCAAAGCTAAATAATTTTTTTGTGCAATTGATAGAGCAAATTGAGAGCAATTTTTTTAGCAAAAAAAATTGTATAAAAAGTGAATATTTCTCATTCTATAGTAAAATCAAGTTTTCAGTAATTAGATTTTTTAAAAAATTAATTATAAATAAACTAATAATTTTAGATATGGAGCAATTACTGATTCTGATAGAGCATTTAAGGAGCAATTTTTTGATATTTCAATAATTAAGAAAAAAATAGTTTCCGCGCTAACTTCTTTCCGGTAGGAAAATTAATATCAAATTTATTAAAAGGATTATTAATAAAACTAATGCGGCGTCTTACGTGAGCGATCTTGACGCGAACATGAAGCGGCGCGGCGCGGTGCGAAAATTACAAACAGTTGGTGTCTATTGAAGTGGCCTAGGTGAGCAAGAGCACGCGAAGTGCGATGCGGCACAAAGCGATACGAAACGAACGCGATCAATTGACTTGATATCTTCGCGCGAACCGGGTCGTTGAAATGTCGGAAGTAGAAATTTTTATTAATGCCATCCAAGAACGTCCTATATTATGGGACAAAAGGAACAAAAATTATCATAATCGGTTATTATCGTACCGCGAATGGGAAAATTTGGCGAAATTTCAGTGAATTGCAAAACAGGATTTATGGTTTGCACAATATAGTCAAACGTTGTAGGCAACATTCGACAATATTCCTTGAATAACAAGGGTTGAGTCCGTAATTCTTCATACAAATTGTGAAATTCCCCATAAATATGCCTTTCTAAGTATAAAATATTAGTTTCACTTCTCTGTCGTACATACTTCTTGAGTATTTGATATTTTATAAATGAATTTTCTGATAATAATAGTTTCCGCCCGCCCATGATAAATGTATAGTGCTCAACTGAACGGCGGTGGTGTTGGATAATTCGCACGCACGTAGGACAAAGCCGCCGCGTCGCATCGCTTCGCATTGAATTCGCGTGTCACCGCCTCGGATCGCATCGCAATCGCGGCCGCTTTAAATCGTCTACGTAGGACATCGCGTAACGGGACCTCTATATGTCATATTGTTTTCTTGATGGCTTTAGAGGTTTCACTCTTCGGTTTTTTGAATGATGACGGGAGAACGCGTTTGCAGAATTTTCGTCTGTCAGTTTGTTTGTATCCACAACGTTTTAAAACAGCAGTAGGTACTGATTTTGGTGAAAATTGGTACCTATACTTGGAAGTCGAAACACAAAGCTTAAGTGTCAAATACTTTTTCCCTGACTATTTTCGCGAGAGAATCTTTACCTGGAATCGACGATCTTGTAAACGAAGTCACACCACAGGTAAAAACAGTCACATAACTACAAATTTTGTGCTTCTGGTGTATTTTTTCCTCTAGTACTTAAGAAATTATTTGAACTCGCCGATAAAAAGGAAAGATTAACTCCCTGCGCCCATTTTTTAAAATAATGGGGAAAAACTGATTTTGATAGATTTGAAATTAATAAATACTACTGTATAGTGGTGCCCTGTGCATCCACGATATAAATTAATGAGTTCGGAGATGGTTTTCGCATTTTTTTTAACTAAAAATATCTTATTATATTTTATATTTAAATATAAAAAGATAGTAAGGTCTTTATAAGATGTTTGTCACGGTGAGAAAATTTTTATATTGAATATATTCCTTGAAAATTGATTGTAAAATTTTAAACTGCAATGTACGTTTTCCTACATATATTGATTTATTTATTCGCTGGCGCAGTAAAGAAGCATTTTACAATTTGCTGAGTTTTAGAAGCCCGATGCAAACATTACTCTTATTTCTCAATAGTCATTTTATATTTTATATCTAAATATACATTTTGTCGTGTCTAACTGTTTTACAAAACAAAAGCCATTAAAGCCTACTTATAATAAAAAAAAACCCGGGTCGCAGTGCCAAAACCCTGCCGACAATATAGTGTATTTGATAATACAGGCAGTGTGGCTTTATTATGCGAACTTAAGTTGGTTTTTCGGCAAAATAAAAAAATTGACTCCTTAATACACCCCTTAAAATAACATTTTTTTTTCTTAATTGCAATATTATTATCAATCGAACCTCTATACCAAATTATATACAACTTTCAGTAAATAATTCACTATCTGCAAAGTAGTGTTTTCATAAAATTTTTAAGTCCGGTCCTGTCGGGTCGATTTTTTTAAAATTTTAGGGACATTTTTTAATTACTACTGGAAGGTTAAATGTCAATTTTGAAACGATTCGGAGAATTTTTTCGGTATTTTGAGGCCCAAAAACGTTTTTCAACCCCTAAAAACTACCCTTAAAATAGCCCGATTACGCCCATTTTAAATAGGCTTCTTGCGGTGATGGATTTCAACACGTGGGCCAAATTTCGTTAAAATCAATTAACTCTTTCGAAAGTTATTGCCCGCACACATATATATATATATATATACGCATATATATATATATATATATATATATAAATATATATATACATATATATATAATTTTTCCAAAATGGTGCCAAAGTGCTTAGAAGGTTATGAAACGTCGAGAAATTTTGGTCCGACCCCTAGGTCCCGCCATCCGACCGACGCCAATAGTGTATGTTGCCTTATGGCAAATACACTAAAAATTGAATATAGAAAATAGTAAGGTGGTCCTTATAAGTTGTTTGTCGCGGTAATACATTTTTTTTATTGAATATATTCCTTGAAAATTGCATGTTAAATTTCAAACTGATTCTGATAGATTCTGATAGATTCTGATGTATTTATTCGCTGGCGCAGTAAAGAAGCATTTTACAATTTGCTGAGCCTAGAAACCTAATGCAAACATTATTCTTACTTCTCAATAGTTCCTGTAGATGGCCACTCAGTGCAGAAGAGTGGTGACAATGTTTGATTTATTAAATTGTTTTTTTAAACAAAAAACATATTTTTTGATATAATACTCTATATAAATTCAAAAACTTTGAACTTTTAAACATACTTTGAAAGACATTTTTAGTTTATGTAATAGAAACAGCATTTTTGAAATAAATTCTTTACAAACTAGTAGTAAACAAAGCTGACACATAGGCTGTGCTAGTAGTATAGAAGAAATAACAGGAATCTCTAACTTATCGTTGAAATACATGTTCTGTTATTCTTTTGACTAACAGATAGCTGCGTTAAACAATAAATATGACATCATTTAATAACCCCTAAAAATAATAAAAAAGAACAATATTAATATGGAACTGTCAAAAGGTGCACGAATGTGACATTTGTGATAAACTGATAACATAAATGAATGCAAGATGTGTATCAAAGTTCAAATATCAATCAAATTGTGTTTTTAAGTAGATAGTAACAAAAAAACTGCTTAAAAATGTTTAAACATTTAAATAAATTGTGCATTATTTATTCAATTCCATATGGAATGTACAGGGACAGAATAAAATTACCAATTATACGCTTTGTAACTGATACAGTCGAATTGTATAAAAAAAGAACAGTAGAGAAAGCGAATGATGTTAAAGAGTTAGCGTTTCGAGGAGGTATCGTAGCGTTTGCTACATCTCTTCTCATATGGCTGGCAGTCCTTATGTATTTTGCATTCTATTTCGCATATGTGCCTTCAGTTCAACATGTTCGGCCAGTTCATTTACAATTCAAGTAAGCAAACAAAAATTTAGATTATTCTTTTTTTCAATCGTTTATAAAGTTTCTAAGCTCATACCCTATCCGTATGTTAGAAGACTCGGGACTAATTTGTTACAATTAAATCACAAATGTAATTATCATTCAAATTAATCTAAAAGTACAACCGAAACCAATCTGCAACGTACAAACTCATCGAAAGAAATTAATGTTTGCTGAAGTCGTATTATCACAAATACCTAAATTTATTCACAAGAAGAATTCGTTACTTTAATTATTAAAATACCGTCATAAATTATAGTTTTGTAATTAGATAATTTATTTTTTACAGAACCTGTGAAAAAGTCAAAGGGATATGCAGTTTTCCATCAGCTCACATACAACTTACAAAGCGCCATCAATTACTGATGTCCGGGCAGCCTTACAGAATATACGTAGAACTTGAAATGCCGGAGTCGCCAGCAAACACGGACTTAGGTAATTGCTTTTTATTAACACGCTTTTAATAACGTCACCTGTATGTTGTAATGGAATCTTTGAACATGAAATTCACCGTCTTCAAAACGTCAGATTAAACTGAAACTTTGCACACTTATCAAGGACCGATGACAATACAATAATTTAATCAGTTTGTCCCAGGATATTGGTGCGAAATTATTAAATTATTGTATTATCACTGGTCCTTGATAAGTGTTCAAAGTTTCAGTTTAATCTGACGTTTTGAAGTGGGTGAATTTCACGTTCAAAGATTCCTTGAAAGAGTTTAAATGAATTTATCTGCTCCACAATTGAATTGCTGTTTTCCCCTGTTCTTCAACTGAATTACTTGCCTTACATGTATTCATAGTTGTGTTTTCTTAGGTATGTTTATGGTCTGTGCCGATTTTCGTTCACGCGATGGAATGCTCGTTCGTGACACATGCAGGCTGGCAATGTTGAAATATCATAGCCCGCTGTTGAATATGCTTCGAACGATAACGTTCAGCCCGTTCCTTATTTTTGGCACGGCTCAGCAGAAACAAAACGTACAAGTTGAATTGTTCAGCGATTACGAGGAAGATTATGTGAGTAAATTTATACTTAACAATGTTAAACAATTTTTTAAGTGATACTAGTTTTGGCGCGCTGAAGGTAAAATTTTATCTGTTACGGAAATCGCGCATGAATGTTGCGGAAGTATGTCGTGGAGGTTGTTTCTGATAACGTCAAAATAGTTATTAAAGTAGGTTATAATACCGACATCGGACGGAACTTCTTAAAAGCTATTAGTTTAGACTTTTTTGCGCTTTAGTCAATTTTCATAGACATATCCTGAATGAATATCAACTTTTGACAGTTAGATAACCTCAATACTTGTTTTTTTTTTTTTTTAATTATGTATTCAACAGTAGAAAACGTTTTAATAGTTAAAAAGTTAGAAGTGATTTCTCAGTTTCACTGCACTGTCCATAGGCGTACGATACTGAAATACTATATAGTGTTATTCTGAACAGGATCGACCGGTGACCGACATATATGTTGAGATTCAAACGAAGTACATTGAGTTGTATTCGGCCACCATGAAAATAAGCGCTCACTTCTCCGGTCTCCGTTATGTAATGTTTCACTGGCCGATGCTATCTGCTTCTATCGGTAACTACTTATTCATTTGTTATACAGTCTTCAGCAATGGCGTAGCTACGCAACGAGGGGCCCCAGTGCAAAAATGAAATTGGGACCTGATCTAAATTAGTTAAGATGTATTACGCGGAGCCCTATTTTTAACACTAAATGAAAAGTATTAATAATAGAGATGAAGTTCCAGGAATCGACATTTTTTTCAAAAAATTTTCTTCTCTTTAATTTAATTTCATTAGCATTAATAGTTTTCGAGATATTTGCAAAAAAATAAACCTCTTTTTTTGGGATTCTTTAATTGTTAATAACTTTTGCAACTGTTTATGTGCGGGCTTGAAAGTTTTGCACGTTTTTTTAGAGGTGATTACAAATCCAATGAGCTATGACACGTTTTTAACTCGCAGTGGCAAAAATTGACACGTTTTTCAACTAGTGAACTACAAAGACCAAAGAGTTAAATGTTAAAAAATTCTGTATTCGATTAGAATAGAATGTTTCTACGAACGTCGCTCAGGAGACCGAGGAGGCCCCGGGGCACTGCCCTGCTCAGCCCTTGGATAGCTACGCCACTGGTCTTCAGCCAAAACTAGTGATGCAATGATACGGTTTTTTGGAAGAACAGAAATTAGCGATATTTGACAATATTTTGAGAGGGCATCAACCAATAATGATTATCATCATATATATTAATACGCTAAGGTTAAGATGTTTGCCTCCCTTTTTCGAAAAAACCACACAATTGCTCCACATACATTTTATATCATTTTATAGATAATTGCTTGCTCTACCGACATCAACAACTAAAAAATCTATTATTGCTTTTGTTTTTGCAAAATAATTAATTATAACAATTATACATTTATTCAGTATATACAGCAATGCTGCCATCTGACGGTTCTAACTTTGAAACAACGTCAACATGATTGACGGTCGGCAAATTTTTTTTGTTTAATTTTTAATCAAAATTCACGTATAAATACTTTTTGTATGGCGGCGCTTCAGCTTAACGTTTTCGATACTTGCCTCTCTATATGACAGTTTTAGAAAAATATTTTCTTGAACCGTCACTGAGCTTTGTAATGTAATACAACAAAAAGAAGAAAGTTATAAAGAGTGTGAGAAATTATAAACAAATTTTAGTGCGAATTATTCGCACAGGTACCGCTAGTTTTACATTATATCTATAATCGTAATCATACAATTATGGATTTTCGTAATCGTAATTATAGAAATCGTTGCATCATTAGTCAAAACCAAAACTGATATAATTTTCTTTTTAATCCCCTTGAAATGTTGCAACAAATAATTTCGTTTTGTCGATGAGACGTTTTAATAAACAATTTTTACAGGTATAAGCTCTAACTTATGCTTCATAGCATTAGTGTGTCTTATTAGTTGGTACCAACTTGTCAATTCGGAGGATTACCAAAACTATCTCGCCAGTAAGTCGGGAAGTTCATTGGAGAAAAGTAGTTTGGATTTAAAAGCAGACGGTGACGGTATGTTATCAATACTTTTAATGCTAATTTTCATCCATTTCATAATTTAAGTGGTTTTCTCGTTTCTATATTGCAAAGATTGTTTTCTTTTGACCTCTCATTTCGGTTACTTTTTGAACTTACACTTCTTTTGGCGCATTGAATAAATCTTCTCTGTTACTCTTTACTCTTTGATGCAGTATGGTTTTACTTTGTAATCATAGATGACACGTCTCATTTTTTTTCTGATAACGTGAAAATAGTTATTTCATAAAACAACAAACGTTATACTAGCGACATCGGACGGAACTTCTCAAAAGCTATAGTGTTCTTAACAACTTTTGACAGTTAAGGTAGTTGTCGTGGTACAATATTGTCAAAAAGTTATAGATTATACGCGCCACAAAAGTATACTAGCTTGTAGCTAAGTGATCTATAATTTGTACGCAAGACTGTACCCGTGGAAACATAACCCATACAGTATTCATATGCATGTATACTTTTCTGTAAATTGTTGAACTTTAAACCGTTATTTATAAATAATTAGACGGTCAAAAATATTTTCTTATTTTTTTTAAACTCATAACAAATGTATTGAAAGACTGTCAGTTTTTGGAAAGTTTCTGACAGTTAGTTCTTTTTTTATAAATAAGAAACTGGTTCAGAACTACAGAGATCGTATACAATCAATGTTAATTATCCAATTTTTAATTGAATTTATCTCGGATTATATACGGTGGATCGACTTCAAATTTTCAGGGTAATTGTATTATCATGTTCTTAATAAGTACACAAAAATTAAGAATTTTCTGACGGTGTGTCTTAACCACGACAACTACCTTAATTAACCTCAATACTTGTATTTTTTTTAAATTATGAATTCAATAGTATTTTATTTTATCAATGTACATCTTTAACGACAATATGAATTATCGCCATCACGCCAAAGAAGTATAACTTTTTCCGCGTTTTTTCCTGTTCTTGTGTGATGAGGTTATTCAGTCTTTAAACTTTCCATTATTTTTGAGTTCACATTTTTCTGTTCATCAAGTTTAAATTTTGTTGAACGAAACATTATTGTGACGATTATTTGAAATACAGATTCATCATCGATGGACGATGCGTCTTTATTGGAAGATAACTCAGGAGATTCAGAATCAATAAAACTGTCAAGATCTGAATCCAGTTCCCGTGAGTTTGTAGAAATATTGGGTGCAGCTGATGAGACCAGTGATTGTTAAATATTGTTAAATTTTTATGATTTGATACAAAGCTACTCGTAATTATTTAAATACGTCAAATGAAGTTTCACAACGAAAATATGCTAAATGTATTTTTAACTTTGAATCGGGGAGATAATTTGAATAATTAGACAGTATGTGAGTTTATAAATTCGCCATTATGTAATAGAGTAAAAACTAGGGATGTTACGGAGGTGGTCGGAGATCACAAAATCAAACGCGAAATTTGTAGAAAACAGTTTATATATCAAAAATAAGAAAAAATACAAAACACTGTGTTGCAACTTGCATATGACTCTTAACGACAGCTAAACACTCTTCGTCGTTCATCTATGGCAGTGGTCCCCAACTTGTAGAAGTTTGAAAACCACTCAGCCTGAAATTAAATCAGTACGGACTCCACACGCTATATTCCTTACCAGTTGTAATCAAATTCAAAGGTGTTTAGGTAGTGAAACAATTTTTTAAAACACATTTTTTATTATAATAGTCATCAGCACGGATATATTCAACCGCATATCGCTTTCAAAATTCCCATTAATGCCAACTTTTTATATGTGCTGCCGGGCTCTTCCGCGGATCACTTTTGAGGCTCTCATGGACCACTTGTGGAACGCGGACCACTGGCTGGGAACCACTGATCTCTGATATCTGTTAAGCTCTGCTAAAATATAGATTTCTCCTTTATGTTAGTATCAGAACCAAAATCAGATTCAGAGGCACAAATAGAACTGAAGATTCCGACATTTTGAATTCGTAGTTGTAGCTCCGTAACATCCCTAATGAAAACCTGTAAGGAATTGCCATATAAAAAGCATGCAATCGATGGTTTGAATATTTGAGAAACGTAAAACGCATGAATTGTACAATTTGTGATAATTTCTTTTCAATATATATTCAAAACAACGTAATTAGCTTTAGAACTACATAATCTCTAAACTTATATTGAACAAAAAAAATGGCGAATTGATATCTAAAAATAGCTATTGACTATTGACTTTATTGACTTTGAAATCTAACTTAATGAATTTTCAAAGTTAATAAAATCAATCGCAAATTACCACGTTTAAAAATTCTGCAACAAATTACTATTCAGAGCTGGTCAATGTTGAACTTAGTGCTTGTAGCGATGCTATAAGCACTCATAATGCTTTAAGCGTTTTGTAAGACAAATGCTCAATACTTAGAGTACTTACATAAAGGCTTTTAAGCCTTTTAAATTGCTTATTAAGCATTAGGAATTTTAAATAAGCATTTTAAATACTAATAAGCATTTTCTTGTTTGTTTAAGTGCAAAATTCCCCATCTATTAGAAATATTGTTCATGTCTAAAATTTATTTCATAACTTAATGTTGGAAGTTAAGATTTAAGAAGTTACTTTAAAATAGTTAACGTTTGATGCTTTAAAGCACTTTAATAATTGCTCAATGCTTTTAATCATTTTTCAAAATGAAAGTGCTTGATGCTTCAAGCACTTAGGTCCGGAGCTTTGCCCAACTCTGTTACGAACTGTCTGCTTAAAGAGCAGAAATCTAGATTATCAAATTATGTTCTTGTTTGTTACATTCCCCGATTGCATTCCATACTGTATTTGCATTTCCAAAATAATATTTGCCATATTATATATATGTATGTGTTCTGTTATATACAACTTGTTAGTAATACCAAATAACTAATTTATTTTAAATAATACGTAATTTTTATTTTATAGATTATTTAAAGTTTGTTACACTGTGTTCAAAAAGCAGATCATTCTCAAAGCAAACTAGTCTGTCATATTTTTTTTTCAGAAATCGCTTTTTCTGTGCTAAATGTTTTAAATCGACCTCTATCTACTGTCTTATGTCCAAATATGGTATGTTTTGAGAAAATCGAGAGATTATAAAAGGCGGGATCTCACTAGCCTCCTAAAAAAAATCTGGAAGGACGATGAATTTTTGATGTTTTAAACATATCCAAGTATTTTTTTGCACACTATTAAGAATCGTCCGTCAAAAGTAATTGTTTTTCTAACAAAATTAAAAAATAATTATTTGAAAGTACTACATTTTTCGTATATACAGGTGATTTTTAAGTTGTTTCTTTTTTTTTACAGCGTGTAGAAATCAAGTAGGCGTACAAATATTTCAAGTAGTTTTTTTATCAAAACTCAAAAATAAATGAGAAACAGGCTTTCAAAGTTAAATGAAATTTTGAAAATTTGTTTCTAATTTTTGAGTTTTGATAAAAAAAGATACTTGGAATATGTGTTCGTCTATTTGATTTATACACGTTGTTAAAAAAAAATCAACATAAAAATCACCTGTAATACTAACAGCCTGTAAAATGTAATGTGTTTATAGTTCAAATTTCTCTCACTAGATGTCGTACCAGGTTATGTCAAATCCCAATACTTTTTTGTTAAATTTATTTCAAATATATTTTATTAACTGTAACGTGGTACAAACAACATTTAGTCTACGATATATTCAGCTTTTGTTGTAATAAATTAATATATTTATAATATCTCAGCAAGAGGTTGGTTTAATTAAGAAAAAAAAAACACATGGAGTCACCCTCATAAGCTCACATAAGAAGTTTAACTTCTTCAGTTTTTATGTACGTCAAATTACAGGAATTATTTTGTACTTTAATTGTTCGTAATTTTAAACGTCAGATTCCCAAGCACGGACTTTATGTGTGCATCCTTGTCAGTTTCATGTAATTTAAGTGACAAACTAACTTCCCCTTAATTTGTTTCATTCTACTTCCCCTCGATTTCTTACTTTTTTCAAGCAGATACGTCGCTAAAGAAGTTAAACTTCAAAAACAACAAATATAATAGTAGTGTGACTACTGAGTGTTTTATTTATAATAGGTACTAAATATTTTTAAAATTGTTGATCATTTTACAATTATATTTAATGAAATATATATTAAATATTTAATTTTAAAAAGCAAATTTATTTTGATATTATTAGTTCTACATATCAATGTTTTAAATTCAATATGAATGAGTAATTGTTGAAATAATCAATTTTAAGTGCTGCATTTTTTTTTATTTGATAAAAAATAATATTACGAATTACATAGTACTATCTCCATCGTCTGTATCATCAGCGGTAAAATCTGTAAGTTTTTCTACTTTTTCAAAATCTTTACTAAATTCTTCAACACCGAAACTTGTTTCAGCGATGGTAATGTCCTCTACATCTTGTTTAAGTTGCTCATCAATGTTTGTAGTAGCCGTAGTTTCGTCGGCACCTAAAATCTCTAATCTCACCAAATCGTAAGATTCACTCTCTTCCGCGGCCGTTGATGCTTCGCTAACAACGTGCGGTTTTATTATTAGTTCATCGGATTTCGTGTCTGTGATACTTATCATGCCAGCTGAGCCTTGTATGGACAATTTTGCTGGAGTACAATGTATTTTTTTACTGATATTCGATTCTGCAACAAGAAATTTCAGCAGTGTATCAGTTTAAACCATACATTTTAAGATGCGGTAGCCAAGAAATGAATTTATAGTAAATAATAATGCGTTTAACGTCCGTTTCTCGACTTTATGTCACAACAGACGCCATTCGCACCATTACTATTTTCTATTTACCACTTCCCGAAATTTTCTACATTTTTTTAAAACTTCAACTTATGTAATAGCAATGGGCGAATGAAGGAATTATAGGAAATTAGGGTAAGGTAGGTAATTTTTCAACTAAGAGTTTGATAGGTAATCGGCCTCAAATAAGGAACTATATCGATATTTATCTGGAATGAATTGAGGGAAACAATGGGAAACCTCAATCAAGATGGCCAGTACAGGAATTACCGTTTCTCGACGAGAGGTAGGGAAATGAATTTATATTTTTGTACATAATTGTGACATTAAGGTGACTGTTTACCAGCTGTTTAATATATTCTCTTTTTCACGTGCATAGTTTTATCTTACGAGGCCGTATGCATGTAAAATGCACAACAGAAGTTTTCCGAAATCTCTAATGTCTATAAATCTTCTAATTCAATTTTTATGTTAATGATTCGAAATAAACTAGAAATATGTACCATTCTTCTGATATGGCTTTTATCTCAATTTTTACAGTTTATTTGATCCAGATAAACGATTTAAAATCAGATAAAAACGAGAAAATTAACGTAAGTTTTACACATAACTATTTCAACATACAGTAAGACCTTGCTTAACGCTGTTTCAGTATTACGCGGTCTCTAAAAAAACGTTTAGCCACTATAACGTAAATTATGGATCAGCTTATAGAAAATGATTCAAATGTTGACAGACGTTCAAAGGCAACACGAATTGATGCAATATCTTGCTATCGACAACAGCTTGCTGAACGAAACAGAAAGAGGCAAACGACATTAGATTCACAAAAAGCAAAATATGTCAAATGAGAAACCTTTCTCATCACAAACATAACTTCTTACCCGAAGTTCTTACCCTTATGCCTATTATCTACGTATTAAGATATCCTCGCTTAGCGCTGTTTTATATAGAGCAGGAACTTATTGGAACGTATCTCCCGCGTTAAGCGGGGTTTTACTGTACTGTGGGTTTAAAACTAACCTGACACGTTACGGGTACGCTGTGTGTATAGAAATTGTTCATTTATATCTGATATTTTTGAAGCTGCAAAAAAAGATAGAATACAGTGTACACTTTTAATAACATAAGAGTCTCCCCGTCTATTTTTTGGTCAAAACGTTTTAGGAGGCTCCCCTCAAATTTTTGGTCAGAACGGTTTAAGAGCTCCCCCTCTTGTTTAAGTAATATAAAAAATGGTGGGAAATATTTTCTGGAGAAACTGGGTGAAGAATCCCCACTTAATTTTTGGACAGAACGATTTGGAAGTCCCCTATATATAATTTTTGGACACAACAATTTAGAAGTTCCCCTCTCGTCTACGTAATATGGGACAAAAATTTTTGAAAACAATTTTTGGACAGAACGTTTCGGGAGTGCCCCACCCTCGTTTATTCAATTTAAAACAAGGCATTCTTCATTTTCGTAACCGTTCTTGTTCGTAACGCGCAACGCATCACAAAAAATTTCAAACAGGTACCCTTACAGAAGTTTTACTTCAAAAATGTGTGATTTCAAAATTGGCACCAATTATACTTACTTAAATTTACGGTAGTGTACAATATTTTCGTCTTTTCATCTTCTATCTGTAACAATTTTTTATCTTCAACACCACCTGCATAATATTTTTATTATTACAAATGTATAACTCAAAAAAACTATTATGTATTCTTGGAGAACGCGTTTTACCTGCACAGAAATCTGCCTTATTTACGCGTTTCATTTTTGCATAAATAGCATTATGTGCGTGAATTAAATGTTTGCTTTGCCGTTGCTTCATCTTCTGTCTGACTATTTGTTTTTCAACTTCTGGCAACATAAAATTGTGTATCAAATCGGCGGTCATTTCTTCTTGTTCTAAGAAATCGATTCTGAAATAAATTCAGAAAGTTTTGCAATGGAATACAATCACTTTGCACTCCAGTTTCTAAGTTCCAATCCGAGAATAGTGTGCGTTAATTGAAATTACAGATCATTTTTAAAAGTAATAATAAATTAAACATATAAATTAGAGAATCTTACGACTCATTAGCATCTTCTGCAGCTTCATCAATCTTATCAGCCAATTTATATATATAATTTTTAGCTTCCTCTTCAGACACCCAGTCCATTCCTTCCATAATAATATCTTCTAGGTACATGTCTACGGTATCTTGCTTAACTCTCATCATCTTTAAAAATAACAATATCGATATTAATTTGCAATGGCAGCTTTCTTTGAAAGCACAGGACTATTCAAGCTACTGCGGCAATCTTGACTTAGTGTGGTCCCTACTTCAGATTTTGATCGCTTGAACGATGATGGCGCTGTTCAACTGTGTTGTGTCTGGTTACAAACTATACTAATATAAAATCGAAAAACAATGCATTGAAGGTTATTTTCGTAGACATATCATCACTCTTCAGCTATCCGAATAAATAATACTTCAAAATGTATAAAACAACAGCCCTATCATCATTCATGCGATCAAAATCTATTGTAGGGACCACACTAAGTCAAGATTGCCGCTACTGCTTTTTTGCTCCCTATATTATCATCAGCAAGCGTTTAAACATTAACAAAAGAAGTCCATTTAACCTGTTTGAACATTTCGTCGTGCTCGCGTCTGCGCCTTTCTTCTTTTTGCCTTCGGCCAGCTTCTGCCCCTTCGCGTTTCCATCGCTCTCTCATGGCTATCCACGCAAACGCATGCGCTCTTCGCTCATCTTGGAGACGCAGCAATTCCTTGTTGAGAAAATCTAAGCTTGTACTCAACGTACTGCCTTCTAAATATGACAAGATTTCGTTCAGTTTATCGTCCTAAAAACGAAATGGCAAAGTGATTTTACGGCAAGAAAAAATCTAGTAGGGGATTTGTGTCACTGGCAGTTGTCTGTAATTGTATTTAAGTACTCCAGCACAAGTCAGAAATTCTGCCATTTATTTAGCTACTTGGCAAAATTCATATATCCCAAAGTAAAATGAAAACATACGCGTTTGTCTTGTTCTGCTTGAGCGCGCTGCTGCGCTCTGACCAAGAATCGTTGTTCATTACGCAATGGCACGTCGATTTCTTGCAATGCATGCGTGCTTTTCAACTCTTCTATTAACTCTCTTAGTTTGTCTCGTCCCTCAAACATCTATAAAATAAGTAAGTTGGTATTATTGAGTGAACATCAATAAATATAATTTCATTTACTACGACAGGCTATAGAATAAATGTCTATAGTTTGGTTGACATCAATAGATGCCAGGCCATTTGGCCATGTTTTAATGTACCGATTAAAGTTTGTCAAGCTTGACACGTTTTCACAAATTAGCAATTACAAAAAATGGGGCTCGACTTATGCATTTTTATGCAGCGCATTGAAATGGCAAAATCGAGACAAGATTAACGATTCACTGCGCATTCAAGAAAGGTCAGACTCAGGTACGATTTAGAATAATGTTTTCTCCGTTTACCGAAATACTGTAATAATTCTCATCAAAAGAGTATGATTTGCTTTTCTCTATACTTACTAAAGATTGTATGGCTCTACCACGAATAACTTTCTGTAAAAATATTGTCGCTTGATATTCTTCTTCTTCCCAATCGGGAATAGTGTCCACTTCTGGTGTCGGCGGAGGCGGGGGAGGGTGGATCACCTCCCTGCGCAGAGTTATGGGTCGTTTCTCATACGTTTCGTGTAACCGCAGTTCTGCCGAATTAAAATTGTGTAAAACAAAACTTCTGAAAATTATTGTAGTATTGCTTGTAGCGTCCTCAAACATAGTTTTCAGGCAGTGTCATCGAATATAAATTATAAAAATTGATAGGTATAACAATATAATAAATTAGCAAGTTTTCTAAAAGCTAATATGCAATATAGATATGATGTAGAAACCCACTGAAATAGTATTGACCCGAGTTGCTTATTTTAAGAATCGAGTAGAAAGAGAATCAGATTCGAGAGAGAAAGAGATTGTAGATTATAGACGGTCAACAGCTGAGGTCCTCAGATTCGAGACGCAAAACTTTAAAATGTATGTAGTTTTAAATTTGTTCAGCAAACGTGAGAGAACTACGCGTGAACGACATAAACTGAAATAAAATCATGGTCCTAGCCAAAACGGAGGTCATCAAATTAGATTTATTTATTTATGTATTATTAGAACGACAAATGTTTTGACATGAATTGACAATTAATTAATGATATCGGGCTAACCGCTCCCAAAATTTCAACGCATGTAAACCAGCCTTAACAAACCGCTGTTCAGTGTTAAGCCTTGCATAAGCAAGGCAAGTCATTGGCTGTTAGCCTGTTGCATAACCGTCAAATTGCGAATGTCAAACTAAATATTCTACTAATATAATAGTTGTTAGAACAGTATAATTACGGTCAAACGTGTTGTGAACATCTTGTGAATTTGTAACTGGCAGTTTTGCGATGTTATTTGTGTTTAATGAATCATAAATTAATGTGTGGTACAAATGAAATGTTCGTTAAAAATGTTATTTGAAAGACACCATTATAAGTAACTCTCAAGAATATGTTAGATATAATTTGAACGAGGCAATTATATGACTGAATGAAAGTTACATAAATTCAGTTCCTGAAAATATACTTCAGTATAATCAATGTGTTTTAAATATTATAAAATCATGTGGAAGAATAATTAGTATTGCTGGTTACTTCGTATTAAATGTTCATAAATACTTGAACAATTTAAAAATCAATGCAAAAATTAATTGAATAATGTGTGTGTGTTTTTCGTCAACAAATTTTTCAGATAGTCTGTGAATGTGATAAGTTTTTTTTTATTATTTCCTTTTAAATTGCGAAAA
Source organism: Venustoraphidia nigricollis (assembly GCA_034508555.1). NCBI lineage: Eukaryota > Metazoa > Arthropoda > Insecta > Raphidioptera > Raphidiidae > Venustoraphidia > Venustoraphidia nigricollis. The sequence continues at coordinate 1,384,911 of JAVRKA010000083.1, forward strand.
ATGTTAATTTAAGGGTTACTGAGTATCAGCTGTCAATATGCTCCTTTTTTCACACGCATAGCTCTATCTTACAGTTGGATATGTGTGTGCATGTAAAATGCACTTACTCAAGTTTCGGAAAGCTCTAATTTCTATGACAAATCTTATTCAATCTTTGCTGTTAAAGCATCAAAATAAACTAGAAATAGGTACCATTCTTCGTATATAACTTTTAACCTAGTTTTTACAGTTTGTTTGATTTAAATAAACGATTTACACAAATTTTTGTGCAGAAAAAATTAAATCTGTAAAAAATTATTGAGTAAGTGAAATTTGTCAGTATTTTTAACATAAGACTGTAAAGAAAAAATTCAAAATGTTAATTTGTCTCCCCGTAATTCGAAATATCCTGCTGTAACGAATATCACATTATTTGATTCAATTTTTAGAGCAAAATTATACGTTTTTAGTGTATTTGCCATATGGCAACATACACTATTGGCGTCGGTCGGATGGCGGGACCTAGGGGTCGGACCAAAATTTCTCGACGTTTCATAACCTCCTAAACACTTTGGCACCATTTTTAAAAATGTTTATATATATATGTATATATATATATATATATATATATATATATATTTATATACGTATATATATATATATATATATATTTATATGTGCGGGCAATAACTTTCGAAGGAGTTAATTGATTTTAACGAAATTTGGCATACTTGTTGGAATCCATCACCGCACGAAGCCTATTTAAAATGGGCCCAATCGGGTCATTTTAAGGGTGGTTTTTAGGGGTTGAAAAAAGTTTTTGGGCCCAAAAATACCGAAAAAATTCTCAGAATTGTTTCAAAATTGAAATTTAACCCTTTAGTAGCAATTAAAAAGCGCTCCTAAAATTATAAGCGAATCGGCCCGACAGGACCGGACTTACAAATTTTATGAAAATACTAGTTTGCGTATACGAATTTACTTGCTGAAGGTCGTATTTAATTTGGTGCAGATGTTGGATTGATAACAATATTTCAACTAATAAAATATTATTGTAAGGGGTGTATTAAGGGGTTCAATTTTTTTTTATTTTGCTCAAAAACCAACTTAAGTTCGCATAATAAAGCCACACTGCCTGTATTAGCAAATACACTATATTGTCGGCAGGGTTTTGGCACTGCGACCCGGGTTTTTTGAAATTTGTAAGCAGCAAATCAAATTTTGTGAAGCCTAATGCTTAATCACAGGTAATAAAAACAATAGTAAAATGAATTTTGCGACCACAATTCGAAATTTCCCGAGAGCATATTTTACAATCTGAGGGATGTTACCTTAAAATAATAATGGGTTTTAATTAATTTACTCATTTATTTTGGCGATTGGTGGTCTTAGTGAAAATTTGTTCTGTTGAGTGTTTTGTGTGAATTGTGACAAGCAAATGGAGGGGCCACGAAACAAGGAGATTGCAAGCAGTAATCGGTGAGTACTTATTAATTATCATACTTCTTAAATCTTCATGTAATTGTGCCAAAACAGCTTTGGTCCATTTAGTTTCTCGAATGCATAATTGTCTGAATGCTTTTTTCGGTGCGCTGTTTTTTATTTCATCGAACATTGGTAACCAGTGTGGCATCGTATCCATTTTTTCGACGCCTATAAAAAATCATAATATTTTAAAAACTAGTAAAAACCAAGTCGACGAAATAAAGTTTTCCTATAAGTAAAGTACGACAGGGTTGGAGAAAAATCCTGCATTTCACAATAACGGACTACCGCACTTAGTGCCTCAAAAAACTAAAAGGATTATTTTTTTTAAGTTTTATAACCGACCCGGTCCGGCTTCGAACGGGTAGCACTAATTATCTAATTATAGCCATAAAAGATGAGAATCATCATAATAAAATTCTCAACGTGTATTGAATTTGCGCGAATGTAATCGCTTTTAATTGTAAATGTTCAAAAAGCGAAGAAAAATCAAAATTGCCAAAAAAAAATTCTACTTATCCAATCGCTACCAAACCTCACACAAACATCTACTGGGCTAATCTGAAGATTGCCTGAAAATTTCATCAAAATCGGTACAGCCGTTTTGGAGGCCATAGGGAACATACATACACACATCGATTTTTATATACAGATTGTATCAACTCAAAGCTGTCCATAGGGCACTCTGTGTGTAAGACAGAGCACTATATACAAACGATAAGTAAGAGTGAGATAAATCATCGCTAATAGGTAGTAGTTACTGTGGTTACTGTAAAATAAATTTAAATAAACGTCTTTGTTTTCTAAGTAAAAATAGCCATTTTATCAATTAATGACAGTCTGTAGTCACTACCGAAATTATTAATAAATTGGCTATTTATACTGTTCACGAAAAAATCCAAATAATTAAATAATAATACGAATTAATATTACGGTTTAGTTGTTTTAGTTTGTAAACTGGTAAAAAAATTTAGAAGTATTATTTATTTACAGTAACCACGGTAACTATTAGCGATCATTTATCTCACTCTTACTTATCGTTTGTATATTGTTCTTTGTCTTACACACAGAGCGTCCTATGGACAGCTTTCATTTGATACAATCTGTATACAGAGTGAGTTTTAAG